>CM062292.1:53142566-54342566 GCA_031216915.1 Pictodentalium vernedei
ACAACCATCAAATTTACATTGAACTCCTCATTTCTCCGACTTTTCCTGGAGCTTTTTTTTACCAAAGAAGAAAAAGTCTACCATGGTTCTGTCCACGCTCTCAGGCTACCAGTAAAAAAATATTTTAGGATTTTTATGCTGTTAGGCCACACAAAGTAGATCTTCTGTTTCTCAGGCCATTATTTGTGAAATTGCATGCGGGCGAGCGGTTTTTTATTTCAGTAATTACTTTTTTTCCATCAAAAGTTCATGTTCTTGGTTCAAGTTTTAGGCCTCATAATATACAGAATAGCATGGGTGGTGGTGTATTTCATCCCTTGAGTGCAAGAAGGCTTAGCAATGCTAAAGCATTGCAAAGCCTTCTTGCACTCAAGGGACAAATTCATCAATTTTTTTAACTTGGGTAAAATAGCAGACATAAACCATTTAATTTTTATTTTTTTCAAGTTTAAATTGGTTATAAAAAGAGAGCATGCGGCAGCCAAGAGGACCATGCGGGAGGGCCTGAGAAACAGATTTTTTATTTTTTTAGGCCTTATGGCCTACAGCCAATATAACACTTAAGTAGTCCATAGCCTATGTTTAGGTTCACTTGTCTGGAATATTTCATTTGGTTTGTTTTTTGCTTTCCCAAAATACAGAAATATTCCAGAAAATTGAATCTAAAAATACCATAGACATTGATTTTCCTTGAATCAGTGCATGAAATGTTTCACAATCGAGATTTGATTTTACCAAATCTTTGACGACTTTACCAATACAAAAAGACATTTTTGTTTACTTAATAATTATGAATGAAGACAACTCACATATTAATAAAATTGAATTGGTTAAACTTCCAGCAGCATTATGAGAAAAACTTACTGCTTGAAATATTCAATATTTCGATATCAGCCTGTTAACATAATGTTAAACTGAAGAAAATTTTACAAATTCCAGTTAGTTTGGTATAAATAAGTATTTAAGCCCCCACCCTGATATTGTTGCACGGGCAATGCCTCATTGAAATTGCCCCCTCCCCCCCCCCCCCCCCCTTGCATGTTTTTATCACCTTACAGTGTCTTCCAAAATTAGTATGAAATCATGAGACTTTTTACCTTTTTTGATTGTTGTGTATTTATTTGCATGTGCTTGCAACAAAGTGCGATTAAAATACAGTCTCTGTTTATTAGTCCCCCACAGTTTCACCATGATGGGGACTATTGGATTGCACCCTGTCTTTCCATATGTCTGCCTGTCTGTCCATCCATCCTTCTGTCCTGTTACCACCTGTATCTCAGAGATGCTTTTGCGCTTTTGTTTCAAATTTTGAGATTTGATGGGGCATTAGAAAAATTGATGCCCGTCCAAAAAAATTCAAGATGGCCAACTTGTGGCCATTTTTGTTTTTAAATTGCATGTAATTTGTTATACGTGCAGAACTTCTGAATGACCTTTCCGATTTTAATAATTTTTGGTATGTAGGTCTAGTAGCATAAGATAAATAACATATCATACAGGGTTTTTTCTCATATGTAAATTATGCAAATTAGCCTTACTTAACCTTTTTTTCAGATAATATTTTTTTGCATATATACACTCAGAACTTCTGAACGACATTTCTGATTTCAATAATTTTTGGTATGGAGGTCTAGCAGCATAAATAAGATAAATAACATAGTATACAGGGTTTTTTTTTTCTTGTGCATAAATTATGCAAGTTAGCCTTACTTAACCCTTTTATAGGTATTTGGATGCTTCCAGTAAAACCATATATTTCACAGTAATCCGGCTACCGTGGGGGGCGATTGTCTGATCGCTGACGATCGGAGTTACATTTGTTATTGTTTTGTAAACATCCAGTTTGCTATGTTCTGCAAAAAATAACTCAAATATCACATGGAAGGCATTTATTATTAAAAAAATGTACATAAACATAACTGAACACAAATGTATTTAATATTTCGTTATTAGCCGGTAGAGTGCTAAATTTTCCTTGGATACCAGAATTTGTTCACATGTGTTTGTCTTGTTACAATTTATGTGAATGTGCCAATAGGCAGGCTCCCAAAAATTGTAACAAGACAAATCCACACAGATGAAATGAATTCATTCAAAGATAACGTGAAAAACATACACAGAGTATGAAACCTTTAACCCGGAATTCAAATCATCTACAACAATACTAACCCTTTACCTAACATGAAAAGCAGACAACACTTGCAAAAATAATTCTTGAATAACTATTTTTTTTCATTTTTTGCCTCAAAAACATAGGTTATGACCCCTCATTGGAACGAGCTCAACGAGCTCGTTCCAACGAGGGGTCATAACCTATGTTTTTGAGACAAAAAATGAAAAAAATAGTGAAAATTAATTGGCGATTTTTTAGAATAGCGCTGGCCGGTTTTTGCCATTACGTTAGGTAAAGGGTTAACCCTTACCTGGTAGAGTGCAGTTCTGCAACAAAAGAAAACAGCATGTAGTTTGGCAACAGTCAACAACATAAACCCTTACCTGGTAGAGTGCTGAATTATTTTTTAACCCTTTACCCAACGCAGACGATATCAAAATTTATGATTTTAAATACTATTTGTTCAAAATATTTCAACAAAACCATATCATGTGACCCCTCATTGAAACGAGCTAATGTACTCATTCCAGTAAGGGGTCACATGATGTAGTTTTGTTGTAATTTTCTAAAAATTAATACTTTTTCAACTGCTGAATTCGCATATTATGTGGGCAGTTTTGGCCGATTTGTAAGGTAAAGTTTTAATTTGTGTTCCTGCACTTAATAATGGAATCTAAAAATAGGCTTCAGTACTTTTAGTACTAAAAAATAAAAAAATAAAAATAAAAGTAAAAGTCTCCCACCATCATTTATTTGAAAAATTATTTGTTCAAGAAACCAAATGTATTTTATTATTTGGCCTAACCCTTTACCTAACATGAAGAGAAGATGAGCTCATTCCAATGAGGGGTCATAACCTATGTTTTAGACACAAAAAATGAAAATTAATTGGTGATTTTTCAGAATAGAACTGGCCGGTTTTGGCCGTTACATTAGGTAAAGGGTTAAAGTATGTTGTTTATGGCTCTGTGGTTATGGCATTGGATTTGAAACTGAAAGGTCCACGGTTTGATCCCTGCCACGGTTAACTGCATTGTGTCTTTGTGCAAGTCACTTAATCACGATTGACCATGTGGAGGCACAGTGTGCTGGGTTGTACTGTACATTGATGATTCGCTTCTCCTCAACCAGTGCTTTGATCCCTGCCAGGGTTAACTGCATTGTGTCCTTGGGCAAGTCACTTAATAACGATTGACCATGTGGAGGCACAGTGTGCTGGGGTGTACTGCACATTGATGATACGCTTCTCCTCAACCAATGCTTTGATCCCTGTCAGGGTTAACTGCATTGTGTCCTTGGGGCAAGTCACTTTATGACGATTGACCATGTGGAGGCACAGTGTGCTAGGGCATACTGCACATCAATGATACGCTTCTCCTCAACCAATGCTTTGATCCCTGTCAGGGTTAACTGCATTGTGTCCTTGTGCAAGTCACTTAATCACGATTGACCATGTTGACCATGTGAAGGCACAGTGTGCTGGGGTGTACTGCACATTGATGATACGCTTCTCCTCAACCAATGCTTTGATCCCTTCCAGGGTTAACTGCATTGTGTCCTTGGGGCAAGTCACTTTATGACGATTGACCATGTGGAGGCACAGTGTGCTAGGGCGTACTGCACATCAGTGATACACTTCTCCTCAACCAATGCTTTGATCCCTGTCAGGGTTAACTGCATTGTGTCCTTGTGTAAGTCACTTAATCACGATTGACCATGTTGACCATGTGAAGGCACAGTGTGCTGGGGTGTACTGCACATTGATGATAATGCTTCTCCTCAATCAATGCTTTGATCCCTGCCAGGGTTAACTGTATTGTGTCCTTGGGCAAGTCACCTAATCTTGATTGACCATGTGGAGGCACAGTGTGCTGGGGTGTACTGCACATTGATGATAATGCTTCTCCTCAACCAATGCTTTGATCCCTGCCAGGGTTAACTGTATTGTGTCCTTGGGCAAGTCACTTAATCTTGATTGACCATGTGGAGGCACAGTGTGCTGGGGTGTACTGCACATTGATGATAATGCTTCTCCTCAACCAATGCTTTGATCCCTGCCAGGGTTAACTGTATTGTGTCCTTGGGCAAGTCACTTAATCTTGATTGACCATGTGGAGGCACAGTGTGCTAGGGTGTACTGCACATCGATGATATGCTTCTCCTCAACCAATGCTTTGATCCCTGCCAGGGTTAACTGTATTGTGTCCTTGGGCAAGTCACTTAATCACGATTGACCATGTGGAGGCACAGTGTGCTAGGGTGTACTGCACATCAATGATACGCTTCTCCTCAACCAATGCTTTGATCCCTGTCAGGGATTACTATATTGTGTCCTTGTGCAAGTCACTTAATCACGATTGACCATGTGGAGGCACAGTGTGCTAGGGCGTACTGCACATCAATGATACGCTTCTCCTCAACCAATGTTTTGATCCCTGTCAGGGTTAACTGTATTGTGTCCTTGTGCAAGTCACTTAATCACGATTGACCATGTGGAGGCACAGTGTGCTAGGGCATACTGCACATTGATGATACACTTCTCTTCAACCAATGTAAACACTGCTTGTGTGGAGTTTAGGGCTGCATGGTATATCAATAAACCGATATATACCGGTATTCAAACCAATATTGATTGAATATCGGTATAATTACAAAAATATTGGTTTATCATCATTATTTATTTACCCACAATTTAATTGTAGCCCCGAATGAATAATATTATCCCTTTATCCAAGGAATTGTCTGCTTGTGCCCTCGTAATATACAAATTCAGCAGTTGAGAAAATAATTTTCAAACATTTCAACAAAACTATATCATGTGACCCCCTCATTGGAACGACCTCGTTGAGCTCGTTCCAATGAGTGGTTACATGATATAGTTTTGTTGAAATTTTTGGGGAAAATCTGATAAATTAATTTTGAAAATAGTAAATTTTGATATCGTCTGCGTTGGGGAAAGGTGTTTCGAATCGCATCATCAAAGCATGCTAATCCGTTCCGACTGTGACGCCTCGAGTCTCGATTGTGGTACTTGTGTTCATATATCTGAACAGTTTTTCGATATACCAGTATACCACGGTATTTTTTTGAATACCGATACCGGTATTCGGTTTTGAATATCGTGCAGCCCTAGCGGAGTTAGTATGTTGAGGAGTCTGAGAGGTGCTCACCACTGCTTGTTCTCTCCAGGTTTTCCAGCTTCCTTTACCCATAAGACTGTCTGATATGAGGTGACCCTGGCTGTCAAGTCTCGTTAAACCCCAATAAAAAAAATTGATGGTGCTCATATCATCAACAGTGACATTTGTAACCTGCATGTTTTGTTTCTTTTATACTTCAGGACCTTGAGAAGATTAAAGAGAAATACAAAACTGGTATGATATTAACTTTTATCATATAACTGAACTACTTTTTCCACTTGTAATCGTTTTTGTATTTTTCAGATTTATGAATTACTAATTTATATAACATTTTGTCAATTTCATTGGCAATCAGAGAGTCACACCACCTTGTTTATTTCAAAATAAATTAAAGCCACGCTGTCTGATTTTTCATTGAATTGATATGTAAAAATTGATGTTGCTGGTAGTACGACAATGATAAGAAAGTATTGGCAACAACTGTCTATATTATGAAGTGAATATTGATGGGATTGACTTTACAATAGTTTAGCCGGCTGATCAACTGATCTCTCCTCCACAATCAGAAAAGCTACCATGCTGCAGATGACACAAATAACCAACAAAGAACATTAGCAAGGAACACTTCAGATTTGATGACCACATATTATAAATTATTGGGATGAATTGACGGTAACATGGTCTGAGGTTTGCGACTAGCTTATGTTCAACCGAGACGCGAAGCAAACCTCAGACCACGTTACCTTCAACTCATCACAATAATGTATATGTTCCAATAAGACACGACCCATAGCCTAAAACCTACATCGTGGATACACAAGAGGCTTATTTACTAAACTTGTGATCGTTAAAAGTTGCCTTGTTCAAGGCAACTTTTAACTATCACAGGTTTAGTAAATAAATCTCTCGTGTATCCACGACGACACTTGATAAATAGTCAGTAAACCACATAAACTCATTCCATCTCAGTTCAAATTATAAATCGGTTTGTAATTTAAACAACACCTCATCCTGAACGCCTTCTGTTGCAGGAGTGAAAAATCCAGAATAATGAAGCAGCTTGCTAGTCACTCCATTGGTGAAGCAATTATGACACAGGCGACGTCATTTCAAATATTTTGCATATTGACGTCAAACGGTAACATTTCCCACTTGAGCCGTAAACATAGAATATACTAAGCGAGCTCTGAACCAATCAGAGGAGGAGGATTTTATCTTGCTGGAACATATATATTATCACCATTATGTTTATGCACAAAACCTATCAGAATTGAGCTCTTGTTTCTAAGGCCATAGCTTAACTGGTAGAGTGCTAAATTATTTTTGACCATCAGATCTTGTGCACGTGTCTTTGCCTTGTTACAATTTATGGGAGAGTGCAGGCACTCTCCCATAAAATGTAACAAGCCAAACCCTTACAGATGAAATAATATCACTTCAAAGATAATACAAAGCACATGCACTGAATATGAGCATTCAAGCTGTGGTACCTGCACTTCAGAATAAAGCCCAAATATGGACTTCCAGCACTCTACCAGTTAATGAGTAACATGGCCTTAGAAATAAGAGCTTGTTTATGATACAGCATTTTGTACATAATATAATGGTAATGATAGATTTATCTTAAAATTCTCAATTGTAATAGCTTGATAAACATTTTATGTAATGAATCAGCCATATCTTCCAACATAATTACAAATTGAGCAGTTGAAAAAACGTCATTCTTCCAAAAACTTAAACAAAACCGTATCATATTGATTGGCTTGTTCCAGTGACGGTTCACATGATATGGTTTTGCTGAAATTTTCAGAAAATTGTTTACAAAAAATAGTTAAAATACAGTAGAGTGCCGTGGACTGGTCGCAATCCACGTATGGGCAGTGATATCCATGCATGCATTTACCAGGTACAGTACAGTCGATGTGGACTGGTCGCAATCCACGTATGGGCAGTGATATCCATGCATGCATTTACCAGGTACAGTACAGTCGATGTGGACTGGTCGCAATCCACGTATGGGCAGTGATATCCATGCATGCATTTACCAGGTACAGTACAGTCGATGTGGACTGGTCGCAATCCACGTATGGGCAGTGATATCCATGCATGCATTTACCAGCTACAGTACAGTCGATGTGGACTGGTCGCAATCCACGTGTGGGCAGTGATATCCATGCATGCATTTACCAGGTACAGTACAGTCGATGTGGGCTGGTCGCAATCCACGTGTGGGCAGTGATATCCATGCATGCATTTACCAGGTACAGTACAGTCGATGTGGACTGGTCGCAATCCACGTGTGGGCAGTGATATCCATGCATGCATTTACCAGGTACAGTACAGTCGATGTGGACTGGTCGCAATCCACGTGTGGGCAGTGATATCCATGCATGCATTTACCAGGTACAGTACAGTTGATGTGGACTGGTCGTAATCCACGTGTGGGCAGTGATGTCCATGCATGCATTTACCAGGTACAGTACAGTTGATGTGGACTGGTCGCAATCCATGTGTGGGCAGTGATGTCCATGCATGCATTTACCAGGTACAGTACAGTCGATGTGGACTGGTCGCAATCCATGTGTGGGCAGTGATGTCCATGCATGCATTTACCAGGTACAGTACAGTCGATGTGGACTGGTCGCAATCCATGTGTGGGCAGTGATGTCCATGCATGCATTTACCAGGTACAGTACAGTCGATGTGGACTAGTCGCAATCCACATGTGGGCAGTGATGTCCATGCATGCATTTACCAGGTACAGTACAGTCGATGTGGACTGGTCGCAATCCACGTGTGGGCAGTGATGTCCATGCATGCATTTACCAGGTACATTACAGTCGATGTGGACTGGTCGCAATCCACTTGTGGGCAGTGATATCTATGCATGCATTTACCACGTACAGTAGAGTCAATGTGGACTGGTCGCAATCCACGTGTGGGCAGTGATGTCCATGCATGCATTTACCAGGTACAATACAGTCGATGTGGACTAGTCGCAATCCACATGTGGGCAGTGATGTCCACACATGCATTTACCAGGTACAGTACAGTCGATGTGGACTGGTCGCAATCCACATGTGGACAGTGATCTCCACACATGCATTTACCAGGTACAGTACAGTCGATGTGGACTGGTCTCAATCCAAGTGTGGGCAGTGATGTCCATGCATGCATTTACCAGGTACATTACAGTTGATGTGGACTGGTCGTAATCCACGTGTGGGCAGTGATGTCCATGCATGCATTTACCAGGTACAGTACAGTCGATGTGGACTGGTCGCAATCCACGTGTGGGCAGTGATGTCCATGCATGCATTTACCAGGTACAGTACAGTCGATGTGGACTGGTCGCAATCCACTTGTGGGCAGTGATGTCCATGCATGCATTTACCAGGTACAGTACAGTCGATGTGGACAAGTCGCAATCCACATGTGGGCAGTGATGTCCACACATGCATTTACCAGGTACAGTTCAGTCGATGTGGACTGGTCGCAATCCACATGTGGGCAGTGATCTCCACACATGCATTTACCAGGAACAGTACAGTCGATGTGGACTGGTCGCAATCCACGTGTGGGCAGTGATGTCCATGCATGCATTTACCAGGTACAGTACAGTCGATGTGGACTGGTCGCAATCCACTTGTGGGCAGTGATGTCCATGCATGCATTTACCAGGTACAGTACAGTCGATGTGGACAAGTCGCAATCCACATGTGGGCAGTGATGTCCACACATGCATTTACCAGGTACAGTACAGTCGATGTGGACTGGTCGCAATCCACATGTGGGCAGTGATCTCCACACATGCATTTACCAGGAACAGTACAGTCGATGTGGACTGGTCGCAATCCACGTGTGGGCAGTGATGTCCATGCATGCATTTACCAGGTACAGTACAGTCGATGTGGACTGGTCGCAATCCACTTGTGGGCAGTGATGTCCATGCATGCATTTACCAGGTACAGTACAGTCGATGTGGACTGTTCGCAATCCATGTGTGGGCAGTGATGTCCATGCACGCATTTACCAGGTACAGTACAGTCGATGTGGACTGGTCGCAATCCATGTGTGGGCAGTGATGTCCATGCATGCATTTACCAGGTACAGTACAGTCGATGTGGACTGTTCGCAATCCATGTGTGGGCAGTGATGTCCATGCACGCATTTACCAGGTACAGTACAGTCGATGTGGACTAGTCGCAATCCACGTGTGGGCAGTGATGTCCACACATGCATTTACCAGGTAATAAGAATCATCATCAAAATTTTAATTACTGAATCACTGAGTTGTCCCCGGTGCTTCATTAATTAAATTTTGATGATTACTCCTATAATTAGTGTTTGGAATCTAATATTATTGCGACTGTGGTAATATTACCCACCTGTGGAAAGTGACCAGTCCACGGCGGCTGTGCTGTAATAAAAATAATAATCAGCAAAATATTAATTAACCCTTTACCCAACGCAGATGATATCAAAATTTATTATTTTAAATATCATTTTTTTTAATTTTTCAAAAAATTTCAACAAAACCATATCATGTGACCACTCGTTGGAACGAGCTCTACAAGCTCGTTCCAACGAGGGGTCACATGATATGGTTTTGTTGGAAATTTTTGAAAAATAATATTTTTTCAACTGTTGAATTTGCATATTACGCTCGCGGATGAGGGCGATTTGTTAGGTAAAGGGTTAATGAAGCACTGGGGACAACCCGGTGCTTCATTAATTAAATTTTGGATGATTATTCCCATAATTAGTGTTTGGAATCTAATATTATTGCATCCGTGGAAATATTGCCAATGCGTAAAAGTGACCAGTCCATGGCAGCCATACTGTACTAAACTGATATTGTGTGCATTGAGTAAAGGGTTAACTGGTATTTTAATTTCACGTTTCATTTTCAGACTCATAAAAATTTTTGTTGTTTAGATTGAAACTTTATTACACATCCATTCAATTTTAAACCTTTGTATTTAACGGAATAGCCGGGATGAGATAAATTATTCTGTATTCAGTGGGTGATGCACAAGCCGGAACTTTTTTCCCAGCACCGTTCAAACTAGTTCCTTTTCCATCGAGTCATTAGTTATGCTTCAAAAAGTTTCCAAATTTTGTTATATAATTATCAACAGTCTGTCGCAAAGTATGAAAATGAAAACGTCCAAAACAAAATAAAGTTGGTTCACAAAAAAATTAGTTAACCGAAAATGAGATAATATTTAAACAAAAAACCCCAATCATTTCCAACCAGAATATTAACCCAGTCCCATGGCCGTCTCGTTTTGTGGATCCGATATATCTAAATCGGTCAACTTTATTTTGGTAAATCTTCATACATCTTTTTACTAACAGTAATAGCCACCAAATGGTTAGGTGTGAATGGGCACCAGCCGAAGAGAAACAGCGATATGAATTTCAACAAACACTGGTTCCAAAAAGGTTGTTTTGTTTTTTATCGATCCATTTGATCAGTACAGCTTTAGTCAAAACAAACAGAGTCTTCACCTTTGGGTTTAAACATCAGAATTAAAATTTGTTTATTGAAATCAATTTTAATGCAGGGGTTGTGTAATAAACACAGAACACGATGTATGTTTGAATCGGTGGGTGTTTTACATAAATCGTTGGAATGGCATAATCATATTTCATGAGAGCCTACGGTTCTCGCGAAATATGACTATGCCATTCCAACTCGTTATATAAAACACCCACCGATTCAAACACACATACGGCTTGAGCAAAATATGATTACGCCATTCCAACGAGTTATGTAAAACACCCACCGATTCAAACACACATCGCATTCTGTCTATGTTTCGGCTGCCTTGAACTTTTGCAATGCTCAGATTAACTTTTGGAAATACCGTGCACTGTTAAAGTTTAAAACTGCATGTTGTTCCTGCTGGAATGCTTCTAGTACTTCAGCATAAAAACAATGTGATTCCATAATTGAATAAGTGGGTTTTTTCTCATTTCATAAATAGAAACATACAAGGTCCCTCGAAAAAATGTTTCAAAAGCTTGTAATGTTCTTTAAATAATAATGTAAGTGAATCGTAACCAAGCATGTGATTGTATTATGCAACTGTAAGATACAGATTTTGTATCGTGGGCCCCAGATAATGCTTTATTTAGGTAATTATTGTCCCAATACATGCTTATTATGCCCTGACCTCCTTAGGCGGTTTATTGAGTATGTAATCAAGGTGTCCATAATCCATATGTCACCCATCTGTATGTCTGTATGTGCAACAATACGGGAGTTACAAGTTTTTGTATGGTATGGTAAATGGTTTCGTGTTGGGAAATTATATTCAATTAACAGGATTATTGAGTTAAGAGATATCCAATTAAGTGGGCTCCACTGTACTAGAATTCAAATTTACTTTCCAGAGTACAAGAATGACTTAGCTTCGGATGTAAAGAAGAAAACAAAAGGAGACTTCAGTGATGTACTGACCAATGCACTAAATGGATCAAAACCATCTGATGATAAAGTGGATGATGACCAAGCAGAGAAAGATGCCAAGAAAATATACAAGGTACTTGTTAGTAAATTATGTCTGATTTTTATGTTCTCATGCTGTCTTAGTTTTGGGACAAAGTTTAGATACATTGGCAGACGCAATGTGTGTTTGAATCGGTGGGTGTTTTACATAATGAGTTGGAATAGCGTAGTTATATTTCGCGAGAGCCGTAGGCTCGAGCAAAATATGATTATGCCATTCCAACAAGTTATGTAAAACACCCACCGATTCAAACACACATAGTGTTCGGTGTTTATTACACAACCCATGCATTAAAATGCATTTAAATGAACAAATTTTTATTCCGATAATTAAACCCAAAGGTGAAAAGTTTGTTTTTACTGAAGCTGTACTGATCATATGGATCGATAAATCAAAACAACCTTTTCAGAACCAATGTTTGTTGAAATTCCTATCGCTGTTTACTAACAGAAATAGCCACCAAATGGTTAGACGTGAATGGGCTAGTGCCCATTCACGCCTAACCATTTGGTGGCTATTACTGTTAGTAAAAATATAAGTACAAATATGTGCAGATTTGCAAAACAGCTGGGAGAAATGTTTTTAAAAGAAGTTGAAGCATGTCAAGGTGTACGAAGAGTTACCGAAATAAAGTTGACCAATTTAGATATAATGGGATCCACAAAATGAGACGGCAATGGGACTGGGTTGATGTTCTGGTTGGAAATGATTGGGGTTTTTCAAAACATTATCTCATTTTTGGCTAATTTTTTGTGAACCGACTTTATTTTGCTTTGGACGTTTTCATTTTCACACTATGCGACAGACGGTCGATGATTGTATAATGAAATTTGGAAACTTTTCGAAGGGTAACTAAATGATGCAGTAAAAAGTTCCGGCTTGTATATCACCTGTTAAATACAGAATCATTTATATCATTCCGCTGAATACAAGGGTTTAAAGTTTAATGGATGTGTAATAAATAGTTCGTAATATAAATAATAGAATGAATTTATCTCTACTAATTACATTAACCCTTTGAATGGCCATTTTTCTTGTTCTTCTAACAAAATCCATTTAGACTGAATAAACTAACCGAACAATTGAACTTTTTCAAAATAAACATATCTCTCTTGAATGCAATGAACGTTCAGTATTCATTGGTCATTAACTGGTTGAGGGCTAGATTGTTTTTGGTGGTCTGAATTTGTTATTTAAAATTTGTAATAAAACAAATTTATACAAAGAAAATATTATTTGTGTTTGCCTGAATATGAAATATGAGCAAGGAAAATTTGGCTTTTGCACTGGTACCCTCATTTTTTCTAAGGCCCTCTTAGTGTTTTCTAGCACTCAACCAATTAATTTGTCTGCTGATTCATTTTATCTTTTTACCATTTCAGGATAAGAAAAATCTGATCAATGTGAAAGATAAAACATTCAGAGAAGTTTTGATGAAAAATAACCCTGACCAACAGAAGAAGGTTTTCGAAAAATATAATGAGGTTCGTAATCATGAAATTTATAGTTTACATATATTAATGCTTATCTCTTCATTTTAATCCCCACTCTTTATTTGTTGATTTGCTCACTTATTGTGTTTTATGACTTCCTTTCCATGATAGATAGAGTTTCTTGAGAATTTTTTTGTTATTAACTGAGAATGTTATTTCTTTATCATCTTTTATTTTAGTTGAGTGGTGTTACTATAGAAGAAGGTGTGGAATCATCTTACAAAAGCGACCAAAAACTACTCTATCAAACATTGTGTAAGTATTAACAAACAAACAAACATAAAAGCAATCCTTTAACTGGTTGAGTGCTAAATTATTTTTCAAAGCTGATTTGAGCCAGCAAGGGAAGCCTTAATTTAACAAAATTTTGTTAATGAACAATTATTTTGTCGCAAATTATTGAAGAGTGCTTGCTGGCACTCTCTAATAAATTGTAACAAAATAATTTTATATAAATATTTATTTTCTGCTGCAAAGAAAACAGCAAGGCTGTGCAAAGTATGTAAAGCCACTAAAATGACTTACCGTATTTACTCTATGTATTGGGACAGCTAAAAATAATTATTTTCACAGGTGTCCCAATTCTTAGAAAATGGGGAAAGAACAGAGCCTGGTCTTGATTTGATGCTGAATAAAGTTGTGTGTGATTCGTTTTCCATCACTATATATGAAAATCGCCGTCCAATTTTTTTTTATATTTTCATTTTTTGCTTCCAAAACATAGCTTATGATCCCTCATTGGAACGAGGGCATTGCGCTCGTTTCAATGAGGGATCATAAGCTATGTTTTGGAAGCAAAAAATGAAAATTTTTAGTTACTCCAGAATTTTTTTTTTATTAGTGTCGTCTGCCACTAGTGACGGGCCAACTGGAAACAAATCTCCTGAATGTCCCAAACTTTGGATCATAAAAAAAAATATAGTTTTCTGGAAAAAATGTGTGTCCCAAATCATAGAGTGTCCCAATACATAGAGTAAATATGGTACAACAGTTTTCAATAGAGCCATGATAATGGCTTCTAGCACTCTACCAGATAAGAAGCAAAGTGTTTTTTCATGAAGCAGATTGGAATTCAACCAATCATCTCTTCTGTGACTGAATGTAACCCATTGTCAAACAAGATATAATGGATTAAATGTCTGCGTTGACTCTACTGAGGCCAAATAGATCTATAAACAAGGGGAATTCGGTGACTGTCAGGGGTAATTTCAATTTTTTTATTCATGTAACAGTAGTTTAATCTTTAGTCTCTACATAATTAACTGGTCAGTTTGTACTGAAGGTATGGTAAATGATTTTGTGTTTGGAAATCATATTCAGTTAACAGGGTTACTCAGTTAACCCTTTACCTAACACGAAAAGCAGATGACACTTGCAAATAAAATTCTTGAATAACTAATTTTTTTACTTTTTGCATCAAAACCATAGCTTATAACCCCTCATTGGAACAAGCTCATTCCAATGAGGGGTCATAAGCTATGGTTTTGAGACAAAAAATAAAAAAAATAATGGAAATTGAATGATGATTTCTGTGAATAGCGCTGGCCGGTTTTGGCCATTACACTGGGTAAAGGTTTAAGAGATGTCCAATTAAGTGGGATCCACTGTATCATTTTTAGGTTGATTAAATCTCACATATGATAAAATACAATTCATCTAATTAATAGAACATTTGAGATTTCTGAGTACAGATGGTGGTTTATTATACCCCGGCAAACAAAGTTGGGGGGGCGGGGGGTATATAGGAATCACCCTGTCCGTCCGTCCGTCCGTCCGTCCGTCCGTCCGTCTATCCATCTATCCATCCTTATAAGCGCAACTCCTCCTAAACCATTTGACGAATTTTCATGAAAGTTTACACAATGGAAGAACTCCATATGAAGATGTGCATGAAGCAATATAATTCCGTTCTGACATTTCCAAGGGGAGATAATCTAACTTATACATTCGGGGGTATCACTTTGTGAGCTTGCTCACAGTACCTCTAGTTATTATTTGATTTTTTTTTACCAGTGAATTGTAATAAAGACCCACAAGCCCATTGTGCTGAGAGATTGAATGATGCTTTCCAAGGAATGGGAACAAATGAAGATGTACTGACAAGAACTGTTGTATCTCGAGTTGAGGTATGCTGTGTAATTTTATAAGATGACTTTCATATACAGTTAAAACTAGAAGTCCTGTCACGAATTCTGTGCTTATCTAGGCTTAATTGCCCATTAGAATTGTGCGCAATTGCCATATCGAATGGCATCCAAAGCACGGCAGGTTCTCCTGGTTACTCATATCAAACACAGGCAATGTTTCTGCCAATGGACCTCCAGGTTAACCCGGAGGTCCATTGGCTGAAACATTGCTTGTGCACAGGCCATATGTACAGAATTTGATAGCATTACTATGGTCATAACGCATAGATTAACACGAAGATCGACATGCTATTTGTGCGCATTTCATGACAGGACTTCTACTTTTAACTGTATAGCTCCACATCACATTCTTCCTGATGAAAAATTTCAAATCCATATTGTGGTTGTCTCAAATGTTCCTTGACTGCTTGTTTGTATTTAGATTAAACATAGATTTCTTTCCATTTTGAATCAGTTTTAAAAAAATGTTTTCCCATTCATAGTTGTCATTTTAGAAAAAGAATGTTTAATTTCTATACTCAACACAGAGATATAGGGTTGATTAGGTTGCAGCATTGATAGCTTTTTCTTGTGTGGTAAATGATTTTGTGGGAGGGGTGGCCTTGTGTGGTCAAGCCAATAGAATTTCTTGAATTTCAAAGAGAATGCATCTTGAGATCTAATAACAACAGGCAGATGCGTTCACAGATGTTTTGAATGAAAACAGTGAGGAAATTTTTATTTTGCGTGATCTTTGTTCAGTGCATTTTGGCAGATTATTTCTCCGAGCAAAAAAAATAATATGTGCAGTCTTGGCTTGGGTGTAAAATATTATCCTTCTGTAATGTTGGCGGGGATATAGAAATGAGACCTGTGTGTACATCCATGCATCCATCCATGTGTCTGTCCACACATTTTTTTAACACATTAACTTGAACAAATTTAATCAGATTTTGACAGAATTTGCTACAGGCATACATTGTGAGAAGCACCTGGTCAGATTTGATATTCTCAAAATGTTCTCAGATTTCAATGGCGTTATGACTCTTTTTGTTAAAAAATTGGTGTTTGTCTGATAGCAAATTTGTCAATGTGGTAACTTGAAAAAATGAAATCAGTTTATTTATTTATTGGTGTTTAAGGTCATACATTTCTGCACAATTGCTAATCATGACTGCTAAAAAAAATGTGATCAGATTTTCATGAAAGTTGGCATCAGCGTACATTGTGAGATAATCTTGTTTTCTTTTCATAAATATTTTTATCCACTTGTCCCTTTGTGGGTGGGGGATTTTGCCATCTTGAAGTATAAACTTGTTTAACCCTTTACCCAATGAATCACCCGCATCCACCCGCGTTATATGCAAATTCAGCAGCTGAAAAAAATATTATTTTTCGAAAAATTTTAACAAAACCATATCATGTGACCCCTCTTTGGAACGAGCTCGTTGAGCTCGTTCCAAGGAGGGGTCACTTGATATGGTTTTGTGCAATTTTTTTTTTTAAATTTAAAAAATGATATTTAAAATAATAAATTTTGAAATCGTCTGCATTTGGTGAAGGGTTAACTGAGAGTCACAATATACCATAACAGACTAATTAGAGGTCAATATGGTTTTATTAGTGCCTGATGGGATTTTCAGTATGTTTGTTCCAAGTCAGCATAAATTAATGTCAGCATAAATTTCTTTTCATGTGTAGATAATGTTCTTTGATTCGATAATAATTCTTAGTCATGCCTATTTGCTAGTGCAAATGAATATACATACGTTCACATACAAATTTGTGCATATATATGTATATACATTTTGTCCTGTCCCGAAACTTTAATTTTCTCTTGCATGACATTTTGAAATATTGAAGTTTTAGTAGTGATGATAGACAAATTTAATTTTCAGAATTTGAGTTTGTCCAATTTAAAAGTTTTGAGTTTTAGCCTTTGATGGTACAGAGACAATTTTGGTTTGAGGAAAATAACTTCAGTTCTTTGCGGCAGAATATTTTGGTATTTCTTGGAATCACATAACCTTGTACAGTGGAGCCCACTTAATTGGATATCTCTTAATTGTATATCCCTGTTAATTGAATATAATTTTCAAACACAAAACCATTCACCATACCCTCAGTACAAATTTGATCTGTTAATTGCATATGGGTTGTAGAGTAAACTCCTGTTAATTGTATATAAATTTTTGTAATATGTCGAAAAAATTACTGTGACACGTACCAAATTCCCCTTATTTATCAACCTTTTTGGCCTCACTACATACAATACAGGCGTGTATTCTATTATATCTTGTTTGACAGAGCTCTATGAGCTCTGTCAAACAAGATATAATAGAATAAATGCTCAGTTTACCTCCAGAACACAGGAAACTGACGAAATCCCTGTTAATTGTATACTCCTGTTAATTGAATAATTTTCACTGGCAAAATGGATATTCAATTAAGAGGATTCTACTGTATAATTAAACCTTTTTTCTTCATGCATTTTCAGGCAAAATGATTGGCTAAAGTATTTCTTTTTTTTTTCTTTTCATAACACAATGAACTGAAAAAAAAGCATTTAGGCACGCCCTAAGCCATGCCCCTATTGTCAGTCTTAATAATTTTGCAGTATGAATGGAAAAGAACCCTTACATGCTCATATTGTTAGTCCCCTACTGGCATCGCCGGAGGGGACAATAGGTTTGCACTCTGTCCATCCGTCAGTCTGTCAGTCTGTCCGTCTGTCAGTCTGTCAGTCACACGTTAGCACTCTGTCCATCTGTCCATCCGTCAGTCTGTCAGTCTGTCCGTCTGTCAGTCTGTCAGTCACACGTTAGTTTTCCAGAGTTTTTTTGGAAACGCTTCAACGGAATGATTTCATTTTTGGTAAACTACTATAGAACGATAACTTACAGATCAAGATTGAGTTTCATGCTGATTGCCTTATTCTTGTGTGAGTTATGGCCCTTGGAAATATGGAAAAGCACCAAAATATCAGTTTTCCGTACTTTTTTTTGGAAACGCTTCAACGAAATGATTTCATTTTTGGTAACCTACTGTAGAACGATGACTTACAGATCAAGTTTCATTTGCACTCTGTCCATCCGTCAGTCTGTCTGTCAGTCATATTTTAGTTTTCCGGACTTTTTTTGGAAACGCTTCAACCGAATGATTTCATTCTTGGTAACCTACTATAGAACGATGACTTACAGATCAAGTTTGAGTTTCATGCTGATCTTGTGTGAGTTATGGCCCTTGGAAATATGGAAAAGTGCCAAAATATCAGTTTTCCGGACTTTCTTTGGAAACGCTTCAACGGAATTCATGCTGATCACATCTAGGTAAAAACATTTGTATAATTATTAATGCTCATTAGTCTGTTAGGGGACATTGTATTGCTTCAGCGATAGGTGTGCTCTTGTTTCAAAATAAAAAATAATTAACATTTATCTCATCATATTAAAAAAACTTTCAAAATAAAATTTTATAAACAATGAAATCCTTATCGTGCTTTTCAGTCCATGTTCAATATTTTTATACTGTACCAATGACCCAGACATAGCTGGTGCTAACTCTTAAAATATAGGGCCAAACACAAATTTTGCCCCCCAATCCCCAAAATTTGCATCTAAAACCAAAGAAAACATGTCCTGAAAGGCCCTCCACACTTTGCCCCTACTGCGCATGCACAGTGTCAAGGACGTTCCGAAATTGGCGCCATTAATCATTCTAAGTTTGGCCCTTCATCAGTTAACATCTGACTGATCTTTGTGCTTATAAATCTCAGTTTAAATGATGCCAGACACATAAATATTAGTGAAATGGTGATTCTAAGGAGGATAGAGAAGGAGGAGAGGAAAAAAATGTGTGACAGAATATTATCAGGGCTGTAACTTAAAATTTTTTAATGAAATTATGTTAAGTTACCTATTTTCGAGGCAGCAGCCATTTTGTTGTCATTCTGATTATTTAGTTACACTGTTTTTTAAGTGTTTTCCTCTCTCCCTGTCCTTTAAGTTCCCCCTTGCTATTCTCCCATGCTTTTGGCATAGTTTTTGTAATTATTATTACTAAATTTTCTTGGGAGTTTTAGCTGAATAACAGAATGAATTCTGTTCTTTTCCCCATGTTTACGTCTTCACCTACGGGTGGTTAGGCGTTGTGTTCTGCATCTACCATCTGATGTTCTGCAGTTTCTTCCCTGGAAGTCTCTGTTTTGCATCAGATAGTGTATTTTTGGTAACTGATTTCGGGCCTGGGTGCCTGGAGTCTTATTTTAGTGTTTTTACACTCATTGTTTACATTTACAACAGCCCTCTGTGTTAGGGGGGGATTTCTAAAAAATAATATCTTGATGTTATTTTAATCATAACTAGATACATTATTATTGTTCGTAAGTGTTGAATAAATTGTTTAAAATATTTTTAAAATTTTTGTTCACACTTAGGCTTGGGATCCATTGGGGCTCAACGTTACTTTTCAGAAACTTGGGCTG
Organism: Pictodentalium vernedei; assembly: GCA_031216915.1. Classification (NCBI taxonomy): domain Eukaryota; kingdom Metazoa; phylum Mollusca; class Scaphopoda; order Dentaliida; family Dentaliidae; genus Pictodentalium; species Pictodentalium vernedei. The sequence continues at coordinate 53,162,440 of CM062292.1, forward strand.
TTCTGAAAAAATATTTTTTCAAAATATTTTGATTTCAATTATTTTTTCTATATTAATGGATCATATTATTATTATGTATTTTGATTGCCAGGGGTTAGTGCGAGTACCAGGACTTGTTTTCTTTTCACATTGAAAGGATATTGATCAATTGTTTTAAGAGGAAGTCTTCCTCTGACTTTATTATCATTCTATATGTGGTCAGTGTACTCGCATTAACTCCTGTTCTGTATCGTATGATTTCGATGACAATATGGGAAGCGTATGTCACGGTATGTTATTGGGGATTTGGACACTCCGGTCCTTTCCCCGCAGGGTCAATCTACTTTATCAATTTCTATTTCAGACGATCAAGATTAGGGTGATGTATCTGTGATGTCTTCCAACAGTGTGCCTCCGTCGTCACAATTAATGAAGGGCTAGCAGAAAAGTGCTCATGTAAATACGCCAATTGCCTAAGAGGACCCTAGTAGGTTCGACGGCCTTTGACGTCCGCTAGCTCGCCCGGTGTAGCGTCCATTCACCGAATGGTTCGGCAGCCGGGTTCGTCCGTTGCGGTCTAGAAGGAATTTTGGGGTGATGCGAGCACTATAAATTAACCTAATGCACACCCAGTGACGGCGGATCGGAGGGAGAACGGAGGAAGCCTTTTAGTCCGGTTCATAGCTCGTTCCGGTCCATCCGGACGGCAAGCGAGAGAGGCCCCTCTCTCGTTCAACAACATCTGGCCCCAGATGTTGTGGTACAAAATGTGTCGCAAGCGGAGCATACGTCCGTCGCTCGGGACGCTCCGTTGTATAGGCAGTCCGCGGAGACTGCTAAGGCTTCCTCTTCTCGTCAGCGCACATGACCGCACCTTGGCTGCGTGACCGCCGATATATTACCAGCTTCGCCGATCAAGGATTCTTCGGCGACCAGGTCACACCATCCGGTAGCCAGGGACACGAGGCCTGCAGACTCCGGACGTTCGCATAGGAAGTGTGCGGGAGTCAACGTACATGGAGCTTCCGGCGGCAATGCATCGTAAGACCGCTACTGCACAGGCCTCGGGAACGGACGTGCTTTCCTTAATAGCACAGTTTATCGCAGCATCCCAGCATCAACTGAATCTGTCGCATATATTTTATCCGACGATGCTGGGTCGGGACGCTCCGCGGAAGCGGGTACGGACGTCCGAAAGTTTCATCTGGTCCGACGGGATACCGAAAGGGATTCGGAGGATTTCGAGCTTTCCCTTTCGGAACAACATATGCTGTTGTGTATGTCATCTGACTTGGTCTTCTACAGCTTCTTTCGTCGGACCAGAATGCTGCGATGCCGGATAAGAAACTGATAGCGTCGGTGGACTTCGAAATTTTTGGTTCGGTTCAGGGACATCGTCCCTCAGTTCCGACATAGTCCAATAATGTCACACAAACTTTCGAATTATTGAACGACGCTATATATATTATTATTTTATGCTTGCTAACCAAGCATTTCTGGTTTCTTGTTCGAAAAGTTATGGAGATGTCTTTCAAAAGTGTGCCTCTGTCGTCATAGTTAATGAAGAGCTAGCGGCAATAAGTGCTCATGGAATATGTCTATCGCCTACGGAGTGACATTCGCTAGCTCACCCGGTGTAGCGTACATTCATCGAATGGTTCGGCTGCCGAGTTCGTCCGTTGCGGTCTAGGAAGGAGATTTGGGTGATGCGAGCACTTGAATTACTTTAGTACTCACCCAGTGACGGCAGATTGAGGACAGATCGGAGGAAGCCTGTTAGTCCGGTTCCTGGCTTGTCCAGGTCCGTCCGGGCTGTGAGCGAGAGAGGTCCCTCTCTCGTCCAACAACATAGGGGACCGCATGTTGTGGTTCAGATATTTTACATTCGGAGCATATGTCCGTCGGTCGGGACGCTCCGTTATATTGACAGTCCGAGAGACTGTCCTTAATGCTTCCTCATCCTCACAGCAGGGCACACGACCGCACATTGGCTACGTGACCTTGAGTATCCGATCAGTTTCGGCATTCAGTGATTCCACGGCGAATAGGTCGCGCCATCCGGTAGCCAAGGGACACGAGGCCTATACACTCCGTTCGCTCGCATATTGGTAGTATGCACGGGGTAACGATCACGGAGCTTCCAGCGGCAATGCATCGTAAGACCGCTTCTCCTCAGGCCTCAGTGACGGACGTGCTATCCGAGTTAGCACAGTTGTTTCGCAGCATCCCAGCAATTGACAGTTTCTCGGTCGAATCAGGAATTATCCGACGGCGCTGGGTCGGTGCGGTCCGCGGTTGCATCAGGTACGGACGACCGAACGCTTTATAGGGTCCGACAGGATGGCGAAAGGGATTCGAAAGATTTCGAGTTTTCCCTTTAGTAGTATCGGAAGATGCCTTTCATATCTTCTGGCATTATCTTCCAGTGATTGTTATTTCGGACTTCATTGCTGCGATCTTGGATAAGAGACTTATAGCGTCATTGGACTCGGATTTTTTGATCGGTTCAGGGACATTGTCCCTGACTTACCGACGCAGTCCAATATTGTCATTACAACATGTGTTTTATTTTTCGACGCTATATATATATATATACAAGCCTGCTACTAAGCATGATAGTTTAGTTTCTTGTCCGCGTTGCTCATTTCTGCCATTTTATCATTTATACGAATAGTTTATTTTGGCAGAGCAGGGCCAATTTCAATGTTGGGAACGACATTATGTATAGTAGACTTAACTTAGACGCTTTATCATACGTAATCCGCCTTACTGAGGCGTTATCATTACGTCTTCAAGAAAAGATTTACGGGATATTATTCTCAATGTAATTTCTTTTGAGGGCAGTAGTTTGTTCACGTATAACTCCGCCCTTCAGTGGCTGATTGGAGTTGGTTAGACGTGACGCAGCCCTAGCTACATCCACACGCGTGGATAGTAAGGTTAAGAACTCTCTCAGAGTCGCTTCGTTCTCGGAGGAGCTTCTCTTCGACGGCAACTTTTCGGCAATCCATGAATTGCTCGATTTACACATTCTCTTGTCTATCTAGTATTACAAGAGATTCAGACTGGGGCAAACATTCGGTGGTTGACTCAGAGAGTGCCACCGCAGTTGCCAGACCCGAGTGTGGCTGTTATGACGGTTGCCAGTCAAACAGATTGGGATATAATACTGATCCCTACGGATTCGAAGTGCCAGGGTCTTTGGGTTCCGCAGTCTTTTAGCAATCAGTTTTCTTCCGCGGAATAATGTTTTTTAGGCTTGCTTTATGTCATTGCATGAACATTATTCAGAAACGCATGCCCAAATTCCTGATATTTAATTCGACAGTAGTGGCGTATCTCCGGAACCAGGGAGGCACTCTTTCGTTTCCGTTATTCAATTTAATGGAAAGAATCCGTCTGTTGGTTATAGTACACCAAGTTCAGTTTTGGTCCGTCATATTCCGGGTCGTCTGATTGTTTTATCGGACTCCCGTTCTCTTACGGGTCGCTTGTTGCTGTCAGAATGGACTCTCAACAAACAAGTATTCAATCAGATTTGCTATCTATGGGAGCGCCCAATGATGATTTATTTATGACACAGCTTGCTAATCAATTGCAGACGTATGTGTTGGCTTGTCCAGATCTCTGAGCTAATGTTGTTAACGCTCTATTGATCTATAGGACGGAATGATAGGATACGCGTATCCTCCGGCGCTGTTGTTTCAGCAGGTATTGCTAAGATAAACAACCACAATACATTTCTGTTGATAGCATCTCTATCTTCACAGAGATCATGGGTAATTTACTCTCTTGTCTACTGTGGGTCTTAACGTGAAATCTTCCTCTATGTGAGGATCTTTTTTCACTGGGTAAATCGTGTCATCTTTATCACAACCAGCAAGGTCGCAACCTTCATGTATTTCGTTGTGTGGTCCGTATTGCATTGTAAGCACTGTACTGGACGAGCTTTGGACGCGATTTCTTACTATAGGAGATCCTCTTCTTCGCTATTCTATGCGGCTAAAGTGGAGGCTCTTCCATCGTGGTGTAGGGATCATTATGTTCATATTGTTGATCCCTCCATACTACTCATTGCTATTTTTTAGTATACTTGTTTCACAAGATCTACTGCAGCCTGTTATTATTTAGGTTATAGGTTTATGTTACCTCATACCTATGCACTCTACGATAGTTTACAATTGAGTCTTTTGTCTCTTTATCTAAGTCAGTTAGTAACTTTTTGATAAATAGACTTAGAATCTTTAGATTAAATTCCTATATGGATTTTAACTTCAGTTCTTATTTAGCTAAGTAATCATTTGAGCCTCTGGAAACAGTAGTTTTCAAATTCTGACCTTTTAGACAGTAATTCTGTTGGTTTCTCTTTTACTGTAGAGTCAGTGAGTTTCATGCACTATCGATGGATGATTTTCACTTTCGTAGTTTCGGAATCACTACTTCCGTTACTATTTAGGTTGGATTGTTGCATAAGAGTTAGGCTCCTATTATCCGGAACCTATTATTTTAAGGTCCTTCCGTCTTCGTATGGGCATAGGCCTTTACTCTTTCCGGGTACAGTTTATGTATTTATAAACAGATATCTGTTTATTACTATGGGCGTAAGCTTCTTCTGTCTTTGATGTCTAGTAGAAGGATGTTACGCTCCATTTTATTGTTAATGGATTCTATTAACTATCGGTACTGCTTATGGTATATCATTGACTTAGCAGTTGTGCTTGAGATTTCGGCTCATGAAGTAAGAGTTCTTCTACTTCTTGGGCTTACATTAATAGTGTCGCTATTATAGATTTTTGAAGGCCGCTCATTGCGCTCAGCCATCCACATTCATGAATTTTATCTCAGAAATATCGAGTCCATTTCTGGAGGCCTCTATTGTTAGGTCTATTGTCTACTGCTCAGAATGTCATTCACTTAACAGTTGCTACTATAGCTAGGTAGGCTGTCTGTTTCGCCAGTGTCTCCGTTCGGCTGCCCTCTTCGCTCTGGGCTATTTGACCCAGGGCAAGAAAAAGGGGGGGGGGGAGGGTGTTCCCTTGGGTCACCTGTTTTACAATGAAAACAAGGGGATACCTCCTCCGGAGTTAGTAATTCTGAGCTGTTATTGGGATGGTTGTTTAGTGAGAAGTTTAGGTTTTTAAAATTCATTCAAGTCTTAGTTTTTAAAGTATAGCTTTTGAATATTGCATATGTCAACGGACATGATTATGCAATCCTCAGACACTTTTAGGAGTATAAGAGTCTCTATTCTCTAGACTTACTTTATTTATTGGCTTACTTTAAAAATTATTAGTATAAGGATTATATTGGATATTAATAGAGTACATGGATGTATGAAGCTCAATTTTGGAAGGTGTTGTATCTTTCTAATTTATCATAAATAAGAAAGATACATGTAAGGCCTATTACTTCTTTTTCCCTACAGGGGATGACTCTATTTTATTTTATTGAGTGTATTCCATTTTGCTCTATGTCCTTGGCCCTCCAGCCTTTTTACTATTCAGCTATGTCTGGGTCATTGGTACAGTATAAAAATGTTAAAAAATTTATAGTAATTTATATATTTTTTATACTTACCAATGACCCAGACGGGGATGGCCCTCCCAGGAGTTGGGAACTCTTGCCTCCCCGCTGAGTACATAGCGCTTACCAGGCACTGGTTATTAGAATGATTAATGGTGCCAATTTCGTAACGTCATTGACACTGCGCATGCGCAGTAGGGGCGAAGTGTGGAGGGCCTTTCAGGACATGTTTTCTTTGGTTTTAGATGCAAATTTTGGGGATTGGGGGGCAAAATTTGTGTTTGGCCCTATATTTTAAGAGTTAGCACCAGCTATGTCTGGGTCATTGGTAAGTATAAAAAATATATAAATTACTATAAATTTTTTAACTTTTTTTTATTTACTATATGTGATCATCTGTGTTCATTGTTTTACCCAAATCAGATGTAATCAAAGGCCTGCATAATTTAACTCAGTGTTGCTTTGAATGACAGCATCCTTTCATCAAGTGGAAAAGGAGATTGAAGTTTGGTGTGGGTCTTCAACATTAATTTTAACTTATGCAATTCATTGATCAATAGAATCTTTAATGACACAAGAACATGCTTTAGTGAAATGTATCATTATTTTAACCCTTTACCCAACAAATTGGCCGCATCCGCCCACGTAATATGCAAATTCGGTAGTTGAGAAAAAATATTATTTTTCAAACAATTTCAACAAAACCATATCATGTGACCCCTCGTTGGAACGAGCTCGTCGGGCTCATTTCAACGAGGGGTCACATGATATGGTTTTGTTGAAATTTTTCAAAAATTTCAAAAAATGTTATTTAAAATAATAAATTTTGATATCGTCTGCGTTGTTAAAGGGTTAAACAGAATTTTAGAAAACTATGGCTTTTTTTATTCAGTTATAACTATGAAGCATGATGCGGCCTGTTTTTTATTGTAACTCCACAAAGCAGAGAGTGTTTAAATTTATTGCCCCTCAAGTTTTAATTATAAGGAATGATCGGCTATGCCCATTTGCACAGTTTAGCCTTTATTTGTTGGAGTTCATAACTCAAGAAATAGACAGAAACAAATGATCATTCCTTGTATATTCTGATATGGGAAAATCACAATTTCAATAAATCAAGCAGGAACCTAACCAATGCTCAATGAACTCTGTCAACAAAGACAAACTTGATTAAATTCCATTTTGTATTGTGGAAAGAATTTTCTACTTGCAATTTCCACATCTTAACATTAAAGTGCAGAAAGTTAAAATTAAACTGTTGAAATGTACTTTCTTTCAAATTGAGGGATAAAAGTTTGTAAAACTTTCAAAATTGTATTCATCATAATCTACTCTCCACTCAGTCATCTAATTGAATTCTAAACATTCACAGAAAATGAAATACCATTGACTTATTTTAAGGGGTGTAACTACAAAACGTTGTTTGCCCAAAATATAATCAGCATATAAGGCCACACAAAGTAGATCTTCTGTTTCTCAGGCCATTATTTGTGAAATTGCATGCGTGCGAGCGTTTTTTTATTTTATTTTTTATTTCCGTAATTACTTCTTTGCCATCAAAAGTTCATGTTCTTGGTTCAAGTTTTAGGCCTCATAATCTACAGAATAGCATGGGTGGTGGTGTATTTCATATTTCATCCCTTGAGTGCAAGAAGGTTTTGCAATGCTATAGTATTGCAAAGCCTTCTTGCACTCAAGGGACAAATTCATAATTTTTTTTAACTTGGGTAAAATATCAGACATAAACCATTTAATTTTATTTTTTTCAAGTTTAAATTGGTTGTAAAAAGAGAGCATGCGGCAGCCAAAAGGACCATGCTGGAGGGCCTGAGAAACAGATTTTTTATTTTTTTAGGCCTAATTTCATGAGCTTTTGTGAAGATATATTCTTTCTTATTTGCCGGTGAAGATGAGATTTTTAACCCAGTGACATTTCCCCTTTTATTCCATGATTGCTGTGTGTATTCAGTGTTACCCGATACAATACAGACATGTAGAAATGTGCTAGATACACCATGCATGGAATCTGGCCATTTGTGTAAGTGTGTTATGTAAGAATGCTCCTGACTGATATTATGAGTTGATTGAAATGCAAGAAAGTAAACAAAAAATGATATTTTGCTTTAACACTTTGCATGCTGTTGGCAGATATTCCTGCCCAGCATAGGGTTTCTCTTGTCGCTGAAATAAGTACAAGTTGGGCACATTAACCCTTTACCCAATGCAGACGATTTCAAAATATATTATTTTAAATATCATTTTTTAAATTTTTTCAAAAACTTTCAACAAAACCATATCATGTGACCCAAAGAGGGGTCACATGATATGGTTTTGTTGAAATTTTTTGAAAAATAATATTTTTTCAGCTGCTGAATTTGCATATTACGCGGGCGGATGCGGGCGATTCGTTGGCTAAAGGGTTAAATGGTATTTGACTCATGTAAATTGAATTATTTTTTTCACCAATGTTTTATTTTAATTTTTCATCAAATCTAGTCTTGCCTGCTTTGCAGAAGCCATGACTAGATTTTATGATATATATCTAGAATATACTCAGCAGGTTAACTGGTTGAGTGCAAAAAGCCACTATCAGGGCTTTCGTTAACATGAGGGTACTGGAGCATAAGTCAAAATTTTCATTGCTCATGAGCTTTTCTTATATTTCACTTCCACCTGTGTTGCTCATGAAACACTTGATAAACTCCAATTCTTGTTGTTGATTCTTGTTCTCTGTAATGCACCTTCATTGTGTTCTGTATTGACATCATGGTGCTTTGGAGGAAAGTATATAATTGACAAATTCAGGGCAGTAATTCTCTGCCTTTCTCACTGGAATCTACAAAATAAATGAATCTGTTTATAATATTTCTACCTTCTAGGATGATCTACTAGCTGTTTACTATATTGGAAGAGAATCATGGAAAAAATTTAATCAAAGAAATCTATTTATACTATTTCTATCTTCTAGGATGATCTGCCGGCTGTTAACACTAAATTGGAAGATAATCATGGAAAGAATTTAATTAAAGAAATAAAGAGTGAGACCAGTGGAGATTACAGAAAATTACTTCTAGCTGTTATTGGTGATAAGTAAGTGTTGATACTTCTGTTATTATATACACTTACTACAGTACGTGGAGAGTGGATTGTAACTAAATCACCCGTGGAGTGGAGTTATCACCCAAGCTATAACTTTCAAATTTTGTACATATCGACAAAAAACACAAGCAATGTTTCAGCCAATGGTCTTCCGGGTTTGTAGAATCGTGCAACTCACGAATGAAAACTAAAATTTTTGAAATTTGACAACGCAGTTTGATAATTTCCACACATTTGTCACACATATACATTACCGAATGGGTCAGCATGGGATGCAAACTCTGAAGATTCAATTGAATTCCATTATTTATTCGTTTACTGCCCAAAACATACAATTAAATAGCTAAATAATATGAGTGGCGAAACAAACAATTTTTCCTATCCGGGCGCGTTCTCATGAAAGTTGGACCCAGGTATGGATCATTCTCTTTGAAACGAGATATGGATCATCTTCTCAAGGAATAAAATGAATGCCTCGAAAAATGTGACTTCAACAATGGAAAAGCGATACATTTTTCTACAAAGATTTCTTTCCGGTCGTTTTGTGGATGTTGTGCCTCTGTGAATCGATTTTTAAATTTAGCCTGATCAGTTTTATTCGCCCAGTATGAAAAGAAAACTGATATAGTAGTGTGTTAAAAATAGAAAATGTGTAGTGCCTGGGTGTAGTGCCTGGTCAGTTCTGTGGATGCAAACTACACGAAATAGGGTATCATCTTTCAGCCAATCAGAATGCAAGGAAGTCACGTGAGATATAATATCTACATGCATTCAGCATGCAGAGCTCTTGAAATCTTGTTGTCATATTCACTCTTATGTTTTTTTCTGGTTTAGAATATTTAAGTTTTTCTCAGCCATTATCATAATCATCATCTATAGGCTGTTTCAGTACATACTGTTATAAGACCAAAAACAAGTGGAATCTTTTCTGTCATACAGATTTCTCAATCTTTTAATTTTTTTTCCCTCTTTGATATCCTTTTTCCAGTTCAAACTGGCAAGTGGGAAACTCTACTATCAGTGTGAACAATAGGCCATCACTTATTTATTTTTTCTCTGTGAAATAACACTAGTATTTTTAAGAGATATGAAGTCGGGTATCTAGAAAATACACAGAACGATACATGAGTGTGAATGGGTTAATTGATATGGCATGAGTGCCAGCACAGGAGGATAAAATAAGAAGCCACAGGCCTTGAGTTCTATCCTTCCACGATTGCACAAGGGCCATATTGATTAACCCATTCACACATCTTTCATTCTGTGTTAATTATACACCTTCACATCTATAAAAACAATTATTATACAGTAAAACCTGTCTTCAGAGACCACTGTCTTGAGAGACCACCTGTCTTGAGAGACCACATCTGCCAGGTACCGATTGGTTTTACTATATAATGGACCTGGTATGGGAGACCGCCTGTCTTGAGAGACCACCTGTCTTGAGGGACCACTGTAACCTGGTACCAACTTGTATTCTTATGCCATAATAGACCTGTCTTGAGAGACTGCCCCTTAGAAGACTGAAACCATGACAAAAACTTTTTACCTGTTCTGGAATTGTAAAATCCATTGTGGTTATACTAACATAATTAAAAGTATTAAAAGCTCTTGATTGGGTTTCCATTGCTAACTCATTAAAGATTGAGATGTTTTTATAAGACCCCTGTGAAAAGATTAGGATTATTGCTGAATAAACAATTTCATACAAACCTGAAATGTGACAGATAGGAATAAAAATAAATTTGTGTTGAAAATCTTTTTGTAACAAATTGAAATGGACTGTTATAAAAATTATAAAAATAAATTAGTGTTGAAAATCTTCAATGAAGATTTTCAACACTAATTTATTTTTATAATTTTTATAACAGTCCATTTCAATTTGTTACAAAAACTTCATAAAAAAGAACAACTACAAAGTAATTACAAAAATCCATTCTTCTCCATTTCTGAATTTTGTGGTTGGTTATTCACTGACTTGAGAAAACCTGAAACCTGTTATGAGAGACCACCTGTCTTGAGAGACCACTTTTGTGTGGCCCAAAGGTCGGTCTCTCAAGACAGATTCTGTGGAAACGACCTTGTACAAGCCAATGGCTTACTGTCAAATCCACAAACATCTTCATGTTGTATACTGTACTCACTGAGGTTGGAAATAAATATTGTTTAAACTAAAGGGCGGTCTCTCAAGACAGGTTCTACTATAATGACATTCAGCAAGTCATTTCACAACTATCCACAAAAAGTACACTTTTTATCGCCAACCAAATTTGCGAGAGGAACCTGTGTTACTATTTCGTCCCCTGAGTTCCAGTGTGTTTTATGTGCCTACTGGCAGCCTACTGTCGTGCCTACTGGCAGCCTACTGTCGTGCCTACTGGCAGCCTACTGGCGTGCCTACTGGCAGCCTACTGGCAGCCTACTGGCGTGCCTACTGGCACATAGAACACATTGGAACTCAAGGGAAGATTTTCAGCTATCACTAGGAATTCCAATTTTGATTGTGTTGCACGATTTTTAGAAAATTCCAGTGAAATTTCGATTCTATTTAAAAACCATCCGTCAATGATTTCCGTTCTGCACATATGTGCAGAACAGATTTTCATTTACCGCGTGGTTTAGTGTTGCTGTAGATCGGGTTTACATAGAACAGGCATGTAATAAAAGTTTTTTTAGCAGTGTAAACCTGATAAATTAATTTTAAATTCTATTTTGCCTAATGGTTCTTATTCTCTTAATTTCCAGGATCAAAGAGAAAGATGTTAAAAAGAAATTAATTTTAATGCATGGGTTGTGTAATAAACACAGAACGCGATGTGTGTTTGAATCGGTACACCTCTCGCGAAATATGACTACGCCATTCCAACTCGTTATGTAAAACACCCACCGTTTCAAACACACATCTCATTCTGTCTATTTCACACACGGTTGTCATTCTGTGTATTTTCTTCTCTATGTGATAACACTAGTTTATTTCAAGAGATGTGAAGTCAGGTTTGTAGAAAAAGTTTGTAGCAGTGTAAACCTGATAAATTAATTTTAAATTCTATTTTGCCTAATGGTTCTTATTCTCTTAATTTCCAGGATTAAAGAGAAAGATGTTAAAAAGAAGGAAAAATCCCCAGAAAAGGAGAAGGGAAGATCTTCACCACGTCCTACACCAGCAGTTGTTGCTGTCCAGGAAGATAAGCGTAGTAAATCTCCAGATAATAAGAAATCAGATAATAAGAAAGATGACAAAGATAAGAAGGAACAAGAAAAAGATGACAAGAAAGATGAAAAAGAAGACAAGAAAAAGGAAGATGATTCAAATGAAGACTGGGACAGATTGTATAGAGCAATGAAAGGCTTTGGTACTGATGAAGATACAGTAATAGATGTCATTGCCAAGAACAATAACTCTCAAAGACAAAATGTTAGAGATAAATATCAGGATAAATATAAACAGGTATGGTTTTTGCTTTCATGCACCCCTGCATTTAACACCAAATCACTCTTCCTGCTACATTTCTTTTCCACTACATATAACAAGCTATTAATCGAAAATAGAATATGTTTTCATTTTTGGAATTCACTGAAAAATATTTCCACAATCCCTTCCAATGAGGGGGTCATGAGCTTGAGTTTGAATGCTTTTTGAAAATGGTTACTGGCTGGTTTGGCCATTACATTAGGTAATGAGTTGATATGGATGAGACTTACAATTAAAACTAGAAGTCCTGTCATGAATTGTGCATTTATCTAGGCTTAATTACGCATAGGAATAGCACGCAATTGTCATATCGAATGGCATCCAAAGCACGACAGGTTCTCCTGGTTACTCATAGCAAACACAGGCAGTGTTTCTGCCAATGGACCTCCGGGTAACATTGGCTGAAACATTGCTTGTGCACAGGGCATATGTACAGAATTTGCTAGCCTTACTATGGTCATAATGCGTAAAATTAATGCGCAGACCGACGTGCTATTTGTGCGCATTTCATGAAGGACTTCTAGTTTTAACTGTACACTAAGGCTGTACAGTTAATAATGAAACGTTTTTATAACCAGGAAGTGTGACTATCCCTGTGCAATGCACAGGGGTTGTCACACTTTCTGGTTATAAAAAATTGGTAACTACCATATCACACACTACATAAAAATGTACGCTCACTAAGGCTGTGCAGTGCACTGGGGTAGTTAGATAATAGAGATAATCTTATTTGTAACCGGAAAGAAAAAAGAGTGACAAACCCTGTGTATTGTACAGATTCATTTGGTAAGCTAACATAGACTGACAATTCTTACAGTTAAAATTAGAAGTCCTGTCATGAACTGTGGACTTATCTCGGCTTAATTGCACATAGGAATAGCACGCAATGGCCATATCGAATGGAATCCAAAGCATGGTAGGTTCTCCTGGTTACTCATAACAAACACAGGCAATGTTTCTGCCAATTGACCTCCGGGTTACCTGGAGGTCCATTGGCAGAGACATTGCTTGCGCACAGGCCATTTGTACAGAATTTGATAGCCTTACTATGGCCATAATGCATATATTAATGCGCAGGTCGACATGCTATTTGTGCGCATTTCATGACAGGACTTCTAGTTTTAACTGTAGGCATTACACAGGATTAGTTGATAAGTTGCCATATCACACACTACATGAAAATATACAATGACTTAAGGCTGTAAAAATGCACTGGATCAGTTGGTTACATGTTACATTGGGTGCTGGAATCAAGGAACTTGCTCAGGGTTAGTTGGTTATATGTTAGATGAAACGAATGGAAATACTTATACTGGGTCAGGCCTGGCATTCTGAAAAATGCAGGAGGGCAAAAAATCGCTCTCCTCAATCAGCTTAGGAGAGCAATTAGCTTTACACAGCATTTTAAGAATCCAGTAGAACGAACTCATTGAAACTGAAACCAACAGACTACATCAGTGATTTTATTAACTTTACTAAGGTGAAGCGAAATCTCTTAGACATCTAGATGTCTCACTCAACAACCGAACACACACTTGACAAAACCTGTGTGTGTACCCAGACCTGTTGTCCAAGAAAGTCATACGCCTACCACTACCACCCCCAAAGGGGGTTGAAGGTGGTAGTGGTAGGCGTATGACTTTCTTGGACAACAGGTCTGCTTGAATCTACAGTCACATCCTGGTGCAAGTGCTTCAAGTGACAGGATAGTAGTAATGGTAGTATATTATAGTGTCAATATTCCTTGAGTAATTACCCCTCAAACTGTGATGTCGGTTGTTGAACTTGAAACTGACAGGAAAAAAATATTGCTGTGACCCATTTTGCTTCAAATGATTGCAACTGTGTTTGGGTATGGTTGCAGCCATTATCTTTTACCACTAAACCACTTTCAAAATGAAATTACGTGATCACCCTGTTTATTTTATGTGACTTCGAAGTTAAATTACATTTTTGCTTTACAACAAAAATTTAATGTGAGCATAATACATGTAATCTCAATCATCCCAGACCAAAATATTTAGGAGGGCGATTTTTCGCTCTCCTTAATTATTTCAGAAGGGCAGTAAGGAGAGCTAAAAAATCGCTCTCCTGAAATTGCCAAGCCTGCTGAGTTGTGGAAAGTTTTTTACCCCTTTACCTAACATGTAATGCAGTCGACACTTGCAAACAAAATTCTTGAATAACTAATTTTCAAATTTTTTTTTGTCTCAAAAACAAAGGTTATTACCCCTCTTTGGAATGAGCTCTATGAGCTCATTCCAAAGAGGGGTCATACCCTATGTTTTTGAGACAAAAATTGAAAAAGATAATGAAAATTAATTGGCAATTTTTGTGAATAGTGCTGGCCAGTTTTGGCCATTATGTCGGTTAAAGGTTTACAGTGAAGTCCAAATATGAAAACATATTCTGTTTTCATTTAATAGCTTGGTAAATATAGAATGTGATAAAATGACTGTAATTTGTCCAAGTGTTATGAATTTAACACTCAGAATTCTAATATATTTGTTTGTAAAACTTTCTGACCTGTTCATTAACAAATGTAATGATTTTAGAGTTTTTATAGTACATTTTGATAATTTAGAAAAACAATCCAACATGTATTGACTGTTAAGTTAACTTTCTGCCTATCAAATCTAGAAGTTAGTACTTAACAATATTTCTTTCTAAAAAATACAAATGTTCTTTTTTTTAACTTCAAAACCATAGTTCATGTCTTATAATGGTCATTCAAATGAGTGGTCAAGCTGTCTTATTGAAGCAAAAATTGGCAAAATATTAAAATTTGAATTGTGATTTTTCTGTATAACATTAAACAGAATTATCTGGTACATTTGGCAAGTGTTCATTCAGTCTTTACTTTACAAATTGTCTACATCCACCCATGTACTTTACAAATTTAGCAGTTGAAAAAGCAAAAATGTTCAAAAACATTTGTGCAAAACTTTATCATGTGGCCCCTCATTGGAACAAGCTCATTGACCTCATTCCATAGAGAAGTGACTTGATCTGGTTTTGTGGAACTTTTTTTTTAAATTTAAAAAAAACCCAATAATTAAAATTATAAATTTTGATATCCTGTGTGATGGGTAAATGGTTAGATTGAAGGTCTCTCTGCTGTTGGAGTAGGTATACCATGGAACCCTGTTAATTGAATAGCCACTTTGACAATGGAAATTACTTAGTTAACAGGAGTATTCAATTAACAGGCATTGTGTCACTTCCTGTATTGTAGAGATAAACTTAGCATTTATTCTATTATATCTTGTTTGACAGAGCTCCATGAGCTCTGTCAAACAAGATATAATAGATTAAAAGCCTGTATTGGATGTATTGA
This sequence comes from Pictodentalium vernedei, assembly GCA_031216915.1. Taxonomy (NCBI): domain Eukaryota; kingdom Metazoa; phylum Mollusca; class Scaphopoda; order Dentaliida; family Dentaliidae; genus Pictodentalium; species Pictodentalium vernedei. Next base: position 53,177,850 of record CM062292.1, read on the forward strand.
GGCCAAATAGGTCTTTAAAGAAAGGAAAATGGGGGAGAGTTACAAGATTTTTTATTCAATTAACAGGAGTTTACTCTGTAACCTATATTCAATTAACTGATAAAGTTTGTACTGGTGGTATGGTAAATGGTTTTATGTTGGGAAATTATATGCAATTAACAGGGTTATTCAGTTAAGAGATATCCAGTTAAGGGGGCTCCTCTGTATTTGCAAGCAAGACAAATGTCAAGGTGCTTAGCCAAGATTTGCCAAGAAACAGTTGCAGATTTATTTATTTATTTTATTGGTCACATATTTCTGCACAATAGCTAATCATGACCATGACAGTTTTACGGATGGAGAAAGCTGGAGTACCTGGAGAGAACCACTGAACAATGGTGAGCAACTGCCAGCTCCCCAACATATGAGCTCCACACAAGCAGGGTTTGCATTTGTTGAAGACAGGTGCACCATCGACGTGTGGTATGCCTTAGTACACAATGCCACCGTGCCTTCATGTGGGCAATGAGGGTGATGTGTCTTGGCCAAGGACACAATGTGGTTGCCACAGGTGGGGTTCAAATCGAGAATCAGTTGTAGAGCTAGAGGATGTAGGCAGTCACAAAGTGTAACAAAAATGTATAAAAATCTCCCAAGCTGTTAATTGGTAAAGTGATAGAAGCCACTATCATGGCTCTATTTAAAAGTGCTGAAAGCCACTATTGTGGCTTTACACTGCATGCATTAGTTTGATATTTGGTAGCTATAGAACAAAAAAATATTTATATAAAACTGTTTTGTTACAATTTATTAGAAAGTGTCAACAGGCATTCTCCAAAAAATTGTAACAAATCAAGTCTTTATGAACAAAATGTAGCTAAAAAAATAGCCATGTTTCAAAACACCTTTAACACTTTACCTAACGAATCAGCTGCATCTGCCCACGTAATATACAAATTCAGTAGTTGAAAATATAATAATTTTTTTAAAATTACCAGCAAACTAGATCATCTGACCCCTCATTGGAATGAGCTTGATGAGCTCGTTCCAATGAGGGTTCACATGATATGGTTTTGTTGAAATATTTTGAAAATTTAAAACAAAATATTTAAAATCATACATTTTGATATCGTCTGAATTGGGTAAAGGGTTAAAAATAATTCGGAACTCTACCAGGCAAGGGATTATGTTGTTGACTGTTGCCAAACTACATGCTGTTTTCTTTTGTTGCAGAACTGCACTCTACCAGGTAAGGGTTAACCCTTTACCTAACATAACGAACAAAACAAAACAACCAGCGCTATTCTCAAAAATCACCAATTAATTTTCACTATTTTTTTCATTTTTTGTCTCAAAAACATAGGTTATGACCCCTCGTTGGAATGAGCTCATCGAGCTCGTTCCAACGAGGGGTCATAACCTATGTTTTTGAGACAAAAAATGAAAAAAAATAGTTATTCAAGAATTATTTTTGCAAGTGTCGTCTGCTTTTCATGTTAGGTAAAGGGTTAATATTGTTTACCATTGCCAAACTACATGCCGCTTTCTTTTGTTGCAGAATTGTATAGATGATTTGAATTCCGATTTATCAGGAGATTTTAGAAATTTAGCTGTTGGGTTAATGTTAGATCCGGTGGAATATGATGCCCATTGTCTACATCAGGCTGTATCTGGTAAAGGAAAGAAAGAAGAAACAATGATAGATGTTATCCTTACTAAATCACCAGAGGTACTACGCTTTCTGTTCTATAAAACTCTCTGCACAGCTTAGGGTTATCATCAGATTTCAGGAATTATCAAAGGTCGAGTGTTCAGTTGATGGGATTTTTGTCTTTTTTCTCACTTCTAGTTTTTATCTGAGCATCTGTTGTATTACAGTTAAAACTAGAAGTCCTGTTATGAACTGTGCGCTTATCTAGGCTTAATTGCACATAGGAATTGCGCAATTGCCATATCAAATGGTATCCAAAGCACTGAAGGTTCTCCTGGTTACTCATAGCAAACACAGGCAATGTTTCTGCCAATGGACCTCTGGGTTACCCGGAGGTCCATTGGCTGAAACACTGCTTGTGCACAGGCCATATGTACCTAATTTGATAGCCTTACTATGGTCATAACGCGTAGATTAACGTGCAGATCGACGTGTTATTTGTGCGCATTTCATGACAGGACTTCTAGTTTTAACTGTATATTATGTGGGACAGAACTTCTGAAGCTCTGTAAAACAAAATATAATATTTGTGTTAGAATGTTATATGGAATTAACAAGGTTTTGCAATGAGATATCCAATTAAGTTGGCTCCACTCTTTGCAGATTATCATGATAATGTGTATGTCCTGTGATTTGTATCAGATTCAGGGTGGTGTCCAGAATGGGATCTCAATGAGCTGGCTTTGCCGGTGAGTAGTGATCCCATTTTTGGTCACTCTCGGGTGATGATTGGCTAATTTGTGATAGACTTTCACCAGATAAATTACATCGTCTAATTATTTTTGCATCATTTAGAAATTTACAGTATCTGGCATCCGCAAAAACATGGTATGGTGATGGAACTTTTTCAGTGATACCCCCAGGATTTTATCAACTGTACACCCCACACTGATGTGATGGGTGATATTTTACCATTAGTGTATGCTTTACTGCCTGACAAAAAGAGTGAAACGTATGACAGAATGTTTAAGTATGTTGCTAAAGCTTGTGATAAAAAGTGTCTAGATTTGAATGTTGAAACTTTTAGGTGTGATTATGAAAAAGCAATCATGAACGCTGCATCACAAGGGCTTGGTGACATTAAAATTGAGGGATGTTTTTTCCACTTTTCCCAGAATTTGTGTAGACACACCAGGGCATTAGGACTTCAAAATAGATATGTAAGTGATCCTGAGTTTGCTATGAGAATAAGAATGCTCAATGCGCTAGCATTTGTTCCTAGTGCAGATATGAAGGCAACATTCAAAGAACTGATTAGTGTGTCTAGTGATGAAACCGCACCACTATTTTAATACTTTGAAAACACATCCATTGGAAAGTTCAGCACCCAAAGCGGTAGTGAAGAAGGGGGACTAGTGTTGCACCTGAGTCGTAAGGAGCCCTTATTTCATTTGGACGTTTTGAATGTATATGACCGAGCACTGACCGAATCACTTCTCTCACAAACTTCCACAGCAATATACACCAACCAACCATAAGAATTTGAATAAAAATTTTCAGAAAAACTTTTGTCGAAAATTCGCCGAAAGTTCATCGAAAAAATTTTTTCGACAAAATGTGCATTCAACCAACTGTCCATTCGACCAAATGTCAGTTTGACCAAGTGTCAGTTCAACCAAGTGTCCTTTCGACCAAGTGTCTTTCGACCAAGTGTCATGTAGCCATTTGTTTATTGTTGTTTATTTTCAACCACCAGGATCACATTGTGTGAGACAGTTTTATGGTGGAGGAAGGTGGAGTATCAGGAGAGAGTAATTGTTAGACTCTCCAATTTTCTAACTCTGCAGGGTCAGTAGCTGTAGAAGGATAATGCATCATTGATGTGCAGGACGCCTTACCAGACATGTAAAGTTTCACGATTCTGGTGGGAGGCTCCCGATTTTTGATGACATCTTCCGTCCTCATGATTGGAGGACAGATTCTCACGATTTTGAGACCCCATGTTTTGTTTTGCAAACTTGAGTCTGCAGTTTTAAGTTTTTTTATACTAACTACTATAAATAAGCTGAGTGGAACTTGAAAGATAGAAAAAGTATTTCAAAGAAATTGCCTGGGCTGTAGATAATTCAGATGTGTGAAAGAATAACTGAAAACTGTGAAAAAAATAATTAGTTAAAAAGCGAACCACTACAGTCAAAATTAGGAGAGATATTGGTGAAAACATTGGAGTAAGTAACCAACAAAAGTGATTCGTATTTCACGACTGAAATCAGTAAAAGTTAACAAAATCACAAGAAATATCATTTGTGTTGTGTTTGATTTATTTCACTGGCATTTGAAGCAAGAATCATAAAAAATGGGGCAAATTCTGGTGTTTCCTGAAGTGATGTCTAATTACAAAAATAAGCAGAACAATTGCATATTATTCCTCAAAACCATGGTAGAAGCATAGAGACTCCTCAAAAAATAAGGACATGTTGATTTTTGCTAGCTTTTTTGTAAATTTTTGCATCGTGATAAAGCACCAAATCTTACTTCCCAGTGGTGGAGCCATTGTCTGAAATCCTGGGAGATCATGCTAGTGAAGGGGAGGGGGGTGGGGGGGGGACCTCAGAACTGAAAGCACATACTGTACTTGTACAAAGGGCAGGAAATAAAAAAAAATGATCTTCAGATTATGCTGGTGGGTATTCCACCCGTCCCTCATTTTTCTGACTTGAATTTATGGTATGTTTGTGGAGGGGGGGGGAGGGGGGGAGGGTGTGTTTGGAATTTATTTTATGCAAATTTTTTCCAACCTAATTTTTGTCAGTCAGATGAAACTGCGTATGTTCATGCAACACTGCCAATATTTTGTTTATTTATTTTTTTTAGCTTGATTTCTAAAAGTAATGGAATCGGTGGGGGTGGGGGGGGGGGGAGGGGTGGGAATTACACTTTTTGTCTTGCATGGAAAAACAATCTTCGCCGCATAAAAATCTCACTATTTTGAGTTTCTGTAACTTAGCATGTCTGTGCCTTACAGTGCAAAGTGCTTCCGTGCCCCCTAAACTTCATGTTGTAACAACCTGTAAAAATAAAAATATTCACTTGGACTTGTCAAACAAAAACTCTTGAACCTTTGTTGTCATTTGAATTGAATTTTGGTAAATCGGCATAGAAACATGACACAACCCAGTTAATTTTTTTATCTCCAACTTCAGCAAACTAAATGATAACTAACTAGGCATTGTCATCGGTAGAAAATTGAAACCCCTAACATTTCAATGGAAAGAACTTGATTCTTTGTAAACTTTATATTAAAATATATGCATGAAATTTATGATTTAAAGCTTTTGTTTCTTTCATTTTTCAGGACCTTGAAAAGATTAAAGAGAAATATAAAGCTGGTATGATATTAACTTTTATTATTATATGCTAGTCTGTGAATTATCGCAAATTATCTAAAAGGTATTTCTCGATATCTATCAACTCGGTAGATATCGATAAATATTCCTCAGTAGCTTCCTAAATGACATCACACTATGCCGCATTACATCGCCTTGAAGGAACGATCAGCTGATTTTTGTTATTGTTTTGAAACGTACGCATTTCTTGTCGAATTGGGCTGAATATTGTGCAATAAAATGTCTCGTAGCATATAACAAAATAGAAAATCTACTCTATTTTAGTCAGTATCTGGAATTATCTCATGAGTGTGGACCTGAAAGTTTTATTTATATTTTCAGGTCCACACGATGATTTTTTTCAGTGGCTTCTTCAATGACGTTACACTTCGGCACATGACATTGTCTTGAATGTCACCTTGATGGAACGATCAGCAGCTTTTTGTTATTGCCTTGAAACTGTTTGCAGTCAAATTGGGGTGAATGTTGCGCAGTAAAATGTCATGTAGTATATAATAAAAAGAAAATATATGCCCTTTTAGTGAATATCGGGAATTATCTCATTCGTGTGGACCTGAAAGTATTATTTTTCACTCGCACAAGCACTCATGAAAAATAAAACTTTCAGGTCCACATTCATGAGATAATTTCCAATATTCATCAAAACAGCATAGATATCCTCTATTTATTACCACTTTAGTGGAGGTTTTGTAGTACATTAATGAAGTTTAGCGGGTGGCAAAACTCAGTAATTCATGATGCCATGCAACTAGAAGCGAGCAGCGTCATTAACTGGTAGAGTGCTGGAAGCCCATATTTGGGCTTTATTTTGAACTACAGGTACCCCAACTTGAAGGCTCATATTCAGCGGATGTGCTTTGTGTTATCTTTGAAGTGATATTATTTAGTCTCTAAGGGTTTGCCTAGTAACAATTTATAGGAGAGTGCCCAAAGGCACTCTCCTATAAATTGTAACAAGGCAAAGACGTGTACAAGATTTGATGGCCAAAAATAATTTAGCACTCTACCATTTAATGAAAACAAAATTCATTAACAACCCACCGCCTGCTTTCAGTCATGGTAATAATAACATGATTTTGTTGGGCGTCTCTGTTTCATTTATTAACGGCCCTTAAGGTCTGAGTTGTCATATTTCATTTCTTTAACAAGACCAGATAGGCATGATCGAATGGGACACTTAGATCAAATAACTGTTGCAATAATTTTTGTATTTGTATTTCAGGGAAAATATCCCAATATCAAAATACTATACAAGTGTTTCAGTTTATTGCAGTCTAATAACACATTAGACATCACTATTGGTAAACAAAGTAACCACTATTCACTTACAAATTGCTTCTTATGTGTTTTTTTTAACATTTTTTGTAGATATTGTTCATAAATTTCCTCACAATAAGGTGCTCTAAACAGGAATATTCAATATCTGTTATTATCACTTTAGCAGGTGTTCTCCAGTACATGAACAAAGTTTAATAGGGAATTACAAGAACGTAATGCTCAACTTCAAAAAGTCACTTGATGTGTCGGGTTGTTAATGGTTAAAAACTCTCATTAACAGCCTGACACTTCATGTGATTTTTGTTCCTTGCTTTTGTACACTCGGAAATGGAAATGGCGTCAACTTGTAAACAATGTGATTTTTATTTAAATTATTAAATATGTAAAATGTCCAGCAAAACTAGCCTTTATTCCTGACTTAAAAGTGGTAGGTATTGGGTCTGTTTTTAAGTTTTCTAACATTGTTGCAATTGAAAGCATACCGGTGCCGATCACGTGATAATCATGTGACACTAGTTTGTTTGACAACAGATGATATTATCATCTGTTGAAATTGAAAACTTTAAAAATGTCATGCAAGATACAGGATGAAAACTTTCTCAGAATCCCAGTGGTAATAATAGTACTAACATGACTTTGTCGAGCCTTATGGTTTATTAACTGGTAGAGTGCTAAATTATTTATGGCTATCAAAATTTGTTCATGTGTCTTTGCCTTGTTTCAATTTATGGGAGAGTGCAAATCCTAACAGACTAAATAATGTCACTTGAAAGATAATATGAAGCACAGCAACTGAATTTGAAGCCTTGAAGTTGGAGCACCTGCACTTCAGAATAAAGCCCAAATATGGGCTTCCAGTGCTCTACCAGTTAACAGTCCAACAGGTGTGAATAATAGCCCTTCAGCTTATTAACAGCCATTGAGTTTGTCTCAGGCCTTTTATAATCTGTCGGGTTGTTACTCACACCTGTTGGGCGTTAATAAGCCACAAGAACCTCCAATGTCATGTTATTGTTATATTAACCACTATTTCATAAATTTTCTACACACCTGTACAAAATTCAGTGAATAGATAATTTTTTTATATTATGCTCGACAGTGCACATGGATGTTTGCCACAAATGTATTCACCTAGGTTTCTGTACCCAAGGAGTGTGCTGATAAGTTGTAGCAGTCCCAAAACATTAGAATTGCTTTTATGTTTGTATTAACCCTTAAAGACTTAATTCTGACAGAGATCACTTACCACACCAGAACAGGTACCCTAATTTGCTGTCTCGTTCTAAACTTTGAAGTTGAAGTCTAAGTACTTGGTGGTTATTTCTCGGCAAGTGATGCTTGCGCATGTAAGCAGCCAGGATTCGCCTAGAAACACATGCAAAGCCACATGATATATACTGCTAAAGTGTAGCAAAAACGAAAAATAATTTCCAGTCCTTTATGGGTTAATGTACATTTGATTTGTCTCCTATTACTCCATAACTTTAAATTCCATGCATATTGGTATCATAAATGGAGGCTCAAAATAACCCTTGTTATAGATATAGTTAACATGTCCATATCATGTTGGGTCACATGATATGTTTTTATTGAAAGTTTTGAAGAAACTTTTTTCTACTGCACAATTTGTATATTATGTAGCTAGTGGATGTAGCCATTTCATAGTTTGAGGATTAATTGCTTGCAAGATGGAACTGAGGTGCACTGTTGTCTACTAGCAAAAAGTATTAAACTGTCAGTGCAATAGTGTGCGAATTTGACAGCTCGCTTTAAAAGCAAAAGACAGTCAAGAAGACATTTTTTTTCAAAAGATAATTTGTAATTTAATTCTAAACCCAACAAATTGGCCAAATTCTACTTTCATTTTCCAGACTACAAGAATGACTTAGCTTCAGATGTTAAGAAGAAAACAAAAGGAGACTTCAGTGATGTATTGACCAATGCACTAAATGGATCAAAACCATCTGATGATAAAGTGGATGATGACCAAGCAGAGAAAGATGCCAAGAAAATATACAAGGTACTTGTTAGTAAATTATGTCTTTAATCACCAATTTGTAATGATGAGTTGATTTTTGGAATCAATTTGGATTTAGAAGATTACTCAGTGTAATTAACCTTTTTGCCTAATACACACTTTGGAGGCCAAACTATTTTTGTCTCAAAAAACTAGCTTATGAACCAATGGAATGAGCTCCATAAGTTGTCATAAGTTATATTTTGGGGATAAAGTTACAAAATTTGAAAAGTGATTTTTGTGAATATCACTGGCCAGTTTTAATCATGACATTGGGTAACAAGTGTGAACAGAAGTTGTACTTCAAAACAGAAAGCCAATCAAAGGTAATTTTCATCTACTAACAAAGTTATTTTACAAAGTAAATTCATATCAGTTAGTGTGTTCTTTGGCCATTTCACATTATTATCCCTGCATTTTAAAAAATGCGGCAATATTGTCGTGATCTCCGTCTGTACGTCTGAAGTTCTGTACGTGCGGTTTTGTAATTCAAAATGCTGTAACTTTCTACAGTTATTCAATAGGGTCGGTGCAATCCAAAAATACCACTTTTAAAGTTTTGCGCCACCAGGTGGCTTCTGTGGAGCCACTTGAAAAATGCGCTAATTTTTCACTTTTCTTTCGACCTATGTAATTCAGAGTTCTATAACTGCACTAGGGTGTTGCTAAATGATCTGTAGATGTGCACGAAGGTTTCAGATTTTTCAGGTGCCACATGGCTGTGCCACCATTGCCACTTTCGTGTTTTCTTAGACCATTTCCGGCGAAAGGCTCCTAGGGTATGTAATTCAAAACGCTAAAACCATGCTTAAATATTTCAGTGGGGTCTGTAGATGCACACGAAGGTTTCGGTTTTTTCAGCTGCCAAGTGGCTGTGTCACCGTTGCCACTTTCGCATTTTCTTACACCGTTTCCGGCGAAAGGCTCCTAGGGTATGTAATTTGAAATCCTAAAACCATGCTCAAATGTTGCAGTAGGGTCTGTAGATGCACACGAAGGTTTCCGATTTTTGGGGTGCCACGTGGCTGTGCCACCGTTGCCACTTTCGTGTTTTCTTAGACCATTTCCAGCAAAAGGCTCCTAGGGTATGTAATTCGAAATGCTAAAACCATGCTCAGATGTTGCAATAGGGTCTGTAGATGCGCACAAAGGTTTCGGATTTTTCAGGTGCCACGTGGCTGTGCCACCGTTGCCACTTTCATGTTTTCTTAGACTGTTTCCGGCGAAAGGCTCCTAGGGTATGTAATTCGAGATGCTAAAACCATGCTCAAATGTTTCAGTGGGGTCTGTAGATGCGCACGAAGGTTTCAGATTTTTCAACTGCCATGTAAATATGCCACTGTTGCCACTTTCGTGTTTTCTGAGACCCTTTCCAGGGAAAGAAGGCTCCTAGGGTATGTAATTCGAAACGCTAAAACCATGCTTAAATGTTGCAATGGGGTCTGTAGATGCGCATGAAGGTTTCAGATTTTTCAGCTGCCATGTGGCTGTGCCACCGTTGCCACTTTCGTGTTTTCTTAGACCGTTTCCAGCGAAAGGCTCCGAGAGTATGTAATTCAAAACTCTAAAACCATGCTCAAATGCTGAAGTAGGTTGTAGATTCATAGGAAGGTTTTGGATTTCGGGTGCCACATGGCTGTGACACCATTGCCACTTTCATGTTTTCTTAGACCCTTTCCGGTGAAAGGCTCCTACAGTATGTATTTCGAAATGGTAAAACCATGCTCAAATGTTGCAGTAGGGTCTGTAGATGTGCACAAATATTTCGGATTTTTCAGGTGCCACGTGCCTGTGCCACCATTGCCACTTTCGTGTTTTCTTAGACCGTTTCCGGTGAAAGGCTCCTAGAGTATGTAATTCGAAATGCTAAAACCATGCTGAGATGTTGCAGTAGAGTCTGTAAATGCGCAGGAAGGTTTAAGATTTTTTGGCTGCTACGTGGCTGTGCCACCATTGCCACTTTTGTGTTTTCTTAGACTGTTTCTGGCGAAAGGCTCCAAGGATATGTAATTCGAAATGCTAAACACATGCTCAAATGTTGCAGTAGGGTCTGTAGATGCGTACAAAGGTTGCAGATTTTTCAGGTGCCTTGTGGCGGTGCCACCGTTTTGCTTTCGTGTTTTCTTAGACCGTTTCTGGCTAAAAGCTCCTAGAGTATGTAATTTGAAATGATAAAACTATGCTCAGATGTTGCAGCAGGGTCTGTAGATGTGCATGAAGGGTTCAGATATTTTGGGTGCCACGTGGCTGTGCCACCATTGCCACTTTCGTGTTTTCTTTGACCGTTTCCGGCGAAAGGCTCCCAGGGTACATGTATGTAATTTGAAACGCTAAAACCATTCTCAAATGTTGCAGTGTAGTCTGTAGATACACACGAAGCTGTGTCACCTGTGCCACTCAATATGATTTTAGTGTGTCATATAATACATTTCATCTTTGTATGAAGCATTCATACAAAGTCAAGGATGCAAATGCGGGGATACACCATAGTGTGCTTTGCACACAAGTGACACCATCTAGTGAATTATTTTATTATTCTCTCATTATTTCAGGACAAGAAGAATCTCATCAACATTAAAGATAAAACATTCAAAGAAGTTTTAATGAAAAACAACCCCGATCAACAAAAGAAAGTTTTTGAAAAATATAATGAGGTCAGTAATCATGCCATGTGTAATTTATGTATTATAACTCATAAACTATTAAATATTTTCAAAAATTTTTCATAACATCAAGTCATGGCTGCTGTAAGGTGAGGGGGGGGGGGGGGGGGGAGGGGGGGCTGGGGGATTGGGAGGAACACAGTCATAAAAGGGCTCCCACTCACTTATATACTTATATATATCAATCAGTGGTGTCCCTTGTGCCTTAGTGGCATGATATGAATACATTACACAAAGTGATGCTTGGAGAACTCACGCACCTCTATAACAAAGAAAATGCACTTTTTGTCCCATATTTAACAAATTTCCTCTTGGAACCAAAACATTGTGTGCATTATGCTCAGCTTTAACTGTTAAGTCCTTAGATTAATTATACAGAAATAACTACCATATATACATGTACAGTATGGTCACTGTGGACGGGTCTTTTTCCATGGGTGGGCAATATTTCCACGGATGCTATAATAAATTCCAAACACTAATTATAGGAATAATCATCCAAAATTTGAATTAGTGAAGCACTGGGTTGTATCTTGTGCTTTATTAATTAAAATTTTGCTGATGGTTATTTTTAATACCTGTTAAGTCCATGCATGAACATCATTGTACTCTTTGATCACATCTTAATCCTTTACCCAAGGTAATGGCCAAAACTGGCCAGTGCTATTCACAAAAATCGTCAGTTAATTTTCATTATTTTTTTCATTTTTTGTCTCAAAAACATAGGTTATAACCCCTCTGGAACAAACTCGTTGAGGGGTCATAACTTATGTTTTTGAGACAAAAAATGAAAGAAATTAGTTATTCATGAATTTTGTTTGTCATCAAACTCATTCCAATGAGGGGTCATAACCACTGTTTTTTAGACAAAAAACGAAAAAAATAATGAAATTTAATTGACGATTTTTGTAAATAGTGCTGACTGGTTTTTGCCATTGTAATTTTATTTCTTTACCAAACTTATGTTTACCTTATCATAAATGGTTTAGGATCCCACATTTGTGTTTTTTGACTGAAAACATTCAATATATGTCATCTTTTATTTTAGTTGAGTGGTGTGCCAATAGAAGAAGGCGTGGAATCAGCCTATAGAGGAGACCAGAAATTACTCTATCAAACATTGTGTAAGTACTTATTGTTGAACTTGATCCTATGCCCATTTATGTCAAAATAGAAAGAGTTTTCCCATAATGGAACAGAATCTAACCAAGTAATTATTGTTCAACAGAGTTCACTGAACTCTGTCAAAGAAGATGAAAATATGATAGTTGAATGCAAATCTACAAAATATGAGGTTTGTTATTTGCCGCAGAATATTTACTGGTTGGGCTGACAAGGGTACAGTGGAGCCTCTTAATTGGATATCTCTTAACTGAATAACCCTGTTAATTGAATATAATTTTTGAACACAAAACCATTTACCATACCACCAATACAAGTTTGACCTGTTAATTGAATATAGGTTATAGAGTAAACGCCTGTTAACTGAATAAAAAATCTTGTAACCTGTCAAGATTCTCCCCAGTTTTCCTTTGTTTATAGATCTATTTGGCCTCAGTACATCCAATACAGGCATTTAATCTGTTATTTTTTTTTTTATATAATAGAATAAATGCTAAGTTTATCTCTAGAATACAGGAAAGTGACACAATCCCTGTTAATTGAATCTGTTAATTGAATAATTCTCATTGGCAAAGTGGATATTCAATTAACTGGGTTCTACTGCATAACATATTCTAAATTATGCAAGAACTGAAAACTGACGCTCATGATTTTACGAGAATCATAAATGGTTTCAGGACTTATTTCAAGCCCTGAATTCTTTTGTACCAGTTACAAACTAAAGAAATGATTTAAATAATTGTAGGCATAAATCTTGAAAAGTGCTTGAAATTCCTTAACTCCTTGCATGCTGCTGGTGGATATTCCTGTCCAGAACAAGAAATACATTGTCAGTACTTAACAAGAAATACCTTGCCACTAATTAACAAGAAATACCTTGCCACTAATACCTGAATGAACTGATATTTATCAAACATTGACCATCACTGAAATGTTTAGTTTTAGAATATATGACACATTTCAACTCTGTCTAACAACAAAATGAAAAACAATTAACAAAGAAAGCACAACGTAAATCATTTGAAACCAAGCATTGAAAAGCATACAAGTTCGTTTGTGAAAGGCGGCATGATGAGTGATGTTTCGTTTTCCAAATAAGGAATTAAACAAATGCACAAGCTGTCTGCTTTGTTTATCTCAAGTTAAATTGACGACAAAAAAATAAACAACGAAAATAAGAAAGTTTGTTTAATATAATATTTTTGCAACTTTAGCTCAAGTTTATAGGGGAGTTATTTTTAGACAGAAATGTATAACTGCGCCTTGTTTATTTTGGCATGTTTGCTTGTCGATCAAATTGGACCAATGTGCTCCTCACTTCTTGCAGTGTTTTGTAGCGAGTAACAACACGATTTTGCCGTGACTGTCTGTAAATGATTTATGGGCTAAACAAAATAAATGTATAGTGTTTTCAAGTAAAAAATTTATTCTACTCGTAGGATTAAGAATGAAACCAACGAGCCAGAGGCTTGTTGATTTCATTTTTAATCCTATGACTAGAATAAATTTTTTACTTGAAAACACAATACGTTTATTCTATATATATTTTTCCTGACTTTCCTTAATCCTTTCCCTAATTAGTCTATCACCCATCTTATTTATAAAGTGAGTAGTTAAAAATAACGATATTTTTCACAGAATTTTAATGAATTTTCAATTCTATATATATATATGATTTTCTTTTGGTAGTGAACTGTAATAAAGACCCACAAGCCCATTGTGCTGAGAGATTGAATGATGCTTTCCAAGGAATGGGAACAAATGAAGATGTACTGTCGAGAACTGTTATATCCAGAGTAGAGGTATGGCACATAATTATTTGATTTTTGATATAGTCTTCAAACCAGTTCCTGTCCCTCCCTATAAAACCTATTAAATCAGTGTTCTACTAGTGTCAAAGTTTCCTAGATTCATTGTTTTCACTCGTCTGGGATGACCCGCATTGCATCATTGGGCAAGGCACTTCATTCCGGTTGCCTACATGGGGGGCATGATCACGCCATGTACTAAGGCATACTGCACGTCAATGGTGCACATGTCTTCAGCTGCTGTAACCGTGCTTGAGCGGTGCTTGAACAGAGTTAGAATGTTGAGGAGCTGATAGTTGCTTGTTGATACTTGGTGGTTCTCTCCAGGTACTCCGGCTTCTTCCACCCGTAAACTGTCATGGTCACGATTAGCCATTGTGCATAAGTATGTGATCTTAAACACCAATAAATAAATAACATTGTTTTCATTTTTTGTTTTTAATTTTTTAACATTTCAGGAATTTATATTTTCATTATTATACCTTTCCATAATGAAAAGGAGTGAAGAAAAACAGCATATTCATATGCAGCAAAATAAATTTAATTTCAACATATGTAGATGATATGGAATGAGTGTTTTTCTCATATAATATTTATGAAACGAGTCTAAGAATTTTCCGTTTTGGCACACACATGCACAAATTAGCCACTTAGTATGACTTTTTAACCCATCACCTAACTTGAGTTGCAGACGGGACTTGGAAAAAACATCCTTGTATAACTAAAAATTTCATTTTTTGCTTCCAAAACATAGATTATGACCCCTCATAGGAACGAGATTGTCAAGCTCGTTCCAATGAGGGGTCATAATTTATGTTTTGGAAGCAAAAAGTGAAAATATAAAAAAAATGAATGGCATTTTTCTTGTAGGTGAAAGATTAATACAATATAACCCACCCTAAATAGGACAGATAACATAAATTCTCACTTCTGAAATCATGCAAATGTGACCCAGTTATATTTTGTTTTGCCAATCAAATTGTCCAGTTTTGAAATTGACCAATGAAAGCTCCCAACTCTAATTATGCAAATTATGAAAATGTGGCCCAGTTGTATTTTGTTCAGCCAATCAAATTGTCTAGTTTTGAAATTGACCAATGAAATCAACGGAATGCTTTATTTATCACTGATTAATATGAAAGCAAAATATCAAATGTTTTAAAGTGAACAAAACGGACGAGTCATATGATAACTATATATAAGAATCAATGTGCATTAACTTATTTATTCATGTTGTAGTTATTTGTTATATTTGAACCGTTCCTGAACACTGGAACAGGGAAATTAAAGCAAGGAGCAAATTGGAAATACCATTTCTATTTTTATTGCAAACACGTACATGGAATCATTATATCAACCTACCTGCACTATTTATAGACAAGAATAATAGAGCAGTGAAAAATCAACTCAATTTCGATAAAAATAGAATAGGTTAGCCATACTGGAATATATGAACACTTCTGACAAGTGTTTTAGCCAATTAAATTACCAGATTTTTTTCTGTCTTTTAATAACAACATGCTGAACTACAGTTAAAGCTAGAAGTCCTGTCATGAATTGTTCGCTTATCTAGGATTAATTGCGTGTAGGAATTGCGCTTAATTGCCATATCGAATGGCATCCAAAGCACGGCAGGTTCTCTTGGTTACTCATAGCAAACACAGGCAATGTTTCTGCCAATGGACCTCCGGGTTACCCGGAGGTCCATTGGCTGAAACATTGCTTGTGTACAGGCCGCATGTACACAATTCAATAGCCTTACTATGGTCATAACGCGTAGATCAACGCGCAGATCAACATGCTATATGTGCGCATTTCAGGACAGGACTTTTAGTAGAATTTGATAGCCTTACTATGGTCATAACACGTAAATTAACACGCAGACCGATGTGCTATTTGTGCGCATTTCATGACAGGACTTCTAGTTTTAACTGTACCAGTGATAATCATACACCAATGCTGATTATATAGTTTTTGTTGTAGGATGATCTGCCGGCTGTTAACACTAAATTGGAAGATAATCATGGAAAGAATTTAATTAAAGAAATAAAGAGTGAGACCAGTGGAGATTACAGAAAATTACTTCTAGCTGTTATTGGTGATAAGTAAGTAATGATATTTCTGTTATTATACAGTCAGTAGGTGGGTAACATTTGAGTATTGTTGTTTTTTTTAGGAGACTGAAAGTTATTTTATCAGCTCTTTCAGACATCATATTATAGTTATTGTGATGAAGTGACAGCAACATGGTCTCAGGTTTGCAGTTCATAGTTTATGTTCAACCAAGATGCTCCACATCTTGGTTGAACCTATACTTCCAACTGAAAACCCCAGTCCATGCTGTTGTCAATTATTTACAATATTGTGTATGTTCCAATAAGACCTACCTATATCCCCAAACCCACATCATGAAATAAACATGGCAACTTTTAATGCTAACTATGCAATTACAATTTGAATCGCATACTTGAAAATCATCCTCTGAGTTCCAATGTGTACTATGTGCCAGTAGGCTGCCAGTAAGCATGCCAGTAGGCATGCCAGTAAGCACGCCAATAGGCACACAGAACACACTGGATGAAATAATAACACAGGTTCCTCTTGCAAGTTTGGTTGGTGATAAAATGTGTTGTGTTTTGTTGATAGTTGCAAAATGAATTGCTGAGTGTCTTTCCAATAATTGTTTTTATAGATATGAAGGCATGTAATAAACACTAAACAACACATGCATGAGAATGGGTTAATCGATATGACACTTGTGCCATCATGGAAGGATAAAACTTGAGGCCTGCAGCCTCGTGTTCTATCCTTCTGTGCTGGCACTCGTACCATATTGATTAACCCATTCACACACGGTTGTCATTCTATGTATTTTATTACACATCCATTAAACTTTAAACCCTTGTATTCAACGGAATCGCTGCTATGATATAAATGATTCTGTATTTAACAGGTGAAATACAAGCCGGAACTTTTTACCCCACCATTTAGTTATGCTTCGAAAAGTTTCCAAATTTCGTTATACAATCATCGGCCGTCTGTCGCATAGTGTGAAAATGAAAACGTCCAAAGCAAAATAAAGTTGGTTCACAAAACATTAGCCAAAAATGAGATAATATTTAAAAAAAACCTAATCATTTCCAACCGGAACATTAACCCTGTCCCGTGGCCGTCTCATTTTGTGGATCCCATTATATCTAAATTGGTCAACTTTATTTCGGTAAATCTTCGTACATCTTGACATGCTTCGAACTTCTTTTAAAAACATTTCTCCCAGCTGCTTTGCAAATCTGCATATATTTGTACTTTTATTTTAACTAACAGTAATAGCCACCAAATGGTTAGGCGTGAAGGTGCCCATTCATGCCTAACTATTTGGTGGCTATTACTGTTAGTAAACAGCGATACAAATTTCAACAAACACTGGTTCTGAAAAGGTTGTTTTGATTTTTTATAGATCCATGTGATCAGTACCCCCTTCAGTCAAAACAAACTCTTCACCTTTGGGTTTAAACATCAGAATTAAAATTTGTTTATTTAAATTGATTTTAATGCATGGGTTGTGTAATAAACACAGAATGCGATGTGTGTTTGAATCGGGTGGGTGTTTTTACATAACTCGTTGGAATGGCGTAATCATATTTTGCTCGAGCCTACGCCTCTCGCAAAATATGACTATGCCATTTCAACTCATTATGTAAAACACCCACCGATTCAAACACACATCGCGTTCTGTCTATTTCACACACGGTTGTCATTCTGTGTATTTTCTTCTCTATGTGATAACACTAGTTTATTTCAAGAGATATGAAGTCAGGTGTCTAGAAAAAGTTTGTAGCAGTGTAAACCTGATAAATTAATTTTAAATTCTATTTTGCCTAATGGTTCCTATTCTCTTAATTTCCAGGATTAAAGAGAAAGATGTTAAAAAGAAGGAAAAATCCCCAGAAAAGGAGAAGGGAAGATCTTCACCACGCCCAACACCAGCAGTTGTTGCTGTCCAGGAAGATAAGCGGAGCAAATCTCCAGATAATAAGAAATCAGACGATAAGAAAGATGACAAAGATAAGAAGGAACAAGAGAAAGATGACAAGAAAGATGAAAAAGAAGAAAAGAAACAGGAGGATGATTCAAATGAAGATTGGGACAGATTGTATAGAGCAATGAAAGGTTTAGGTACAGATGAAGATACAGTAATAGATGTCATTGCCAAGAACAATAACTCCCAAAGACAAAATGTTAGAGATAAATATCAGGATAAATATAAACAGGTATGGTTTTTGCTTCTCATGCACCCCTGCATTTAACACTATCACTCTTCCTGCTACCGGTACATACAGTATGTGGAGAGTAGAATGTAACTAAATCACCCGTGGAGTGGAGTTATCACCCAAGCTATAACTTTCAAATTTTGTACATATCGACAAAAAAACACAAGCAATGTTTCAGCCAATGGACCTCCGAGTTTAACCCGGAGGTCCATTGGCTGAAACTTTGCTTGTGCTGGTTATGCTTTGCAACAAATTTGCAGTTGTTGCTTGGGTGGAATCTCCACTCTGCTGGTGATTTAGTGACAATACACGCTCCACATACTGTATAACAAGCTATTAATCAAAAATAGAATATGTTTTCATTTTTGGAATTCACTGAAAAAAATTCCAGTGATGGGGATCATAAGGTGAGTTTGAATGGTTTTTTGAGAATATTACTGGCTAGTGCTGACCATTATGCTGGGTAAAGAGTTGATATGGATGAGACTTACACTAAGGCTGTACAGTACTCAGAGTTAGTCACTCACTCAGTAAGGCCACACAAAGTAGATCATCCATTTCTCAGGCCCCTTTTTGTAAAACTGCATGTGGGCGGGCAGTTTTTTATTTTATTTTTTTATTTATGCAATTATTTCTTTGCCATCAAAAGTTCATGTTCTTGGTTTGTTTCATGTTTTAGGCCTCATAATCTACAGAATAGCATGGGTGGCAGGCCTGAAAATAAGCAGTCTGACATTTGCAGAATGAGGTTTCCAGAGGGTGAATTTGATGATGCTATCCCATACAGTGGGCCAATTTATCCTCTGGGTACCTCTTCCTGTTTAGTTTTGATTCAGACTGAGGTTCACAGAGGGTAAATTTAGTGATGCTACCCTGCTGTGCAGGGTAGCATCACTAAATTCATCCTCTGGGAACCTCATTTTGCAGATGACAGTCTGCTTATTTTCTGGCTTGATGGGTGATGGTGGTGTTTTTCGTTCCTTGAGTGCTAAAGCATTGCAAAGCCTTCTAGCACTCAAGGGACAATATTGTCAATTTTATTTTTTAAGTTTACAATTGGTTATAAAAAGAGAGCATACGGCAGCCAAAAGGACCATACGGGAGGGCCTGAGAAAGAGATTTTTAACTTTTGTAAGCCGAATGAAAAGTTTGTATAACCAGGAAGTGTGACTATCCCTGTGCAATCCACACAGGGATGTGGCTAGAGGGTTTCAGCTGGGGGTGGGGGGTGGGGGAGGGGTGTAAATTCCAACTGTGAGTGGTTTCGATAAGTGGTTGCACTGCAGCGCTGGGTGATATCTTTTAACCCTTTACCCAATGAATCGCCTGCATCCACCTGCGTAATATGCAAATACGGCTGCTGAAAAAATATTATTTTTCGAAAAAATTTCAACAAAACCATATCATGTGACCCCTCTTTGGAACGAGCTCATCGAGCTCGTTCCAAAGAGCTTCACATGATATGGTTTTGTTGAAATTTTAAAAAATGATATTTAAAATAATGAATTTTGAAATCGTCTGCGTTGGGTAAAGGGTTATGAACCCTTCTGAAAATTTTCACTAGTCCTGAAACGGAAAAAGCATCATTTATAATGTGTCCGGGTCAGAAAATTTGCCGGATTGATGTCAGAGTCGAAATTTTGAGGCCATGTCAATTTTAGAGTAGGAAATTTGAAACTCAAGTTGCCAGTTGGAAATAAAAGATCAAAATTTCTCATCATTAGTTGGAATTTTAATATTTTTCATGAACAATGTTAATTTATTGAATTTCCAACCATTTGATTTTTGACCTCAGGATTCCCAACTATTGAAAAAAAATACTCCTAGCTGGGGGGGTGAGACCCCCCCCCCCCCCCCCCCCCCCCCCCTGTGTTGCCACATCCCTGAATCCACAGGGGTTGTCACACTTTTCTGTTTATAAAAAAAATTGGTAACTACCATATCACACACAACACGAAACTGCACACTCAGTAAGGCTGTGTAATACACTGAGTCATATAATATAGATGATCTTATTTTTTACCAGAAAGAAAAGACTGACTTTATCCCTGTGTATTGTACAGATTCATTTGGTAAGCTAACATACACTGACCAATCTTAGGCATTGCACAGAATTAGTTGATAGGCTGCCATATCACACACTACATGAAAATATACAATGACCAAGGCTGTAAAAATGCTCAGGGTTAGTTGATCACATGTTAGATGGAACTAATGGAAATACTTATACAGTGGAACCCTGTTAATTGAATAGCCACATTGCTAATGAAAATTATTCAATTAACAGGAGTATTCAATTAACAGGCATTGTGTCACTTTCCTGTATTCTGGAGATAAACTTAGCATTTATTCTATTATATCTTGTTTGACAGAGCTCCATGAGCTCTGTCAAATAAGATATAATAGATTAAGTGCCTGTGTTGGATGTACTTAGGCCAAATAGGTCTATAAACAAAGGAAAACTGGGGAGAGTCAGAGTAATTTCTTGACAGGTTACAAGATTTTTTATTCAATTAACAGGAGTTTACTCTATAACCTATATTCAATTAACAGGTCAAATTTGTACTGGAGATATGGTTTTGTGTTGGGAAATTATATTCAATTAACAGGGATATACAATTAAGAGATAACCAATTAAGTGGGGTCCACTGTACTGGGTTGTGGAAAGTTTTTTAACCCTTTACCTAACATGTAAAGCAAATGCCACTTGCAGACAAAATTCTTGAATAACTAATTTTTTTTTCTCATTTTTTTGTCTCAAAAACAAAAGTTATGATCCCTCTTTGGAATGGGCATGATATGCTCGTTCCAAAGAGGGATCATACCCTATGTTTTTGAGACACAAAATGAAAAAGATAATGAAAATTAATTGGTGATTTTTGTGAATAGCGCTGGCCGGTTTTGACCGTTATGTTGGTTAAAGGGTTACAGTGAAGTCCAAATTTGAAAACATATTCTGTTTTCAATTAATAGTTTGTTAAATTTCGAATGTGATAAAATGACTGTAATTTTGTCAAAGTATTATTATGAATTTAACACTCAGAATTCTAATATATTTGTTTGTAAAACTTTCTAATATCTATTCATAAACTATATATATTTATTGGTGTTTAAGGTCACATATTTATGCACTATGGCTAATCATGACCGTGACAGTTTTACGGGTGGAGGAAGCCGGAGTACCCAGAGAGAACCACTGAGCAACGGCAAGCAACTGTCAGTTCCCCAACATACTAACTCCACACGAGCAGGGTTAGCATTGGTTGAAGACAAGTGCACCATCGACGTGCAATACGCCTTAGTACATAATGCCACTGTGCCCCCACGCGGGCAATGGGGGTGAAGTGTCTTGCCCAAGGACACAACACGGTTGCCACAGGTGGGATTCGAACCGAGGACCTCTCGGCTTGCAGCCTGCACCTCTACCTACTGAGTTACCACACTCCCTATTCATAAACTAAAGTGATGATTTTAGAGTTTTTGTTGAACATTTTGGCAATTTAGAAAAACAGTTCAACAAGTATTGACTGTAAGTTAACTTTCTGCCTATCAAAACTAGAAGTTGGCATTTAACCCTTTACCTAACGAATCGCCCACATAATATGCAAATTCAGCAGTTGAAAAAATATTATTTTTCAAAAAATTTCAACAAAACCATATTATGTGACCCCCTGTTGGAACGAGCTTGATGAGCTCGTTCCAACAAGGGGTCACAGGATATGGTTTTGTTCAAAGTTTTTGAAAAATTTGAAAAAATGAAATTTAAAATAATAAATTTTGATATCGTCTGCGTTGGGTAAAGGGTTAATACAATATTTCTTTCTAAAGAACTGAAATGTTCATTTTTTGCTTCAAAAAATTATAATTTAATGACTCATCAAGATCATTTTATTGAGAGGTCAACCTCTGTTTTTGAAGCAAAAATTGGCAAAATATTAAAATTTGAATTGTGATTTTTCTGTATAACATTAAACAGAATTACCTGGTACATTTGGCAAGTGTTCATTCATTCAGTACCTTACAAAATGTCTGCAGCCACCCATGTAATTTCCAAATTTAGCAGTTAAAAAAGCAAAAATGTTCAAAAACATTTGCGCAAAACCTTATCATATGGCCCCTCATTGGAACAAGCTCATTGAGCTCATTCCAATGAGTTGTCACTTGATACAGTTTTGTGGAATTTTCATTTTTAAATTTGAAAAAAAATAATTAAAATAATAAATATTGATATCCTGTGTGATGGGTAAACAAGCCTGAAAATAAGCAGTCTGACATTTGCAGAATGAGGTCCCCAGAGGGTGAATTTGATAATGCCATCCCATACAGTGGGCCAATTTATCCTCTGGGTATCTCTTTCTGTTTAGTTTTGAGACTCTGATTCAGATTGAGGTTCACAGAGGGTAAATTTAGTGATGTACCCTGCTATGCAGGGTAACATCACTAAATTCACCCTCTGGGGACCTCATTTTGCAGGTGACAGTCTTCTAATTTTCTGGCTTATGGGTAAAGGGTGAGATTGAAGATCTCTCTGCTGTTAGAGTGGGTATACAGTGGAACCCTGTTAATTGAATAGCCACTTTACCAATGAAAATTATTCAATTAACAGGAATTGTGTCACTTTCCTGTATTCTAGAGATAAACTTAGCATTTATTCTATTATATCTTGTCTGACAGAGATCCATGAGCTCTGTCAAACAAGATATACAGTTAAAACCAGAAGTCCTGTCATGAAATGTGCACAAATAGTACGTCGATTTGCGCGTTAATCTACGCATTAGGACCATAGTAAGTCCATCAAATTCTTTTTATATGGCCTGTGCACAAGCAGTTTCAGCCAATGGACCTCCAGGTAACCCGAAGGTCCATTGGCAGAAACATTGCCTGTGTTTGCTATGAGTAACCAGGAGAACCTGCCATGCCTTGGATGCCATTTGATATGGCAATTGCACGCAATTCCTACGCGCAATTAAGCCTAGATAAGTGCACAGTTCATGACAGGACTTCTAGTTTTAACTGTAATAGATTAAATGCCTGTATTGGATGTAGTGAGGCCAAATAGGTCTATAAACAAAGGAAAATTGGGGGTAGAGTCAGGGTAATTTCTGGACAGGTTACAAGATTTTGTATTAAATTAACTGGAGTTTACTCTATAACCTGTAGTCAATTAACTGAGTAAGTTTGTACTGGAGTTATGGTAAATGGTTTTGTGTTGGGAAATTATATTGAGTTAACAGGGTTTTCAGTTAAGAGTTATTCGATTAAGTGGGCTCCACTGTATATGCAAGCAAGGCTTGCCTTGAAACAAATGTCAAGGTACTTAGAATTCAACTCATCAGTTCACCTTGTAGGTAGTCAAGATTTGCCAAGAAACAATTGTAGAGCTAAAGGATGCAGAGAGTCACAAAGTGGAGCAAAAATGTATAAAAATCTCCAAGCTGTTAACTGGTAGAGTGCTAGAAGACACTATCAGGGCTCTATTGAAAAGTACTGAGAGCCACTATTGTAGCTTTACACTTTATGAATTAGCTTGATCTTTGGTAGCAGTAGAACCAAAAAAATATTTATATAAAACTGTTCTGTTTGGGGCTGAACGGTATATCGATAAACTGATATATATCAGTATTCAAACCAATATTGATTGAATACCAGTGTAATTACAAAAATATCGGTTTATCATCATCATTTATTTATCCACAATTTAATTTTCAAGGTGTCTTGAATTTTGTAACTGTAGCCCCGAATGAATAATATTATCCTTTTATCCAAGGAATCGTCTGCTTGTACCCTCGTAATGTACAAATTCAGCAGATGAAAAAATAATTTTAAGAAATTTCAACAAAACTACATCATGTGACTCCTCATTGGAACGAGTTCGTTGAGCTCGTTCCAATGAGTGGGTCACATGATATAGTTTTGTTGAAATCTGTGGGGAAAATCTGATAAACTAATTTGAAAATAATAAATTTTGATATCATCTGCGTTGGGTGAAGGTTTTTCGAACCGCATCATCAATGTATGCTAATTCGTTCTGACTGTGATGCCTCGAGTCTCGATTGTGGTAGTTGTGTTCATATATATGAACAATTTTCGATATACCGGTATAGCGCGGTATTTTTTTTAATACCGATACTTGTATTCAGTTTTGAATATCATGCAGCCCTAGTTCTGTTACAATTTATTGGAAAGTACCAACAGGCAAATCAATTATTTATGAACAAAATGTTGCTAATCCAAGGCTCCCCTTACTGCTAACAATAGAATCTTTAAAAAATAACCATGTTTCAAAACACCTTTATCCCTTTACCTAACAAGTTGGCCAAATCTGCCTGCGTAATATGCAAATTCAACAGTTGAAAATACAATAATTTTCAGAAAATTACAACAAAACTAGATAATGTGACCCTCAATGGAACAAGCTCGACGAGCTCATTCCAATGAGGGGGTCACGTGATATGGTTTTGTTGAAATATTTTGAAAATTTTGAAAAAAAGAATATTTAAAATCTTACATTTTGATATTGTCTGCATTGAGTAAAGGGTTAAAAAATAATTCAGCACTCTACCAGGCAAGGGTTTATGTTGTTGACTGTTGCCAAACTACATGCTGCTTGCTTTTGTTGCAGAACTGCACTCTACCAGGTAAGGGTTAATATTGTTTACCGTTGCCAAACTACATGCCGGTTTCTTTTGTTGCAGAACTGCACTCTACCAGGTAAGGGTTAATATTGTTTACTGTTGCCAAACTACATGCCGCTTTCTTTTGTTGCAGAATTGTATAGATGATTTGAATTCCGATTTATCAGGAGATTTCAGAAATTTAGCTGTTGGGTTAATGTTAGATCCGGTGGAATATGATGCCCATTGTCTACATCAGGCTGTATCTGGTAAAGGAAAGAAAGAAGAAACAATGATAGATGTTATCCTCACTAAATCACCAGAGGTACGCTTTCTGTTCTATAAAACTCTCTACACAGCTTAGGGTTATCATCAGATTTTAGGAATTATCAAAGGTCGAGTGTTCAGTTGATGGGATTTTTGTCCTTTTTCTTACTTCTAGTTTTTATCTGAGCATCTGTTGTATAATATTATGTTGGACAGAACTTCTGAAGCTCTGTGAACGAAGTAATATCTGTGTTTGAATGTTATAAGGAATTAAGAAGGTTATGCAATGACGAGATATCTAATCAAGTAGGCTCCACAATAAAGAAATACAGTGGAACCCTGTTAATTGAATAGCCACTTTGCCAATGAAAATTATTCAATTAACAGGAGTATTCGATTAACAGGGATTGTGTCACATTCCTGTATTCTAGAGATAAACTTAGCATTTATTCTATTATATGTTGTTTGACAGAGCTCCATGAGCTCTGTCAAACAAGATATAATAGATTAAATGCCTGTACTGGATGTACTGATGCCAAATTGGTCTATAACCAAAGGAAAACTGGGAAGGGTCACAGTAATTTCTCGATATGTTTCAAGATTTTTTATTCAATTAACAGGAGTTTACTCTATAACCTATATTCAATTACCAGGTCAAATTTGTAATGGAGGCATGGTAAATGGTTTTGTGTTGGGAAATTATTTTCAATTAACAGGGATATACAATTAAGAGATATCCAATTAAGTGGGCTCCACTGTACCAGGATTTGTATTTTGTTTGATAGACCGCTGACTGCTCTCCGTCAAACAAGATTCAATACTTAAGATTCCTAATTGTGCTGAGACAAGTCAGTTTACAAACAAACGAATAAGTATGGCATTCATGGATCAGGAGTTAACCATTTTCCAAACGAGTCAGCTGTATCTGCCCACACAATTTACAAATTAAGCTGTTAAAAAGATATATTTTTCAAAACATTTCAACAAAACCATATTATGTGACCACTCATTAGAACAAGCTCATGAAGCTCATTCCAATCAGGGTCACATGACATAGTTTTGTTGACATTTTTTTTTAATTTTAGAAAAACAATAATTAAAAAAAAATAAATTGTGATTTTCTTAAGTTTACCTGATAAATCAGCTGCATCCACCTTCGTAATTTAAAAATGAAGCAGTTAAAAAAAATATATTTAAAAAAAAATTTCAACAAAACCAAATCATGTGATCCATCATTTGAATGAACTTGTCAAACTTCTCCCAAAGTGGGATCACATGATATGATTTCGTTGAAATTTTGTGAAAAATTTAAAAAAACAATAATTAAATACATAAATTTTGATATCCTTTTCATTGGGTAAAGGGTTACAAATTTGGGTATCAAAACTGAAAAACGTTGTTGGTTTGTTCTATTCAGCAAATCGTCTTGCAAGTCATTGAACTTGGTCTCAGTACATCCTGTATAATTCTTCATTTGAACTCTTGAGGGTCTACAAAGGTCTGTCAATTTAGTGCAAGACAGAGGGAGAACTTTACTTTAATATCTTGTACATTTTGAAGTGGATAAAGGTGGTGAAATGCCTAAAAAAGTTAAAAATCTGTTTCTCAGGCCCTCATGCATGGTCCTTTTGGCTGCTGCATGCTCTTTTTCTATAACCAAAGCAGACTTAAAAAAAATAATAATTAAATGATTTATGTCTGATATTTTACCCAAGTTAATAAAATTGATTAATTTGTCCCTTGAGCTCAACAAAGCTTTGCAATGCCTTAGCATTGCAAAGCCTTCTTGCTCTCAAGGAATGAAATACAGCACCACCCATGCTATTCTGAAGATTATGAGGCCTAAAACATAAAACAAATGAAGAACATGAACTTTTGATGGCAAAGAAATAATTACAAAAAATAAAAAATAAAATAAAAAACTGCCCGCCCACATGCAGTTTTACAGAAAAATGACCTGAGAAGCAGATCTACTTTGTGGGGCCTAAACATTATCATAGATATGTCTCATTGTTTTCTGTTATTCCTTGGAAATCTGTGACAAATGTTTTTTTTTCAAATTTCCGTGGTTTGTTTGTTTATTGTTGTTTATTTTCAACAGCCAGGGTCACATTGTGTAAGACAGTTTTATGGTGGTGGATGTGAGAGTATCAGGAGAGAGCAATTGTTAGATTCTCCAATTTTCTTATTCCGCAGGGCCAGTAGCAGTAGAAGGATAGTGCATCATCAATGTGTAGGACGCCTTACAGTACACAGTAATACCATGCCCCCTGAACTTCATGTTGTAACAACCTGTAAAAATAAAAATGTTCACTTGGACTTGTCAAACAAAAACTCTTGAACCTTTGTTGTTGTTGGAATTTAATTTTGGTATATGTGGGTTTTTTTTCTGGATACGATACTAAAAATATAAATTTGCATAGAAACATGACACAACCCAGTTAAATTTTTTATCTCCAACATCAAACTAAATGATAACTAACTAGGCATTGGCATAGGTAGAAGATTGAAACCCTTAACATTTCAATGGAAAAAATTCTGTGTAAACTTTACATAAGGAATAATCATTTGTTTCTGTCTATTTCTTGAATTATGAACCCCAAAAACCAAAGGCCAAAACTGTGTAAAGGGGCATAGCATTATGCTTCCTAGTGATAACTGAATAAAAAGGCATAGTTTTCTAAACTTCTGTTTGAAATAACAATACATTTCACTGAAACATGTTTTTGTGTCATTAAAAATTTTATTGACCAAT
Source organism: Pictodentalium vernedei (assembly GCA_031216915.1). Lineage (NCBI taxonomy): Eukaryota > Metazoa > Mollusca > Scaphopoda > Dentaliida > Dentaliidae > Pictodentalium > Pictodentalium vernedei. The sequence goes on from CM062292.1 coordinate 53,205,682, forward strand.
GAATTATGCAAGTTAATAGAAACATCATAGGCCATGCCCACACAAAATTTCAGTCTCCTTTTCCACTTGGCAGGATGACGCTGCCATTCAAAGCAACATTGAATTAAATTTAATTCTGTTTTTGACAATTTCCTGAAAAACGGAAAACATCGTTTGTAAATGTGGAGTACAATATAAACCCAGTTGACATGAAGTTGGTTGAACTTTGTCTCAGAAAGAGTTCATTCAGGCTATTTGGTTATTGAAACATTTTGCTCGCGTGAGTTTTGTTTGTGGATTATTATGACCAGCCGGGAGCATGGTGGCTCAGTAGGTAGAGGTGCAGGCTGCAAGCCGAGAGGTCCTCGGTTCGAATCCCACCTGCGGCAACCACATTGTGTCCTTGGGCAAGACACTTCATCTCCATTGCCCGTGTGGGGGCACGATGACGCCGTGTACTGAGGCGTACTGCACGTCGATGGTACGCATGTCTTCAACCAATCTAACCCCGCCTGTGCTGCATTGCAGTGCAGAGTTACGATGTTGGGGAGCTGGCAGCTACTCGTCGTTGCTCGGTGGTTCTCTCCGGGTACTCCGGCTTCCTCCACCCATAAAACTGTCACGGTCATGATTAGCCATTGTGCATAAATATGTGACCTTAAGCATCAATAAATAAATAAATAAATAAATTATGACCAGCCATTGTTTACATGTGATTTGGAAAAAACGTTGAATGCAGATGATCACCTTTTGTGTATAAGCTGATTGAATATGGAATAAGCACGATAAGGATTTCATTGTTTAGTAGTCCCACACGGTTTTACTGTTTTGGGGGACTATTGGATTGCACTCCATCTGTCCGTCTGTCTATCTGTCTGTCCATCTGTCTGTCTGTCCTCATTTATGTTACCACCTGTATCTCATATATTCTTCGATGCTGTACTTTCATTTTTATACCATTGGTGACACATAATAGGAGGATGATGCACGTCAAAAATGTTTGAAAAAAGATTCAAGATGGCCGACTGGTGGCCATTTTTGTCATCATTTTTTGCTTCATTTGATGTTACCACCTGTATCTTAGACATGTTTTGATATATTTGCTTCAGGTTTCTAGCATTGTTCATAGATGCTATGAAGATGATGCACGTCGAAATTGTTTGAAAAAAAAAATTCAAGATGGCCGAGTGACTTCCATTTTTGTTCATACTTTGCATTCTCAAGTTACGTTATCACCCGTACCTTAGAGATGTTTTGAGATATTGGTTTTAAATTATCAACATTTGTCAGACATCATGGGAGGATGATGCATGCCAAAATCTTTTGAAAAAAAAATTCAAGATGTCCGAATGGCAGCCATTTTTGTCATTTTTTTGCTATATCTGACATTACCACCTGTATCTTAGTTAATGTTACCACCTGTATCTCATAGATGCTTCGACGCTGTACTTTCATTTTTATGCCATTGGTGGCACATAATAGGAGGACAATGCACGTCAAAACTTTTTGAAAAAAAATTCAATATGGCCAACCGGCGGCCATTTTTGTCATCATTTTTTGCTTCATTTGATGTTACCACCTGTATCTTCGACATGTTTTAATATATTTGTTTCAGGTTTCTAACATTGTTCATGGATGCTATGTGGATGATGCATGTCAAAAGGTTTTGAAAAAAAAAAAAATTTAAGATGGCCGGGCCATGTTTGTTCATTTTTTGCATCCTCAAGTTACGTTATCACCCAAATCTTGGAGATGTTTTGAGATATTAGTTTTAAATTTTCAACATTTGTCAGACACCATAGGAGAATGATGCATGCCAAAATCTGTTGAAAAAAAATTCAAGATGGCCGAATGGCAGCCATTTTTGTTGTTATTTTTTTACCATATTTGATGTTACCACCTGTATCTTAGACATAGTTTGAGCTATTACTTTCAGATTTCTAACATTGGTCAGAGATGCTAGGAGGGTGATGCATGTCAAAACCTTTTGAAAAAAATTCAAGATGGCAAAAATCTTTTGAAAAAAAATTCAAGATGGCTGAATGACAGACTTTTTTGTTGTCATTTTTTCTTGCCATATTTGATGTTATCACCTGTATCTTAGACATGTTTCGAGCTATTACTTTCAGATTTCTAACATTGGTCAGAGATGCTAGGAGGGTGATGCACATCAAAATATTTTGAAAAAAATTCAAGATGGCAAAAATCTTTTGAAAAAAAATTCAAGATGGCTGAATGACAGACTTTTTTGTTGTCATTTTTTTGCCATATTTGACGTTATCGACTGTATCTTAGACATGTTTCGAGCTATTACTTTCAGATTTCTAACATTGGTCAGAGATGCTAGGAGGATTTCTAACATTGGTCAGAGATGCTAGGAGGGTGATGCACATCAAAATATTTTGAAAAAAATTCAAGATGGCAAAAATCTTTTGAAAAAAAATTCAAGATGGCTGAATGACAGACTTTTTTGTTGTCATTTTTTTGCCATATTTGACGTTATCGACTGTATCTTAGACATGTTTCGAGCTATTACTTTCAGATTTCTAACATTGGTCAGAGATGCTAGGAGGAGGATGCACGTCAAAATATTTTGAAAAAAATTCAAGATGGCAAAAATCTTTTGAAAAAAAATTCAAGATGGCTGAATGACAGACTTTTTTGTTGTCATTTTTTTGCCATATTTGACGTTATCGACTGTATCTTAGACATGTTTCGAGCTATTACTTTCAGATTTCTAACATTGGTCAGAGATGCTAGGAGGATTTCTAACATTGGTCAGAGATGCTAGGAGGGTGATGCACATCAAAATTTTTTGAAAAAAATTCAAGATGGCAAAAATCTTTTGAAAAAAAATTCAAGATGGCTGAATGACAGACTTTTTTGTTGTCATTTTTTTGCCATATTTGACGTTATCGACTGTATCTTAGACATGTTTCGAGCTATTACTTTCAGATTTCTAACATTGGTCAGAGATGCTAAGAGGATTTCTAACATTGGTCAGAGATGCTAGGAGGAGGATGCACACCACTAGGAGGATTTCTAACATTGGTCAGAGATGCTAGGAGGATGATGAACATCAAAATGTTTTTGAAAAAAAATTTAGAATGGCCGAAGGACGACCATTTTCATTGATTTTTTTTTGTGTTCCTATTTTACAGTTACCACCTGTATCTAATAGATAGATGCTTCGAGACTGTACTTCCATATTTATACCATTGGTGACACATAATAGGAGGATGATGCACGTCAATAATTTTTTAATAAAAATGCAATATGGAATGATTACATTGTTGTTCCTGTTGTTAAATGGTAGGTGCCTGAGAACAGATACATGATGGGATTGAGAGGACTTCAATTCCCACTTGCTGTTGAAATCTTTTATCCATTTCATAATGTGCAACTTATTTTTTAAATGCCCAACAGGCCTAAAAAATATTTGCATGTTTTATAGAACATACTATCCACCATGGGGGACTAGAGTCTGATTGCCTGCGATCAGCGTTGCACTTGTTAAATTTTATTTTGAAAGCCCTTTTAATATGATCAGATAAATATTACTTACTTTTCATGGTGAAACAATATGAGCATGTAGGGGTTCTTTTCCATTCGCACTGTGCAGCATAATTTTTAAGACAGATATTGGGGGCATGATTTAGGGTGGGCCTAAATGCGTTTTTTTTTGTTCATTGTGTTATGAAAAGAAAAAAAAGAAATACTTTAGCCAATCATTTTGCCTGAAAATGCATGAACAGAAAAAAGGTTTAATTATATTAAATATATGCATGAAATTTATGATTTAAAGCTTGTGTTTCTTTCATTTTTTAGGATCTTGAAAAGATAAAAGAGAAATATAAAGCTGGTATGATATTAACTTTTATCTATTTTATACGTAAAAACAGTAACGTTTTATCTTTTATCGTTATCGAAAACTCGCCGTCAATAAAAAATCTTTTATCGTTACTGCAGTAAGAATAAAAGTCACGTGATATCGCAAGAATACAACGTTCACGCCCATCTCATTTGCATGACGTACTATTTCATTCAACACTTTGAATAACTAATTATCGCTGCCGCGGATCGAAACAAATAAAACGGGGCGTATTTATTGAAATGTATTGAATAAAAAAGAAGGCCATTAATTAAACTTACTGAATTGTAAAAATAAAATTTGACGGAAAAGAGTACAAATTAGTAATTTACACTTTTTCAAATGAGATTATTTCACCCTTTGAGACTTTAATTATCCTGACGTTCAAACGTCACTGGGAATTCAGTTTCTTCAACATTTTTCAAAATGTGACGTCAAACGTCGGAAAGTACAAATAACCAGATATTTTTCACATTAGTGATTATCTGGTTGAAGGCTAGATTATTTTTAGTGGTCTGCATTTGTTAATCAAAACTTGTTTTATTACGGGAGTGGGGGAGGTGGGGGTGTAGATAAAAGGGTTATATACACATGGTGTTTGTAAAAAATCTTTTATCGCGACTCGAGCGTTTTCGGGGGCTACATAGCTACTCGTCGCTGCGCGACTCGTAGCTATATATGCCCCCGAAAACGCTCTCGTCGCGATAAAAGATTTTTTACAAACACCATGCGCGACGAGTAGCTATGTAGCCCCCGAAAACGCTCGAGTCGCGATAAAAGATTTTTTACAAACACCATGTGTATATAACCCATATTTATTATTGCCACTTTAGTGGGCGTTTTGTAGTATATTAACCCTTTGAGACTTTAATTATCCTGATGTTTAAATGTCACTAGGAATTCAGTTTCTTGAATGTTTTTCAAAATGTGATGTCAAATGTCGGAAAGTACAAATATTAAGATATTTTTCACATTAGTAATTAACTGGTCGAGGGATAGATTATTTTTGGTGGTGAGAATTTGTTATTCAAAACTTATTTTATTACAAATTATTGGAGAGTGCCTGCTGGCACTCTTCAATAATTTGTGATAAAACAAATTTATATAAACAAAATATTACTTGTGTTTGTCTAAATATGAAATTTAAGCAAGGAAAGTGTTGGCTTTTGCTCTGGTATTCTCATTTTTTGAAAGCCCTGATAGTGGGTTAGAGCACTGAATCAGTTAAGAAGTGCAAGACAAACCCCGATTGTCCACATGTAGTAAGGCGTACTGCACGTCGATGGTGCACTTGTCTTTAACCAATCTAACCCTGCCTGTGCTGCAGTGCGGAGTTACGATGTTGGGGAGCTGGCAGCTGCTTGTCGTTGTTTGGTTGTCCTCTCCGGGTACTCCAGCTTTCTCCACTCGTAAAACTGTCACTGACATGATATGACCTTGGCTGTTAATGCATCGTTAAACCCTAATAAAAAAAAAAAAAAGTTAAGAAGTGTTGACAGTAGGATTATATTAGTATTTTAAGCTGCGATAACATTTGGCTCACCAGTTGTCACTGAGCACCACTCAGGAGAAAATAGGAATTGAGGTTAAAACTTTTAAAAAATTGAAAAATAATAACAAAACAAATGACCGCAAAGTATCAACGCGCTGTTTGATATCATACGTCATAAGATTACAAAAGTATCAAAGGGTTAATGAAGTTTAGCAGGCTGTAAAACTCAGTAATTCATGATGTCATGCAATCAGAAACAAGCAGCGGCATTAATGAAAACAAACTTCATAAACAACCCACCGCCTGCTTCTGATGAGTTGTCATATTTCATTTCTTTAATAAGACCAGAGAGGCATGATCGAACTGGACACTTAGATCAATTGACTGTTACATTAATCTGTATTTGTATTTGTATTATCAGGTAAAATATCCCGATATTAAAATACTATGCAAGTGTTTCAGTTTATTGCAGTCTAATACAAGCCAGAAAATAAGCAGACTGACATCTGCAAAATGAGGTCCCCAGAGGGTGAATTTAGTGATGCTACCCTGCATAGCAGGGTAGCATCACTAAATTTACCCTCTGTGAACCTCAATCTGAATCAGGGTCTCAAGAGTAAACAGAAAGAGGTACCCAAAGGATAAATTGACCCACTGTATAGGATAGCATCATCAAATTCACCTCTGGGCACCTCATTCTGCAAATGTCAGACTGCTTATTTTCAGGCCTGGTCTAATAACGCATTTAGCATCACTATTGATAAACAAAGTAACCACTAAGCACTGACAAATTGCTTCTTATGTCTTTTTTTCACATTTATTATAGATATTGTTCATTAATCCTCTCCCAATAAAGTGCTCTAAATAGGAATCTTCAATATCTGTTAAGGCCTTACAAAGCAGATCTTCTGTTTCTCAGACCATTTTTTATCATGCGTTTTTTTATTTTATTTTTTATTTCTTGTAATTATTTCTTTTTCATCAAAAGTTTATGTTTTTGGTATGTTTTAGGCCTCGTAACCTACAGAATAGCATTGGTACAGTTAAAACTAGAAGTCCTGTCACGAACTGTGCGCTTATCCAGGCTTAATTGCATGTAGGAATTGCGCGCAATTGCTATATCGAATGACACCAAAAGCATGGCAGGTTCTCCTTGTTACCCATAGCAAACACAAGCAAAGTTTCAGCCAATGGACCTCCGGGTTACCTGGAGGTCTATTGGCTGAAACTTTGCTTGTGCACAGGCCGTATGTGCAAAATTTGATAGCCTTTCTATCGTCATAACGCGTGGACTAACGCGCAAATCGATGTGCTATTTGTGCGCATTTCAGGACAGGACTTCTAGTTTTAACTGTAGTAGTGTATTCAAGGGACAAATTTATCAATTTTATTAATTTGGTTCAAATATCAGACATAAACGATTTAATTTTTATTTTTTTAAGTTTGCATCGGTTATAAAAGGAGAGCATGCGAGTGCCAAAAGGACCATGTTGGAGGGCCTGAGAAACCGAGTTTTAACTTTTTTAGGCCTAACCACTGTTTCATAAATTTCCTACACACCTGTACAAAATTTAGTGAATAGATAATTTTTATCCCCCCCCCCCCCCCCCCCACAAAAATTTGGGGGAATCTAGCCGTGACGTCGTCCGTCTGTCCGTCTGTCCATCTGTCCATCTGTCCGTCCGGGCGTAGACGGAATTTGTGTCCGCTCCATAACTTCTTACAGCCTTCAAGGATATTAATGATACTTGGTATTATTATTGCCCACAACCAGAGGGTGTGTCGCGAATAAGGTTGGAATGGCTATCAAGGCTTTTTTCGGGGGAATCAGCCACCCTTTGGTGGCCATCATCTAGTTTATATTATGATCGACAGTGCACATGGATGTTTGTCACAAAAGTATTCACGTAGGTTTCTATACCTGAGGAGGGCGCTGATAAGTTGTAGCAGTCCCAAAACATTACAATTGTTTTTATGTTTCCGTTATCCTTCAGAGACCTGAGTCTGACTGTGATAATTTACCAAACCAGAACAGGTGCCCTTACTTGCTGTTTCAGTCTAAACTTTGAAGTTGAAGTTTAACTCTTAACCCGCTGAGTAATTTCAAGATATTTTTTCATCAAATCTAGTTATGGCTGCTGTAAAGCAGCCATGACTAGTGTTGATGAAAAATTAATCTATATATAACAAGAAATCACTGAAGAAAAAATACATTCAATTTAGGCCTAAAACAATTAAAAATCTGTTTTTCAGGCCCTCCCGCATGGTCCTTTTGGCTGCCGCATGCTCTCTTTTTATAACCAGTTTAAACTTAAAAAAAATAAAAATTAAATGGTTTATGTCTGATATTTTACCCAAGTTAAAAAAATTGATGAATTTGTCCCTTGAGTGCAAGAAGGCTTTGCAATGCTTTAGCATTGCAAAGCCTTCTTGCACTCAAGGGATGAAATACACCACCACCCATGCTATTCTGTAGATTATGAGGCCTAAAACTTGAACCAAGAACATGAACTTTTGATGGCAAAGAAGTAATTACTGAAATAAAAAATAAAATAAAAAAATGCTCGCCTGCATGTAATTTTACAAATAATGGCCTGAGAAACAGAAGGTCTACTTTGTGTGGCCTTACAGGGGAAAATATGTTTAAATAAGACCAAATTATGTCTATATTAGTGACAAGAGAAACCCTGTGCTGGGAAGGAATATCCACCATCAGCATGCAGAGAGTTAAGTACTTGGTGCTTGTTTCTCGGTATGTCATGCTGCCTATGTAATCAGCCAGGATTTGCATAGAAACAAGTGCATAGCCACATGATATATACAGTGGTATCCTCTTAAATGAATATCCATTTTGCCAGTCAAAATTGTTCAATTAACAGGAATATACAATTAACAGGGATTTGGTCAGTTTCCTGTGTTCTGGAGGTAAACTGAGCATTTATTGTATTACACCTTGTTTGACAGAGCTCATAGAGCTCTGTCAAACAAGATGTAATAGAATAAATGCCTGTACTGGCTGTAGCGAGGCCAAAAACGTTGATAAATAAGGGGAATTTGGTTTGTGTCACAGTAATTTTTTCGACTTATTACAAAAATTTATATACAATTAACAGGAGTTTACTCTACAACCCATATGCAATTAACAGATCAAATTTGTACTGAAGGTATGGTAAATGGTTTTGTGTTTGAAAATTATATTCAAGTTACAGGGATGTACAATTAAGAGATATCCAATTAAGTGGACTCCACTGTACTGTTAAAGTGTAGCAAAAACGTATAATAATTTCCAGTCCTTTATGGGTTAATGTACATTTGATTTGTCTCCTATTACTCTATAACTTTAAATTCCATGCATATTGGTATCATAAGTGGAGGCTCAAAATAACCCTTGTTATAGATATAGTTTATATGTCCATATCATGTTGGGTCACATGATATTTTTTGTTGAAAATTTTGAAGAAACTTTTTTCTACTGCACAATTTGTATATTATGTACCCGGTGGATCTAGCCGATTCATTGGTTGAGGATTAATTGCTCATTAGATGGAACTGAGGTACACCGTTGCCTACTAGCAAAACATATAAACTGCAGATGCAATGGCATGCTAGTATGACAGCTTGCCTTAAAAGCAAAAGACAGTCAACAATCAACAGTCAAACAATTTATTTTCTCAAAAGATAATTTGTAATTTATTTCTTAACCCAACAAATTGACCAAATTCTACTTTCATTTTCCAGACTACAAAAATGACTTAGCTTCGGATGTTAAGAAGAAAACAAAAGGAGACTTCAGTGATGTACTGACCAATGCACTAAATGGATCCAAACCATCTGATGATAAAGTGGATGATGACCAAGCAGAGAAAGATGCCAAGAAAATATACAAGGTACTTGTTAGTAAATTATGTCTTTAATCACCAATTTGTAATGATGAGTTGATCTTTGGAATCATTTTGAATTTAGAATATTACTCAGTGTAATTAACCCTTTTGCCTAATGTAACAGGAATACCTGCCCAATGTTTGCTGGGCTCGTTCCAACGAGGGGTCACATGATATGGTTTTGTTGAAATTTTTTGAAAAATATTTTTTCAAGTGCTGAATTTGCATATTATGCGGGCGGATGCGGGCGATTCGTTGGGTAAAGGGTTAACATCCAATTTTGAACAATTTTTCCGATATCTGTTTCCAAAACAATTTCTTTGAGCTCATTCCAGTGGGTGATCATAAGCTACGCTTTACATGCAAATAATCAATCTTTTTAGTTTCAATTTTTACTGTATTTTATTTCAAAATTGTGTACAAGAACCATCCTAAAATATACTCCAGTACCAGATTCTGCAGTAAGCATGATGCTCATACCAGAAAATAAGTGGTCAGACAAGGACAATGTCAGGTACAAAGATGTGTGACAGAGATTTAAAATCATCAGTCAAAATGTCTGATGCCAAAATTATCAATGAAGTTCAGTGATCAGAACATCATGCATGCTGGAAATGATGTACATAAATAGCAAGCCTAAAATTAATGATTATTGTGATTTCTGGTCCTGGCAAGTTGGGAAGTGCGAAGAAAGTGACTGTACAGCTCATCATTATTAACAGCATGTGAAGGAATACGATTTGATATAGCCATACATTTATCTAAATTATGTCTGAAGGGTAATTCAGTTCCAATTCAGAATGAAAACAATCATACCTTGTTTGGCTGGGCTCATTGAGCCCTGCCAAATAAGGTATAGTTGGATGAATTCTGAGCAGTTTTAAGATGACGGTACATGTACACCCAAAACACATTATTTTGAATACTCAAACTCCATTCTGTAATGTGTCAGATATCATTCTTAAATGACAGATATGATTCATTTGGTGTCTGATATTTTGTCTGGAAGCGCAATGAAAATTATTTTCAGGCTTGATGATGCTTATTTTAGCTGTCTCCCAAAAAGTGATGTACAATTCACTCAAAACTTATGGCGGGGTTATTGCACAAGAACAAATTGAATTCAGAAAGAGTTATTTGAAATATTGGCTAGAAATTAAAACAGAACCAGATTAATGTAAGAGTGAAAGGCACAAGGGAGGAAGGAAGAAACTTTTAGCAATGGAAAAAGGAAATGCAGATTTTTTTTTAAATAAATACGGGAAAAAGTGGTGAGGATAGTGAATTAGACCACACAAAGTAGATCTTCTGTTTTTCAGACCATTTTTTTTTTATAAAATTGCATGTGGGCAGGTGTTTTTTTTTTTTAATTTTTTTATTTTTGTAATTATTTCTTTGCCATCAAAAGTTCATGTTCTTGGTTTGCTTTATGTTTTAGGCCTCATAATCTACAGAACAGCACAGGTGGTGGTGTATTTCATCCTTTGAGTGCAAGAAGGCTTTGCAATTCTACAGCATTGCAAAGCCTCGTTGCATTCAAGGGACAAATTTACCACTTGTATTAACTTTGGTAAAATATCAGACATAAACCATTTAATTTTTATTTTTCATGTTTGCATTGGTTATAAAAAGAGAGCAAGCGGCAACCAAAAGGACCATGCGGAATGGGCCTGAGAAACAGATTTTTAACTGTTTTTAACTGAGTTCCCAATACTGATATTAGCATAAGCATAGAGGTTCTGATAGTTCCTAACTTACCTTCTGTGTCAAAATACCAAAATTTCCAGCTGAAAATTTAATTTTTATTTTTTCAAGTTTGCGTTGGTTACAAAAAAAGACATATGGCAGCCAAAAGAACCATGTGGGAGGGCCTGAAAAACAGATTTTTTACTTTTGGAGGCCTTAATAATGATCGAGTTAAGTGTTCCAGATACTAGAATAGCTTGCCTTTCAGCATTGTAAAACAAATAGCATGCCTACACATTTGATATCCTAATGCGTGGGGTGGCACAACATTTTTACTTTACAAGAGTACGGAGCATGGTGACTCAGTGGTTAGAGCATTGGACTTTAAATCAAAAGGTTGATGGTTTGATTCTGACTGGAAGTAACTGCATTGTATCGTTAGACAGGGCTCCTAATCCCAAATGCCCATGTCGGGGCACGGTGGCACTGTGTTCTAAGGTGTACGGCATGTCAATGATGCTCTTTCCTTCCACCTCTGATAAATCTGATTACACAGAGAAAGGAAGTTGTAGAGTCTGACAATTACTCAGGTATTCTGGCTTGTGCAAGCCTGTAGTAAACAATTGTGGTAGGTATAAAAAGAAAGGAAATTTACTATAAAATTTATATTTTCATCTACTAACAAAAAAGTTATTTTACAAACTAAATTCATATCAGTTAGTTTGTTTTTTGGCCATTTTGCATTCTGATTCACTTTATTATTCTCTCATTATTTCAGGACAAGAAGAATCTCATCAACATTAAAGATAAAACATTCAAAGAAGTTTTAATGAAAAACAACCCCGATCAGCAAAAGAAAGTTTTTGAAAAATATAATGAGGTCAGTTATCTTGCCATGTGTAATTTATGTATTATAACTCCTAACCTATTGAGTATTTTCCAAAATTGTTCATAACATCAAGTCATGGCTGCTGTAATGGGGTGTGGGGGAAGGGGGCTGGGGGATTGGGAGGAACACAGTCATAAAAGGGCTCCCACTCACTTATATATATCAATCAGTGGTGTCCCTTGTGCCTTAGTGGCATGATAGGAATACATTACACAAAGTGATGCTTGGAACTCATGAACCTCTACATCGAAGAAAATGCATTTTTTGTCCTATATTCAACAAATTTCCCCATGGAACCAAAACAATGTGTGCATTATGCTCAACTTTAAGTGTTAACCCTTTACCCAATGAATAGCCCACATCCGCCCAGGTAATATGCAAATTCACCAGCTGAAAAAATATTATTTTTCGAAAAATTTCAACAAAACCATTTCATGTGACCCCTCTTTGGAACGAGCTCGTCGAGCTCGTTCCAAAGAGGGGTCACATGATATGATTTTGCTGGAACTTTTTGAAAAAATTTAAAAAATGATATTTAAAATAATAAATTTGAAATCGTCTGCATTGGGTAAAGGGTTAAGTCCCCAGATTAATTATACATAAATAACTACCACATATACATGTACAGTATGGTCACTGTGGACTGGTCAATTTCCATGGGTGGGCAATGTTTCCACCGATGCTGTAATATATTCTAAACACTAATTATAGGAATAATCATCCAAAATTTTAATTAATGAAGCACTGGGTTGTATTTGGTGCCTCATAAATTAAAATTTTGCTGATGATTATTTTTATTACCTTGTAAACCTATGCATGAACACTGTGGACTGGTCATTTTCCATGGGTGGGCAATATTTCCATGGATGCAGTAATATTATATTCCAAACCCTAATTATAGGAATAATCATCAAAATTTTAATTAATGAAGCACCAGGTTGTATCTGGTGCTTCATTAATTGAAAGTTTGCTGATGATGATTTTTATTAAACCCATGCATGAACATCACTGCCCATGCGTGGGTTATGACCAGTCCATGGTGACTGTACTATACACAGTTACAGATGACTTAATAGTGTTTGCTTGGGTTATGACCAGTCCATGGTGGCTGTACTGTACACAGTTACAGATGACTTAGTAGTGTTTCTATATTACTGTTTGTTGCCTTATAGACAGCCAACAATGATGTGAAAAACACTGTCAAGATAAATTAATCCTGCCAGTAGAGTTCTCAAGGAAAAATACGCATCAGAAATTTTTTCAGATCAATATAAAAATGGCTATTTCTGACTGTATGGGGACCAAGGCTTAAAGTCCATAGTAGAGACAAATCAAAACAGGAAATCTTTGATCACATCTTAAGAATAAAGAGTCTGTGGACACTCTCTCACTAATATCCAATAAAATTACAATGATTGGTTGGTAAAATAATGTTGGCCTAAATTCTCTCTCGCTCTCAATTATTTCTTGACAAGCAGGAGGAACATGTCCCAAGTTTCTTGGTCCATGAGTACCAGAATTATGTCTGTGCTAAACAACAGAGTATTTTTGTACCGGGCAAGAAATCTGCCTGCAGAAGGCAAAAGGTTAACCCTTTACCTAACATGAAAGGCAGACGACACTTGCAAACATAATTCTTGAATAACTAATTTTTTAAGTTTTTGTCTCAAAAACATAAGGTTATGACCCCTCATTGGAACGAGCTCGATGATAATAACGCTGGCCGGTTTTGGTAGTTATATTGGGTAAATGGTTAATACAAATGAGATAATCGTGCCACCATTCTTTGTAATTTTATTTCTTTACCAAACTTATGTTTACCTTCTCATAAATTGTTTAGGATCCCACATTATATAAGTTATTGTGATGAATTCACGGGACATGGTCTGAGGTTTGCGGCTCGGAGCTTATGTTCAACCGAGACGCAAAGCGTTGAGGTTGAACATACGCGCCGAGTGGCAAACCTCAGACCATGTTACCGTCAATTCATCACAACAACTTATATGTTCCTATAGACACTACCCATAGCCCAAAACGTACTTCGTGAAACATGACAGGCTTATTTACTAAACTTGTGATCATTAAAAGTTGCCTTGTTCAGGGCAACTTTTAATGGTCACAGGTTTAGTAAATAAACCTCTTGTGTACCCACGACGGCACTGGTTAAATAATCAATAAACCAGATAAACTCATTCCATCTTAGTTCAAATCGTAAATTGGTTTGTAATCTAAACAACACTTCATCTGGAACACTGTCTGCCGCACACATGAAACATTCAGAAAAATGAAGCGGCTTGCTAGTCACTCTATTGATGAAGCAGTTACGAAATGGACGATGTCATTGCAAATATTTTGCATTGTGACATCAGACAGTAACATTTGCCACTTGAGCCGTTATCATAGAATATACTAAGCGAGCTCTCATCCAATCAGAGGAGGAGGATTTTAGAGTTATTGGAACATTTGTGTTTTTTGACTGAAAACATTCTATGTCATCTTTTATTTTAGTTGAGTGGTGTGCCAATAGAAGAAGGCGTGGAATCAGCCTATAAAGGAGACCAGAAATTACTCTATCAAACATTGTGTAAGTACTTATTGTTGAACTTGATCCTATGCCCATTTATGTCAAAACTAGAAAGAGTTTTCCCATAATGCAACACAGAATCTAACCAAATATATATTGTTTAAGAGAGTTCACTGAACTCTGTCAAAGAAGATGAAAATATGATAGTTGAAAGCAGATCTACAAAATATGAGGTTTGTTATTTGCTCCAGAATATTTACTGGTTGGGCTGATAAGGGTATAACATATTCGAAATTATGCAAGAACTGAAAGTTGACCCATGCTTGTGAATCGGGACAAATTTTAAGCCATGAATTCTTTTGTACCAGTTACAAACTAAAGAAAAGATTTAAATAATTGTAGGCATAAATCTTGAAAAATGCTTGAAATTCCTTAACTCCTTGCATGCTGCTGGTGGATATTCCTGTCCAGAACAAGAAATACATTGCCAGTACTTAACAAGAAATACCTTGCCACTAATTAACGAGAAATACTTTGCCACTAATTAACAAGAAAAACCTTGCCACTAATTAACAAGAAATACCTTACCACTAATTAACAAGAAAAACCTTGCCACTAATTAACAAGAAATACCTTGCCACTAATTAACAAGAAATACTTTGCCACTAGTTAACAAGAAAAACTTTGCCCACTAATTAACAAGAAAAACCTTGCCACTAATTAACAAGAAATACCTTGCCACTAATTAACAAGAAATACCTTGCCACTAGTTAACAAGAAATACCTTGTCACTTATTAACAAGAAATACCTTGCCATTAATTAAGTGAAATTTTAACACATTTAACCAAAGTTTCCACTGCAAATTGTATCGACTTTTTGACAAGTGATTTCTTGAGTAAAATTTTCATAAATTGTTCATCAAATCTTGTAATGGCTGCTGTGAAGCAGCCATGATTAGATTTGATGAAAAATATTTTTAAAATACTCAGTGGGTTAAGCGTTAAAAGCCCTGGATTCTGTCTGTTGGGAATGTATGAGCCTGCATTTCAGAGTTAACCCTTTACCCAACGCAGACGATATCAAAATTTATTATTTTAAATATCATTTTTTGAACTTTTAAAAAAAAATTTCAACAGTATCATGTGACCCCTCATTGGAATGAGCTCGTTCCAATGAGGGGGTCGCATGATATGGTTTTGTTGAAATTTTTTGAAAAATAATATTTTTTCAACTGCTGAATTTGCATATTACGCGGGCAGATGCGGTCGATTCGTTGGGTAAAGGGTTAAGGAGTTTAACCTTTTACCCAATTTACATGATATCAAAATTTGTTATTTTAAGTATTTTTTTCAAATTTAAAAAAATTCCAAGAAAACTATATCATGTGACCCCTCATTGGAATGAGCTCGATGAGCTCATTCCAGTGAGAGATCACATGATATGGTTTTGATGAAATTTTTGGAAATTTTTATTTTTTCAACTCAGTTTGTAAATTACTAGGCAGATGTTACCGGTTCATTAGTAAAGTGTTCAAATATTTCCTTCCATATGTAGTATGGACACTTTTAGTCATAATTAGTGTTTCAATGTTTTATTCTCTTCAGTGTTTCATGGGAGTGTAGTTGTTTAAAATTGATCCTTCCAGTTCATAAAATATTTGGATGTTTGAGGTCACAATGTAAACAATATTTATTATACGCTGAACGATTGATTATCGGAGAAATTGCAGAAAGATAAAAATTGTATCCCCCACTGTGAAGATATAGAAATTTTCACTTTCATGTTATATCAATCAAAATGGCAGCTTTCAAAGTATCACTTCAAGGTGAAAATGAGTCAGATTATCACTGGAAATGATCAATTTGTTCTAGAAACGTATAATGAGATGAAAATCTAGTGGTTTTGAGTGGATACCGATCATTTCCAGCAATAATTAGTCCCCTACGGGAACCGTAAGGGGACTATAGGATTGCACTCTGTCCATCTGTCTGTCTGTATGTCTGTCCATCCGTTCATCCATCCATCCGTCCATCCGTCCATCCATCTGTCTGTCTGTCTGTTTTTATGTTACCACCTCTCCCTCTAATATGCTTCAAGCTACACCTTTCATATTTTGTACATGGATAAATGGTTCAGAGGGGATGATGCACAGTCAATATTTGTTTTTCAAAATCCAAAATGGCAGAATGGGAGCCATTTTTGTTGTGTTTTTTAAGCTTTTTTCTCTATTTTATGTTACCACCCCTCCCTCCAACATGGTTCAAGCTACGCCTTTCATATATGGTACATGGATAAAGGGTTGTGAGGGGATTATACACGCTCAATATTTTTTTTTCAAAATCCAAGATGCTTTTCTACTCTAGTGTCTTCTGTGACAAAAACACCTTATGTCACAAAAGCGCCGTAGGGGACTAATACCACCTCGGTGGTCAAACACTTGTTCACCTTGAACTGATGCATGAAACCCGCTAGTCCAAACATGGCCTGAAAGTCTGTTACAGAAGTGTTTGGTTTGGTTTATCCTTTCAAAGGACGTACCAAACCCAAAACTTATATTACAGACTTTCAGGCCATGTTTGGACTAGAAACCCACCAGCTGAATCAGACTGCAGGACGCTATCTGTTCTGAGTATCGATCAAATCACTTTTTTGTTTCAATGATTCAGTGCACTGTTTACTTTCATGCATCAATTCAAGATTGGTACGAGTGGAATGATCAGATTCTTATAAAAAGCATATAATAAAAAGAAAATCTAGTGTTTTTGAGTGGATACCGAAAATTATCTCACTTGTGACAGAGACAAATGGTAATTTTCGTTTGCGCAATCACTCGCAAAAATAAACATTCATGAAATTATTGTTGCTATCCACTTAAAACACTAGATATCCTTTATATATTTAATTTTTACATTGGCATGGCGGGGGTTCGAACCCATGCCGAGAGAGTTTCCTTCGGCACCAACCGCCTAGCGAAACTATACTGAACCACGCACACCACTCGGCCACCGAGTCTGTCGGTGGCCGAGTGGTGTGCGTGGTTCAGTATAGTTTCACTAGGCGGTTGGTGCTGAAGGAAACTCTCTCAGCATGGGTTCAAACCCCCGCCATGCCATTTAAACAAAACCAGCATCCTTTCTTAATTCTATGACATCCGAGAAATTTGAAAAAGACAAGTACTGTTGCTGATTTCTTCTGAGGTGCAGTTCGTAGAATTAAGTGCCTAGATGCAACTATCTGATGAATAATTTAATTTTTAATTTGATAGTGAATGGTAATAAAGACCCACAAGCCCATTGTGCTGAGAGATTGAATGATGCTTTCCAAGGAATGGGAACAAATGAAGATGTACTAACAAGAACTGTTGTATCCAGAGTAGAGGTATGACACATAATTATTTGATTTTTGATATAGTCTCCAAACTAGTTCCTGTCCCTCCCTATGAAGCATATTAAATCAGTGTTCTGCTAGTGCCAAAGTTTTCTAGATTCATTGTTTTCATTTTTAGCTCAGCGAAGCCAAATTTGAGGTATTGTCATGACCCATTGTCCATCTGTCCGTCTGTTGCTCCATCAACATGGCTCGGTCTAGAGGCCGTATATATGAACCGATCTTTACCAAACTTCGCGGGTACCTTTGTTATCACCGTGGGACGAGAACGAGTGTTTTGGGGTCCGGTCCGAAATTCAAGATAGCTGCTAACAGCCATTTTGTACAAAATTAGGGGCAATCCGATTTTTTGCGCAGAACTTCCATATGAAAGCTCTGATTTTAATAATTTTTTGTATGAATGTTTAGTACCATGGGATACATCACATATAATACAGGTTTTTTTCTCGTGCGTAAATTTTGCATATTAGACTAACTTTGATTTATTTAGTGTTACTTTCAGCACTGCAAGTGCAAATGCCAATATGGCTCGGGCTAGAGGCCGTATTTATGAACCGATCTTTATGAAACTTCTTGGGTACCTTTGTTATCACCGTGGGACGAGAACGAGTGTTTTTGGGTCCGGTCCAAAATTCAAGATGGCCACAAGCAGCCAATTTGTATAAAATTAGGTGCAATCAGGTTTTTGCACAGAACTTCCATATGAAAGCGCTGATTTGAATAATTTTGTATGTGAATGTTTAGTACCATGGGATACATCACATATAATACAGGTTTTTTCTCATGCAGAAATTATACAAATTAGATGAACTTTGATTTTTTCAGTGCTACTTCCACACAGTTAGTAAGTACACATGTCAATAACGCTCAGGCTAGGGGCTGTATTTATGAACCGATCTTCACAAAACATCTTGGACACCTTTGTTATCACCTTGGGACGAGAACGAGTGTTTCTTTGTGCGGTCCAAAATTCAAGATGGCTGCCAGTGTCCATTTTGTACCGAAATTAGGTCTAATCAGGTTTTTGTACACAACTTCTATACGGCTCAGGCTAGAGGCTGTATTTATGAACCGATCTTTATGATACTTCTTGGGTACCTTTGCTATCACCATGGGATGAGAATGAGTGTTTTTGGGTGCGGTCCAAAATTCAAGATGGCCACCAGCAGCCATTTTGTACCAAAAATAGTGCAATCAGTTTTTGTACAGAACTTCTGCATGAAAGTTCTTATTTGAATAAATTTTTGTATGAATGTTTAGTAACATGGAATACATCACATATAATACATGTTTTTTTCTCGTGCAGAAATTATGGAAATCAGATGAACTTTTATATATTCAGTGCTACTTATACACTGCAAGTGCACATGTCAATATGGCTAGGGCTGAAGGCTGTATTTATGAATTGATCTTCACAAAACTTCTTGAATACCCTTGTTATCACCTTGGGACAAGAATGAATGGTTTTGGTTGCGGTCCGAAATTCAAGATGGCTGCCAGCAGCCATTTTGTACCAAACTTAGGTACAATCAGTTTTTGGTACAGAACTTCTATATGAAGGTTCTGATTTGAATATATTTTTGAATGAATGTTTAGTAACATGGAATACATCACATATAATATGGGTTTTTTTCTTGTGCCAAAATTATGCAAATTAGATGAACTTTGATTTATTCAGTGCTACTTATACACAGTAAGTGCACATGTCAATGTGGCTCAGGCTAGAGGCTGTATTTATGAACTGATCTTCACGAAACTTCTTGGGTACCTTTGTTATCACCTTGGGACAAGAACGAGTGTTTCTGGATGCAGTCCAAAAGTCAATATGGCTGCCAGTGGCCATTTTGTGCCGAAATTAGGTCCAATCAGTTTTTTGTACACAACTTCTATACGGCTCAGACTAGAGGCCGTATTTATGAACCAATGTTTACAAAACTTCTTGGGTACCTTTGTTACCACCGTAGGACGAGAACGAGTGTTTTTGGGAGTGGTCCAAAATTCAAGATGGCCGCCAGTGGCCATCTTCTACCAAAATTAGTGCAATCAGTTTTTTGTACAGAACTTCTGTATGAAAGTTCTTATTCGAATAAATTTTTGAATGAATGTTTAGTAACATGGAATACATCACATATAGTAGGGTTTTTTTCTCATGCAGAAATTATGCAAATTAGATGAACTTTGATTTATTCAGTGCTATTTATACACAGTAAGTACACATGTCAATACGGCTCGGGCTAGAGTCTGTATTGATGAACCGGTCTTCACGAAACTTCTTGAATACCTTTGTTATCACCTTGGGACATGAACGCTATGAGAACAAATATTTTGGGGTTCAGTCAGACCCACTCTGGGACTCAGAGATTTCTTTTCTAGTGTAGCATCTAACTGTCACCCACCTTTACAATACTTTACCTATACATTTGTTACAGGCTGCGGTCAGCATTTATGTACAGGCTGTTACAATACTTTATATGTACCTTTGTTATCAGGTCATTACCTAGATGTTTGTCATTGCTGTGTCACATACTATACATGTACATGTCTTACACAAGTTGAGCTACAATGTCATTGACACTTTTATTTGTTTTTAATTTTTTAACATTTCTGAAATTTATGTTTTGATTATTATACCTTTCCATAATAATAAGGGGCTGCTGAGAGAAGAATAGCAGCATACAGAGGCATGGCAAGAGGTGTCCAGTTGTGGGGTGTAGGTAGAGAATTTCCAACTAGGGACTAGGAGGGGAGAATCCCTCTCAGTCCCTCCTTCTAGTTGGAAATTCACTACTGAGAAAACTTTTGAAATTGAAGCCATGAAAGGAGGCATAATATTGATTCTAGTAACTTAAATGCCAACACATTTATGATAGAATTATCAGGTTATTATTATTTGGTATTATTCTGGAAATTGAATATGTGCTAAACAAATGCTCAAGCTGAAAACTTTGAGCATTTCACACTATCCTAACATTAAATCAGATCTTATGCAGGAATGATTAATTTTTGATGATTCATCATTTTGTATCCATGAATAACGATTTTACATGATGTTATTTTCTTGAAGAGTATTTCAAGGATTTTTAGCACAACTTTGGCGAAGCCAAATTTGAGCTTTTGTCATGGCCGGTTGTCCGTCTGTCCGTCTGTCAACAATTGGATACGGCTCGGGCTAGAGGCCGTATTTATGAACCGATCTTTACGAAACTGCTTGGGTACCTTTGTTATGACCGTGGGATGAGAACGAGTGTTTTTGGATGCAGCCCGAAATTCAATATGGCTGCCAGCCGCCATTTTGTACCGACGATGCAGCAATCTGTTTTTTGTGCAGTACTTCCATATGAAAGCTCTGATTTGAATAATTTTTTGTATGAATGTTTAGTACCGTGGGATACATCACATATAATACGGGTTTTTTTCTCGTGCGTAAATTGTGCAAATTAGACTAATTTTGATGTTTTTTGGTGTTACTTTCAGCACTGTAAGTGCAAATGCCAATACGGCTCGGGCTAGAGGCCGTATTTATGAACTGATCTTTACGAAACTTCTTGGGTACCTTTGGTATCACTGTGGGATGAGAACAAGTGTTTTTGGGTCCGGTCCGAAATTCAAGATGGCCGATGGCAGCCATTTTATTCAGAATTAGGTGCAATCAGATTTTTGCACAGAACTTCCATATGAAAGCGCTGATTTGAATAATTTTTTGTGTGAATGTTTAGTACCATGGAATACATCACATATAGTACAGGTTTTTTTCTCGTGCAGAAATTATGCAAATTAGATGAACTTTGATTTTTTCAGTGCGACTTTCACACAGTAAGTACACAAGTCAATACATCTCAGACTAGAGTCTGTATTTATGAACTGATCTTCAGGAAATGTCATGGGTACCTTTGTTATCACCTTGGGACGAGAACGAGTGTTTCTGTGTGCGGTCTAAAATTCAAGATGGCTGCCAGTGGCCATTTTGTACCGAAATTAGGTTTAATCAGTTTTTTGTACACAACTTCTATACAGCTCAGACTAGAGGCCATATTTATGAACCAATCTTTACGAAACTTCTTGGGTACCTTTGTTATCACCGTGGGATGAGAGCGAGTGTTTTTGGGTGTGGTCTGAAATTCAAGATGGCCACCAGCAGCCATTTTGTACCAAAATTAGTGCAATCAGTCTTTTGTACAGAACTTCTGTATGAAAGTTCTGATTTGAATAAATTTTTGTATGAATGTTTAGTAACATGGAATACATCACATATTGTAAGGTTTTTTTTTTCGTGCAGAAATTATGCAAATTAGATGAACTTTGATTTATTCAGTGCTACTTACACAATGTAAGCACACATGTCAATACGGCTCAGGGTAGAGGCTATATTTATGAACTGATCTTCACAAAACTTCTTGGGTACCTTTGTTATCACCTTGGGACGAGAATGAGTGTGTCTGGGTACGGTCCAAAATTCAAGATGGCTGCCAGTGGCCATTTTGTACTGAAATTAGGTCCAATCAGTTTTTTGTCACAAATTCTATACAGCTCGTATTTATGAACTGATCTTCACAAAACTTCTGGGGTACCTTTGTTACAATACTTTATATGTACCTTTGTTATCAGGTCATTACCTAGATGTTTGTCATTGCTGTGTCACATACTATACATGTACATGTCTTTGTCTTGACAAGTTGAGCTACAGTGTCATTGACACTTTCATTTTTATTACGATAAGTAAATGTACTATAGAAATCTCATACTGATCGACATCATGCATACTTATGAAGCTCAATATTGCATACACTGCAGTTATATATAGTAACTGTTGGAATTTGTGCCAATTTGAAACTGAGTTGGAATTTTGGGAAGTGAAGGAGACATCAGCATCACTAAAGAAACTCTAAAATCAGATAGATGGAATTTCCAATTACTCATGACTTGCCCTCCGAATTATCAACTATAGCAAGTTTTTGCCAGGATTTGGGGGTGGGGTGGGAGGGGTGGGCCCCATCCCACCCTGTCGCCACATCCCTGACAGCATATTCATATCCAACAAAATAAATTTAATATTAACATATATATATAAGAATCAGTGTGCATTAACTTATTTGTTCATGCTGTAGTTAATTGCTATATTTGAAAAGTTCCTAAACACTGGAACAGGGAAATTAAAGGAAGGAGCAAATTGGAAATACAGTAAAACCTGTCTTGAGAGACCACCTGTCTGGAGAGACCACATCTGCCAGGCACCAATTGGTTTTACTCTATAATGGACCTGCTATGGGAGACCACCTGTATTAAAAGCTCTTAATTGGGTTTCAATTGCTATTCACTTACATAACTCATTAAAGATTGAGATGTTTTTATAAGACCCCTGTGAAAAGATTAGGATTATTGCTGAATAAACAATTTCATACATACCTGAAATGTGACAGATAGGATTATAAAAATAAATTTGTGTTGAAAATCTTCAATGAAGATTTTCAACACTAATTTATTTTTATAATTTTTATATCAGTCCATTTCAATTTGTTGCAAAAACTTCATAAAAGAGAACAACTACAAAGTAATTACAAAAATCCATTCTTCTCCATTTCTGAATTTTGTGGTTGGTCATTCATTGACTTGAGAAAACTTGAAATCTGTTATGAGAGATCACCTGTCTTGAGAGACCACTTTTGAGTGGCTCAAAGGACGGTCTCTCAAGACAGGTTCTACTTACCATTTTTATTTTTATCGCAAACAAGTACATGGAATCGTTATTTCAACCTACCTGCACTATTTATAGACAACAATCATTGAGCTGTGAAATATCCACTTGATTTTTGATAAAAATAGAATAGATCAGCAATACTGGAGTATATCAACACTTCTATTTTAGCCAATTAAATTACAGTGGAGCCCACTTAATTGGATATCTCTTAATTGTATATCCCTGTTAATTGAATATAATTTTCAAACACAAAACCATTTACCATACCTTCAGTACAAATTTGATCTATTAATTGCATATGGGTTGTAGAGTAAACTCCTGTTAACCCTTTACCCAACGCAGACGATATCAAAATTTATTATTTTAAATATATTTTTTTTTAATTTTTCAAAATATTTCAACAAAACCATATCATGTGACCCCTCATTGAAACGAGCTCATTTTTTCAACTGCTCAATTTGCATATTACACGGGCGGATACGGGCGATTCGTTAGGTAAAGGGTTAACTGTATATAAATTTTTGTAATATCGTCGTGTGAGAACCATAAGGTTCTATCTTCCACAGGAAGATAGAACCTTATGGTTCTCACCCGACGATATGTCAAAAAAAATTACTGTGACACGCACCAAATTCCCCTTATTTATCAACCTTTTTGGCCTCACTACATCCAATACAGGCATTTATTCTATTATATCTTGTTTGACAGAGCTCTATGAGCTCTGTCAAACAAGATATAATAGAATAAATACTCAGTTTACCTCCAGAACACAAGACACTGACCAATACCTTTTTAATTGTATACTCCTGTTAATTGAATAATTTTCACTGGCAGAATGGATATTCAATTAAGAGGATTCTTCTGTACTAGGTTTGTTTCGGTCATTTAGTAACAACATACTGAACTACCAGTGATAATCATACACCAATGCTGATTATATAGTTTTTGTTGTAGGATGATCTGCCGGCTGTTAACACTAAATTGGAAGATAATCATGGAAAGAATTTAATTAAAGAAATCTATTTATAATATTTCTATTTTCTAGGATGATCTGCCGGCTGTTAACACTAAATTGGAAGATAATCATGGAAAGAATTTAATTAAAGAAATCTATTTATAATATTTCTATTTTCTAGGATGATCTGCCGGCTGTTAACACTAAATTGGAAGAGAATCATAGAAAAAATTTAATCAAAGAAATCTATTTATAATATATTCTACCTTGTAGGATGATCTGCTGGCTGTTAACACTAAATTGGAATAGAATCATAGAAAAAATTTAATCAAAGAAATCTATTTATAATATTTCTATTTTCTAGGATGATCTGCCGGCTGTTAACACTAAATTGGAAGATAATCATGGAAAGAATTTAATTAAAGAAATCTATTTATAATATTTCTATTTTCTAGGATGATCTGCCGGCTGTTAACACTAAATTGGAAGAGAATCATAGAAAAAATTTAATCAAAGAAATCTATTTATAATATATTCTACCTTCTAGGATGATCTGCCGGCTGTTAACACTAAATTGGAAGAGAAACATGGAATGAATTTAATTAAAGAAATAAAGAGTGAGACAAGTGGAGATTACAGAAAATTACTTCTAGCTGTTATTGGTGATAAGTAAGTAATAATACTTCTGTTATCATATACAGTATAATCACCGTGGACTGGTCACTTTCCATAGGTGGGCAATATATCCATGTAAGCAATAATATAATAATTTATCATATGACTCGTCCGTTTTATTCACTTTAAAGCATTTGATATTTTGTTTTCATATTAATCAGTGATAAATAAAGCCTTCCGTCAATTTCATTGATCAATTTCAAAACTAGACAATTTGACTGGCTGAACAAAATACAACTGGGCCATATTTTCATAAGTTGCATAATTGGGGTTAAAAGATTTCATTGGTCAATTTCAAATATGGACAGTTTGATTGGCTGAACAAAATACCACTGGGTCGCATTTGCATAATTTGAGTCGGGAGAATTTACATTATCTGTCCTATTTAGGTTGGGTTATATTGCATTAACCCTTTAATTAACATAACGACCAAAACCAGCCAGTGCTATAGACGAAAAATTTTCATTTTTTGCTTCCAAAACATAGGTTATGACCCCTCATTGGAACGCGCTCATCGCGCTCGTTCTAATGAGGGGTCATAACCTATGTTTTAGAAGCAAAAAATAGAAATTTTTAGTTATATGATGATGTTTTTTCCAAGTGTCGTCTGCAACACACACGTTAGGTAAGGGATAAAAAGTCATACTAAGTCGTTAATTTGTGCATTTGTGTGTCATATAATAAATAGAATATGAAATAAGTGTTTTTCTCATATGATATTTTTGAAACTTGTGTTTTTTTATTTCATTTTTTATTTTTGTAAATATTTATTAGCCATTAAAAAGTTTATGTTCTTGGTTTGTTTTATGCCCCATAATCTACGGAATAGCATGGGTGGTGGTGTATTACGTCCCTTGAGTGCAAGAAGGCTTTGCAATGCTAAAGCATTGCAAAGACTTCTTGCACTCAAGGGACAATTTTATTAACTTGGGTAAAATATCAGGCATAAACCATTTGATTTTAATTTTTTTAAATTTGGATTGGTCATAAAATGAGAGCATGCGGCAGCCAAAAGGACCATGCGGGAGGGCCTGAGAAACAGATTTTTAATTTTTTTTGGCCTAAATATTCTTTTTTTTTTCCTAGAATACAGGGAAATGACAAAATTTCTGTTATTAATTGAATCTTCCTGTTAATTTAATTTATCTCAGTGGCAAAGTGGCTATTCAGTTGATAATAAGTTTCCAATGTACTGTTATCAGGGCCCCAGCAACTGGCGGGAGAACTCTTGTCATTGCGCTATCTGTGGGACCATATGTGCATTTAAGCATGCATGCATATTTCAGTCTGATTTGATTTTTGGATTCTAACTAGTGACAATGCTTTGGCATAGGATCATGAAACTTCACAGATACACTGCCTAGTGGAAATGGATGAGCACTTTCAGCTTGGGGTTAAAAGGACAAGGCCACAGGTCACAAGCATATTGATTTAGGGATCAAAGGTTAAGGTCACAGGATGCTCAGCATCCGTCTGTTTGATTTAGTTTCTATACTTTTATTTGACAATGCTTTGATCTAGAATTATACACTGTCTGGGGATAAGGGATGAACTATATCAATTTGGAAGGGGGTCACAAGGTCATAGTCATAGATAACAGGCCACTCTAACATAAAAACCATTTCTATAACTTGACAATTCTTCAACTTAGGTTCATGGAACGTCTCAGGTTCATTGCCTAGAGGAAACTAACCTACAGTTAAAACTAGAAGTCCTGTCACGAACTGTGCGCTTATCTAGGCTTAATTGCACATAGGAATTGCGCGCAATTGCCATATCGAATGGCATCCAAAGCACGGCAGATTCTCCTGGTTACTCATAGAAAACACAGGCAATGTTTCTGCCAATGGACCTCCGGGTTACCCGGAGGTCCATTGGCTGAAACGTTGCTTGTGCACAGGCCATATGTACAGAATTTGGTAGCCTTACTATGGTGATAATGCATAGATTAATGCGCAAATCGATGTGCTATTTGTGCGCATTTCGTGACAGGACTTCTAGTTTTAACTGTAACTTGACAATGTTTTACCTAGGACCATGAAACTTCACAGGTTCACTGCCCAGGAATAATGAATGAACCCAGTCAAAAAGTCCAGTCACAGGTCTAGGGTGCTCAATCCTGGAAACATTTTCCAGAAACTAACTTGACAGTGCTTAGGCCAAGGTTCACCAAAGGGACAAGGATATTACCCTATTGATTTGGAGGTCAAAGGTCAAGGTCAAAGGGTGAACTAACCTATAAATGGTTTCTGGACTTTAATTTTACAAACCTTTGGCTTAAGATCATGAAACATCACAGGTACACTGCTAAGGGGTCAAGCATTAGCCCTGTCAATTTAGATTCAAAGGTCTCAGTCCCATTCAGTATGCAACAGACTGAAAACAACTTTCCTGCTCTATCTGAGAGATATGTATATGTCTAGAGAATTATTTCTATGTTTGTGAGTTTTATTTATGAACTTCCAGAATTGAAGAAAAAGATGCTAAAAAGAAGGAAAAATCCCAAGGAAGATCTTCTCCTGGTCCTGCACCAGCAGCTGTTGTAGTCAAAGAAGATGAGCGCAGCAAGTCTTCAGATAATAAGAAATCAGAAGAAAAACAGAAAGATGACAAAAAAGAACAAGAGAAAGATGAAAAAGAAGACAAGAAAAAGGAAGATGATTCAAATGAAGATTGGGACAGATTGTATAGAGCAATGAAAGGCTTTGGGACTGATGAAGATACAATAATTGATGTCATTGCCAGGAACAATAACTCTCAAAGACAAAATGTTAGAGAGAAATATCAAGATAAATATAAACAGGTGTGCATGAAATTTTATATTACCCTATCCCTTTTTTTTTTGGATATCAAACAACTGTTCTTTGTAATCTTCTGTGTTAACACATTGTCAAATGCAAAAATTTGTTATTTTAATTTTAATTATTTTTTTCTGTTTTTCTAAAAAATTTCAACAAAACCATATCAAGTGATCTCTCATTTTATCTCACAATCGGGGTGTTTTTTCATTGTTATGCAACTAAAGTTTAATGTATCTGGGCCCTTGTTCCGAATCCATATCAAGGGCCCCTGATACAAGCGCGTGATTCTGCTGTTGCTAAAACAACAGCATTTTTTGATCGCTTCGCGTTTTTCCCTTCAGAGAAAATAATATTAGGTGAGGCAAAGCAGAAACCTAATATTGTTTTCTCTGAGCCGTATATGACACTGTAATGTATTTATTATGCACGGCATGCAAAAATGTCACCGGGGAAGTTAACTCAATGAATAGTTTAATTATGCTCACTTTTCGGCATCTTGGGCTGGTTTGTAGCCTATTACTGGGATTTTCCTGAACGCTCGAGTCAAGACTTCTCTCTTGAAGTTGAAGGATTAGCTTTCGCTATGAAATGTGGAAAACTGCTCCTCAATAGACGATGAACGGGATATTTTAAAATATAATAAACCTTTACACCAAGAGGGATATTTAATTCACCAGTAATTATTGCAAAAGTAACAACCAAATTCACGTTGATGAAACACACAGTTGCTCCACTTCACAAGACAGTATTCAGCAAAGTGAATTCCAATGATGTAATTTTCTCTGAAGTGTAACGTCATCACCGACCTCAATATGGAGATCAATGAACGCTATTCTATTCTTCAATTTGCGTGTTTCCATCGATAAGGCAAATGGAAAAGTTCCTCATAAAATAGTTTTATAACACATTTTGTGGTCAATATTGTGAGATAAATTTATCATCACCACAGTGTGTCTCTCCGGAAATTCTGATCAAGTCTCGTTGTAGCCACAGAATCGTATTTCGACTCGCCCTAACGGGCTCGTCGAAATACTGTTCTGTTCCTACAACTCGACTTGATCTGGAGACACACACTGTGGTGATAATCTGTATGGAACAAACTCTATGAGGTTGTTTCAGTGTGGGATCATATATGGTTTTATTGAAAATATTTTTTAAAAAATACAGTACGTTGGGCAAACAGGTTGTGTAGGGTGATGAAAGGCTTAGATACAGATGAAGATGCACCAATAGGTGTTATTGCCAAGAACTACAACTCTTGAAGACAAAATGTTAGAAATAAATTTCTGGATAAATACAAACAAGTTTGTAATGATGTCAATAGCTGCCATATTACTCTCAAAAAGTTGTTCTTGCATCCAGTCAAGGGGAGCTTTACTGATCACTTTCTGTCTGTCGTCTGTTGTCTATCAACCACCGTTAACTTTACATTATCGACTTCTTCTCACAAACTTCCCAACCAAATTGAACCAAATCTGGTGTGCATGTTCCCTATCATATGTCAATTCAGGTTTGTTCAAATCAAGTTGCCCTGCCCCTTGGTAGGGTCACGTCCAAAAAGTGTGCGTAAATCTTAAAAAATCTTCTCATGAACCAGCAGTAGCAGAGACTTGATATTTGGTGTGCAGCTTCCTTTTGAGGTATAGACTCGGATTTGTCCAAGAGAAGTTGAAGGGGCTATATTTGCCATTGTTATGGGAAGAGCAAGGAATTTTTATTTTCCAAACCGAGAGACTGATTTGAACCAAATTTGATATGAGGGCTTATTGTTTCATAAGAAGTTAATTTATATAAAAACAAATGTTACCGTCACCCCATGGGAACTTCAGGAGCTAAAAATAGAAACAATTTAAAATGCCCATATCTCCAAAACTACATAGCAGCGAGAATATTTATTTTGAGTGAAACTTCCTTAGGACCAACAGAATGAAATGGTAAAAAAAAAATCAGTTTTATCATAGGGTACTTTTTCAGGACTATTGAAGGGTACTTTTTCAGGACTTTTGAAAAAGTGCTGAGTCAGCATTTTTTTAACACTGTGGGTAATGGGAAAAGCATTAAAGACTCTTCTTCTCCCAAACGACTGCTCTAAAAGCTTTCATATTTCACATATAACATCTTTTGGAAGATTGATTCACATATTTGTTGAAATCAGTTCCCTGGGTCCATATTTGGGCTCTCTATGGGAGCCCAACTGTTCAAATTAGTGCAATATGAGGAATATTCTTTAAAAATCTTCTTCTTCAGACCCACCAATCAGAATCTTTTTGACATTTGGTATGCAGCATTCTTGGAGAGGGGGGGGGGATTCAGGTTTGTTCAAGCCAAGTCCCTGGGTTCAAATTTGGGCTCACTGTGGGAGCCCGAATTATAAGTTAGTTCAAAATGAGGAATTTTTCTTTAAAAATCGTATTCTTCAGATCCAGCAGTTGGGATATTTGGATGCAGCATCCTTAATGGGGTGAGATTCAAGTTTGTTCAGTTTGAGTCCCTGGCTTAATATTTGGGCAGCCTATGAGTGGGGTGAGGGGGTGGCAGGGGGGTGCACATTAGGTTCAGGTTTGTTCAAATCCATTCCTTAGTGTTTTTTCTATAAAATTTGCCTTTCATGACTTCATTCCTTTGTAGTGTTGATGAACCATGTGTAACTGAACGTAACCCGAAATACTCTTGTCTTTATAGAGTTAATCAATTTCAAACAGCCCCCCCCCTCCTCCCAAGGGGTGTTCACTGTGAAGGCACACAGATATTTTATTTTACTTTTGTAGAATTGCCACTACAAGCTTCTATACATTAACCTGATAATTTTTTTTACAGAATTCCATAGATGATTTGAAGTCAGAATTATCAGGGGATTTCAGAACTTTAGCTGTAGGCTTAATGTTGGAGCCAGAAGAATATGATGCCCATTGCCTACATGAGGCTGTGTCTGGGAAAGGAAAGAAGGAGGAAATGATGGCAAATGTTATTCTAACTAAATCACCAGAGGTTTGTAGCCTACATTATAAGTTATTGTGATGATGGTCTGAGGTTTGCGGCTCAGAGTTTATGTTCAACCGAGATGCGAAGCGTCGAAGTTGTACATACGCTCCGAGCTGCAAACCTCAGACCATGTTACCATCAATTTATGACAATAACGTATATGTTCCAACAGACACTACCGATAGCCCAAAACCTACATCGTGAAACATGAGAGGCTTATTTACTAAACTTGTGATCGGTAAAAGTTGCCTTGTTCAAGGCAACTTTTAACGATCACAGGTTTAGTAAATAAACCTCTCATGTATCCACTATGGCACTGTATTAATAATCAATAAACCAGATAAACTCATTCCATCTTAGTTCAAATCATAAATCGGTTTGTAATTTAAACAGCACTTCATCTGGAACACTGTCTGCTGCACCCGTGAAACATCCAGAAAAATGAAGCGGATTGCTAGTCACTCTGTAGATGAAGCAGTTACGAAATGGATGATGTCATTGCAAATATTTCGTGTTGAGATGACAGACGGTAACATTTGCCACTTGAGTTGTAAACATAGAATATACTAAGTGAGCTCTTGTCCAATCAGAGGAGGAGGATTTTAGTCTTATTGGAACATAAACAGTAATTGCTTAGATTGATGTGGAAATGAAGATAAATTTATAAAACAGTTTAACTCTGTAACTAAATGAATGAGCCACATCTGCCCAGATTTTTCTACAAAAATTAAATGTAACTCTTAACCTGCTGAGTATATTCAAGATATTTTTCATGAAATCTAGACAAGGCCATTACTAGTGTTCAACCGATTACCAGAAATGGATGCTGTCTGATTACCAGTTATTTGAGCTCACAAAAAGCCGATTCCAATGCCAATTCTGATTGTAATACCGTGCACTACTAGACGAGTTGAGGCATGAAAGAACTACATTAAATTGAACATATTTCACAGTGTTAAACATTGTTGACACAGGTCGCAGTAAAATGACCAGGTGCACACTCTTGGGTAGTACACGTGGCTCTCTGTACCGCCCAAGTGTGTGCAACTGGTGATTTTACTGCAACCAGAGTCAGTGGAGAGCAACCTTCACTTTTTCTGGTATGAACAGGCGATTGCCGCAAATACGCTCAGTTGTAAGCTTTACATGTCATTTAACTTGTATATCTTGTAATGATAACAAGTTTAGTAAATAAACATCTTGTTTACCCCACAACTTCACGGGATAAATAATCAAATAAATCAGATAAAGGTCAAGGTCATGCCTAAGTTCAAATCGTAAATTGATTTTTTTATTAAACAATACTTCATTTTGAACATATATAGGCATTGCCACACCAGAAAATAACTGGTCAGACAAGGACAATGTCAGGTACAAAAAGGCCAATGTCTGACTGAGGTTTAAAACCATGTCAAAATGTATTTGTGAAAAATGAAGTAGTTTGCAAGTCACTCCATTGATGAAATAATTGGTGAATTAGCTTCCTCTTTTCAAGTATTTTGCATAGTGAAGTCAAAAGGTAACATCTGCTAATAGAGCCATAAATATAGAAAAAAACTACACAACCTCTCGTCCAATCAGAGGGCAAGAATTTTTGTCCTATTGGTTACTTAGAAAGAAATATTGCGCCTATGATCACCTAATCAAGTGAGGTAGCCTAATTAACTGGTATTTTTTAACTGGGTGATGAGTGCTAGAAGCCACTATCATGGCTCTACTGGAAAGTGCTGAAAACCACTTTAGTGGCTTTACACTGTATTCATTACTTCATATGCTCAGCACTTGAATTACAAAACATGTTTAAACAAATTAGTTTTATTACAATTTATTGGAGAGTGCTAATGGGCATTAGCACTCTCCAATAAATTGTAATAAAACTAATTTGTTTCAATAATTTGTAATAAATTAGTTGTTTATGAACAAACCCTCACTAAACTGGGGCTCCATTTGCCCATAGTATGCTGTCCTTGAAAAAAATATATGCGTTACTAATTACCTTTGAAAAATAATTTAGCACTCTACCAGTTAAGTGATTATTTATTTATTCATTAGGGTTTAATGACACTTTAACAGCCAAGGTCATATCGTGTCGGTGACAGTTTTATGGGTGGAGGAAGCCAGAGTACTGCCAGCTCCCCAACATCGTAACTCCGCTCAGCAGCACAGGCAGGGTTAGATTGGTTGAAAACATGCGTACCATCAGCGTGCAGCACACCTTAGTACAGGGCATCATCAAGCCCCCATGTGGACATCGGGGTTAAATGCCTTGCCCAAGGACACAATGCGGCAGTCTGAATTGATTGCTCAGACGGTCACCCATCCAAGGATTAAACAGCCTCGACATTGCTTAACTTTGGTGAGCACTTTATGAGAACCTGTTACTGCAATGCCACCGCGTCCCCAGTTAAGTGACTAACCCTGTTAATTGAATATAACTTCCTAACACAAAACTGTTTACCATACTTTCAGTACAAATTTGACCAGTTAACTGGTTGAGTGCAAGAAGCCACTATCAGGGATTTCAAAAAAAAATGAGAGTGCTAGATCAAAAGCCAACATTTTTCTTGCTCTTGTTCCATATTCAGCCAAAAGCCAAATAATATCTTGTTTATAGGAATTTGTTTTATCGCAAATTATTGAAGAGTGCCTGTGGGCATGGTGCCATTGGGCACTCTTCATTAATTTAGAATGAAACAAATTTTGATGAAGAAATTTAGACCACCAAAAATAACATAGCTGCCAATCAGTTAATTGCATACAGATTATGGAGAGAAGTCTTGTTAACGAATAAAAAATCTTGAAATATGTTGAGAAGTTACACTGAAAATATGATGAATTTCCCTTATTTATGAACTGTTTGGCCTTTCAACATCCAATACAGGTACAGTGGAACCCTGTTAATTGAATAGCCATCTTGCCAATTACAATTATTCAATTAAGAGGAGTATTCAATTTACAGGAATTGTGTCACTTTTCTGTATTGTAGAGATAAACTTAGCATTTGTTCTATTATATCTTGTTTGACAGAGCTCCATGAGCTCTGTCAAACAAGATATAATAGATTAAATGCCTGTATTGGGTGTACTAAGGCCAAATAGGTCTGCAAACAAAGGAAAACTTGGTTAAGTCCGGGTAATGTTTTGACAGGTTACAAGATTTTTTATTCAATTGACAGGAGTTTGTTTTATAACCTATATTCATTTAACAGGTCAAATTTATACTGAAGGTATGGCAAATAGTTTTGTGTTGGGAAATTATATTCAATTAACAGGGTTATTCAGTTAAGATATATCCAATTAAGGGGGCTCCACTGTATTTAATCCATTAGATCTTGTTTGACAGAGCTCATGGAGCTCTGTCAAACAAGATATAATAGAATAAATGCTAAGTTTATCTCTACAATACAGAAAAGTGACACAATTCCTGTTAATTGAATACTCCTCTTAATGAGCTCTGTCAAAATATAAATACAATACAGGAGTGTGACCAAATCCAAATTAACTGAATACTCCTGTTAATTGAATCATGTTCACTGTAAAGTGATTATTCAGTTAACAGGGTTCCACTTTAAAATGTAGTTTGTATGGACAAGATAAGTGTGTCAGTTTGTTCAGCAAAAGAATATCATGAGGTGGTGGGGGAGGCGTTGTTGAGGAGTTGGATTTGAAGCTTCTATTTTCTTAATCATGCAAGCTCAGCCACACATATCTCTTGAAATAGAAAGCATTGCACCTATGTTAATTCATGTTCAATGTGAAGCAACTTAGAAATTTGTCCTTGTCGATTGATATGTTGCTGTCGACCATCTCGTATATGTGACCTATAAATGTACTACAAGTGGAAACAACCATGTATAAGTTAAGAGCTTTCTGTCGGATCCACACACATCCTATGTTGTAACGTGTATTTTGTTTTGAAAGTTGGAACTAAATATTGTTTAAACTAAAAATAGGAAAATTCATTGCCAATATACAAAAGAAATTGAGAGTTTTTGTACAACATGCTGAGTTCATCGCCTGTAAAGAACAACTTTCTTGAAACTCTAGCAATATTGTTTGATTACAAAACTTACTCACGCCTCTTTCCAGCAAATAATATAAATAAAACAGTCAGATTGCTGAGGTTTTAGACTCGACCTGGAAATTGGTGTGTTTATACAGTAAAACCTGTCTTGAGAGACCACTGTCTTGAGAGACCACCTGTCTTGAGAGACCACTGTGAGCTGGTACCAACTTGTATTTTTATGCCATAACAGACCTGTCTTGAGAGACCGCCCCTTTGAAGACTGAAACCATGACAAAAAATTTTTTACCTGTTCTGGAATTGGAAAATCCATTGTAGTTATACTAACATAATTAAAAGTATTAAAAGCTCTTAATTGGGTTTCAATTGCTAACTCATTAAAGATTGAGATGTTTTTATAAGACCCCTGTGAAAAAATTAGGATTATTGATGAATAAACAATTTCATACAAACCTGAAAATTGACAGATAGGAATAAAAATAAATTTGTGTTGAAAATCTTTTTGTAAGAAATTGAAATGGACTGTTATAAAAATTATAAAAATAAATTAGTGTTGAAAATCTTCAATGAAGATTTTCAACACTAATTTATTTTTATAATTTTTTATAACAGTCCATTTCAATTTGTTACAAAAACTTCATAAAAAAGAACTACTACAAAGAAATTACAAAAATCCATTCTTCTCCATTTCTGAATTTTGTGGTTGGTTATTCACTGACTTGAGAAATCCTGAAACCTGTTATGAGAGACCACCTGTCTTGAGAGACCACTTTTGTGTGGCCCAAAGGGCAGTCTCTCAAGACAGGTTCTACTGTATATCAACTTTGTAGCTTCTACAAGGACTGTATATGTAATGTTAAATGTGTTTTTCAGGACTTGGAAAAGATAAAAGAAAAGTACAAAAAAGGCAAGTTTCTCTATTTTTTACTTAATAAAATTTTCTTTAAAGATATTCAATTTTTCTTGCATATGATTAATTGATATAAATTTCCCATATCTTCATGAATGTTTTTCTTGCTGCATGAAAGTTTTTGCTTTTTCACCATCATCTTGTCGAAAAAAAGTTGTTAGTGTGTCTTTTGGTGCAATTAACCAGAAATTAATGCAGGTAAGCTATCAAGTCGTTGATTGCCATGCACCTGTTACATCAAAACAGTCAGTTGTAACCATCCACTGAAAAGTGTGTCAGTGTTGAAATTGTGCAAGATTATATTTCGTTACAAGTCTGATAAATATTAATATAGAAATTAGTATTTGTTTGGGGTTTTCACACAAGCGCTCGTGAAAAAGAAAACTTTCATGAGATAATTCCAGATACTGACTAAAATAGAGTAGACTTTCTTTTTTATCATATGCTACGAGTCATTTTATTGCACAACATTCAGCCCAATTCAATGATAAATGCGTACCTTTCAAAACGTGATGCGGCATAGCATGATGTCATTTAGGAAGCTACTGAGGGATATTTCTTGATATCCATCAAAAGTCAATAGATGTCGAGAAATATCTTTTAGATTATTTGCGATAAGTCAAAGGCTAGCAAATAATAAATCAAACAATTTCATTAAACAATAGTATATTTTGAGTCTGTCTTCATGATTGTTCTTTAACCTAAGTCTCCACACAGCCATAATCAGTGTCTTCTATAATGCTCTGAAAAATGAACGCTATTGGTAGGATGGGTTTATCTTGATAGTATTTTTACATCATTGTTGCCTGCCTGTAGAGGCAGCCAACATTAATGTAGAAATACTGTTAAGCTGTGTACATTTATATACTGCAGTTATTTACATAGAGAGTAACCACTTGACTGGACTGGTTACGTGAAATAATTCATGAGAGGTGAGGGATATTGTACAAACACGAGTGCGCGAATGCGCATGAGTGTTTTACAATATAGTCTCTTGTCTCGAATGAATTATTTCACGTAACCAGTCCAGTCAAGCGATTACTCTGTTTATTACTTTTCATTATTAACGATAATTATATTATTTAACCCTTTACCTAACATGATGGACAAAAATCGCCAATTAATTTTCATTATTTTTTCATTTTTTGTCTCTAAAACATAGGTTATGACCCCTCATTGGAACGAGCTTGTCCTAACCTATGTTTTTGAGACAAAAAATGAAAATAATAGTCATTCAAAAAATTTTTGCAAGTGTCGTCTGCTTTTCATGTTAGGTAAAGGGTTAAAAAAAAACAATGAAGTCCCCGTCCCATTACACCTACGACAAAGCATCTTGGTTTGTGCACACGGATACATGACCCAATTGTTGGTTGCATAATTCACTTGTGAAGTTATCGTTTATAAGCAAACCCTGAAATCCCAGTAAATCACACTTTGGAAAGTAATAAATAAAATTTATCTGAGCATGAAAGGGTTA
Organism: Pictodentalium vernedei; assembly: GCA_031216915.1. Lineage (NCBI taxonomy): Eukaryota > Metazoa > Mollusca > Scaphopoda > Dentaliida > Dentaliidae > Pictodentalium > Pictodentalium vernedei. Next base: position 53,242,910 of record CM062292.1, read on the forward strand.
ATAAGAATAAATCATAAAAGATGGATTACAACCAGAATGTATTAGTAAGGCCTAACAAAATAAAACCTATGTTTCTCAGGCCCTCCTGCATGGTCCTTTTGGCTGTCACATACTCTCCTTTTAGAACCAATGCAAACTTAAAAAAATAAAAATTAAATGGTTCATGTCTAATATTTCACCCAAATTAATAAATTGATAAATTTGTCCCTTGAGTGCAACAAGGCTTTGCAATGCTTTAGAATAGCAAAGCCTTCTTGCACTCAAGGGACAAAATACCCTACCACCAATGCTATTGTGTAGATTATGAGACCTAAAACAAACCGAGAACATGAACATTTGATGGCAAAGAAATAATTAAAAAAAATAAAAAATAAAATAAAAAACTGCCGCCCGCATGCAATTTAGCAAAAATTGGCCTGAGAAACATAAAACTTACTTTGTGGGGCCTAAACCAGTGATTTTTTAGCTCATCTTGACAAAGTCAAGCTGAGCTAATCTCATCGCTCCCCGTCCGTCGTCCGTCATCTGTCGTCCGTCAACACCATGTTTTGGTCTTCTCCCCCAAGGCCACTGGGCCAATTCAAGTGAAAGTTTGTGTGAGTGATGGTCCCAAAGGGGCATTTCATTTTTGTTCAACTCAACATGCCCAGCCCCATAGGGAGGAAGTGGGGGAAAATCTTCTTCTCAAGAACCAGTGTGTACAATGACTTGATATTTGCTATGGAGCTTCCATATGAGGTGTAGATTCAAGTTTGTTCAAACGAAGTTCGTGAAGTAATATTTGGCTTTGTAATAGGAGGGGTAAGATTTTTGGCCCGCCCAAAATTTCTATTTTCTGAACCGATGGTCCGGTATGAACCAAATTTGGTTTGTGGTAGTATTGAGTCATAAGTACTTGACCCATGCAAAAAAAAATATTCCCGCATCCCCATGGGTACCCTGGGAGCTAAAAATAGAAATATTTTCAAACGCCCATATTTCCCAAACCCCATGGAACAGAGAGCTGTTATTTGGTATGAAGTATCCTTAGGACCAGTAGAATTGAATGGTAAAAAAAATTGCCATCGGTTATGTTAGGGTGTTCTGTAATGGGCATCGAAAAAATGCTGAGTCAGCATATTTGCAAAAATTTTTAAAAATCTTTTCTCCAGAACCAATCATCAGAATCTTTTGATATTTGGTATACAGCATTCATAGGGGGGTCAGATATAAATTTGTGGAAATAAAGCTCATTGATTCATATTTGGGCTCTCTACAGGAGCCCGAAGTTTTAACATAGGGTAATATGGGGAATGTTCTTTAAAAATCCTCTTCTTCAGAACCACCAGTCAGAATCTTTTAATGTGTGGTATACATCATTGTTATAAGGGTCAGATTCTAGATTGTTCAAACCAAGTCCCTAGGTTAATATTTAGGCTTCCTAAGCCCAAATTTTATCTTTCTTCAATATGGAGGGTAATTTAAAAAAAATCTTCTTCTTCAGATCCACCAGTCAGAATGCTTTGATATTTGGTATGCAACATCTCTATGGGGGTCAGATTCAAGTTTGTTCAAATCAGATCCCTAGGTATATATTTGGGCTCACTATGGTAGCCCAAATTTTTACTTAGTGCAATATGAGGAAATTTCTTTGAAAATCTTCTTCTTCAGATCCACCAGTCGGAATGCTTTTATATTTGGTATACAACATTTCTAGAGGGTCAGATTCCAGGTTGTTCAGTTCGCATGCCTAGGTTAATATTTGGGCTCCACATGGGAACATGAAATTTAACTTAGTACAATATGAGGGAATTTCTTCAAAAATCTTCTTCTTCAGATTCACTTGTCAGAATGCTTTCATATTTGGTATACAACAGTGCAATTTGAAGAAATTTCTTTACAATTTATCATCTTCAGATCCAACAGTCAGAATGCTTTCATATTCGGTACACAACATCTCTAGGGAAGTCAGATTTTACTGTGTTCAAATCAAGAGCCTGGGTTAATATTTGGGCTCTCCATGGGAGCCGGAATTGGCCATTTTGCTGAAGAATTAAAAATTTTGTATTCATTACCCTCTAGAGGTACTAAAATTAATCCACATAGGTTGTATCAAGGGGCTTCATAGGGGAGCTCTACATTTTACTTTATGATCAACTGAAGAAAAGGCATGATGCCCAGATTATTTTTGTCACTCCTGAGGGACTCAAGGATTGACAGTGTAGCCTATGGAGATGGCTTGCCTAATGTAGACTCATTCTTGGACTCTGTTTAAATTGTGTTCTGTTCAAGATGTGTGCTTTAGGCCCCGTGGGGCCTCTTGTTTATGTTTATGTCTACCACTCACTGGTTTTAGTATCTTATTTTTCGTTTTGTTCTGTCCCAAAATTCTGGTTATTTCTCTTTTTTGCTCTCACTCAGTCTTCAAGTACATGTATAGTAGAATGTCATATATTTACAGATTATAACAAGGATCTATCTGCTGATATAAAAAAGAAAACTAAAGGAGAATTTAATGATATCCTCATGACAGTATTGAAGGGAGAAAAGCCTAGTGATGATAAAACTAATGATGATCAAGCTGAAAAAGATGCAAAAAAGATCTTTAAGGTATAAAATGATTCACACTATGGTCTGAAAGTGTTAAAAATCTGTTTCTCAGACCCTCCAGCTTGGTCCTTTTGGCTGCCACCTGTTCTCTTTTTATATATAATTCACTATATGTATTTCAAGTAGTTCCTTGAATCCTGCACCCTATGTAACATGTAACCAATTAACCCTGTGCATTTTTCCAACTTTAGTACAGTACGTGGAGAGTGGATTGTAACTAAATCACCCGTGGAGTGGAGTTATCACCCAAGCTATAATTTTCAAATTTAGTACATATCGACAAAAAACACAAGCAATGTTTCAGCCAATGGACCTCCGGGTTAAACCCGGAGGTCCATTGGTTGAAACTTTGCTTGTGCTGGTTATGCTTTGCAACAAATTTGCAATTATTGCTTGGGTGGAATCTCCACTTTGCGAGTGTTTTAGTGATACTCCACTCTCCATGTACTGTATATAGAGGATATGGAATGAGTGTTTTTCTCATATAATATTTATGAAACGAGTCTAAGAATTTTCCATTTTGGTGAGCCTCGGGCGAGCCCAAACGGAAAATTCGGACAAGTTTCATAAATATTATGAGAAAAACACTCATTTCATATTCTATTTATCATATGACACATACACGCACAAAGTAACCACTTAGTATGACTTTTTAACCCATCACCTAACTTGAGTTGCAGACGGCACTTGGAAAAAACATCCTCGTATAACTAAAAATTTTCATTTTTTGCTTCCAAAACATAGGTTATGACCCCTCATTGGAACGAGCTTGTTGAGCTCGTTCCAATGAGGAGTCATAATCTATGTTTTGGAAGCAAAAAGTGAAACTATAAAAAAAAAATGAATGGCGTTTTTCTTGTAGATAAAAGATTAATACAATATAACCCACCCTAAATAGGACAGATAACGTAAATTCTCCATACTGAAATTATGCAAATGTGACCCAGTTGTATTTTGTTTAACCAATCAAATTGTCCAGTTTTGAAATTGACCAATGAAAGCTCCCAACTCTAATTATGCAAATTATGAAAATGTGGCCCAGTTGTATTTTGTTCAGCCAATCAAATTGTCTAGTTTTGAAATTGACCAATGAAATTGATGGAAGGCTTTATTTATCACTGATTAATATGAAAACAAAATATCAAATATTTTAAAGTGAACAAAACAGACGAGTCACATGATAAATACTTTTATGTAGTGCAGGATATATAGAAGGACTATGTACTAGGACCGGTAATCAGATTTAAACCATTACTAGTTTTAGGGTTTTAACCACAAGGCTCTGCCGAGTGTTTAAAGCCCTTATTCTATGAGTGGTTTAAATCTGATTTCCCTTGTACCTATTTGTTTTATTTAAACCATGCTCAATTAACTTTGTCACTTAAAATGGAGAAAAAATGATACATTCTATCACAAACACATGGCTTTGTTTTGTTCACATCAGCACCGGTGGGCAGTGCCACTGGCTGCATGTGAATGCTTGATTGACAGCAAGACACATCATCAAAGTTGATTGAATTTAACTTGCTTTTTCAGTCAAATTATTATTAACAATTTTTAAATTTTATTTTAAATATTTAATTGTAGGTATTTTAAACTTTATAAGGCATTGAACGTAGTAGAAAGTACCGCAAAACATTGTGTGTTTGAATGAAGCATCGCAAAGTGTGAATGTATCTAAGTCGGCAAATTGGGTCATGTCAAAGGTAAATTTGGATGTACTGCCTACTATAGGTGTAAATTTTTTTTTACCGCAGTAGAAGCTTTACGGCAGTAGTGGAGTTAAAAGCTAAAATTGAACATACAGGCTTTTCAAAAGTAGAAACTTAGGTGAACATGATTTAAATGGCAGTAAATCTAATCCTGTGTTTAACCCTTTACCCAACAAATCGCCCTCATCCGCCCACATAATATGCAAATTCATTAGTTGAAAAAATATCATTTTTCCAAAAATTTCTACAAATCCATATCATGTCACCCCTCGTTGGAACGAGCTCATTGAGCTCGTTCCAACGAGGGGTCATGATATGTTTTTGTTTATATTTTTGGAAAAATTTGAAAAAATGATATTTAAAAAAATAAATTTTGATATCGTTTGCATTGGGTAAAGGGTTAAACTAATCAAACAAGCTATTCATTGAAAATAGAATATGTTTTAAGTTTTGGAAGTCACTAACAAAAAACTTTCCGCAATCCATTCTAATGAGGGATTATAGGCTGATTTTTGAGAATAGTGCTAGCTGGGTTTTTCCATGAAATTGGGTTAAGAGATAGTATAGATGAGATTTACACTAAGGCTCTTCAGTGCTCAGGTTAGTTACTCAGTTAATAATGAAAATTTTGTGTGTGATACGGCAGTTACTAAATTTTTTATAACCAGAAAGTGTGACTGTGTAACACACAGGGTTAGTCACACTTTCTGGTTGTAAAAAAATTAATACCACACTCCATGAAAATGTACACTCACTAAAACTGCAATGCAGAGGGTTAGTCACATAACAAGGATGATCTAATTTATAACCAGAAAAAGGGCATTGCACAGGATTAGTTGATAGGCTGTCATATCACATGCTACATGAAAATGTGGGGAGCACAGTGGCTCAGTAGGTAGAGGTGCAGGCTGCAAGCCGAGAGGTCCTCGGTTCGAATCCCACCTGCGGTAACTGCTTTGTGTCCTTGGGCAAGACACTTCATCTCCATTGCACGCGTGGGGGCACAATGACGCCGTGTACTAAGGCTTACTGCACGTCGATGATACGCATGTCTTCAACCAATCTAACCCTGCCTGTGCTGCAGTGTGGAGTTACGATGTTGGGGAGCTGGCAGCTGCTCGTCATTGCTCGGTGGTTCTCTCCGGGTACTCCGGCTTCCTCTACCCGTAAAACTGTCACAGTCAAGATTAGCCATTGTGCATAAATATGTGATCTTAAACATCAATAAATAAATAAATACATGAAAATATACACTGACTAAGGCTGTAAAAAATGACCAGCATTAGTTGGCTACGTGTCACATATGGTGCAGGCTTCTAGGAACTAATGAAAATACTTATAATGGATTGAGGAAATATATTTAAATTGAATTTAAAGACTGAAAACATATTCTATTTTCAATTAATAGCTTATTATCATTAAGTATGTTGATGTTACATGTTTAATATACGTTTGTGTGAAGAAAACAGCACATACAGTTTCCATAATGGCTTCTCATGAACATCTGAAATAATGATTTCAGCTTCCATAATAACACATCTCAATAATTTTAGGGGCCCTATGTTTTTACTCCACTTATCTGAGTATGAAATACATACTCCATACACATGAGAAGAATAACCTGGAGCATATACATATACATGTCATGTGTAAACCTATCATTTGGAGAGAAGTATTATTTTAGAAATAATATATACCGTAACTATGAAGAGTTATTGGACTTGAACAAATGAAGAGCATTTTTTTGGAGTTGAAGAAATAAACATTGCTTAGGCTAATAAAAAAAACTTGTTGTTCTCAGGCATCTACCTCTTTATTGAAACCTGCCTCATCACTCTTTTGTTTACTTTGGAATCTCTTCAGTGATACAGTTTTGTACTTGAATGACTAAAAATTTAGCCAACTATATCTTGTTTAACAAAGCTCACTGAGCTTTGTTAAACAAGATATAATTGATTAAATTTGCAGCTGAAATGTGGGAAATTTTCATTGTTGAAAATATTGGGTATTCCACAGAATAGTGTACAAAGTTAAATTAATAATTCCAACTTATTCCATGGACTGTTTTGGATTAACATAAAAAATAACTCTCAACTTAATCTTAAAATTTAGGAGAAATTGCCTGAGAAAAAGTTTTTTTTAAATTTTTTTAATTGTCCTTATTGTTATAGTTGATCATGCCAATAAATCTGATAATATCTGTTTTTGCATTTTTGTAAAAAATAAATAAATTATTTCCCTGTTAATTAACCTTTTACATAATGAATTGACCACATCCAGTTGCACAGCTTACAATTGAGCACTTGAAAAAAAAAGTTCCAACAAACCCATATCATATACCTCTCATTGGAATGAGCTAATCAAGCTCATTCCATTGATGGGGTCATATGATATAGTTGTGTTAAAATTTTGAGAAAAAGTTGAAAACAGTTAAAGAAACAAATTTTAATATTCTTTGCATTGGGTAAATGGTTAACCCTTTACCCAATGCAGACGATTTCAAAATTTATTATTTTAAATATAGTTTTTTAATTTTTTTCAAAACATTTCGACAAAACCATATCATGTGACCCCTCTTTGGAATGAGCTCGTTCCAAAGAGGGGTCACATGATTTTGTTTAAATTTTTCGAAAAATAATATTTTTTAGCTTCTGAATTTGCATATTACACGGGAGGATGCAGGCGATTCATTGGGTAAAGGGTTAACTCAACACTTTGTTTTAATTTTACAGGACAAGAAAAACCTGATCAATACTAAAGACAAAACATTCAAGGAGGTTATATTAAATGATAATCCAGAACAAAAGAAACTTGTATTCGATAAATATAAAGAGGTATGTATTACTTTGAAATGAGTACAGTGGTACCCTGTTAATTGAATAGCCACTTTGCCTGTTTGCCAATGAAAATTATTCAATTAACAGGAGTATTCAGTTAACAGGGATTGTGTCACTTTCCTGTATTCTAGAGATAAACTTAGCATTTATTCTATTATATCTTGTTGGACAGAGCTCCATGAGCTCTGTCAAACAAGATATAATAGATTAAATGCATGTATTGGATGTAGTGAGGCCAAATAGGTCTATAAACAAAGGAAAACTGTTGCAAGTCATGGTAATTCCTTGACATGTTACAAATTTTTTTATTCAATTAACAGGAGTTTACTCTGTAACCTATATTCACTTAACATGTCAAATTTGTACTGGAGGTATGGTAAATGGTTTTGTGTTGGGAAATTTCACATTTTTCAAAAAATATTCTCACAATTTTTTCATAACATCATACAAATATAGATATCAGTAGAACCGGCTTGACGAGCCAGTTCTAATGATATCCATATTTGTTTGGATTTATCGAACCATTTGAATGATATTTTGGGCTGGGATAGGTTTATTTTGGGCAATTTACTAGATGTCTTTGGCCGGTATGTTAGGTAAAGAGTTAAGTTGGCTCCACTGTATTAGAATAACATTTCACCTTTACAATAGAATGTACATAGCTTTTTGCATAAAAGACTATTCAACCACCAAATAAGCTGCAGTATAAAGGCAAACAGATACTTCCAAGAAATTTAATTATTACTGAACCTTGATTGTATTATTGTTTGTGCGACAATAAACAAAGTGTACATTTTTATTTCAGCTGAGTGGTGTTGACATAGAAGAAGGGGTGGAATCATCTTACAAAGGAGAATTGAGAGATGCCTACATAACTTTATGTAATTATTCACTTGTGATTTTTAATTTTTCTTTTTATTCCACAATTGCAGGAGAGTGGTGGTTCAGTCGAAGACTGTTGGAGACTTCCATGCTAGCGGTCGTGTGTTTGATTCCCATCTGGGACAACCCGCATTGAGTCCTTGGGCAAGGCACTTTATCCCGGTTGCCTACATGGGGGCACGATGACGCCATGTACTAAGGCGTGCTGCACGTCCATGGTGCACATGTCTTCAACCGCTGTAACCCTGCTTGAACAGAGCCTGAACAGAGTTAGAATTTTGAGGAGCTTACAGTTGCTCAGCGATGCTCGGTGGTTCTCTTCAAATACTCCGGCTTCCTCCACCTGTAAAACTGTCACAGCCACGATTTGCCATTGTGCATAAGTATGTGACCTTAAACACCAATAACTAACTAACTAACTAACTAACTAACTAACTAACTAACTAACTAACTAACTAACTAACTAACTAACTAACTAACTAACTAACTAACTAACTAAATATTCCATAATTGCTGAGGGTATTCAACATTACCCAATGCAATACAGACACCAAGAAATGTGGAATTATTTATTTATTTATTGGTGTTTAAGGTCACATATTTCTGCACAATGGCTAACCATGACCATGACAGTTTTACGGGTGGAGGAAGCCGGAGTACCCGGAGAGAACCACTGAGCAATGGCGAGCAACTGTCAGCTCCCTAACATACCAACTCCACACAAGCAGGGTTAGCATTGGTTGAAGACAGGTGCACCATCGACATGCAGTACGCCTTAGTACACAGTGTCACCATGCCCCCACATGGGCAATGGTGGTGAAGTGTCTTGCCCAAGGACACAACGCAGTTGCCGCAGGTGGGATTCGAACCGAGGACCTCTCGGCTTGCAGCCTGCACCTCTACCAACTGAGCCACCGCGCCCCCAAGAAATGTGGAAGATACATCATGTGTGGATTCCAGCCTACACCTAAAAACATAATATAAGAATGCATCTGTTTGGTCATTGTGCATCTGAGTGACATTATGACATCAATAATATGCTTTGACACAAAATAGAGTCAAGCAAGAATGTAAGCAGACTGCCAAAGGTGATATTTTTCTTAACCCGTTACCTAACGAATCGCCCGCGTAATATGCAAATTCAGCAGTTGAAAAAATATTATTTTTCAAAAAATTTTAACAAAACCATATCATGGGACCCCTCGTTGGAACGAGCTTGATGAGCTCGTTCCAATGAGGGGTCACATGATATGGTTTTGTTGAAATTTTTTGAAAAATTAAAAAAAATGATATTTAAAATAATAAAAAATTTAAAAAATATCAGTCTCATTCACTTAATTCAAATTGATTCTAACTTTTATTATATGCAAAATGATAGATTATCGAAAAAATTGCAGAAAGATAAAAAATGTATCCCCCACTGTGAAGATATAGAAATGTTCACTTTCATGGTATCAATCAAAATGACAGCTTTCAAAGCATCACTTCAAGATGAATACGAGTCAAATTATCACTGGAAATGATCAATTTGTTCTAAAAACGTATAATGAAAAGAAAGTCTAGTGTTTTTGTGTCGATATCGATCATTTCCAGCAATAATTCAACAAGTATTCACCTTGAATTGATGCATGAAACCTGTCAACTGAATCAGATCGCAAGATGCAAACTGTTCCAAGTATCAATCAAATCACTTCCATGTATCAATGTGCATCAGCTGTTTACTTTCATGCATCAATTCTAGGTTGAAACGAGTGGAATTATCAATAGGAATGATCAGATTCTTATAAAAAGCATATAATAAAAAGAAAATCTAGTGTTTTTGAGTGGATACTGAAAATTATCTCACTTGTGACAAGACAAATCGTTATATTTTTATACTGTATCAATGACCCAGACATAGCTGGTGCTAACTCTTAAAATATAGGGCCAAACACAAATTTTGCCCCCCAATCCCCAAAATTTGCATCTAAAACCAAAGAAAACATGTCCTGAATGGCCCTCCACACTTCACCTCTACTGCGCATGCGCAGTGTCAAGGACGTTCCGAAATTGGCGCCATTAATCATTCTAAGTTTGGCCCTTCATCAGTTAACATCTGACTGATCTTTGTGCTTGTAAATCTCAGTTTAAATGATGCCAGACACATAAATATTAGTGAAATGGTGATTCTAAGGAGGATAGAGAAGGAGGAGAGGAAAAATGTGTGACAGAATATTATCAGGGCTGTAACTTAAAATTTTTTAATGAAATTATGTTAAGTTACCTATTTTCGAGGCAGCAGCCATTTTGTTGTCATTCTTGTTATTTAGTTACACTGATTTTTTAGTGTTTTCCTCTCTCCCTTTCCTTTAAGTCCCCTCTTGCTATTCTCCCATGCTTTTGGCATAGTTTCTGTAATTATTATTACTAAAATTTCTTGGGAGTTTTAGCTGAATAACAGAATGAATTCTGTTCTTTTCCCCATGTTTACGTCTTCACCTATGGGTGGTTAGGCGTTGTGTTCTGCATCTACCATCTGATGTTCTGCAGTTTCTTCCCCGGAAGTCTCTGTTTTGCATCAGATAGTGTTTTGTTGGTAACTGATTTCGGGCCTGGGTGCCTGGAGTCTTATTTTAGTGTTTTTACACTCATTGTTTACATTTACAACAGCCCTCTGTGTAAGGGGGGGATTTCTTGAAAATAATATCTTGATGTTAATTTAATCATAACTAGATACATTATTATTGTTCGTAAGTGTTGCATAAATTGTTTAAAATATTTTTAAAATTTTTGTCCACACTTAGGCTTGGGATCCATTGGGGCTCAACGTTACTTTTCAGAAACTTGGGCTGTTCTGAAAAAATATTTTTTCAAAATATTTTGATTTCAATTATTTTTTCTATGTTAATGGATCATATTATTATTATGTATTTTGATTGTCAGGGGTTGGTGCGAGTACCAGGACTTTGTTTTCTTTTCACATTGAAAGGATTTTGATCAATTGTAATAAGAGGAAGTCTTCCTCTGACTTTTATAATCATTCTATATGTGGTCAGTGTACTCGCATTAACTCCTGTTCTGTATCTGATGATTTCGATGACAACATGGGAAGCGTATGTCACGGTATGTTAGTGGGGAATTGGACATTCCGGTCCTTTCCCTGCAGGGTCACTCTACTTTATCAATTTCTATTTCAGACGATCAAGATTAGGGTGATGTATCTGTGATGTCTTCCAACAGTGTGCCTCCGTCGTCACAATTAGTGAAGGGCTAGCGGAAAAGTGCTCATGTAAATACGCCAATTGCCTAAGAGGACCCTAGTAGGTTCGACGGCCTTTGACGTCCGCTAGCTCGCCCGGTGTAGCGTCCATTCATCGAATGGTTCGGCAGCTGGGTTCATCCGTTGCAGTCTAGAAGGAGTTTTGGGGTGATGCGAGCACTATAAATCAACCAAATGCACACCCAGTGACGGCGGATTAGAGGGAGAACGGAGGAAGCCTTTTAGTCCGATTCATAGCTCGTTCTGGTCCATCCGGACGGCGAGCGAGAGAGGCCCCTCTCTCGTACAACAACATCTGGCCCCAGATGTTGTGGTACAAAATGTTTCGCATTCGGAGCATACGTCCGCCGCTCGGGATGCTCCGACATATAGTCAGTCCGGAGAGACTGTCAATAAGGCTTCCTCATTCTCATGGTAGTGCACACGACCGCTCTTGGCTACATGACCTCAGATATCCAGTCAGCTTCGCCAGTCAGAGAATCATCGGCGACCAGGTCACACCATCCGGTAGCCAGGGACACGAGGCCTGCAGACTCCGGACGTTCGCATAGGAAAGTGTGCGGGAGTCAACGTGCACGGAGCTTCCGGCGGCAATGCATCGTAAGACCGCTACTGCACAGGCCTCGGGGACGGACGTACTATCCTAAATAGCACAGCTTATTGCAGCATCCCAGCAACAACTGAATCTGTCGCATAATGTTTTATCCGACGATGCTGGGTCGGGACTCTCCGCGGAAGCGGGTACGGACGTCCGAAAATTTCATCCGGTCCGACGGGATACCGAAAGGGATTCGGAGGATTTCGAGCTTTCCCTTTCGGAACAACATATGCTGTTGTGTATGTCATCTGACTTGATCTTCTACAGGTTCTTTCGTCGGACCAGAATGCTGCGATGCCGGATAAGAAACTGATAGCATCGGTGGACTTAGAAATTTTTGGTCCGGTTCAGGGACTTCGTCCCTCAGTTCCGACATAGTCCAATAATGTCACACAAACTTTCGAATTATTGAACGACGCTATATATATTTATTATTATATGCTTGCTATTACCAAGCATTTCTGGTTTCTTGTTCGCAAATTTACGGAGATGTCTTTCAAAAGTGTGCCTCTGTCGTCATAGTTAATGAAGAGCTAGCGGCAATAAGTGCTCATGGAATATGTCTATCGCCTAAGAGATCCCTTGTAGGATCGACGAAGTGACATTCGCTAGCTCACCCGGTGTAGCGTACATTCATCGAATGGTTCGGCTGCCGGGTTCATCCGTTGCGGTCTAGGAAGGAGATTCGGGTGATGCGAGCACTATAATTACTTTAGTACTCACCCAGTGACGGCGGATTGAGGACAGATCGGGGGAAGCCTGTTAGTCCTGTTCCTGGCTTGTCCAGGTCCGTCCGGGCTGTGAGCGAGAGAGGTCCCTCTCTCGTCCAACAACATAGGGGACCGCATGTTGTGGTTCAGATATTTTTCATTCGGAGCATATGTCCGTCGCTCGAGACGCTCCGTTATATTGACAGTCCGAGAGACTGTCGATAATGCTTCCTCATCCTCACAGCAGTGCACACGACCGCACATTGGCTACGTGACCTCGAGTGTCCGATCAGTTTCATCATTCAGTGATTCCACGGCGAACAGGTCACGCCATCCGGTAGCCAAGGGACACGAGGCCTATACACTCCGTTCGCTCGCATATTAGTAGTATGCACGGGGAAACGATCACGGAGCTTCCAGCGGCAATGCATCGTAGGACCGCTTCTCCACAGGCCTCAGTGATGGATGTGCTATCCGAGTTAGCACAGTTTTTTCGCAGCATCCCAGCAATCGACAGTTTCTTGGTCGAATCAGGAATTATCTGACGGTGCTGGGTTGGTGTGGTCTGCGGTTGCTTCAGGTACGGACGACCGAATGCTTTATAGGGTCCGACAGGATGGCGAAAGGGATTTGAAAGATTTCGAGTTTTCCCTTTCGTAGCATCGGAAGCTGCCATACATATCTTCCGGCATTATCTTCCAGTGATTGTTATCTCGGACTACATTGCTGCGATGTTGGATAAGAGACTTATAGCGTCATTGGACACGGAATTTTGGATCGGTTCAGGGACATTGTCCCTGACTTACCGACACAGTCCAATAATGTCATTAGTACATGTGTATTAGTTATCGACGCTATATATATATATAAGCCTGCTACCAAGCATGATAGTTTAGTTTCTTGTCCGCAATGCTCATTTCTGCCTTTTGTCATTTATACGAATAATTTATTTTGGCAGAACAGGGCATACCGAGAGTTCATATGCATCTTGACGGCGTGGTTAAAGACTGGAAATAATCTTTTTCGCAGTCTATGTCTTTTCCAACCACAATGTTGGAAATGACAATGATGTCTAATAGACTTAACTTAGACGCTTTATCATACGTAATCCACCTTACTGAGGCGTTATCATTACGTCTTCAAGAGAAAGAATTCCGGGATATAATCCTCAATGTGATTTCTTTTGAGGGCAGTAGTTTGTTCACGTATAACTCCGCCCTTCAGTGGCTGCTTGGAGTTGGTTAGACGTGACGCAGCCCTAGCTACATCCATGCGCGTGGATAGTAAGGTGAAGAACTCTCTCAGAGTCACTTCGTTCTCGGGGAAGCTTCTCTTCGACGGCAACTTTTCAGCAATCCATGAATTGCTCGATTTACACGTTCTCTTGTCTATCTAGTGTAGCAAGAGATTCAGACTGGGGCAAACATTCGGTGGTTGACTCAGAGAGTGCCACTGCAGTTGCCGGTTCCGAGTTTTATAATTATGACGGTTGCCAGTCAAACAGGTTGGGATATAATATTGATCCCAACGGATTCGAAGTGCCAGGGTCTTTGGGTTCCGCAGTCTCTAAGCAAGCACTTATCTTCCACGGAATAATGTTTTTTTAGGCTTGCTTTATGGCATTGGATGAACATTATTCAGAAACGCATGTCCAAATCCTGTCCGTTAATTCGACAGTAGTGGCGTATCTCCGGAACCAGGGAGGCACTCATTCGTTTCCGTTATTCAATTTAATGGAAAGAATCCTTCTGTTTGTTATAGTACACCAAGTTCTGCTTCGGTCCGTCCTATTCCGGGTCGTCTGATTGTATTACCGGACTCCCGTTCTCTTATGGGTCGCTTGTTGCCGTCAGAATGGACTCTCAACAAACAAGTATTCAGTCAGATTTGCTATCAATGGGAGCGCCCAATGATAATTTATTTACGGCACAACTTGCTTGTCAATTGCAGACGTATGTGTTTGCTTGTCCGGATCTCTGAGCTTATGTTGTTAACACTCTATTGATCTAATAGGACGGAATGATAGGATATGCGTATCCTCCTGCGCTGTTGTTTCAGCAAGTATTGCTAAGATAAACAACCACAATACATTTCTGTTGATAGCATCTCTGTCTTCACAGAGACCGTGGGTAAATTTACTCTGATGTCTACTGTGGGACTTTACGCGAAATCTTCCTCCATGAGAGGATCTTTTTTCGCTGGGTAAAATCGTATCATCTTTATCACAACCCGCAAGGTCTCAACCTTCACGTATTCCGTTGTGTGGTCCTTATTGCATTGTAAGCATTGTACTGGATGAGCTTTGGACGCGATTTCTTACTATAGGAGAACCTCTTCTTCACTATACTATGCGGCTAAAGTGGAGGCTCTTCTGTCGTTGGTGTAGGGATCGCTATGTTGATATTGTTGATTCCTCCATACTAGTCATTGCAACTTTTTAGTATACTTGTTTGACAAGATCTACTGCAGCCTGTTATTATTAAGGTTATAGGTTTATGTTACCTCATACCTATGCACTCTATGATAGTTTACAATTGAGTCTTATGTCTCTTTATCTAAGTCAGTTAGTAACTTTTCGATAAATAGACTTAGAATCATTAGATTAAATTCCTATATGGAATTTAACTTCGGTTCTTTTTTAGCTAAGTAATCATTTGAGCCTCTGGAAACAGTAGTTTTCAAATTCTGACCTTTTAGACAGTAATTCTGTTGGCTTCTCTTTTACTGAAGAGTCAGTGAGTTTCATGCACTATCGGTGGATGATTTTCACTTTCGTAGTTTCGAAATCACTACTTCCTTTACTATTTAGGTTGGATTTTTGCATAAGAGTCAGGCTCCTAATTAATATCCGGAACCTATTGTTATTAAGGTCCTTCCGTCTTCGTACAGGCATAGGCCTTTACTCTGTCCGGTTAGAGTTTATGTATTTATAAACAGATATCTGTTTATTACTACGGGCGTAAGCTTCTTCTGTCTTTTGATGCCTAATAGAAGGACGTTACGCTCCATTCTATTGCTAATGGATTCAATTAACTATCGATACTGCTTATGGTATATCATTGACTCAGCAGTTGTGTTTGAGATGTCGGCTCATGAAGTAAGAGTTCTTCTACATCTTGGGCTTACATTAATAGTGTCACTATTATAGATTTTTGAAGGCTGCTCATTGCGCTCAGCCATCCACATTCATGAATTTTTATCTCAGAAATATTGAGTCCATTTCTGGAGGCCTCTATTGTTAGGTCTATTATCTACTGCACAGAATGTCATTCACTTAACAGTTGCTACTATAGCTAGGTAGGCTGTCTGTTTCGGCAGTGACTCCGTTCTGCTGCCCTCTTCGCTCTGGGCTATTTGACCCAGGGCAAGAAAAAGGGGGGGGGGGGGGGAGGGTGTTCCCTTGGGTCACCTGTTTTACTATGAAAACAAGGGGATACCTCCTCCGGAGTTAGTAATTCTGAGCTGTTATTGGTATGGTTGTTTAGTGAGAAGTTTATGTTTTAAAAATTCATTCAGGTCTTAGTTTTTAAAGTATAGCTTTTGAATATAGCACGTGTCAACGGACATTATTATACAATCCTCAGACACTTTTAAGGAGTATAAAGAGTCTCTATTCTCTAGACTTACTTTATTTATTGGCTTACTTTAAAAATTATTAGTATAAGGATTATACTAGATATTAATAGAGTACATGGATGTATGATGCTCAATTTTCGAAGGTGTTGTATCTTTCTAATTTATCATAAATAAGAAAGATAAATGTAAGGCCTAATACTTCTTTTTCCCTAGAGGGGATGACTCTATTTTATATAATTGAGCGTATTCCATCTTGCTCTATGTCCTTGGCCCTCCAGCCTTTTTACTATTCAGCTATGTCTGTGTCATTGGTACAGTATAAAAATGTTAAAAAATTTATAGTAATTTATATATTTTTTATACTAACCAATGACCCAGATGGGGATGGCCCTCCCAGGAGTTGGGAACTCTTACCTCCCCGCTGAGTACATAGCGCTTACCAGGCACTGGTTTTTAGAATGATTAATGGCGCCAATTTCGGAACATCCTTGACACTGCGCATGCGCAGTAGAGGTGAAGTGTGGAGGGCCATTCAGGACATTTTTTCTTTGGTTTTAGATGCAAATTTTGGGGATTGGGGGGCAAAATTTGTGTTTGGCCCTATATTTTAAGAGTTAGCACCAGCTATGTCTGGGTCATTGGTAAGTATAAAAAATATATAAATTACTATAAATTTTTTAACTTTCACTCACTCATGAGATAATTTTTGATATCCACTAAAAAACACTAGATATCCTCTATATGTGCATATATAGAGGATCTGTAATGAGTTTCTCTTTGATATAAAATTTATGAAACGAGTGTAGACAATTTTATTTTAGCGAGCCTCTGGCGAGCTAAAATAAAATTGTCAAAACGAGTTTCATAAATCTTATGTCAAAAGAGAAACGAATTTCAGATTCTTTTTATCACATGACACACACAAACGAACTTGAACCGATTTATTTTTAACGAGTCTGTGTTCCCGTACATGGAAAAAGAAAATTAACCTACTTTCTCCATGTTGACTGGATGCGTTCAATACTTCCGCTTTACAAAATAGTTCTCAAAACAAACGGTCTTGTTGACATTTAATATAAACAGACTGCAACAAAACCCTCATTAATAATTCAATTGTCAACAATAAGAGAAGCAAATCCAAAGAAGGGATTTTCAATTTCTATATTTTATAAACTTTAATCTGAGTCGCTGTCGGACACAATGATGTGCCTACGTTTCAGAGCGGGTTGGACTGATGATGTTTCTGGGTTATGAATGTGTATTTCAAAGTGCCCACCATAAATGTTGCCAGTGAACATATTCTGTAGTCTACCCGCAAATTCTGTGTTTCAATCAATGGAATTTGTGTTAGAAATTGACTGGTTTTCATAAACTACATCTGTGTCCATGGATTTAGAATATTGAGGCCTATTTTCAGTTTGAAGATTGGAGTTAGATAACACATGAGAAATTTGTTTGTGTTGTTGTTCATTGATATGGCTGTGATTGTTAATTGACTGGATATTCTTGTGTCCTGTGATTTGCATAATCTGGTGAGCAGGGATGTTATTTTCACTAAGTTTCTGAACAAGATGTTTGCGAGCACTGTGATATGTAAGTTTTTTTTCCGGTGATAGACCAGCTGCTTTTGCCATGCGCTTCATGATGGAGGTAAGTTTATTTATTCCAATCGGCTGTCTTTTAAACCCCTGATCACCGACATTCATAATATTTTGTTTAGTATGTGTTGCTATATAAAAAGGGTCACTTTCATCACTGTAACCAGAGGGCCTTAAAAGAGAGTACTTTTTATAAATATTCACAGGACACCTTTCTGGTAAATCAAAGTTACACCACATTCTGGGTGGCACACTTCGAACATCTCTCACATTGTCACCAGGGTGAGTTTTTGTTTGTCTTTCTATAAACTGTAAATATTCCTGGCCATTTGGGTCCTTGTGCAAACTAACATCCCCCCAACACATTTTATGGTGCTCATCTGAGCCCTGTAAATCAAAGTGAATAGTGTTTAAAAACCACAAGGAGTTTATTATAGATTCGGGTGTCGAAGAACCCAGTTGACCGCTTTGCCACAAAATGTCAATTTCATTGTCACTTATTGGCTCTGCCTTCATTTCCCGATTGCCCAAGCCACTTCGTTTCAGTTGTCATTCTTTGGCCTTCAATATGTCTCTCACTTTCACAAATTCTACACTGCTAACTTTTGTGTGTCCATAATTAAAACGTTTTAAATTTCTGTCAATACTGGAAATAAATCCACGCAGCGAGCTTGGTTCATATTCAGAGCTGTCAGATTTTCTGTCTGACAGGATAAATTTGCATAAAATAACACACAGTTCACTGGGCGGTATGTTGTGAATTTCACGATGCTCATTTATATCATTGCTTTGAAGAAAATTTCTTACTAACTTCATATCATAAAAGGTCTTGCTTAAAGTGTTTTTATTTGTTTCTTTTTCAACAAATCCATCTATATCTGCACCACTGACATTAACAAAACAACGCTGTTGAGTAGCATCTGTTTGCTTAGCAATGCCAACGGTTTCTTGGCAATCTAGCCACTGGTAGCGTTCATCGTGTAATGGGCTCAAACGTTCTGCCGAGAGAGTCACTTCAAAGTCGATACCTATTATTTTCACAGTGTATAACAAGCCTTTTGTGGAATCAATGATCTTAACAATTTCCCCTTCTCCTTTTCCATCTATTTTCACAATTTCATTCACTGGATAGTTAGTACCCGCAACATGTTTTGTTTGTAAACAATGGAGTGGTACAATATGAATATTAATTAGGTGATGAGGCTTAAAATTCAGCCAATGAAAATCCTTGCAGGTCATATTACACGTGTTCTCATATAGAAGAATATCAGATGGACTTTTTCATTGAACTTTACAATAGTCATGTGATAAATAAATTTATTACACACCTGTTCTTTGAAATCTCCATCTACGGCAATGCTAAACCATCTGGAAAATGAAAAACATGTGTTCAAAACGGAAATAGTTGATGGACTATTTTCAAAAACAAGAGAAATTTCACTGGTATTTTCTACAAATCATGCACAGCAATTACATTTTGAATTGCTAGCAATAGCTAAACAGTAGGCACATACAACACATTGGAACTCAGGGGATGAAATAGTAACACGGGTTCCCCTCACAAATTTTGTTGGTGATAAAATGTGTTCTTTTTGTTGATAGTTGTCAATGAATTGCTGAATGTCCTAATAATTGCTTTTACAGATGGGAAGGCATGTAATAAACACAGAATGACACATGCATGTGAATGGGTTAATCGATATGGCACTTGTGCCATCGTGGAAGGATAAAACTCGTGGCCTGTGGCCTTTCATTCTATCCTTCCATGCTGGCACTCATGTTATATTGATTCACCCATTCACATGCGTGTGTTGTTTTGTCTATATACGGTACATGGAGAGTGGATTGCAACTAAATCACCTGCAGAGTGGAGTTATCACCCAAGCTATAACTTTCAAATTTTGTCTATATCGGCTAAAACACAAGCAATGTTTCAGCCAATGGACCTCCGGAGGTCCATTGCCTGAAACTTCGCTTGTGCTTGTTATGCTTTGCAACAAATTTGCAATTATTGCATGGGTGGAACCTCCACTTGGCGGGTGATTTAGTGATAATACACTCTCCACGTACTGTAGACCACAACTTGGGTGGAGATTGAGGGATAAGAATCAGTGACCCTTTTGAAATAGAACAATGTACCTGCATAGTTTCAGTTTATGCT
The DNA here is from genome assembly GCA_031216915.1 of Pictodentalium vernedei. Taxonomy (NCBI): domain Eukaryota; kingdom Metazoa; phylum Mollusca; class Scaphopoda; order Dentaliida; family Dentaliidae; genus Pictodentalium; species Pictodentalium vernedei. Next base: position 53,262,832 of record CM062292.1, read on the forward strand.
AGATTCCAGTTTCTATTGAGATCCTTATCTACACTGAATTAACCTTTTGAATCCTAATGGTATCTTCCATGCCATTTCAGTGTCATCAGTTGGAAGAGGCCAAATCTCTTATTTAGGGGAACACTGATTAATATTTTCAACATGCTACATTGGGGTTGCATGCTGAGTTCCAATGAGGGGTCATAACCTATGTTTTGGAAGCAAAAAATTGAAAAACATTTAGTTGTACGAGCCTGTTTTATCCAAGTGCCGTCTGCAACTCAAGTTAGGTGATGGGTTAAAAAGTCATACTAAGTGGCTAATTTGTGCGTGTGTGTGTCGTATGATAAATAGAATATGAAATGAGTGTTTTTCTCATATAATATTTATGAAACTCATTCGAATTTTCCGTTTGGGCTCGCCAAAACGGAAAATTCTTAGACTTGTTTCATAAATATTATATGAGAAAAACTCTCATTCCATATCCTCTATTTATTTTATGATACTGATTTATTTGGAACTGCTGTGGCTCATTGGTTAGAGCTTTAGACTAAAGTCCAAAGCTCTAACCAATGAGCCACAGCAGTACCAAATAAAACTGAATGGTCGATGGTTTGGTTCAATCCATTCCATCTCTGCTATGTCCTTAGGCAAGTCACTTAATCCCAATTGCCTATGAGAGTGGACGGTCGCACTGTATACTAAGGCATACTGCACATCGATGGTGCACTTGTCTTCAGCAGCTGCAAGGTTAATACCTTTGGGAGTCTGATAGATGCTCACAACTGCTCTGTTTCCTCCATCTGCAAAACTGTCTGTCACGATGTGATCTTATCTGTTGAAAGTGCCATTAAACCTCAAGGAACAAACAAACCAATAGATAGATAGATAGATAGATATTTATTTGTTCAGTAGCATACAGAAAATACAATGGTTACAATCGCATAGTTCAATTAATATATAAAATTTTGTATACTAATTGGAGATGACATAGCCAGATTGGCTGTCTTCCAGTCATCTCCCTAAGGAATGTTTTGCATTACTGTTTACAGGCCCAGACTGTCAACGTTCTTATAAAAATCATCTCATCGGTTATAGAGAAGTTACCACTAAGGGTTGTACTAGACTTGGCAGTTAAAGTGCTTTCTTGTGGATGACTTTCAGCTTGGGGCCTTCTGACTGTGTGCTGCAAATGAAGCGACCTAAATTGAGCAGTTCGAGTAAAAGAGATATAGAAATTTGCTTCAATCCTTTATTTATCTTGAGAGTGGCCCACAGCTATAAGACATCCCCAGGTGAGGTCACTTAATGTGGACAGGGTGGGTAAAGCTATTTGGAGGACAGGATGTCTTTTCATCTGGTCATTTAATTTGTTCATATATAGGTAAAGTAAAGCAGGAAGACGTGTTATGACGGTGTCCAAATCAGCAACAGCACACCCCCTCTCAATCCAGGGGGTGAGAACGGGTCGTACTACCGCTGATGTGATCACTGCTGCTACGGTGTCTTATATAGTGCAATCTGGACAATAAGGATTGCTACATTGAACATTGTCTGAATAAAGTGCTAGAAGCCTGGACCAATTTATTTGTACTTAGTAAGGCAGAACCACAAAAATTACCAATTTTATCATAAATACATGAAATGATTTATTATTAATACTTGCTTTTTTCAGTGAAAAACAATGAAGATCCTCAAACTCATTATGCCAATCAGCTGAACCAGTGTTTTGAGGGAAGAGGCACAAATGAAGAATTGTTGACAAGAATTGTTGTCTCCAAAGTAGAGGTAGTATTTATTCTATTCTAAATTTATTTATTTGATTTTTTTAATCCCATGTTCAACAGCTAGAGTCACCTCGTGTTGGACAGTTTTATGGGTGGAGGAAGTTAGCGAGCAACTGTCAGACTCCCCAATGTACTAACGCCACACAAGCAGGGTTAGCACTGGTTGAAGACAGGTTCACCATTGACATACTGTATTCCTTAGTACACATCACCACCATGCCCCCACATGGAATTCTATTCTAAATAATATTGTAACAGTAAAGCCTAACCAATTCCCATAATTACCAAATACAATTAGATCTGGGGTTCTAGTTGTGAAAAATAAATAATTTAAACACAGGTGAAATTATGACATGGTTTTATTCTAATGGAAAATGAACAAATAAACAAACTTAAAAAAAAACAAAACAAAAATGGATTTTCAAACAAAAGATTAACAAAAAATATGAATGGATGAAACCACGGCCCCCTTCATTGGCCTATACCTGACTGCACCCCGATACTACACCATAACCTAAATATTATATGGGTCACCATTGTGGGATGAGTTAACAAGGTACCCAATGGCGGGGGACACTTAGCCGATACTAATATCTTACGGGATTTATATTTCGCCCGACCTGCAGCAGATAAATCAAATTCATTGCAAGTTCTCTGAACAGGCTTAACTAATCGGGGACGTTTCCCTAATACCCTTTCAAGGGAGATTAGCTAGTTTACCAACCTGCAATAGGTCTAGCAAAATAAAGCAGCACAGTTAATTAAAACTTTATTGCCACAGAAGTGGGGGCTGAAGACCAGTAAAGAGCGACTTTTATAGGTAGTTTCATACAACACAACCAAGGAAATCATGCGAGACGTAGGTGAAACGTACTGATCAAAAATCTTACTCTCGCTTATCACAAGATGACCCAATAACAGTACCTGTAATTGGTTTGACACTGGAAAATTAATAACACACAGTGCAGTCCAGCATAAGTCAGCCAACTGGGCCATATAAACTGATTAACCCTGTTACACTGTTAACTGGTAGAGTGCTAAATTATTTTTGACCATCAAATCTTGTACACATATCTTTGCCTTGTTACAATTTATGGGAGAGTGCCTATGGGCACTCTCCCATAAATTGTAACAAGGCAAACCGTTACAGACTAAATAATATCACTTCAAAGATATTCCCTGCCAATTAGTGTCAGAATTTCAGAAACTCTCGATGTCTTCAAAAGAAATCTTAAAAATTTCCTATTCGCTGAAGCATTCTGCTGTAATCTACAACCAAAACAGATGTGACTCTTTATTTCAGAAAAGTGTATTTATTTTTGTGAAGCGTTTTAGAGCACTATTTGAGGTTTTACGCTCTAGAAAATAAATTATTATTAAATTATTATTATTATAATAATAAGCACATCCACTGAATATGAGCCTTCAAGCTGTGGTACCTGCACTTCAGAATAAAGCCCAAATATGGGCTTCCAGCACTCTACCAGTTAAATGGTAGAGCACTGGAAGCCCATATTTGGGCTTTATTCTGAATTGCAGGTTCTGCAACTTAAAGGCTTCAAATTGAGTGGCGGTGCTTCGTATTATCTTTGAAGTGATATTATTTAGTCTGTTAGGATTTAGTCTTGCTACAATTTATAGGAGAGTGCCAACAGGCACTCTCCTATAAATTGTAACAAGGCAAAGACATGTTAGCAAATTTTTATGACCAAAAATAATTTAGAGCTCTACCAATTAAAAGCATATCTGAATCTGGGAAAAGCTGCCACACAAAGGATATGACATACTAGACCTACAGGTGGTGGTATGGTGAAAGTATGGAACATTATCCAGCAGGTCTTCAAATTTCCCACTTTCCCAATAGTAAATACTGTGTCAAAAAATATGATAACATGCCAAAATAATGGGCTCATTTGGATAATTTTCCCAAGAAAGCTATCCCCATGTGTCTCCACAAGCCCCTGTATCAATATCTTGTTGAAGAAGGTACCACTGCAGAGCCCCAAAATAAATGGCTATTTTTGGGGTCTATATTTTCCTGATTTTCTCATACTGCACTGCACCATGCTCGGCCTGATAAGTCATGTGACCCTAACCTGAATTTAGGGGCCTGTTATCCAGGCCATTGAACTTCACACTGAAAGGTTCATGGTTCAATCCTCACCAGGGCAAGCCAGAAAATAAGCAGACTGTCATCTGCAAAATGAGGTCCCCGGAGGGTGAATTTAGTGATTCTACCCTGCACAGCAGGGTAGCATCACTAAATTTACCCTCTGTGAACCTCAATCTGAATCAGGGTTTCAAAACTAAACAGAAAGAGGTACCCAGAGGATAAATTGGCCCACTGTATGGGATAGCATCATCAAATTAATCCTCTGGGAAACTCATTTTGCAAATGTCAGACTGCTTATTTTCAGGCCTGCACCAGGGGCAACTGTGTTGTGTCCTTGGGTAAGGCACTTCATCCTGATTGGGTGACACTGTGTACTAAGGTATACTGTATGATGATGGTGCACTTATCTTCAGCCAATGCTAACCCTGCTTGTGTGGAGTTAGTACATTGGGGAGTCTGACCATTACTTGCCATCACACAGTGGTTCTCTCTGGGTACTCCTGCTTCCGCCACCCATAAAACTGTCTAACATGAGGTGATCTTGGCTGCCAAAAGTGTCATTAAACCCCAATAAATTAATAAACAGTGAATAACTTCAGGCCATTGAGGGTTAATTACAGACTAGCCATAAAATATTTTCTGAACTCGTTGAGTGCTGGAAGCCCGTATTTGGGCTTCCTTATGATGTAAGGGCTCTATATTCTGTGGATAAGCTTCATATTGTCTTTGATGTGAAAGCATTTCAAGTCTGAATGAATTTTCCACATTATAATATTAGAACGTTTCTTTTCATGTTCTATCAGTCGATAGTACCTGAGTTTGTGTGATTTCTGAAATAAAACCTGAAGCAGCGAAGCTAAAGCATTGCAAAGCCTTCTTGCACTCAAGGGACAAATTCATCAATTTTTTTAACTTTGGTAAAATATCAGATATACACCATTTAATTTTAATTTTTTTTTAAGTTTAAATTGGTTATAAAAAGAGAGCATGCGGCAGCCAAAAGGACCCTCCGGGAGGGCCTGAGAAACAGATTTTTTATTTTTTTAGGCCTTACTGTTAATTCACTGGCTTAGTGGGTCGCATGTCTTTCCAAAAGACAGCATTTAATTAAACAATAATTCATATTGGCATGAGTCACTTGCAATGGTATGAAGTATTTATCCAGTTAACCCTTTGAGACTTTAATTATCCTGACCTAAAAACGTCACAGGGAATTCAGTTTCTTCAACGTTTTTCAAAATGCAATGTCAAATGTCGGAAAGTACAAATAACAAGATAGTTTTCACATTAGTGATTATCTGGTTCAGGGCTAGATTATTTTTGATGGTCTGAAGTTGTTATTCAAAACTTGTTTTATTACAAACTATTGGAGAGTGCCCACAGACATTCTCCAATAACTTGTAATAAAACACATTTATATAAACAAAATATTATTTGTGTTTGACTGAATATGAAATATAAGCAAGGAATGTGTTGGCTTTTGCTCTGGTATCGTCATTTTTTGAAAGCCCTGATAGTGGCTTCTAGCACTCAACCAGTTAAAAAGTCTTGAAGTCGGTTGTACATGTGTCCATACACCAGGTCATCTGTCCACATATTTGTGTGCGACTGGTAATAATTTGACTGCGACCACAGTCAACAAAGTTTAACAATGAAAAATGTTCAGTTTCATGTAGTTCTTTCAAGCCTCGACTTGTCTAGTAGTGCACAGTATTACAATCGGAATCTGCATCAGAATAAGCCGATTGTGAGCTCCAATTACTGGTAATTGGTCAGCAACCATTTTTGATAATCGGTTGAACACTTCTTGATAACATTGCTGCTGTGTGTTCCTTGTAAATTTATATTTGTCCTAAGAATTGTCTAATATCTTTTGCCCTTTCAGAATGATCTTCCAGATATAGCATCTAAATACCAACAATTACATGGCAAGAATTTAGTGAAAGAAATCAAGAAAGAAACAAGTGGTGACTACCAAAAATTACTACTAGCTGTTGTAAAAGACAAGTAAGTTATGCAATGTGTTCTTTACTGTTACAAATATAGTCAACTCTAATTAATTTGACACTGGTTGATAGAATAGAATATTTATATTTTTATACTGTAACCAGTGACCCAGACTTAGCTGATGCTAACCCAAAAATATCTAGGGCCAAACACAAATTTTGCCCCCCACTCCCCAAAATTTGCATGCAAAACCGAAAATTAGAAGGTCCTATCTGGCCCTCCATACATTTTACCCTCCGCGCATGCGAAGACTCCAGGAAGTCACCGAATCTGGCGCCAAATAAATCATTCTTTGTTTGGCCCTTGTCAGATAACAACAAACTGATATTTGTGCTTTTAAATCTCAATTAATAATGATGCCCGACACAAATCAGTGGTTAAATTGGTGGATCCAAGGACAGAATTGAATGAAGGAAGGAAGAAACGGTTGTCTGAAATTTTCAGGGCTGTAATTTTATAATATTTATTAAAATTAGTTCATGTTCCCTAATTTCCAGACATGAGCCTAACGTTATCACTGATTGATTATGATCTATCCACTGTTTATTTAGTAGTCCTTCCCTGCCTTCCCTTGATCCCCCCCAGTTAAGCTCCCAAGCTTTTTGGCTGGTTTTAATAAAAAAAATTTTTATAAATTTGTGGCACATTGATAGAATATTGATGTTCATCACATATTGACTGAATACTGATGTTCATCGCATATTTATATTCAGCAACATCTGACCATTTACTGTAACAGTGGAATTTGGAGCATAGTTCTTCAATGGCATTTTTTTCTGCCATGCTGCATAACTAGAATGTACCAATGCATCATCAATGAAGGCACATTGCCTCAACTTAACTTGTGCTAGCTTGCTCCAGTGAGAGCACATTGGTATAGAGCATACCAGAAAATAAGTGGTCAGACAAGGACAATGTCAGGTACAAAAAGGCCAATGTCTGACTGAGGTTTAAAATCATCAGTCAAAATGTCTGATGCCAAAATTATCAATGAAGTTCAGTGATCAGAACATCATGCATGCTGGAAATCATGTACATAACTAGCAAGCCTAAAATTAATGATTATTGTGATATCTCTTCCTGGCAAGTTGGGAAGTGTGAAGAAAGTGACCGTACAGCTCATCAGTATTAACATCATGTGATGGAATACAATTTGATATAGCCATACATGTATCTAACTTATATCTGAAGGGCAATTCAGAATGAAACCAATCATACCTTGTTTGGCAGGGCTCATTGAGCCCTGCCAAACAAGGTATGGTTGGATGAATTCTGAGCAGTTTTAAGATGAAGATACATGTACACCCAAAACACATTATATCAAATACTCAAACTTCATTTTGTAATTTGTCAGATATCATTCTTAAATGACAGACATCATTCATTTGGTGTCTTGACATTTTGTCTGGAAGCGCAATGAAAATTATTTTCAGGCTTGGTATAGTGTGCCTTCAACAGATGCGACCAAGACTCAAGCCCTGCTTGTCATCACTAATAGGTTAAAATATATGACTGTTACTTCTCACTAGGTGATCCTCTGCCTGTAATCTTGGTTTCTATACATGTCCTGTGAGCCTGAAGTTCATAAAATCCATCTAACCCTTTACCCATCATGATTGTCATATTTCAATTCACAAAAATTGCCATTCAGATTTTAGTATCTTTTCGTTTTTTGGCTCAAAAACATAGTTTGTGACCCTTCATTGGAACGAGCTCAATGAGCTCGTTCCAATGAGAGGGTCACAAACTATGTTTTTGAGACACAATGAAAATTTTTAGTCATTCAAGAAATTTTTTTGCAAGTGTTCTATGCTGTTCAAGTTGGGTAAATGGCTAAACCATCAGTAATGAGTCTCCATTGATTATAAATGCAAGCTAGATTTGGAAACATGAGAGGCAAGACCATAAAGCACCCTCTTCCACCATTTTCTATTCCATCAAGGTTTTGGTATCAAAACATTCTGTTGGGCCCATTAATGTCCACCCTGTTTAAAAAATTGGCATCAAGCAATTTCTAGCCAGTGTTAAGTTTACAGTGCTAATGCTAATCCTTAATCATTTTCCCAATGTGCACGATATCAAAATTTCTTATTCGAAATATTTTTTCAAATTTTTTGAAAAATAACTTTTTTTCAACTACTCAATTTGTAAATTACATGGACAGATATGGTCAATTCATTAGGTAAAGGCAGGGATGTGGCGACAGGGGTGTGTGGGGGTGTGGGGGGGTGTCCCCCCCCCCCCCCCCCCCCCAGCTAGGAGTACTTCTTTTCAATAGTTGGAAATTCCGAGGTCAAAAATCAAATGGTTGGAAATTCAATAGATTAACATTGTTCATGAAAAATATTAAAATTCCAATTAATGATGAGAAATTTTGATCTTTTATTTCCAACTGGAAACTTGAGTTTCAAATTTCCTACTCTAAAATTGACATGACCTCAAAATTTTGACTCTGACATCAATCCAGTAAATTTTCTGACCCAGACACATTATAAATGATGCTTTTTCCATTTTAGGACTAGTGAAAATTTTCAGAAGGGTTCATAACCCTTTATCCAACGCAGACGATTTCAAAATTCATTATTTTAAATATCATTTTTTAAATTTTTTTTCAAAACATTTCAACAAAACCATATCATGTGACCCCTCTTTGGAACGAGCTCGATGAGCTCGTTCCAAAGAGGGGGCACATTTTTAAATTTTTTTTCAAAACATTTCAACAAAACCATATCATGTGACCTCTCTTTGGAACGAGCTTGATGAGCTCGTTCCAAAGAGGGGGCACATGATATGGTTTTGTTGAAATTTTTCGAAAAATAATATTTTTTCCACAGCTGTATTTGCATATTTCGCGGGCAGATGTGGGCGATTCGTTGGGTAAAAGGTTAAAAGATATCACCCAGTGCTGCAGTGCAACCACCTATCGAAACCACTCACAGTTGGAATTTACACCGGTGACACCCCCCCCCCCCCCCCCCCAGCCCACTAGCTGAAACCCTCTAGCAACATCCCTGGGTAAAGGGCTGAATACAGATGAAAGTAATGGTGTAATATGACATATCAGGGGGCAATTGAATGATAATGAAATAGATGCCTAACTCGTTATGCAATTTTATTTAATCCACCCTTCACTATTCACAAAAAAATGTGATTCAAAATTTTATAATTTTTCCAATTTTTGCCTTAAAAATATAGATTATGACTTCTCATTGGAATGAGCTCATTCCAGTGAGGGATGTGAGGTATGTTTTCGAGCAAAAATATGAAATGTTTTAGTTATTTACGACATTTGTTTTTCAAGTGTTGTCTTCATCTGCTGTTTACAGTATGGCCACTGTGGACTGGTCACTTCCCAAGGTTGGCAATATTTTCAGGGATGCAATATTAATAGATTCCAAACACGAATTATAGGGATAATCATCAAAAATTTAATTAATCCCTATCTCTCACTATACCTCTTTCTTTTTATTTTATACTTATCCCTGGTAAAGTGTCTATTCATTTAACAGGGAGTGTGGTGGCTCATTGATTAAAGCATTGGAATTTAGACCAAAAGATCGTAGGTTTTATCCTGACCAATGTCATCTTTGTTGGGTTTTATCCCAATTACCTAAGTGGGAGCAGAGTGTGCAAAAGCAAACTGCATGTTGATGGTATAGTGCCTTCAACTGGTGCTAACCCTGCTTGTGTGGGGTTAGTAAATTGTAGTGTCCAACATCCAACAGTTACTCACTTGCCACTGCTTGATGGTTCTTTCTGGATACTCAGGCTTCTTCCACCCATAAAACTGTTGGACACGGCGTGACTGTTGAAAGTGTTGTTAAACCCCAATAGATACATTTTCATTTAACAGAGTTGCTCTCCAATTGAATTTATCTACACCACCACAGGGACCCACCTGGGCATGCGCCAGTGCATATTTGGTTCTGAAACATCAGGACCTGGCTCTTAAATCTCAGAAATAGGCTTCTCAGTTGGCGCGTAACTTCTCAGATCATATTTTGATATTCTTTCGATGGAAAATCGAGAGAGACACTCTTACAGTATTATATATATGATTATCATTTATCATTGTTGTAGAGTGCTTAAGTTAATACTTCAAGTCTTAATTACCAAGCATTAATCTTCACTAAATAGGCAGCCAAGACTTGATCAGAAACCACAGTGAAGATTAATGTTTGCTATAGTGTACAAAATGAAAATGATGAGAGCTATTACATACTTGCAGTGTGTGTTACAAACAGCAGTGTGACTCCGTAAATTGAAATCTGGCGCATGAATTGAAAAAATAGGCTCCGAGGCTAAAGCGTATTTTAAATAGTCCTGATCGGTCCCTGCCACCATATTGTGATTTAACCCATTACCCAAATACACAGGATATCAAAATTTATTATTTTAAATATTATTTTTTTAGTTTTTAAAAAGAATTTCAAGAAAACCAAATCATGACTGCGAAAGCCTCATTAGAATGAGCTTGTCAAGCTCATTCCAATGAGGGGTTGCATGATATGATTTTCTTGAAATTTTTTGAAAAATAGCTGGGGGGGTTTTCTACTACTCAATTTATAAATTATGTGGGCAGATGCGGCCAATTCATTAAGGAAAGGGTTAACCCTTTACCCAATGCAGACGATATCAAAATTTATTATTTTAAATATTATTTTATAATTTTTTTCAAAAAATTTCAACAAAACCATATCATGTGACGGAGCTCTTTCCAACGAGGGGTCACATGATATGGTTTTGTTGAATTTTTTTTAAAAATACTACTTTTTCAACTGCTGGATTTGCATATTACGTGGGCGGATGCGGCCGATTCATTAAGGAAAGGGTTAAACATATTTCTCAGTTAATTTTTTTAAAATAATTTTAACAAAACCATATCATGTGACCCATCATTGGAACGAGGGGTCATATGATATGGTTTTGTTGAAATTGCATATTATGCGTTGAATTTTTCAACTGCTGAATTTGCATATTATGCGGGCAGATGCGGTCGATTCGTTGGGTAAAGGGTTAAGCAACTAATAATAATTTGGAGGGAATAATGCATGTTACGTCAATATTTTTTTCAAATGGAAAGAAACCCTTTGTTACAATTATTGAGCATTTTTTCCGCTTTCAGAGTTGATGAAACTGATCCTCAGAAAGATGGTGCAACTACTGCTGCTTCCACAGAAAAAGATAAGTCTTCCGACGATGATGATTCTAACAAGGACTGGGATATATTGTATAGAGCGATGAAGGGACTCGGTACTGATGAAGATGCTATTATTGATGTGATTGCTAGGAATAATAAATCTGAAAGACAAAATATTAGAGAAAAATATAAGGAGAAATATAAAAGGGTAAGTTTACCTCTGTGATCCATTCTATTATGGATGTAGTCGGAACCAGATGATGTAGTTGGAATATTACCCAGTGAGGATTTTTGTTCAAATACAGAAACGGGTCTGAGAATTCTGTACTGGGGACTGCATGGGGGTAGCCGCTAGCAACTGTGAGCTCATCACTGATATTGTTTGGGAACTTTAAATTTACTTTCAGTAGAGGTAGTGACTACCGGTAGTGAAACTAGAATTAGTATCAGGCCTGAAAATAAGCAGTCTGACATTTGCAGAATGAGGTCCCCAGAGGGTGAATTTGATGATGCTATCCCACACAGTTGGCCAATTTATCCTCTGGGTACCTCTTTCTGTTTAGTTGGGGGCGCGGTGGCTCAGTTGGTAGAGGTGCAGGCTGCAAGCCGAGAGGTCCTCGGTTCGAATCCCACCTGCGGCAACCGCATTGTGTCCTTGGGCAAGACACTTCACCCCGATTGCCTACATGGGGGCACGATGACGCTGTGTACTGAGGCGTACTGCACGTCGATGGTGCGCATGTCTTCAACCAATCTAACCCTGCCTGTGCTGCGGTGCAGAGTTCAGAGTTACGATGTTGGGGAGCTGACAGCTGCTCGTCGTTGCTCGGTGGTTCTCTCCGGGTACTCCGGCTTCCTCCACCTGTAAAACTTGTCACGGTAACGATTAGCCACTGTGCATAAGTATGTGACCTTAAACACCAATAAATAAATAAATTTCTGTTTAGTTTTGAGACCCTGATTCAGATTGAGGTTCAAAGAGGGTAAATTTAGTGATGCTACCCTGCTGTGCAGGGTAGCATCACTAAATTCACCCTCTGGGCACCTCATTTTGCAGATGACAGTCTGCTTATTTTCTGGCTTGATTAGTATAGATGGTGGCATGGTTCAAGATACTTTTTATGTTACTGTAGCGGAAATTACACACGTTCTTTATTTTCAACATTATTTATGTATAATTTCTATCTCAGCTATATGTTCTGTAAGACCATTAAGATGACTGATACCAAGCGAAATTCCAGTGAAAAGATTTGAAGGAAAATAATTCAGGCAGCCAATTTCAAATAAAGCCAAATACCAACTTAAAATTCGAAATTGAATCAAATTTCGAAGCTTGGCAGGGCCATTGATATGAAGCACATAGATAAATGTGAAAGCTTTAACCCTTTACCCAATGAATCGCCCGCATCCATCTGCGCAATATGCAAATTCAGCAGCTGAAAAAGTATTATTTTTCAAAAAATTTATACAAAACCATATCATGTGACCCCTCTTTGGAACGAGCTCATCGAGCTCGTTCCAAAGAGGGGTCACATGATATGGTTTCGTTGAAAGTTTTTGAAAAACTTTAAAAAATGATATTGAAAATAATAAATTTTGAAATCGTCTGCGTTGGGTAAAGGGTTAAGTTGTGTTATCTGCACTCTAGAATAAAGTGCAAATATGGGCCTCCAACACTCAACAAAATTAACGTCACATGTTAACTCGTATAGTACTGAATTATTTTTGGTCATCAGAATTTTTTCACATACCTTTGCCTTGTTACAATTTATGAGAGGGTGTCAACAGGCAATTTTGTCATCATCTCTAGAAAAAAAACTATGTTGACATTACATGCAATGTCAATTTGAGAATGTACAGGAAAGGAAAAAAGTCGATTATTTTCTCCGACTCTCTTTCCTTTTTGCTAGCTTTACTCAACCCCAAGTTGAAGAACCCTCTCATTTTGAAACTTGAATAAGCTTATGTCTGACCAATATGATATTGTGTTTTGCTGGTTACCTGGACATGTTGGTAATTGTAGTAAAAATCCAGGGCAAACAGCGCAGCAAAACAAGCTCCAAACACACCTATCAGTCAGTTTTTAAGATTCCTTCCAGTGACTACAAACCGTATATCAATAAGAGGGCTCAAGGAGCTCTGTCAACAAGCTATTATTGATTAAATGCCTACATTGCATGTACTGAGGCCAAATAGGGCTTCAAACTAGGGGAACTGGATGGTCAGGAAATTTCTTTACACATTTTAAGATTTTTTATTCAATTAACAGGAGTTTACTCTATACCCCATATGCAATTAACAGGTCAAATTTGTACTGAAATATGGTAAATGGTTTTGTGTTTGGAAGTTATATTGAATAGTTAGTAATGAAAATCTTTTATAAAGTTTTATACAGTGTGTTCCTTATTTGTTATAGGATTGCATGGATGATCTGAAGTCAGAACTCTCGGGTGATTTCAGGAAGCTTTCACTGGGTTTAATGATGAATCCTACAGAATTCTATTCCCATTGTCTTCATTCTGCATTTAAAGGTCTTGGAACTAATGAAGATGCTCTCATTGACATAATCTGTACTAAATCTGATCAGGTATGTTATTTGTATTGATAATCGCAGGGGCGGCAGAACGATTTTCAAAGTGGAGGGGGGGGGGGGGGGCTGGATCGAGCGATGGATGGTCATCGGTATGATGGCACGACCATGGTTCAGCCCGTTGTACGGAAACTTTAAATTCCAGGGTCCAAAAAACCCCATTTGCATGCATCTGAGTGGATATTTTGAGATTTTTCAGGAGATGTATTTGAAAGATTTCACACTTTGGGAGCTGTTAAAAAAACGTTGGTAAAGCATACAGATGAGGTCTATTTATCAATATACCTCACCTGTATGCTTTACCAGACACTAACAGCAATTTTACTGTCTGTGGATTATCTTGTCTGAGAGTGGATTTGGTGCTTGTATGTCTGTAAGATTACAATCTATTTCAGTTAACCGATTTTTTAACAGACTGTATACATTTTAGCGTTTGCTGCCACTTACTGTAAAAAATGATCCGAAATCCATCGAAACTGAACCAGTACGAGAGAAACATACCTGGTGAAAATATGGGGGAGGCTCTGGATCCACCCTTTGTTTCACCAGTCATTGGTTGTGCTAAAATATATACAAAAAAAAAGTGTGTGGGCTGAAGCCCACCAGCAACCCCCCCCCCCCTCCCCGGTTCCTCCACCCCTGAATCGTATGACAAAAATATCAAATATTCCTATAATCTTAATTCTGCACTCAGAAACACTGGAATTAATAATTACCTAACAAATCTGCTGCATTCACCTGCATAATATACAAATTAAGCAGTTGAAAAAATATTATTTTTCAACAAATTCCAACAAAACCATATCATGTAATCCTTCATTGGAATGAGATTCTCATACTCATTCCAATGAAAAGTCACATTATAAGGTTTTGTTGAAATTGTTTGAAAAATTAACATTTAAAATAATAAATTTTGATATCATCTGCATTGGGTAAAGGTTTAACTTTTTACCCAACGAATCGCCCACATCCACCCGCGTAATATGCAAATTCAGCAGCTGAAAAAATATTACTTTTCGAAAAATTTAAACAAAACCATATCATGTGACCCCTCTTTGGAATGAGCTTATCGAGCTCATTCCAAAGAGGGGTCACATGTTATGGTTTTGTTGAAATTTTTTGAAAAAATTTAAAAAATGATATTTAAAATAATAAATTTTGAAGTCATCTGCATTGGGTAAAGGTTTTATTGTACAGACTTAAAAATAGAAATTTGTTTTTGTTTCTTTTACAGGAAATCAGTGACATTAAAAAGAAATATAAGGAAGGTAAGTAATTTACCCTTATCTGTTGTATTCATTAAGCAAATATTTAATGATTTAATTGTTCCAATTATGTTCTAGGGTGTGAACTGGGACAGAGTATTTCAAATCCTTAGGCTACCTCAACATATTTTGTTCTTGCTGATCTGAAGTTATGAAATTGTGGTATGATGGGTGGAAAACATTTGTGACTTTAATTTTCAAGAGTGCACAACTGTTAACCTTTTACCAAGCCAGAAAATAAGCAGACTGTCATCTGCAAAATGAGGTCCCCAGGGGGTGAATTTAGTGATGCTACCCTGCACTGCAGGGTAGTGTCACTAAATTTACCCTCTGTGAACCTCAATCTGAATAAGGATCTCAAAACTAAACAGAAAGAGGTACCCAGAGGATAAATTGGCCCACTTTATGGAATAACATTATCAAATTCACCCTCTGGGGACCTCATTCTGCAAATGTCAAACTGCTTATTTTCAGGCTTGCATTTTACCCAATAAATCGGTCACATCTGCCTGCATAATTTACAAATTAAGCATTTAAAAAATGTATATTTTTTAAAGAAATTCAACAAAATAATATCATGTGATTCCTCATTGGAACAAGCTTAGGGTTTAGTTGACATTTTTTTAAACATTTGAAAAAACAAAAATTAAGATTATAAATTTTGATACCCTGTGTGTTCTAATGAGAATATGCTTTTTGGATACCAGTGGTATGAAGCTTCCTATCCTAATTTGCATATAAGAACACTTGTTTTCAAAATTTTCAAGTGTTTTAATGGTTTAAGAGGGTTTTTTTGTGGGGATGGGGCAGGTGGGGGATGGTGCACAGAATCCATTCCGAATGAGTTATGAGCATTTCTTCCTTTCTTTATATATATGCTGTTAGAATTGAAGGTACAGTATGGTCAACGTGGACTGGTCATTTTCCACGGGTGGGCAATATTTCCACGGATGCAATGATATTACTTTCCAAACACTAATTATAGGAATAATCATCAAAAATTTAATTAATGAAGCACTGGGTACAACCCGGTGCTTCATTAATTAAACTTTTGCTGATTATAATTTGTATTACCTGGTAAATGTATGCGTGGACATTACTGCCCACGCGTGGATTATCACCAGTCCACGTCGACTGTACTGTATGGAATCTCTCTTATGCGTTTTCACTGCCAAAAATGAAAAATCACCACCTGTTACCCTGAGGGTTCTTTTATAACCTTTTTTTACATTTACATAACCATTTTCACAATATACTTATAATTACCCATATGCATGTTTACATTATCATAAGCCCTTTTGTAACCCTTTGAACCCCAGAGGGCGCTTTTCCGGCCCAGTAACATGATACTTCATAATTTCATTAAATAGGTTAACTTTTGAGTGAAGGTGTGGTGTAGACCAATAAATATTTTCAATGTGCAGCCCTAAGGCTGCACGTTGAAAATATTAATGGTTCGATCCTCACCAGGGGTAACTGCATTGACACGACACTTCATCAAAAGACATTTGGTCGATTGCACGTTTGGTTGAAACGACACTTGGTCGAAACAGCACTTGGTTGAATGGACACTTGGTCGAAAGAACACTTCATCGAATGCACATTTTATTGAATTTTTATTTCTAAAAATTAGACCATTTTGTTGAAATTAAATTTTCACCTTTTTCTTTATTTTTTCAACTTTTTTCTCTTTATCTTTTTCTTTTTTTATTTTTATTTTTTTTTTCTTGAAGTAGTATAAAGGTATATATTATATCTCACGCGACCTTCTAGGCTCCTCATTGGACGTATGCTGCACCCCTATTTCGTATAGTTTGCATCCACAGAACTGACCAGGCACTACACCCAGGCACTACTATTTTTAGCACACTACTATATCAGTTTTCTTTTCATACTGGGTGAATAAAACTAATCAGGCTAAATTTAAATATCGATTCACAGAGGCACAACATCCACAAAATGACCCGGAAAGAAATCATTGTGGAAAAATGTATCGCTTTTCCATTTTTGGTGTCACATTTTCTGAGGCGTTCATTTTATTCCTTGAGAAGATGATCCATATCTCGTATCGAAGAGAATGATCCATACCTGGGTACAACTTTCATGAGAACTCGTCTGGATATGAAAAATCGTTTGTTTTGCTGCTCATATTATTTCGCTATTTAATTGTATGTTTTGGGCAGTAAATGAATAAATAATGGAATTCATTTGAATCTTCGGAGTTTTGTATTCCATAGTGACCCATTCGGTAATGTATATGTGTGACAAATGTGTGGAAATTATCAAACTGCGTTGTCTAATTTCGAAAATTTTAGCTTTCAGTTTCATTCGCGAGTTGCACGATTCTAGAATACACAGTTCCGTTTGGGGGAAATGTTTTGTTTACCCTTGCTGACCGATTCAAAATTAGCTTATGCTCCCTCACTGCAGTGAGTGTGTTATTCTCCTACCAGTGAGGGGTCATAAGCCGTGTTTTGGAAGAAGAAAATGTTTTTTGAAAACTACATGGTATTTTTGTACGCTCGTTTTGAAAAAACGGGTCATATTATGGCATACCTCTGTCAGTCTGTCCGTCTGTCCATCTCTCTGCTTGTCTGTCCGTCCATCCGTACGTCTGTCAATCGTATAATAACTCAAGAACGCTTTGAGAGATTTTCGTGATTTTTGGGTAGGTGGTGTATATCGATGGCGAGAAGCTCCCTTTCATTTAGTGTCACCGTTCGATCAGTCATTCCAGAGTTATGGGATTTTATTACTTAGAAAATTGTTGATTTTTTACACGTCGTACGATAACTCGAGAATGCTTTGAGAGATTTTCACGATTTTTTTGTTGGTGGTTTATGTTGATGGAAGGAAGCTGCCTTTTGGCCGGTGTCACCATTCGATTAGTCATTCCAGAGTTATGGGACTTTATTACTTAGAAAATCGTTGAAGTTATGATCTCTATAGACATAAGATATATACATGAAATTCAAATAATTTTATTTCCAAATTATTGAACACAGTATGTTGTTGGTTATGATTATTGTACAAGAATATAAAAAAAACCTGACAAGTACACATGTGTACTCATATTGTGTGCTTCCCTCTTGTAATTAATAACGGGCGTATCATGCGCTCATGGCGCAGCTATTTATTTATATATAACGCTGGTTGGTAGGGCTGCTACCTTGGTAATAGATTAACAAATCGGACAGATGTTTTTCTTGATGGGTGTTCGATATAATATAAGGATTAGTGCATATCTTGACGTTGACTACGCCCATATAGTGCCCAGTGAGGTGGTGTACTACTCCCCCTCACTGGGCACTATATGGGCGTAGTTAGCTCCAAGCCATGCACTATTCCTTAAATAGAGACTGGCTGTATTTATTTTTCTTGATATGGAGTTGACCGGGAGTTTGGTTCATTCTATTCTTGGTTCCATATCTGTGAGAGTGTGGTTTTATAATAGAATGAAATGCTTCGACAGTGTTATTATCAACCTACATATATGTGTTACAAAACAACAAACTATTATGTTTGTTTCTTTGGGTTTTGTTTTTCGTTATATACTGCATATGCTAGTTTTGAAAAAGTACAAAATAAAAAAAAAAACTTTTTAAAGTTGTTTTTATTTGTTAGAGCACTAAAACGCAAATTACCGGTATGTCACCAGTAAAGTTATTTGTGTAAAGTATATATATTTTCAACATTTATTCTCCAATCACTGAACAATGTTTTGCAAACAAATTTAAATGAACCAGAATAAAAAAATTTCAAAATTCAATGAAAGCTTCGATGAAAATTGTATTCCACCAAATGTCCATTTGATGAGTTGTCCATTCAACAAAGTATTCATTCGACCACATGTTTATTTGATCAAATGATCATTCAACAAAGTGTCTATTTGATGAAATGTCTTTTGACGAAGTGTCATGTAGCCAGCACTCTTCTAGTTACATGCCTTTATGAGGGTCATTGTTTCCCCTGTATTGTGGAATATAAGTTAATTTTTATGGATGGTGAGGGATAAAGTGACACAAGCCAGTAAGATAATTCCAAAATTTATCTTAAAAAGAAATGACTGTGTATATTTCAAGTTGAAAGACAAATACTTATTTATTTTCCCTCTCTCTTAAACCTATATTTCCAATATATTCTCGAACAAATACATAGTGTTCCCGCAACTTGACATACATAATGATTAGTATACACTTGATATCTGTCATATCCAATCTGTTTCTGTAATATTATTCTATATATAGAAATGCAGGTCTGCATTCTTTAGGAGTGCAGGAGTGCTGCACGTCTACTGCACTCCTAGAAAAAATTGATGAGGGCAATTTTTTGCACCCCTTGATTTTCTGGAATACCAGACATGTTTGGGACTGCCTTCAAAATCTGTTATCATTTCATCTCCTGAGTTCCAATGTGTTCTGTGTGCCAGTAGGCACATAGAACACATTGGAACTCAGTGGACAATTTGTCAATGTTGCATTGAATTGCAATAATTCATGACCCTTTCTGTGTCGCATTTCAACACATTTTGAGTGTAGAAGACAGTCACATAAGAATTGAATGCAACATTTTGAATAATGAGAAGATATGCGTGCAAATTTTCCACTGTGTATATTTATATTTATTTATTTATTGGTGTTTAAGGTCACATATTTATGCACAATGGCTAATCATGACCGTGACAGTTTTATGGGTGGAGGAAACCGGAGTACCCGGAGAGAACCACCGAGCAATGGCGAGCAACTGTCAGCTCCCCAACATACTAACTCCACACAAACAGGGTTAGCATTGGTTGAAAACAACTGCACCATCGACGTGCAGTACAACTTAGTAACAACGCCACTGTGCCCCCCACGTGGACAATGGAGATGAAGTGTCTTGCCCAAGGACACAACGCGGCAGCCGCAGGTGGGATTCAAACCGACGACCTCTCGGCTAGCAGCCTGCACCTCTACCTACTCAGCCACCGTGCTCCCCTTCCACTGTATAGCTGAATGTAGAACAATTTTTCAGTCACTAAAGTAATACCTTGAAGTGAATATAACCAAAATAGCATACAAGAATATGCATTGAACATTCCAGGTGCAATGGCACTCCAAAGCAATCTGAGGAGGGCAATCATTTTGCACTCCTTAATTTTCTAGACTGCCAGGCCTGGAAATGATAATAATAAGCCTGTGGCTTACTGTTGAATCCAATCCACATACTGTTGTACATTACTACTTGATATTACTGGAAATAAACATTGTTTAACTGGTTGAGTGCTAGAATATTTTTGGTGGTCTGAATTTGGTATTAAAATTTATTTTATAACAAATTATTGGAGTGTGCCACAAGGCACTCTCCAATAATTTGTAATAAAATAAATTGATATGAACAAAATATTATTTGCATTTGACTGAGTATGAAACATAAGCAAGGAAAATGTTGGATTTTGCTCGGGTACCCTCTTGTTTTTAAAGCCCTGATAGTGGCTTCTAGCACTCAACCAGTTAACCCTTTACCTAACGTGAAAAGCAGACGACACTTGCAAAAAAAATTCTTGAATAACTAATTTTTTTCATTTTTTGTCTCAAAAACATAGGTTATGACCCCTCGTTGGAACGAGCTCGACGAGCTCGTTCCAACGAGGGGTCATAACCTATGTTTTTGAGACAAAAAATGAAAAAAATAGTGAAAATTAATTGGCGATTTTTGAGAATAGCGCTGGCCGGTTTGGGCCGTTACGTTGGGTAAAGGGTTAAACTGCAAGACATATACACAAATATACTTAACATAGGAGATGGCAGAATCCTTCCAAACATTTATGGCTTTGCTTCTTAGCTTCCCGAAATGAAAGGTTCATGATGACAAAGGAAGTAGACAAGTTTATTTTTCTCATTTTGTACACACATTTCAGATTACAAGAAAGATTTGGATAATGAAATCAAGAAAGAGACTAGTGGAGATTTCAAGGAACTGTTGTTGTCTCTCTTGAAAGGTGAAAGGGCAACAAGTGAATCAGTGGATACCTTGAAAGCTGAAAATGATGCAAGAAAAATTTATAAGGTAATGCTTCACCTACTTATTTAACTGGTAAAGTACTGGAAGCCCATATTTGGGCTTTATTCTGAAGTACAGGTACTGCAACTTAAAGGCTTCAAATTCAGTGGCTGTTCTTCATATTATCTTTGAAGTGATATTATTTAGTCTGTTAAGATTTGTCTTGTTACAATTTATAGGAGAGTGCCCACAGGCAAAGACATGTGAACAAATTTTGTTGGCCAAATAAAATTTAGCACTCTACCAGTTAAAGAATCAAGATATACTGATCAGCAGATTAATAGAAAAATATTTCTATTTATTTTTACCTAATGAATAAAATCTTCTAAATATTGCATAATAAAATCACCTTTAATATGTTTGAGTTTTGTGTTTTTTTTGCTTTGTTTAGCTCCTTGCATGCTGCTAGCAGATATTCCTGCCCAGGATGCAAAAATCCTTTGCTACTGAATCCTGTAACATTTGGGCACATTTAACCACATTTCTCTCCTGTTAATTAAATGAACTTGTCAACCAATGATTTCTTTAGATAAATCTAGATGTAAGTAGAGATAGAGGACTGTGAGTGAGTCCCCATTGATATCATTTGATATTAGGACTGCAACGATTAACCATGATATGCTTGAACTGTGATACATTGCTCACGATTCAATATGTATCGTTGTTTGCTATGTATCGCGATACAAATAAATAAAAATAATATCATGGGTCATAAAATCAAAAACTTAAATTACTTAACCCATTACCCAATGCAGACGATATCAAAATTTATTATTTTAAATATCATTTTTTATTTTTTTTCAAAAAATTTCAACAAAATCATATCATGTGACCCCTTGTTGGAATGAGCTCGACAAGCTCATTCCAACAAGGGGTCATATGATATGGTTTTGTTGAAAAATACTATTTTTTCAATTGCTGAATTTGCATATTACGCGGGCGGATGCGGCAGCTTCGTTGGGTAAAGGGTTAATGTCATGGGTTATCACATTGAAAAGTTACCTATTGTGTTTAAAGAGTGCATCATAATTTGTAATACAAGTAAGCCACTGGAAATGAATACATCCAGTCCCCAAAGTAGCTGACATCTGTAGTTGCATGTCAAGTGAGATCATGTGTATCATGATACATATCGTCTCATTTGCACTGAATTGTGATACATGTCATGTTGTTATGGAAGTATATCATCACAACCCTGTTTGATATGAAACAATCTTTTATTAAAGTATTTATTCAATCAACCCTTAAGGACCTATTTCTGACTTTCTGTCAATTTTTACTGAATTAGAACAGGTGCTCCAACTTGTTGTGTTTGGGTAAACTTGCAAGATACACTCTAAGTACATTAGCAGTTGTTTCTAGGCAAGACTTGGCTGCCTATATAGGCAGCCCAGACTTGCATAGACACAACTGCGGGAGTGTGGTGGCTCAGTGGTAGACTGTTGGACTTCTATGCTAGAGGTCCCGAGTTTGATCCCCATCAGGGATGACCTGCGTTGTGTCCTTGGGCAAGGCACTTTATTCCGGTTGCCTACATGAGGGCACGATGACACCGAGTACTAAGGTGTACTGAACGTCGATGGTGCACATGTCTTCAACAGCTGTAACTTGCTTGAGTGGAGCTTGAACAGAGTTAGAATGTTGAGGAGCTGACAGCTGCTCGTTGATGCTCGGTGGTTCTCTCTGGGTACTCTGGCTTCCTCCACTCGTAAAGCTGTCATGGTCATGATTGGCCATTGTGCATAATGTATGTGACCTTAAACACCAATAAATAAATAAATAATAGACACAACTACAAAGTCACAGAGCATTAAATGTCACATGTGGAAAAAATCCCCGACTTTAGATTTGTTTTGCTATGTTTTTTTTTTGTTTACCTTTCATTATATTCTAAATATTCACTAATCTTGGATTCACAAACCAGTTTCACATCTCCCTAACACATATCAGTTGTGTTCAGATGAATCAAGTAAACACAAAATGTGTTGTAAAATAAATCACATTGTGTTTATTATACCCTGTGGGGTTGATGACCCAACATTCCCTTTCTGCCTCAAAATGTCATTTTTTTCCTCCAAAATAAGCTCTGCTTTATTTAGCATGCCCCCCCCCCCCCCCCACCCCAACATTTGTGGACCATTGGGAGTCACATGATATGATTTTGTTGATTTTTTTTCCATTGCACAGTTTCTGTATTATGAAGCAGATGTAGTGGATTCATTAGGTAAGGGTTAATTTCTCCTTAGGTGGAACTGAGGTGAGCGTTGTCTACTCACAAAAAGTAAAACTGCAGGTGTGATGGTGTGCAAGAGTGACAACTGGTCTCAAAATCTAAAGACTGGTTGGAGATCAAAACTTGGCATGGAGGATAGAATTTGACCATCTGTAACATGCATAATTTATAGGAATATAGAATATAGGTGTGAATTCAAAAGAGTATACTAGATGTGGGAATTTTTTCATTATGTCACTAGTGATTTATCACAACATGTTATTGAACAATGTATCACTATATTTATGTAATAAACAGGCCAGAAAATAAGCAGTCTAACATTTGCAAAATGAGGTCCCCAGAGGGTGAATTTGATGATGCTATCCCATACAGTGGGTCAATTTATCCTCTGGGTGCCTCTTTCTGTTTAGTTTTGAGACCCTGATTCAGATTGAGGTTCACGGAGGGTAAATTTAGTGATGCTACCTGCAGTGCAGGGTAGCATCACTGAATTCACCCTCTGGGGACCTCATTTTGCAGATGTCCGTCTGCTTATTTTCTGGCTTGGTGATAAAAGAAGGTATTTGATAATTTTTTAAATTCAGATTCGAGAGTTTGGACAAACACTATACAAGGCCACACAAAGTAGATCTTCTGTTTCTCAGGCCATTATTTGTAAAATTGCATACGGGCGGGCGTTTTTTTTATTTTATTTTTTATTTCAGTAATTACTTCCTTGCCATCAAAAGTTCATGTCCTTGGTTCAAGTTTTAGGCCTCGTAATCTACAGAATAGCATGGGTGGTGGTGTATTTCATCCCTTGAGTGCAAGAAGGCTTTGCAATGCTAAAGCATTGCAAAGCCTTCTTGCACTCAAGGGACAAATTCATCAATTTTTTTAACTTGGGTAAAATATCAGACATAAACCATTTAATTTTTTTTTTTCAAGTTTAAATTGGTTATAAAAAGAGAGCATGCGGCAGCCAAAAGGACCATGAGGGAGGGCCAGAGAAACAGATTTTTTATTTTTTTTGTCCTAATGACCTTTATTTGCTTCTGTCTGAATGAATTTTGTTTCTTCATTTTGTTTTATTAGGATGATAAATGCTTAATTAATCCAAAAGACAATACATTTAGAGATGTCATGGTTAAAGATAATCCAGCTCAAATTAGGGAAGTGTTTGATGTTTATCAAAAGGTAAGAATGATAGAATGTTCCTGTAAAATTTTAGTTATTTACAATCATTTCCTCTGATGAAAATAACTTTGTCTGGTGGTGGTGCTGGGGAAGGATTGTGAGCTCATGAATTTCCAACAGTAACTTGTAATGGAAAGCCTCTACACTTCTTTTGGTTATGGCTTGCATACACTACGTGGAGGGTGTATTATCACTAAATCACCTGCCAAGTGGATATTGCACCCAAGCAATAACTGCAAAGCATAACAGGTACAAGCAAAGTTCCAGTCAATGGACCTCCGGGTTAAACCCGGAGATCCATTGACTGAAATGTTGCTTCTGTTTTTTTGTCCATATGTACAGAATTTGAAGTGATACTTTGGGTGACAACCCACTCTGCAGGTGATTTAGTCACAATCCACTCTCCACACACTGTAAATGGTGAACATGCCAGAAATAGGATTTCAATAGTTAAAATTTACACCTACAGAGGAACTACATCCCAGTTGACCTTTGGTGATGTCGACCTGAATGCGAACTTGACAAAATTTATTGTACATTGCCTCGCGAAGAGTGAAATGAAAGTGGCAATTATTTCTTACGTTTTTAAATGAGCTTACCCCATAAAACACCAAAATTTAACAAACATGCATTGTCTTATGTTAATAAAGCATTCATAACACAAAGTAGTATGTTATTATGCTATTGAAACAACCATGACAAGCTAATTCCATTGAGGTCACACATCATATGGTTTTCTTGAAATTGTTTGAAACAATTTTTTAAATATTTTTTCTTAAATAGTATATTGTAATATTGTCTGCCTTGGGTAAAGGGTTAAATAACTTCATCTGAAGGATAAACAATTTATAAGCCGTTACTCTTTTAAAATTTTGAATAACCTTAATAATGAATACACAAATGCGTTAATATAAAAATGATGACCTGGTCAGAGCGTAACATTGCAGATTGTCTCCCCGAGGAACCATTGTCTCCCAGAGGAACTAGAGGTGACAAGGTCATCATTTTTTTATATACCAAATCAATCTATATTTCCCCAGAACATATAAAATACCAATAAAACTTCTATGGTTGGGATGCATTGCAACAACAAACTTGTTTGACAACAGTATTGAAGGCATAAACAATAACAGTTAATAAATTTCACAGCCACTTTTCACTGCTCTGGTAGTCTTGACATAGCACCATAAACATTCATTGTGACATTGCAGTTCACCAACTGGGGACAAAAATTTATCAGCTTTTGCTCAGAGTTAGATGGAGCTGAGAATACAGTTGTGTCAGTCGTGTTTTGTGATACTCTGGGTAATGCAATATTTTGTTGTTCTGAGAAACAATTCAATGATGAGCTGTTCATTGGCCCCAATAATTCATTGTCACTGAGGCTTCAAATATCATCAAACACATCCTGCAGTATATCACCTGTTAAATCACTTTCAAGTCTACACCTTTTTGCACAAACATTGATTTGAATATCGCTATGATTAGCACTGTGGAGCCCAGGGACCAGCCGTGAGGGCGACTAGGGTGATTATGTTGCCCTTCTAAGCCCAGAAAAATAGTCAGGGCGATTACAAGTCGCCCTTTAAAAATTGGCCAAAATGAGGAAAGGCTGAATTGAGTGATCCGAGGTTTACACAAAAACGATTATTTTCAAGAATCGAATGTACCTGAATGTGATAAATGGGCATTTTCATTCTTCAAATAAGCGACCATTTATTTGAAATCACAGATTTTTTATTTCTATTTTGTTCCGTTTCAGTCGGAGCTTCAAGTGTCGAAACGAAAATAGGTGACTTACGCGACTCAACAAAATAACCCTGTTTGAAAGTAGGTTACCTCGCTTAGGATGCCGAAAATGTATGCACAACGAACATATTTTCTAACACTGTATTTTTATTTCGTTTTGCTGATGACTGTTAACTATTGGACCGTCTATTCTCAGAAAAACACGAATGGAATTGAAAAACACGAGAAAAAGCTTTAGTCATGACAAGAAAAGCTTTGTACAGGGCACAAGTGTGCATGAGAAGGATCTTGAAAAAGGGGTCCTCCTAAATACCGGAATGACACAAAATGATGCGGAATGACACAGGAATGCCATAAAAATGATGTGGAATGACATTTATTTTACAAAATACTTGACCCCAGAATGTATTTTGTTTATTAACTAACAAAGTACCTTCCAAGCAACCTTCTTACATCTGGTCCTGTTCACACTTTCAGACTTAGGAAATTATTAGCTTAGTAGACTTCAAATGGTGAAAGTCAACCACAGGAGGGTGCTGGGGGAATTGGCATGAAGAAGAGGGGAGGGTTCATGAAGAAGAGGGTAGCGGTGGGGATTTTCAGTCAATAATTACTTTGTGATTTTTTAGCCTGGCATAGATGCATCATAGACAACTGGACCTGGATTAATCGGAGGTTTATGAAGGACCACAAGCTGAGAATATGAAGGGGCGGCAGGGGGTGATACATACGTGTTCTTAATTTTCCCCACTTGCCTATGAAGTCTCCCTACTTGACTCTGCAGTCTCCCTATTTTTTCCAGAGAGAGACATGAAGTCTCCCTAAAATTCCCCCCTAGGCTGGTCTCTGGTGGAACCCACTTAATTGGATATCTTTTAATTGTATATCCCTGTTATTTGAATATAATTTTCCAACACAAAACCATTTACCATACCTCCAGTACAAATTTGACTTGTTAATTGAATATAGGTTACAGCGTTAACTCCTGTTAATTGAATAAAATATCTTGTAACCTGTCGAGAAGTTACCCTGACTCTCCCCAGTTTTCCTTTGTTAAAAGACCTATTTGGCCTCAGTACATCCAATACAGGCATTTAATCTATTATATCTTGTTTGACAGAGCTCATGGAGCTCTGTCAAACAAGATATAATAGAATAAATGCTAAGTTTATCTCTAGAATACAGGAAAGTGACACAATCCCTGTTAAATGAATACTCCTGTTAATTGAATAATTTTCATTTGCAAAGTAGCTATTCAATTAACAGAGTTCCACTGTATCAACATTTCACGCAGTGAAGAGAATATCTGGAATGTTTCACTTCCCATCACTGAGTCGGTGTGAATATGAACATATGGATGCTTCATTTTTATGTCATGTTGTCGTCATGATATCTCTCGCTTCAACTCCTTCATCATCAAGTATAGTTATAGCTGTGGCATGTATACAGTGAGTTGTATAGTCTTTAGAGAGTTTTGCCATTTTGGAAATATTATGCATCATTTTAGCGATCATATTCTTTCCAAGAGGAGATTTACAGTACCATGGCTCATTAATTGTGAAAGAGTCCAATGGTCGCTGCCACAATGTTTCATTTTCTGGATGTAGTTTTAAAATGTACAGTTCATATGACTTGACGGGGCACATAATGTTATTGGGTAACTCATACATCCTACCTTCTCCCTTTGTGTCATTCAGACTGTCTTTTTCCTGGTGATTTTTGTTAATTTCATCCTTTTTTTGATATACATATTTCCTTCCACTGCCATCAGTGCTAACAGCAAATGTCTCATGTGTCATGTCTCTCAAGTTTTCCCTTCCACACCAACAAAGATAAAACATTTTCTCAAACCACATCTTTTGGAGAAGCCCAGTGGGTGTATTTGGCGAAAACACAAATTTGTCCTGGTATAATTTAGCCATGTCCTCCACAGAAATACTTTGATAATGTTCCGTGTCCCCATATCCCTTCTTCTTCAAATCAGTGAAAATGGCACAGTAACCTTGCCTTGAAGAATCAAAATCAATGGATTCTGTCACATCTGTGCCCGTTTCAAAATTCAGATACTTATTAAGTCCATATCGAAGAGATTGGAAAGTATTTTTTTTTTAAAGATTGACCTGTCTTTGTTCGCACCGAAACGTAAAATCCATCAAAAAGTTTATTCAGTTCACTTGCAGACATGGATCTCACATTGATGTTGACATCTTTTTCACCTAAGCACTCGATAAAAATGTCTTTCGATCTTGCGATGCATCACTTAATGCTAATACTATCTTTTGATTGAACTAAATGATCAATGTCTTCTGAAGACATTTGTGCAAATCGAGAATTGTTTACGGAAGCCATAGTATCCAAGGGAAACAACAGTACAATGCAGAAATCAGCATCTGTTGTCAGATAAGTGACGTCACTTCTTTTTGCTTCATGTGTTTCTGCGAGCCTCCTCGGAAAACTTCAGTGTCAGAGGGTAACATTGCAAAAAATGTTACACGGCAATGTCACACAGCCAGGTAACATTGCAAATTGACCCACTGCAGTGTATGAGAAAATAATATTGTGTTTTATACTGAGGTATAATAAAGCAATATGATCTTGATAGATTGTGTTTCAGTATTCAGTATACAGTCTGGCCGACTTGGATTGTCACTTTCCAAGGGCTCAGCAATATTTCCACGGATGCAATAATATTAGATTCCGAACACTAATTATAGGAATAATCATCAAAAATTTAATTAATGAAGCACCAAGTACAACCTGGTGCTTCATTAATTAAAATTTTGCTGATGATGATTTTTATCACCTGCTAAACGTATGCATGGACAAAACTGCCCATGTATGAATTACAACCAGTCCATGGCAACTGTACTGTAAAATAATAAATATTGCACAAGGTTGCAAGCCATATCAAGTTTATGGACTGGCCAGTCAACCTTAATGGTATATTGACTTGGGCTCCCTTCAGCCAGTACAACATCACAGGCTGACTTTCCATAAGTTGCCATATAGTATTAGGTGCATTATTTGTTAGATATAACCCCTACATGAATTCCTTTATTTTTTTTATATATTGACTGCCAAGTTTTTATATAAATTTTTCTATCATATTTTTTCAGGTTTCTGGTGTGAGCATTTATGAAGGTATCAACAAATCCTTTTCGAGTGAAACAAAAGATGCCTACACTGCCATAGGTATGATTTAGATTAAACAATATTTTATTCAATAAATATGCTGCACATTACAGAACTGAACACCAGGAAAAGTAACAGTGCATGACACATCAGCTCACAATATGACATATATTTAACAATAAACACATTGTTGAGTAATGGAGGGATTTGACAGAAAGCTTGCAGAGTATCTAAGTTATCTCCCTGAATCATATGTAAATTTACTCAAAAAGGTGGTATAAAACAGTAGATGGACTCATATATCGCTATCTGGAGGCTCAGGGCCCATAGTAGATTGCCAGTTTGATTTAATTTCAAGTTCAGTTATCAACTCCGCCCAATACCCAGCCAGGATATTCCAGCCTTACACCTGCAGTGAGGTATGTTTATTAAATTGGTAAAGTCTTAAATTATTTTTCATTGTCAAAATTAGTTCTCACATCTTTGCGATGTTACAATTTATGGGAGAGTGCCTATAGGCACTCTCCCATAAATTGTAACTAGGCAAATCCATGCAGAAGAACTAATCTCACTTCCAAAATAATAAGAAGCCATTAAACTATAGTACTTGACCTTCAGAATGGAGACCAAATATGGGCATCCAGAATAATTCTTTGCATGAACAACTGTTAAAGGTTTTTTTTTAAAGTATACTGTGAAATAACAACCTTAATAATTTGGGCATGAGCTTGTGGATTCATCAATATTCATTGAATAACATAATTATTGTGTATAATTTAATTAAAATCAGTATAATATTTAAGTTAGATCCAGTTTTTATGCAATTTGTAATAAAATTCAGCAGTGTCAGCTGACTTTTCAATCATTGTTTGTGATCAGCAAATAACACTCAGGCAGTTGAATATTATACAGGTCCAACAATAAATTTTGGAGGCCCCCAGTGAAAAGGAAGAAATTCTAGATTAATTCGATAGTAGCATTGTGGATGATGATTTTTACATGTCCATGCCATAATAGATTCGTGAAAATATGTGGCCATAGTTAGATAATACATAGGCATGCTAACGGTAGAAATTTTAACATAAAATGTAATAACTTTGAAGAATTCGGCCTGGGTCCAGCACGTTTCAGAACATATATTCCTCACCTGATGGACTCCCATCTTTGGAGGAGACCACCAGCCCAACACTGTATGCAGGCCCCTCCCACCCACCCCCACCCCCACCCCCAAATCCAAGGATGTGCAGGCCGACCATGGTTCGACCCTGCGTGAGAAAAGTTTGAAGATCAATGTCAAAAGAGGCAAACTGCTTGACTCTATAGATGTACAATAAATACATCTATAACTCTGCAAATTTTCATGTATTTTGTTTGTGAGAATGGGCACTTTTTCTATTTTCAATTGATAGCATGTGCTACCATTTCTCATGTTGATAATTTAAAGTTTATGGGATGTTTAGTATACACATTGAAGATTTACAACATCTTAAGTTATTGTGGTGAATTGATGGTAACATGGTCTCGGAGCTTATGTTCATCTGAGATGCAAAGCGTCGAGGTTGAACATACACACCAAGCCGCAAACCTCAGATCATGTTACCGTCAATTCATCATAATAACGTATATGTTCCAATGGACACTACCCATAGCCCAAAACCTACATCATGAAACACGAGAGGCTTATTTACTAAACTTGTGATCGTTAAAAGTTGCCTTGTTCAAGGCAACTTTTAACGATCACAGGTTTAGTAAATAAACCTCTCATGTGTCCACGACGGCACTGGATAAATAATCATTAAACCAGATAAACTCATTCTATCTTAGTTCAAATCGTAAAATGGTTTGTAAGTTAAACAACACTTCATCTGGTACACCGTCTGCTGCACACGTGAAACTTCCAGAAAAATGAAGCAGCTTGCTAGTCACTCCGTTGATGAAGCAGTTATGAAATGGACCACGTCATTGCAAATATTTTGCATTGTGACGTCAGACGGTAACATTTGCCACTTGAGCCCTAAACATAGAATATACTAAGTGAGCTCTCGTCCAATCAGAGGAGGAGGATTTTAGTCTTATTGGAACATGTATACAGATTATGAAAGCAAATACTTTGTAACAGATTTTTTAACTAATATCAACTTAAAAAATTTCAAATGTTTTTAATACTTCAAATTTTCACCACATTTGGTTAGTGACCGTTTTTTTTACAGTATGGACAGGGTTTCCGCAGATCTTGAAAATCATGGAAAACCATGGAATTTGAAAACAAAAATTCCATGTCTGGAAAACCATGGAATTTGAGCTCTTTCTTCCCAAAGTCTTGGAAAACCATGGAATTTTATCTTTTTGTGTTTAATACACTTGAAAAGTTTTAACATAAAAAAAATATCATTCCGGGTTCAACATGAAAGAAAAATGCGTAACGAACTGCGTGTTCTCGTTTTGCAAAAGTCGGGAAACTAATATATGCTAGATTTTGTTCAGTAAACGTGTCCATTTCTATGTACATGATCATCTGCACTGGACTGTGCTCTTTTAACAATGGAGTGTAACTTTTTCTTTTTTTTTAAATGCAAAAATGGCGCTCACTTGATGGTTCCTCCTTTTCAATTGTTATTTAAATTTAAAAGTGATTATGACAGCAAGGTGTAAATTTAATGATGCTTAGCTTGACGGCCCACACGGGGCATGGATTGCGTGCATTATAAGTGATCCGACAGTAGGACATTGCAAAGTATGTAAAAAGACATTTAGTATCCTTAACATTGGAATCGGTGCTGTCAAGTCACACAAGAAGGGGGACAAGCATTTTAAAATATGCTACAAATTTCGACTCATCTGTCGCTGAATACATTTGTTAAAAAACCTAAACCGGAGGATGTAGTGCACGTGAATACAGAAAAAGGCTGTACAGAGAAAAATTCAGAAACAAAACCCGAGTTCGTCCATCTGGTCAGTTGTAAGCGGAAATAGTGTTTTGAATGCTGAAATTGGGGAGGGCAAGGTACAATGTAGTTTGGATTATGAACCAGGGTTACATGTATTACTAATAGAAATTATAAAAACGGACATTTCAAATCTATAGCCAACTCATAAAGCATCAATACCCCATGAACTGCCTACAGATTTTAAGTGTCAGTTCGCACTACCTCTTAATGTCACCTTGGTTTTGTCCTACTAGTCATGCAACTGATATACTTACTAAATTTTATTAAAAAAAAGTTTTTTTAGTCATGGAAAATCATGGAAATTTGTTCTATTTTGTCATGGAAAATCATGGAAAACAACTGAAAATTATCATGGAATATCATGGATTTCACCTCATTGAAAAGTGCAGGAACCCTGATGGATCAGTAACTCTGAATATTTAACTTTAATCAGTAGCACAGATTTTTCATGCTTTGGATTTTATAATTTTATTGTGTGTAATAAAGAAAGAACATTCAGATAATTTTTTTTTACAAAATTTTCAGCAAAAAGCATGGAAGATGGTGAAAACCATTGTGCCAGCAATCTTGTGGAGGCTGTTAAAGAGTTTGGGACTAATGATGACATGTTGATAAGAACAGTCGTATCCAGATCAGAGGTTAGTTATAGAGAACTGAGGCCTCTTCAGTTTTAACTCAAATATTTTCATCTTGTGGGTGCTTTATCATTTTTCAGGCCTGGCATTTTCAGGAGAGCGATTTATTCACTCGCCTATAGCTTACCTTAAAAAAATTAAGGAGGACGAAAACTAGCCTGCCTGGCCTTAGAAAATAATAACCCACATCTTTTCACATCTCTGCTATGTTAGTTCTTTCTGTAAGACAGCCACACTGCCTCTCCCACACCTCCGGGCCTTACCGAGGCCCGGAGGTGTGGGAGGGGCAGTGTAGCCATCTCACAGAGATTACCTTGTTAGCAACACTAAATAAAATGTACAAAGCCCACAAGGCAGAATTCATTTTAGCTTTTGTAAGCTGAAGGAGAGCTAATCGCTCCTCTAGGCCATGCAAGGGGAGCGATTTTTAGCCCTCCTGTATTTTTAAGAATGCCAGGCCTGATTTTTTGCCCCTGCAACTAAAAGTCGGGAGGCATATTGTATTGTTTTACCCCTGTCCATCCATCCATCCATCCATCCATCCACCTGTCCTTTCTTCCATCTGTCTGTATGCATGTAGGGTACAAGGTTTGTCCACCTAACTCCTCTTTCAGTTTTCAAACTAGAACCTTTTTACTTTACAGGGTAAAAATCTATACATATACCAAAGGTGTGCGTATTGCCTGGATTTGATTTTGTTTAATTTTTCACCAAATTATAGGTTGTTGAACTTAATAAATTTTTGTGAAATTTTGAATATAGGCTACAAGGTTTATCCTCCTAACTCCCTAGTTTTGAAGCTAGAACCTTTTTATTTTACAGGGTATTTATACATACAGTACGTGGAGAGTGGATTGTAACTAAATCACCCGCAGAGTGGAGTTATCACCCAGGCTATAACTTTCAAATTTTGTACATATCGACAAAAAACACAAGCAATGTTTCAGCCAATGGACCTCCGGGTTTAACCCGGAGGTCCATTGGCTGAAACCTTGCTGGTGCTGGTTATGTCTAGCAACAAATTTACAATTATTCCTTGGGTGGAATCTCCACTCTGCAGGTGATTTAGTGATACTACACTCTCCACGTACTGTATACCAAAGGTGTGCATATTGCTAGGAATTTGATTTTGTGTAATTTTTCACTAAATTATGGGTTGTTGAACTCAATCGGTTTTGGGGAAATTTCTAATATAGGGTACAAGGTTTGTCTACCAAACTCCTCCCATAGTTTTTAAGCTAGAATCTTTTATTTTACAGGATATTTATATTTGTGAGAGTAAATCAATTGCATTCCATTTGTCATAGAACAGATCAGTAATAATCTGTATTTATCCCATAAATGGCTGTTTATTTGAACAATAAAAGCCTTGGATAAATTTTTGCTTTATTCACCTAGTAGGGTGATAAATTTTCCCCGTAGGTTTAACACTGAAAGAATTTATTCCCCTAGTAGCGACAGACTTGTTGACCTCTGGCCTCTACCACATTTGTATATCATAATTAATAGTTCGATTTGTGATTTTTTTTTACAAAAAAACACACACTGCTCATATAATAAAGTATTTTTGCAAGTTTAGCTCAAGTTTGTAGAGGAATTATTTTTAGACAGAAATGTATTACTGCGCCTTGTTTATTTTTGCCAATTTTGCTGGTCGATTGAATTGGACCAATGTACTCCTCACTTCTCGCTGTGTTTTGTAGTGTATTATAGCATGACTTAGCCGCGACTGCCCTGTAGAAGATTTATGGGATAAACAAAATAAACGTAGAGTGTTTTCAAGTAAAAAATTTATTCTACAAGTGGGATTAAGAATGAAACGGACTCGCCAAGCTCGTCTGTTTCATTCTTAATCCTACTCGTAGAATAAATTTTTTGCTTGAAAACACTAGACCTTTATTCTATATTTATCATATGATCTTGTTTTTTTTTTTTATTTCCACAATAGAGCAGAAGCATAAATACGGTGATAAAATTTAAGAATGGGCAAACTCCCGTTATTTTTATCTCCCCAGACTTAGGTTGGGTAGCATCCAGTGTTTGAAGTTTGCATGTGTGTGTGCATTGGTGCAGCTATCCTTCTGAGGAAAGTGGTGGACACACAGAATGACACACGTGTGTGAATGGGTTAATCGATATGGCATGAGTGCCATTGTGGAAGGATAAAACGAGAGGCCACAGGCCTCGAGTTTTATCCTTCCACAATGGCACAAGTGCCATATCGATTAACCCATTCACACATGGGTGTCATTCTGTGTTTATTACATGCCTTCACATCTATAAAAATAATTATTAGAAGGACACTCAGCAATTGATTTCACAACGTTCAGCAAAAAGAACACATTTTATCGCCAACCAAATCTGAACCTGTGTTACTATTTCATCCCTTGAGTTCCAATGTGCCTACTGGCACTTAGAACACACTGGAAATCAGGGGACGATACTTAGCTTTCGCTAGGGATTAAAATTTGAATTGTGTTGCACAATTTGTAGAAAATTCCAGTGAAATTTCGCTTCAATTTAAATATTTAAATATAGTCCATTAACCATTTTTGATCTGCATATATGTGCTGAACAGATATTCATTTTCTGCATGGTTTAGTTTTGCTCTAAATGGGGATTACAAATGTAGCAGTCGAGGTATAAAGGCCATTTACCAACCAGCCTGGTTGGTCCGGATCTCTTAGTTTCGTGGTAAATCGGTCGCTTTGTGTGCTAGAGGTCGACGGTTCAAACCCCGGCTCCCACACTGATCTCTCCTCCTGTTACATTTGGGGGCTTGTCTGATCCTCAGCAGTTGGTGGCGTTTTGGACACTGTGGTGAAGCATGGTGGATGCTTCGACCACTTTGAGGTGGAATCTGGGTGAGATTCATGGTGGGTGAATCTCAAAAGAAGGGGAGAGTAGCGTAGAGGTCGAGGTATAAAGGCCATTTACCAACCAGCCTGGTTGGTCCTGATCTCTTAGTCTCATGGTAAATGGGTCGCTTTGTATGCTAGAGGTCGACGGTTTGAACCCCGGCTCCTGCACTTATCTCTCCTCCTGTTACACATAGAACAGGCATGTAATAAAAGAGCAATTCACCATACCATATTGAGGTCCGCCAAAATACGGAGGGAATTTTCCTGTTACCTTGAAATGTATATTACTGTAAATGATTCCAGTACACTGATTTCACAATTATAAACAACAATGAGAAAGATTTGTCACTCACCATAGTTTGGTCCGTAACCTCAAGGTCAAGGTCACATTTCAAGGCTCATACTTAAAATTGCTTAAGGCTTAAAAAAATAAAAAATCTGTTTCTCAGGCCCTCCCACATGGTCCTTTTGGCTGCCGCATGCTCTCTTTTTATAACCAACTTAAACTTAAAAAAAATAAAAATTAAATGGTTTATGTCTGATATTTTACCCAAGTTAAAAAAATTGATGAATTTATCCCTTGAGTGCAAGAAGGCTTTGCAATGCTTTAGCATTGCAAAGCCTTCTTGCACTCAAGGGGTGAAATACACCACCACCCATGCTATTCTGTAGATTATGAGGCCTAAAACTTGAACCAAGAACATGAACTTTTGATGGCAAAGAAGAAATTACTGAAATAAAAAATAAAATAAAAAACCGCTCGCCCGCATGCAATTTCACAAATAATGGCCTGAGAAACAGAAGATCTACTTTGTGTGGCCTAATATCAGCCATAACTCAGAAACACATCAAATTCCGATTATATTTGGTCGCTGTACATCCACTGTAGGCATTTGCTCCATCATATCTGGTTTGACAGAGCTCTATGAGCTCTGTCAAACAAGATGTAATAGAATAAATGCTGAATTTATCTCTAGAACACAAGACAAAGACCACATTCCTGTTAATTAAACACTCATGTTCATTTAATATTTTTCACTGGCAAAGAGGCTATTCAATTACTAGAGCTCCACTGCACTTTGTAATTTTGTTTTTAAACAGGTTGATTTAGCCGATGTATTATCAAGATATGAAGATCTTACAAGCAAGTCAATGTTGGACGAAGTTAAGTCATCAGCTAAGGGCGACAACTACAAAAAATTACTTATCAGGATAATTGAATCGTAAGTACATGTACACTTTTCTTGTCACAAATAAAATCTACTGTATTGCTCTCTACTTAACCTGATGCTAGATAATATAATTAATATATCTCTGTTAACCCTTTACCTAACAAACTGGCCGCTTCTGGCTGCATAGTTTAAAAAGTAGAGCTGTAGGTTAACCGAACCGAGGTTTTTAGATGTTTTAAAAAACCGAAACCATCGACATCCCGTAATCTAAGGTTTTTCGTTTTTTATTAAATACTCTCTTGCCTGCTCTTGCTGCAGAAATTCACAGAATGTAGCCATCCCAGAGTAGTGAGAGTACCCAGACACTGCCAATGGCAGTGTCTGGGTACTCTCACTACTCTAGGAAGGCCACATTCTGTGAATTTCCGACATTTCAGTTTAGTTGTGTTTGCAGCTTTCTTCAAGTTGCGTGTAGGTGTCAGACCTCGAAAAATGGCCAAGCACAATAAAGGTTCTGTATATTTAGGTAATTATTATATTGGCCTTCCTGATTCTTCATGTATTATAGCTTATTTCGGGCATTCATTGAGTTTCATTCAATTTCACTACCATTCAGTTATGACTCTGGACATAAGAATGAGTTTTATTGAATTTTACTTGGCCTCATGAACAAACCGCAAACCAAACTGAACCGAGGTTTTTCTCTACCTGAAAAACCGAAACCGAACAAGAAATTTAAAAACCTACAGCTCTATTAAAAAGTAAGCAATTGAAAAAAATATATTTAAAAAAAAGTTTCAACAAAATAATATTGTGGGACCCCTCATTGGAACGAGCCCATCAGTTGAGTATTTTATTTAACATATTCTTTGACAGAGGTTTGAGAGCTCAGGGCCGGGGAGAGAGTGTGGGGCCTGGGTAGTAACCCTGGGGACTAGAACTTTGGAAGATCCAGGCTTGGCCCAGGAGTGAAGCCATGATTCTTGGGTTAGGCTTGGGACCCCAAAATTTTTACTCCTGTGCCAACAGTTGAGAAGGGAGTTGTATCACGAATGGAGCTCTGCACTTGACCAACAGTTGTAATTCTGTACTGCATGATTTTTGAAGTGATAACTTTATAAAATCAACTTGACGTAATATATACAGTAGAACCTGTCTTGAGAGACTGCCCTTTGGGCCACACAAAAGTGGTCTCTCAAGACAGGTGCTCTCTCATAACAGGTTTCAGGTTTTCTCAAGTCAGTGAATAACCAACCACAAAATGCAGAAATGGAGAAGAATAGATTTTTGTATTACTTTGTAGTTGTTCTTTTTTCTGAAGTTTTTGTAACAAATTGAAATGGACTGTTATAAAAATTATAAAAATAAATTAGTGTTGAAATTGAAGATTTTCAACACTAATTTATTTTTATAATTTTTATAACAGTGCATTTCAATTTGTTACAAAAAGATTTTCAACACAAATTTATTTTTATTCCTATCTGTCACATTTCAGGTTTGTATGAAATTGTTTATTCAGCAATAATCCTAATCTTTTCACAGGATCTTATAAAAACATCTGAATCTTTAATGAGTTAGCAATTGAAACCCAATTAAGAGCTTTTAATACTTTTAATTATGTTAGTATAACCACAATGGATTTTCCAATTCCAGAACAGGTAAAAAGTTTTTGTCATGATTTCAGTCTCCAAAGGGGCAGTCTCTCAAGACAGGTCCATTATGGCATAGAAATACAAGTTGACACCAGGTCACAGTGGTCTCGCAAGACAGGTGGTCTCTCAAGACAGGTGGTCTCCCATAGCAGGTCCATTATAGAGTAAAACCAATGGGTGCCTGGCAGATATGGTCTCTCAAGACAGGTGGTCTCTCAAGACAGGTTTTACTGTAGTTATCACTTCAAGAATGGTGCAGTCAAAAGCCAGAACTCTAGGTCACTGATTACACAATGATGAACTTGCAAATTTGAAACATGCTGCTAAAAAATATAATTTTGACAGCCAAAAAGTAACGTGATTTTTCATTCCAAAAGCCACCAGAAGTCTCCATTTAATAACTGATTTCAGAAGTTTCTTGGGGGGAGAGGGGG
Source organism: Pictodentalium vernedei (assembly GCA_031216915.1). Lineage (NCBI taxonomy): Eukaryota > Metazoa > Mollusca > Scaphopoda > Dentaliida > Dentaliidae > Pictodentalium > Pictodentalium vernedei. Next base: position 53,301,747 of record CM062292.1, read on the forward strand.
GGGTGGCCATCGCTCGTGTCTTCGGCATCTGCATCAGTATCCCAGCACATTCGTAAGGGGGGCCCATCACAGAATTAGCTCCTAATTTCCTCTCCCCAGCCCTGGCCCCATTAGGTCTAATAACAAGTTATAATTAAGAAGTAGAAATTAATAAAACTCTGGGTTATGTCCTATTTATGTATTAACATCACATGCAAAGTAGGATAGCAGATGTGACAAGTTAAAAAAAATCAGACTAAGGCCTAAAAAAGTTAAAAATCTGTTTCTCAGGCCCTCCTGCATGGTCCTTTTGGCTCTTTTTATAATCAATGCAAACTTGAAAAATATAAAAATTAAATGGTTTATCATTACGTGTACACTCCATATAAAAAAATTATTCCAATGTCGACTGAGTGCGTTATGTATGATTATATAACAGCAGTTATTTACTCATTAATCAGTGTTGATTGGGAAAACACCTCGCAATTTACATAATAAGTTTTCTTCACTAAATCCTTTTTCTGTGCCTGAAATATTTTTGGAGAGAATTTTCTGGATCAAAAGAATCCTTTAAATGTGAAAATCGGTCCAATAATTCACGTTTTGTGTTCTAATAAATCTTTTAAAAAATGTGAATTTTGACGATCCCGTGAAGCAGTGTGGCTCTTCCATCTATTGGATTTACATGATATAAAATAGTCTGAACTCGCTTAATCGAGGTCATTGTTGTTGAAAAAAACATTCTGATTCTCAACCGAAATGGACGGGTACAGATAACTACACATTTTTTTTTTTGAACATACTGGCAATTTATCTGCTTTTCGCCCGGGATATAACATGATAATCCCCCCAAATGTAAAAATTAAAACACATTTTTTATTCTATCTGACAGACGCTATGGAACCCCAAACCCGGGGGGAGATTATCTTCAAAACACGGATCAGATCCAATTTGGGTAAACTCGATCCATGCTTCTCTCATCTTTTTCCTGGAGCTACTTCAAAACACGGTATCATAATTCAACTCGGGACCATTCCGATCGATGAAGTGTGTCCCCACGGGAACGAAATGACGCCACCCAGGAATACATTACTTGAGTTTATGGTCATGAGAACAACGTTGTGACATCTTATTCAACCCGGGGAATCGGTCATATCAGCGGTGACTGATATTGGTGATAAAACGAGTTTTGGCTCCCATTCTTTTTTTTGGAGGGGAGGGGGGCTGATTTTGAAAAGATTAGGGCCAAAACGCATGCTCTATTCAATTCGGCGAAACTCAAACCGTTCTCACCCTAACTCGGTGGTAGTGTTGCGGCATCATACTATGATGTGGATAATGAAACAGTCCACCAATAATATTAGCAACAAATAATAAAAAATAAATAAAGCTTGATGAGACGCGTGTTCATAGCTAATATTATTGGACTACTTGATCAAGACATCATGTTAAGCACTAAATATCCAAAGTTTCAACTAATGAAGTCTCTTATTTGTAGCTAATATCATTGGACTCGAGACCGCGCAAGCACTAACTTTCAGGAGATTTTAAAAATGTTTCCTGTGAATATTTTTATATTTGGGGGATGTGATATGATGAAACATAGCAAGTGTTTCGTTTCTTTTAACATTTTCTTGGGGATTAACAACAAACAAAGGATTTAATTTAACACGCCACTGAACAGAAGTAACTAATTGAGCATAATTGTATACTGGTATGTCATATGTTCAACACCTTTTCTAAGGCTAATTTACTTATTAATCTGTCAAAGGGCTGAAGCATTTGAAGCATCTATTGAAAAGAAACCCATGCTAGCTGGGGAGAATTATTATTACCAAAACACCAACATACAGATGACAGCGTCTGGCCAAAATGTTATCAGTCTACCCAGTTTCCAGCCACGAAAATAAACATACTATTTCCAAGAAAAAACGTACCAAATGCTAGGAAGATAAATCCGGTGATCCAATAGTCTCCACCCGCCTACAGGACCAGGTGGCACTTGCAAGATAAATTCTTTAATAACAACTAAAAATTTGAATTTTTTTGTCTCAAAACAGAGCTTGGGACCCCTCAATGGAAAGACTCAAAATCCACTAGCTCGTTCCAATGAAGGGTCATAAGCTATGTTTTTGAAACAAAAACTTAAACATAGTAAAATTTGAATGCAGATTTTTGTATAGCCTGAGTGCTGGCCAAATTCGGCCATTGGCGTTGTGAATTTAGTGAATTTCCATATTTTGTTTCAGTCACATAGTTTATGGCCCCTCATTAGAATGGTCCCCTCCCCCGTTAATGAGGGCCACAAGCTGTAAAAAAAGGAAAATATATAAAATTTTAAGGGAGAATTTTTCCAGGCGCGGCGGATCAGATTTAAAAGTGGAGAGATTATACTGTCGATCGTTGACTCTCGGGAGGCGTGAATACGCCATGGTTATGGGGGTGGGGTGGGGTGGGGGGGATAGAGACAGAGAGAGAGAGAGTTTGTGTGTGTGTGTGTTATGGACGTGGGAAGCAAATGTGGGCAAAATCTGTGTTTAAGGGGCAAATACCTACCCCTCCCCCGGCCCCCAGTGACGACACCAATTTTTCATGCCTTTTTCAGATATTGGAAGTTGACAAGAAAATCCCATTGTGGGTGCCTTCCACTTCCTAAACTACACTATAAATTTGTTTACCGTAGGCCATGATTCGTATGTCTCTTCTTCTAAAATTTCATGATTCCGAAGACTGAACGTAATTTGAAAAAATCCACCCGAGTTGTTACGAAAATGACCGGAAGGAGCAGATGGATTTATTTATTAATTCTGTTTCATTCTCAATTTAGTTCGTCAAAAATAATTACTGAGGTAAACGTGAAGCAGCTTATCTGCAATGATATTAAATCATATGCCGAGTTCGTAATGATTCCGAGTCTGAAAAATAGGGGCCGCACTTCGTAAAGACAGGATGTATCGCCGAGACTGTCACATTATTGTTCTAAAAAAACATAGCAACGCACAGAATTTGTTTTATTTTAAAATACTTCCTCTATTCGGTAATTTTATTTAAAAATGTCTCGATGAAATGTTTCGAGAATGAAGGTGGACAAGATCATGTTCAATGGCGATAAACTTACCTTTAATTATACAGGGGGGAATCCAAATGACATATCGGCAAAACATTTTATTTTAATACGGAAACAAGTTAAATATCTCGAAAAATATTGGGCGAATTGTTTAAAAGCGGACATTATTCCGGGGTACAATGATCTGGAAAAAACAGATATAATATTTTTATGTCATTATTTTATGAAATGCAGGTTTTAGAAATTCACTGACTGAAGACTAATATTGCTAATCAGGTTCAGACTCTGGAAGAAATTTCTCGTCGAGCACTAATTGATTATGTAATGCTTCTCTCCTAACCGCACTTGGGTACCCCACTTTTCTACACAAAAAGTGGGGTACGCGAAGTGCGGTTTTATATGGAGTGTACACGTAATGGTCTGATATTTTACCCAACTTATCCGGTACTAAAATTGAAAAATTTGTCCCTTGAGTGCAACAAGGTTTTGCAATGCTCAGCATTGCAAAGCCTTCTTGCACTCAAGGGACGAAATACACTACCAACCATACTATTCTGTTGATTATGAGGCCTAAAACAAGTCAAGAACACAAACTTTTGATGGCAAAGAAATAATTACAAAATTAAAATAAAAAAACCACCCACTCGCATGAAATTTCACAAAAAATGGCCTGAGAAACAGAAGATCTACTTTGTGGGGCTTAAATGGTATTAACTAGGTGCTCATTTCAACTCCAGATTGTTTGTAAAATTAAAAAACATATAAATTTGTAATTTTGCAATGCAGTTTAAACAAAAGCATTTTTATTCATTTGGAGCTTTTGAATACATTGTTTGTTATTGATATTGATCAAATGAGCTTAGTGTCTTTTCCCCAAACTTTCCCTAAAATTACGGCAGCATTTTTTCTTCTTTATTTTTGTAAATAGCCATTGCCATATGTCACAAAATGTGTATAATTTTGATCATAATTTACAATACAGTTGAGCCCACTTAATTGGATATCTCCTAACTGAATAACCCTCTTAATTGAATATAATTTCCCAACACAAAACCATTTACCATACCTCCAGCACAAATTTGACCTGTTAATTGAATATAGGTTATAGAGTAAACTCCTGTTAATTGAAAAAAAAATCTTGTAACCTGTCAAGAAATTACCCTGACTCTCCCCAGTTTTCCTTTGTTTATAGGTCTGCTTTGCCTCAGTACATCCAATACAGGCATTTAATCTATCATATCTTGTTTGGCAGAGCTCATGGAGCTCTGTCAAACAAGATAAAATAGAATAAATGCTAAGTTTATCTCTAGAATACAGGAAAGTGAAACAATTCCTGTTAATTAAATACTCCTGTTAATTGAATAATTTTCATTGGCAAAGTGGCAATTCAATTAACCCTTTACCTAACGAATCGCCCGCATCCGCCCACGTAATTTGTAAACTGAGCAGTAGGAAAAAATAAATTTTAAAAAATATTTCAACAAACCCATATCATGTGACCCGTCATTGGAACGAACTCGATGAGCTCGTTCCAATGAGGAGTCACATGATATGGTTTTGTTGAAATTTTTGGAAAAAATTTAAAGAATAGTAATTAAAATAATAAATTTTGATATTCTCTGTGTTGGGTAAAGGGTTAACAGTGTTCCACTGTACTAACAGTCTGATGTGATGTTTATATTATTAGGTAAGTAATTAATGGATTCTATTTTTTTAATTAAAGCAACAAATCTGATCGTGATAGAGAAAAAACTTTTCCTGAAACTGAATGTGATAAACTTTATGATGCAATGAAGGGATTGGGTACAGATGAGGCTGTGATAATTGATGTTCTTACAAAGAGGACAAATGCTGAGAGACAGCAGATTAAGGAGAAATACAAAGAGAAGTATAAAAAAGTAAGTTTTAATTGACAGTGTTACAAATTTATGCAAATGTTAAAATGCTCAAAAATAAAATGTGTGTACTGTATATACATGATAATTTGGTGGCTGACCATTCATTGAGGGGACCTCAGAATGGTTTCATATTTTTCTGGTAAAATAGAACTGACATACCAAGCCAACTCCAGCTCTACAATTGATGGAAGAAGGCATAACGTGAGTCCCAGCAAGCCCTTGCATGCATAAGTACATAGGCATGGTTACTTTGATCAGTTCTTCATGTCAGGCTCATACTTGCCAACATATTTGTAGACCACCCTATTTGAGTGTTAGGCAAATACACTGACAAACATTTCTCACATAAGAATGGAGATCTTCATGATCCAAAACTACTTTGGGAATGAATAGAATCCACCATTACAGTTAAAACTAAAAGTCCTGTAATGAAATGTGCACAAATAGAATGTCGATCTGCATGTTAATCTACACATTATAACCATAGTAAGGCTATCAAATTCAGTACATATGGCCTGTGCACAAACAGTGTTTCAGCCAATGGACCTCCAGGTAACTCGGAGGTCCATTGGCAGAAACATTGCCTGTGTTTGCTATGAGTAACCAGGAGAACCTGCCATGCTTTGGATGCCATTTGATAAGGCAATTGCATGCAATTCCTACATGCAATTAAGCTTAGATAAGCGCACAGTTCATGACAGGACTTATAGTTTTAACTGTACCTATCACGGTGCAATATATATCTACTCGGATATTTTTGTCCTATATGTTACCACAACATTTGGTTGTAGGACCCTGCAACTCCCAAATGTTTAGATGTATTAAATCCCATACTGAATCAGACAAAGGATTTTCAGGGACCGATCAGGACTATTTAAAATACGCTCTAGCCTCGGAGCCTATTTTTTCAATTCATGCGCCAGATTTCAATTTACGGAGTCACACTGCTGTTTGTAACACACACTGCAAGTGTGTAATAGCTCTCATCGTTTTCATTTAGTACACTATAGCAAACATTAATCTTCACTGTGGTTTCTGATCAAGTCTTGGCTGCCTATTTAGGCAGCCAAGACTTGATCAGAAACCACAGTGAAGATTAATGCTTGGTAATTAAGACTTGAAGTATTAACTTAAGCACTCTACAACAATGATAAATGATAATTATATATATAATACATGTAAGAGTGTCTCTCTCGATTATCCATTGAAAGAATATCAAAATATGATCTGAGAAGTTACGCGCCAACTGAGAAGCCTATTTCTGAGATTTAAGAGCCAGGCCAGGTCCTGATGTTTCAGAACCAAATACGCACTGGCGCATGTCCAGGTCGATCCCTGGATTTTCAATCTCAAAATCAACCTCAAGGCTCTCCAAGTTGTAAATATTACACCTTCTTACAACTATGCATATCACCAGTCTCTATTCGAGTTTTGTATTCAATTTATTTATTTATTGGGGTTTAATGATACTTTTGACAGCCAGTGTTACCTCTTGTCTGACAGTTTTACTGGGGAGGAAGCTAGAGTACCTGGAGAGAACCACCAAGCAATGGCAAGCAACCATCAGACTCCCCAACATACTAACTCCATACAAGCAGAGTTAGAAGTGGTTGAAGACAAGTGCACCATTGACGTGCAGTTCGCCTTAGCACACAGTGCCTCCGTGCTCCTATGTGGCAATCAGGATTACGTGCCTTGCCCAAGGGCACAACACAGTTACCTTTGGTGGGGATCGAACCATGGACCTTTCAGTTTCAAGTTCAATGGTGTAACCACTGAGTCACCACGCTCCCTTTTGTATTTTACTGTAACTCATCTGTTAGGCATTTCAATCTAAAAAGCAGAATAATCCAGAACAGAATCAAAATAGTTTTGGAATGGGTACCCCTTTAACTCTGTATATATCATCAAATATGCAGAATATTCCAGAATGGAGTCAATGCAGGGATGAGACCACCGAAAAAGCCTGTCCAGTACAAATGAAAATTTCAAAACATACCCCACAGACATTAATGCAGTTTTTGTGGGCTTGTGACATTCATGATCCACACTAAATATGGTAACATATTGATGTATCCAGTCATTCCTAACCAATACCATTTTCCGAAAATATCAACATCAGTTTGGATATCCCCTAATTTTTTTGAATAGTATAGAATTTAATAATAAATCAAATATGGAATGTCAAAAGAAAATAAAAAATAGCCAAGTCATATTATAATACTTTGTATTACATTGTTGTACCATGGAGCCCACTTAACTGGATATTTCTTAATTAAATATCCCTGTTAATTGAATATAATTTCCAAACACAAAACCATTTCCCATACCTTCTATACAAATTTGACCTGTTAATTGCATATAGGTTATAGAGTAAACTCCTGTTAATTGAATAAAGAAACATCTTGTAATATGTAGTGCCATTGCCCTGATAATCACCTAATTCCCATGTTTATCAATTTATTTGGCCTTAGAACATCCATTGCAGACATTTAATCTATTGTATCTTGTGTGTCAAACAAGATATAATAGAGTAAATTCTCAATCCCAAGAATACAGGAAGTGACTAAATCCCTGTATATTGAATACTCCTGTTAATTGAATAATATTCGTTAGCAAAGTGGTTATTCATTTATAAGGGTACCACTATACAAACCATGTTATAACTACACTTAAAAAAATATTATTTTTTTTTCTGCTTGAAGGAGCTACCAGCACATTTCAAATCAGAGTTGAGTGGTGATTTTGAGGAGATTATCCAGTCACTGCTGATGAAACCAGTTGATTTTGATGCGTACTGTCTCAACAAGGCTGTCAAGAACTTAAAGAACCAACAAGCAATGTTTATAGGAATTCTTTGTACCAGATCATCTCAGGTGAGTTTATTTTCAATTTGTAAGTTTATTTGGGAGTGCGGTGGCTCAGTAGGTAGAGGTGCAGCCTGCAAGCCGAGAGGTCCTCGGTTCGACTCACACCTGCGGCAACCACGTTGTGTCCTTGGGCAAGACACTTCATCTGCATTGCCCGCGTGGGGGCACGATGACGCCGTGTACTAATGTTTACTGCACGTCGATGGTACGCATGTCTTCAACCAATCTAACCCTGCCTGTGCTGCAGTGTGGAGTTACGATGTTGGGGATCTGGCAGCTGCTCGTCGTTGCTCGGTGGTTCTCTCCGGGTACTCCGGCTTCCTCCACCCGTAAAACTGTCACAGTCATGGTTAGCCATTGTGCATAAATATGTGACCTTAAACATCAATAAATAAATAAATAATAAGTTTATTTTATTTTTAGCTAGAGCTGGGGTGTATACAATACAGTGGAACCCTGTTAATTGAATAGCCACTTTGCCAATGAAAATTATTCAATTAACAGGAGTTTTCAATTAACAAGAATTGTGTCACTTTCCTGTATTCTAGAGATAAACTTAGCATTTATTCTATTATATCTTGTTTGTCAGAGCTCCATGAGCACTATCAAACAAGATATAATAGATTTATTTATTTATTGGTGTTTAAGGTCACATATGCACAATGGCTAATCGTGACCACGACTGTTTATGGGTGGAGGAAGCCGGAGTACCCAGAGAGAAACACCGAGCATCAACAAGCAACTGTCAGCTCTTCAACATTCTCTGTTCAAGCTCTGTTCAAGCAGGGTTACAGCAGTTGAAGACATGTGCACCATAGACGTGCAGTATGCCTTAGTACATGGCGTCATCGTGCCCCCATATAGGCAATCGGGATGAAGTGCCTTGCCCAAGGACACAACACGGGTCATCCCAGACAGGGATGGAACTCGGTACCTCTAGTATAGAAGTCCAACAGTCTACCACTGAGCCACAGATATAATAGATAAAATGCCTGTATTGGATGTACTGAGGCCAAATAGGTCTATAAACAAAGGAAAACTGAGGAGAGTCAGGGTAATTTCTCAACAGGATACAAGGTTTTTTATTCAATTAACCGCATTTACTCTATAACCTATATTCAATTAACAGGTCAAATTTGTACTGGAGGTATGGTAAATGGGTTTGTGTTAGGAAATTATATTCAATTAACCCTTTACCCAACGCAGACGATTTAAAATTTTTTTATTCTTAATATCATTTTTTAAATTTTTCAAAAAATTTCAACAAAACCATAGCTCGACAAGCTCGTTCCAAAGAGGGGTCACATGATATGGTTTTGTTGAAATTTTTCGAAAAGTTAAAAAATTTATAGTAATTTATATATTTTTTATACTTATCAATGACCCAGACATAGCTGGTGCTAATTCTCAAAATCTAGGGCCAAACACAAATTTTGCCCCCCAATCCCCAAAATTTGCATCTAAAACCAAAAATAACATGTCCTAAATGGTCCTCCAAACTTTTCCTCCACTGCGCATGCGCAGTGTCAAGGAGGTCTTAAAATTGGCGCCAATTATCATTCTTACAAGCAGTGCCTGGTCAGCGCTATGTACTCAGTGGGGAGGTACGAGTTCCCAACTCCTGAGAGGGCCATCCCCGTCTGGGTCATTGGTAAGTATAAAAAATATATAAATTACTATAAATTTTTTAACATTTTTATACTGTACCAATGACCCAGACATAGCTGAATAGAAAAAAGGCTGGAGGGCCTAGGACATAGAGGAAAATCCAGTAAGCTCAACTATATATATAATAGAGTTATCCCCTCGAGGAGAAAAGGAGGATTAGGCTTTACATGTATCTTTCTTATTTATGACAAATTAGAAAGACACAACACCTTCATAATTGAGCATAATCATATCCATGTTCTCTATTAACATCCAGTATAACCCTTTATACTAATTATTTTTAAAGTAAGCCAATAAATAAAGTAAGTCCAGAGAATTGAGACTCTTTATACTCATTAAAAGTGTCCGAGGATTGTATATTAACACCCGTTTGACATGTGACATATACAAATGCTTCACACCGAGCTACACTTTAAAAATATGACATGAATGAATTTAAACATTAGCTTCACACTTTAAAACCATCCCGGTACCGACTCAGAATTACTGACTCCGGAGGAGGTATCCCCTTGCTTTTCACTATAAAGCAGGTGACCTAAGGGAACACTTTCCCCCCCCCCTTCCCCTTGCCCTGGGTCAAATAGCTCAGAGCGAAGAGGGCAGCAGGACAGAGTCACTGCCGGAACAGAAAGCCTGCATAACTATAGTTGCAACTGTTTAGTGGACGACATTCTGAGCAACAGATAACGGACCTAAACAATGCAGGTCTCCAGAAATGGACTCAATATTTCTGAGATAAAAATTTGTGAATGTGGATGGCTGAGACCAATATGCAGCCTTCATTAAATCTGTAATAGCAACACTATTTGCGTAAGCCCAAGATGTAGAAAGAGCTCTTACTTCATGAGCCGAAATCTTAAGCACAGACTGCTGAGTTGAAGATAGATTATCATAAGCAATTTGGATAGTTAATTGAATCCATCTAGCAATAGAATGGACCATAATGTCCTTTCTATTAGGCATCAGAGACAGAAAGAAGCGTTTTCGTCCCTTTCTGATAAACTGAGATCTTCGTTTATAAATAAGTAAAGCTCTAACCGGACAGAGTAAAGGCCTATTCGCGTCTGAAGACGGAAGGGCCTTAATAACAATAGGTTCCGGATATTTATAAGGAGCCTGATTCTTAGCCAAAAATCCAACATTAGTAGTAAAGGTAATAGTGTTCCCGACACTACGATAGTGAGAATCATCCACAGATAGTGCATGAAGCTCACTGACTCTTCTAGCAGAAGAGAAAGCTAAGAGAAATGCTGTCTTATAAGATAAGAATTTGAAGATCACTGTCTCAAGAGGCTCAAATGGCTTTTCTTTTAGTTTAAGAAGAACCCAAGCTAAATTCCATTTAGGAATTAATCTAAGAGTTCTAGGTCTATTTATCGAGAAGTTTCTAACTAATTTAGATAAAGAGACATTAGATCCAATTTGTAAACTATCATGGTGTGCATAGGTATCAGATAACATAGACCTATAACCTTTAATAGTAACAGGCTGCAGTTTGATCTCATCAAACAAGTATACTAGAAAGTTTGCAATGTCTGGAATGGAGGGATCAAAAATATCAACAGAATGATCCCTACACCAACGACAAAAGACCTTCTACTTAGCCGCATTGTTTAGCAAAGAGGAGGTCCTCCCACAGTTAGAAATTGCGTCCACTGCTCGTCCTGTAAAATGCTTGCCGTGCAAGAAGGACCGCACAACGGAAATACGTGAAGGTTGAGACCTTTTGGGTTGTGATGTAGTTGACGCGATTTCCCCTGCGAAAGAAGATCCTCTCGTGGAGGAAGCTTCCACGGTATGTCCCACAGCAGACACCTGAGTAGATTTATCCATGGTCTCTGTGGAGACAGAGATGCTACTAACAGAATTTTGCGTTGAGATTGTTTTATCTTTAGCAATATCTGCTGAATCAACAGCGCTGGAGGATTCGCATATCCTATCATTCCGTCCCACGAGATCGATAGAGCGTCTACTGCATATGCTCGAGGATCCGGACATGGTGACACATACGTCTGCAACTGATTGTTGAGCTGTGTCGCAAATAAGTCTATCATTGGCCGCTCCCATTGGTAGCAAATCTGATTGAATACCTGTTTGTTGAGAGTCCATTCTGACAGCAACAAGCGACCCTTCCATGAAAGGGAGTCTGCTAATACATTCAGACGACCCGGAATATGACGGACCGAAAGTAGAACTTGGTGTTCTAGTACAAACAGATGGATTCTTTCCGTTAAATTGAATAACGGAATGGAATGAGTGCCTTCCTGGTTCTGAATATATGCTACTACTGTCGTATTGTCGGACAGGATTTGGACATGTGCTTTCTGAATAATGTTCATCCAATGACATAGTGCAAGTCAAATTGACGTCATTTTTTTTATGTTTATGTGCTTGCCTAGAAACTGCGGATCCCAAAGGCCCTGGCACTTCGAATCCGTTGGGATCAATGTTGCACCCCAACCTGTTTGACTGGCATCCGTCATAATAGTAAAACTCGGATCCAGCAACTGCAGTGGAACTCCCTGAGTCAACCACTGAATGTTTGCCCAAGTCTGAATCTCTTGTTTCACTTGATTTGACAAGAGAACGTCTATATCGAGCGAATGAATCGTTACTCTCCAATTCTGAGTCAAGAAAATTTGGAGAGTACGAGTGCGTAACTGCCCCATCGGAATGAGATCTGCAGTGGCTCCGCACAGACCTATCAGGCTCCTGAATTCTCTCGCTGTGACTTTGTCTGAGTGAAGACAATAGCGAGCGTAACAACTGATTAATTTCGCTCTGGTTAACGGCAGACGAACGAGATTGTTGTGCGTCTCGAAGCTCATTCCCAAGTGGGTGAATGACTTGGACGGCACCAGATCCGACTTCTCCTTGTTTATTATAAAACCGAGACGTCGGAGTAATAAAAGCAGATTCTGCACATCGTTCTGAAGCGTTAACTCGTTGCCATACCTCTGAAGAATGTCGTCCAGGTAGGCCGACGTTACCGCAGACGAATGAGCTCAGAAATGCATCATTACCAAGTTCATTATTCGAGCGAAAGCCCAGGGTGTTAGGTTCAAACCGAAGCACATTGCTCGGAACTGATATACAACTCCTAGGACTGCGAAGCATAGATACTTTCTGAATGCCGGATGTACCATGACGTGAAAGTACGCATCCTTGAGATCTATGCTTGTAGCATAGTCGTGCACCCGAATACTCACTCTGACTGATCGAATTGTCTCCATATAGAACTTCGGAGCGACGATCAGCTTGTTTATCCAGCTCAGATCTATGACTAGACGGAACGAGCCATCTGGTTTCGGAACCAGAAACAGATGGATGTAGAAACCTGGTGATTCCTGGTCTTCTACGACCTCTACCGCGTTCTTCTCCAGAAGAGACTGTACTTCTGATAAAAGAGCGTCTCTTTTCTGCGGATTTGACGGAAGCTGTGTCCATTTTGGACTTCGAGTTAATGGAGGCTTTCGTTTGAAGGATATTCTTAGTCCTTCCAAAATTACCACTCGAACCCAGGGGTCGTCCGTAATTGACGCCCAATTGTTTATAAAACTCAACAATCTTCCGCCTACCGGAACACGATAGAGGTTCATACCATCACCTCCTGGACCTGTGAGGCTTGTGGAAGGAGAAACTACGTCCTCCACGACCCACACCTCGCCCTGTCGACCTAGGGACATCTGACCGGTTATCTCGGCCAGTATAATGTCCCCTACATGAGTCACTGCCTTGACGGTCTCTAGAATAAGACCTAGAGGATGCATAGGAATCTCTATAGGAACTTCGCTTGGGCGTACTTGTCCCAGAAGTGCCTGTCTTACTCTTTTCTGCTGTATCCGACTTTTTAGAAGCGGATTTGAATAGCAGAGAATCCGAAGTATTCTTAGTTATCTGATCATAGATTGCTGAAAGCTTGCCGTCGAAGAGAAGCTCTCCAGAGACCGAAGCGACTCTGAGAGAGTTTTTCACCTTACCATCCACGCACGTGGATGTAGCTAGGGCGGCGTCACGTCTAACCAACTCCAGGTTTGCCACTGAAAGGGTGGAGTTATACGTGGAATAAGCTATGGCCCTCGAAAGAACTCTTAAGGAGGATTGTATATCCTGGAATTCTTTCCCTTGAAGATGTAATGATAACGCTTTAGTAAGGTGATCTGCATATGATAAGGCGTCTAAGTTAACTCTATTAGACATTATTGTTGTTTCCAACGTCGTGGTTGGAATTGACATAGACGACGGTATAGACAATTCTAGGTCTGCAGCCTGGTCGTTTAGATGCAGAGGAACTCTCGGTATGCCCTGTCCTGCCGTTTCAAATTTATTCCTTGAATTGATGAAAGGCAGATGTAGAGCATTTGCGGACAAGAAACCATACTTGCTCGTTTTGGTAGCAAGCTTATATATAGCGTCATTCAATAGTTCAAATGTTCTTGTGACATTATTGGACTGTGTCGGAAACTCAGGGACGATATCCCTAAACCGATCAAAAAATTCTGTGTCCAGTGACGCTATCAGTCTCTTATCCGGCAATGCAGCATTCTGGTCCGACGGAACAACCTCTGGAAGATAATGCCGGATAAAATCTACAGCAGCTTTATGTTGTTCCGAAAGGGAAAACTCCAGATCCTCTGAATCCCTTTTGCCATCCTGTTGGACTATATGAAGTTCTCGGTCGTCCGTACCTGATGCTTCAGCGGAGCGTACCGACCCAGCATCGTCGGATAATTCCTGATCCGAGAGAGATTCTGTCGTCTGCTGGGATGCTGCGATAAATTGTGCTATTGGTGATAGCACGTCCGTCACTGAGGCCTGTGGAGCAGTGGTCTTACGTTGCTTTGCCGCTGGAAGCTCCCTGGACGTTGACTCCTGCATATTTCTTTTATGCGAACGTCTGGAGTCTACAGGCCTCGTGTCCCTGGCTACCGGATGGCGTGACCTGGTCACTGTGGAATCCCTGATCGGTGAAGCTGGCTGGATATCCGTGGTCACGTAGCCAAGGTGCGGTCGTGTGTGCTGCCGTGAGGATGAGGAAGCCATATTGACAGTCTCTCTGGACTGTTTATATAACGGAGCGTCCCGAGTGGCGGACGTGTGCTCCGAATGCGAAACGTTTTGTACCACAACATCTGGTCCCAGATGTTGTTGTACGAGAGAGGGGCCTCTCTCGCTCTCAGCCCGGATGGACCTGGACGAGCTAGGAACCGGACTAATAGGCTTCCTCCGTTCTATCCTCTGATCCGTCGTCAATGGGTGTGCATTTTGTGTTATTATAGTGCTCGCATCACCCAAATCTCCTTCCTGGACTGCAACGGACGAACCTGGCTGCCGAGCCATTCGATGAATGGTCGCTACATCGGGCGAGCTAGCGGACGCCAATGCCGTCGATCCTACTAGGGATCTCTTAGGCAATTGACGTATTTCCACGAGCACTTTTGTCGCTAGCTCTTCATTTAACTGTGACGACGGAGGCACACCGTTGGAAGACATCATGAAAACATCACCCTGTTCTTGTTCCTCTGAAAAAGAGATTGATAAACTAGAGTGACCCTGCGGAGAAAGGACCGGCATGGCCTTTTCCCCGCTAACAACATACCGTGACACACGTTTCCAATGCTTGTCATCCCAATTGACACACACTGAGCAGGAGTTAGTGCGAGTACACTGACTACAATTAATACAATTATTATGAAAGTCAGAGGAAGATTTCCTCTTATTACAATTTGAACAATATCCTTTCTGAAAGTAACGTTGAGCCCCAATGGATCCCAAAAAAGCCTAAGTGTGGACAAAAATTTTTTAAAATATTTCAAAAAAATTAATGCAACACTTACGTATAATAATAATGTATCTTGTTATGATTAAACTAATACAAAGACAAGAAATCACTGTCAACAGAAACCATTGTCAATGTAAACAAGAAGTGTATAAAAACCGGAAACATGGCTCCAGGCACTGATAAACATGGCCCGAAATCAGTTACCAATTACAACACTATCTGATGCAAAACAGAGACTTCCAGGGAAGAAACTGCAGAACATCAGATGGTAGATGCAGAACACAACGCCTAAACACCCATGGGTGAGGACGTAAACATGGGGAAAAAACAGAATTAATTTTGTTACCAAGCTAAAACTCCTAAGAAATTTTAGTAATAATATTACAGAAAATATGCCAAAAGCATGGGAGAATAGCAAGGGGGGACTAAAGGAAAGGGAGAGAGGAAACACTGATCAAGCAGTGTAACTTTATAGCAAGAATGACAACAACAGGCCCATGCCTTGAAATTAGGGAACATAACATAATTTCATAAAAAAAATTTAAGTTATAGCCCTGATTATTTCCTGCCACTAATTTTTCCTCTCCTCCTTTTATTCCTCTTTAGATCCACCATTTCTCCAATATTTACGTGTCTGGCATCATTTAAACTGAGATTTACAAGCACAAATATCAGTCAGATGTGAACTGATGAAGGGCCAAACAAAGAATGATCATCGGTGCCAATTTTGAGACCTCCTTGACACTGCGCTTGCGCAGTGGAGGAAAAGTATGGAGGACCATTTAGGACATGTTATTTTCGGTTTTAGATGCAAATTTTGGGAATTGGAGGGCAAAATTTGTGTTTGGCCCTAGATTTTGAGAATTAGCACCAGCTATGTCTGGGTCATTGGTACAGTATAAAAATATAATATTGTTTCAGCTGATGAATTTGCATATTACATGGCGGATGCGGCCAATTCATTGGGTAAAGGGTTAAGAGGGTTATTCAGTTAAGAGATATCCAATTAAGTGGGCTCCACTGTACATGCGGAAAATGTGAAAAAAAATAATGAAAATAACCAATTGTATGTATTGTTTGTTGGATAATGGGTTGAACTCTTCAGTTAGTTGGTTTCCTTCAGGAAAATGCTTTTCCTTCATTTCATTGGAATTTCTGTTTTTATCAATTCCCCACCCCCAACCCCTAATACTTTTGATGGATATACCAATGTCACACTTTCCATGGAGTTTTCATTACAGATGTGCAGCGTAAATCAGTTGATTTTTTGAGTGATGTTATTATGTATGTCAAATCAGTTAGCTGTATTGACTAGATTTGTATTACCCAAAAGGTGATCTCAACTTGTGCACAATTTAAAGTATTCGATTACTTTTTGTTGTCAAGTGCAACTTTGAAAATCTCATTTCCTGAGTTCAGACATGCGTGGACTGTTGTTACCCTCAATAAAGATTTGTATTTAGTCATCATATTTTACTTGTATTACAGGGAGAAAATATATGCTTGTAGTAAGATAAATCCATATATCTTTTGCTTGTGAAGATACAATTTTTCTCTCATTCATAGTTTGTCTAATTTTGTGCTAAAGCGGAACCCACTTAATTGGATATCTCTTAATTATGCTCCAGGAACTCTGTCAAACAAGATATTATAGAATAAAGGCTAAGTTTATCTCTAAATTACAAAGAAGTGATCACATCCCTGTTAATTGAATACTCCCATTAATTGAATAATTTTCTCTGGAAAAGTGGCTATTCAATTAACAGGGTTTCACTGTACATGTATTGTTTTGGAATGTGAATAATAAAATCCTGTTTTATGATGCACTATTAGAAATGATTCACCGAGCTCCTGTCAAAAGTGTCTCCCTCAACAGTATACTATTGGGTTACCGAAAAACACAGCAATTCTGGCTCACAGTGATAAAAAAGTTCTACTTTACTGATATGATAATAGGGAGCGCGGTGTCTCAGTAGGTAGAGGTGCAGGCTGCAAGCCGAGAGGTCCTCGGTTCGAATCCCACCTGCGGCAACCGCGTTGTGTCCTTGGGCAAGACACTTCATCTCCATTGCCCGTGTGGGGGCACGATGACACCGTGTGGTAAGGCGTACTGCACGTCGCTGGTACCCATGTCTTCAACCAATCTAACCCTGCCTGTGCTGCAGTGCGGAGTTACGATGTTGGGGAGCTGGCAGCTGCTCGTCATTGCTCAGTGGTTCTCTCTGGGTACTCCGGCTTCCTCCACCCGTAAAACTGTCATGGTCATGATTAGCCATTGTGCATAAATATGTGACCTTAAACATCAATAAATAAATAAATAAATAAATATGATAATACAGTGGAACCATGTTAATTGAATAGCCACTTTGCCAATGAAAATTAATCAATTAACAGGAGTATTCAATTAACAGGGACTGTGTCACTTTCCTGTATTTTAGAGATAAACTTAGCATTTAGTCTATTATATCTTGTTTGGCAGAGCTCCATGAGCTCTGTCAAACAAGATATAATAGATTAAATGCCTGTATTGGATGTACTAAGGCCAAATAGGTCTATAAACAATGGAAAACTGGGGAAAGCCAGGCTAATTTCTCAGCAGGTTACAGGATTTTTTATTCAATTAACAGGAGTTTACTCTATAACCTATATTCAATTAACAGGTCAAATTTGTACTGCAGGTATGGTAAATGGTTTTGTGTTAGAAAATTATATTCAGTTAACAGGGCTATTCAGTTAACAGATATCCAATTAAGTGGGCTCGACTGTACACAGTAGTCAACACAAAGGGCATGAGGCCTCTAAAATGGGCAATATAGCTATGCGTGGATGAACCTCATCTTATGCTTGTATTCCAGTTCCAGTACACACCTTTAGATTCATCTATTTTGGGGACAACAGAGTAGAGATGGGCAGTTTGGGAATTTGGAGTTCAGTATTGGTTTCAGTATTTTTAGGGGGGCATACCACGGTATTGGTTTGGTATTCGGTATTCAGTATCTGACATGACTGATAGTACTGAAGGGGAATTCACATTAGGAAAATTCAGAACAAGTTGTTCTTGGATCATTCTACCACACTGCTGCAAATGGTACTTCCAGTGAATTCAAGATCGGAATTTTTTGGCCAACACAAATCATATCTGCAGTACAGTGACACACCTTAACCTTTAAAGTCCTATTTCAGGCATTAGTGATCTCAGAGCATATGCCCTCAGCATGCTGTTTTAGGAGATCCTCCTAACAATAGACACATCACCTGAGCAGTAATTTCTAGTCCAGTCTTGGTTGCCTGTTAAGGAGTCAAGACTTGGTTAGATTTCACTGCTAAGCAACTGGACATGTACAGTTTGTAGTCTAGTGGGAATTCGGGACAATTGTCCAGGCTGTCTTGCATGAAAAGGAACTCTCCAACTGCTGTTAAGCATCAACAAGGCTTTATTAATATCAAATGTAGGAAAATTTGAAAATTCAGATGGTTTCGGAAATTCAATGATTGGTTCGGTTCAAATTTTCGATATCCTCATGATATCAGTATTGTTTCAGTTTTTCGGTATATTACCCATCTCTACAACACAGGCTTGCGAGATCAGTTGCTGTTCAGCTCGATTGAAGAAATTGTTTTGTAATATACTGAGTGTCTGAAATACTATTTTTTTTGGTTTCTCAGAGCTTTATTACTGCCTCAGAATATCTATTAACTAGGACAGTTCTAAAAGCCACTATAATGACTCTACTGAAAAGTGCCGGGAATCCAAATTTTTCTGATTTTACACTGCATGCATTAGCTTGTTGTTTTCCCAGCAGTAGAAAAAAAATTGTTTGGATGGAATTGCTTTGTTGTAATTTATTGGAGAGTGCCAGCAGGCACTCTTCAATAAATTGTAACAAGGCTATTATTTTGAACAAACTCTTGCTAAACAAGGACTACCACTGCTGGCAGCATAGTATTTTTGAGAAAAATACCCTCATTACAAATCACCATTGAAAAATAATTTAGCACTCTACCAGTTAAACCAACAGGACCTAATTGCAATGTTCAATACTTTTTACTGCAACAGAACAGGTGCCCCAACATGCAACCTGTGGATGAATTCAAAGTTACATAATAAGTACCATGGCAGTTGTTTTTATAGTTTCTACAGGCCAAAAAGACTTGCCTAGAAACAACTTTATTGCCGCCAGATGCAGACTGGTCATGTGTAGCATAAATGTGCAAAAATTTACAGGCCTTTATGAGTTAAATAACTTCAAATAGCCTTTGCAGCATGGCTAACACCACTTCACCATGAGTGGTGAACATTTGGCACACCAAGCTACTTTGGGTATATTTCATTTATACCATGATATTCAGATTATTATGAGTTTAAATGTTAAATAAATCAGTATTCAATATTAACTTGTCTGAATCTGTTTTTGTTTATAAGAGCACAGGTGGGCAGTACTTCCACTGTCAATTTTATTGCCGAAATGAAACGAAAAAAAGAAACACACAAATTACAGGGCCTTTTTCATTTTAATAACATAATAACATACTATTTCAAGTTATTTCAAGTTATGGGCACTTTATTAACATGAGACAATACATGTTTGTTAATTTTTGGTTTCTTATGAGGTAAACTCATTTTAAAACGTAATAAATAATTGCCGCTTTCATTTCACTCTTCGCGAGGTGACTGGTGATAAATTTAGACAAGTTTGCATTCCAGGTCGAGGTCACCAAAGGTCAACTTGGATGTAGTTCCACTGTAGGTGTAAATTTTGACCACTGAAATCCCATTGCTGGTGTGTTCACCACAGACACACGTGTTCACCACGGTTGGTGTGTAAAGCTAAAATTTATGTCATAGGCTTTTTATATATAGTAGAATAGGTAATCATGGTATAAAAAGGGATATTGAGATCTAATTAAATCAATCTTGATGCAGAAATAGTTTATCTTCAACATATTGTATTTTACTTCCAGGAAAAGAAAGACATAAAGAAAGCTTACAAAGAAGGTATGATTATTTTTGCTGCTAACCTAATAAACAAATTTCCTTGTTGAATGTTGCAAGCATATACAGTAAACACAGGGACACACCTGCTACAGGGTTCTGTTCCCAGGAGCTATGCACCAAGAAATTATAAATACTTTACCTAAATACTACATTTGAGTCATCATTTTTGATGACATGTGTTGGTCTAGGTGTGGTATTCCTGACTTCTAGTTGTTGTTGCCATGGGTTCAACTCCTTGCTTGGCATCTGAAACAATCATTATAAATTCCTGTAAATAATCATTGCATCCTTCAAAATATACATTATAAGTTATCTCAGCCAACATGTATGGTATATGGAGATTTAATACCTGGATGTTGGTTTTTAAACACCGAGCCACAGGCGAGGTGTTTAAATGAGACATCCGGGTATTAAATCTCCATATGCCATACATGTTGGCAAAGATAACGTTTTTGTCCCGTTTAAAACACAAAACAAACTTAGTGAAAAAAACTTTGTGGACGCATTTCTCAGCTCCACAATCACTTGGACCAAATTCAGGATAATTATTTTGTTTTTATAATCACAGAAGACAACAGATAGAGTTACATCCTTTGGGTCATTAAGGAAACGAGTAAACAGTATTTTGTTGAAATATAGTCCCCCTGAGTTCCAATGTGTTCTATGTGCCTACTGGCACATTGAACACATTGGTACTCAAGAGACGAATTATTTGCTCTTATTTTATTTTTATGATTGAATTGTCGGAAATCTGATGATATTTGTGACTATTTTCGTTTTTTGGGGTTTGATTTTTATTTCGAGGCGAGCAAAAGTGGAAAGCTTTTGTTTAAACCATATACTCCCCGATGTTCCGCGTGTGCGCTTATACCCTGGATGTTGCACGCTTTCATATACCTTGGTTGGGTTCATCCTTTGCCATGGCTAATTGTCCAAGGCATTCTGACCAATCAAAAGACCAAATTTATAGGGATATAGGGACAAACAGGTTTTGCCATGCAAAATAACTGGCTTTACATGAAGTGGCCCTATAATTATGCCACTGCCCAGCGGTCCTTTTTTTATATGGATTTGCTTTGTGGCAATTTATTGAAAAGGACAGGGGGCACGGTGGCTCAGTGGTTACAGAATTGGATGTCACACCAAAAGCTCCATTGTTCAATCCCCACCAAGGGTAACTACATTGTGTCCTTTGGCAAGGCACTTCATCCCAATGGTCCATGTGGGGCATGGGGCATTCTGTGCTAAAGCGTACTGTACATTGGTGGTGCACTTGTGTCTTCAGCCAATGCTAACCCTGCTTGTGTGGAGTTAGTACATTGGGGAATGTGGCTGTAGGTTGCCGTTGTTTGGTGCTTCTCTCCAGGTACCCCGGTTTCTTCCACCTGTAAAAATGTCCGACATGAAGCGACCCTGTCTGTTGAAAGTGTCATTATACCCAAATAAATAAATACATTGGAAAGGACAAATGTACTCTCCACTAAACTGCATGAAAACAGATTCATACAATCAACAAAATTTTGCTGCTTAACTGATTATTAAGCACATCCACACAGTATGAAGCCTTGTGAGATAGTTGAACCCTAATATGTGTTAAAAGCACTCAACATTTAAGTTTCTTCATGTCAGGTAAATTTGCAATTACTTCAGAATTTTTTCTATACCATGACTTTCAAATCCAATTTCTTAGCAATCATTAGTAAATTCTCAATAGCCTGTATTTTATATCCTTTAGATGTAAACTAAATGAAACCTTCTTTAAATCATAATTGAAAAGTGTATACACCACCATAAAGATATGTTTTGAGTAGGGTTAAAATGGGG
Organism: Pictodentalium vernedei; assembly: GCA_031216915.1. Lineage (NCBI taxonomy): Eukaryota > Metazoa > Mollusca > Scaphopoda > Dentaliida > Dentaliidae > Pictodentalium > Pictodentalium vernedei. The sequence goes on from CM062292.1 coordinate 53,323,831, forward strand.
TAAGAAAGAAACATAAATTTGCTCATATGGATGTCTTTTTTTTTAAATTATTAATTAGTATATGTAAGTACTTTCCAATAAATTATAACAAAATGATTATCTAAAGTTGGACATCATTTCACAATTCTATACTAACCTCTTCTACTGGAATTCAGCAAGAATTTATCTCTCTCTAAATTTCCAAGTTAGAAACATAACAGAATAAGCTAATGCTCCTATGTATATTAACCCTTTCACTCCCTGCACTCTGATGTCAATATACAGATTTGAAGTAGCCATTTTTCCCATAATGCAACTGGGAATTTAACCAATTCAATCTTGTTTGGTTAAATTTCTAGTTGCATTATGGGAAATATTTGCACCCTGAACTTTAGATATTTTGACATCAGTGTGCAGGGGGTTAAATACGGGTGGTATCTTCCATGTTCAGTGGCAGCAATTGGAAGAGTCCATGTCCATTATTTGGGGGTAGACCAATTAATATTTTCAGTGTGCAGCCTTGGGGCTGCACACTGAAAAAATTGGCTTGTCTACCCCACACATTCCCTTAGCAGCTATCCCACATTATGAAATTATGACATATCATGCTCCTGGACCCCCACAAACGACCTCTCAGGTTCAAAGGGTTAAAATCAATAGATTAGCCAGGTATGAACCTCTTTGTTCTGAGCAGTGCCTATGGCGTGATAAAAAAATATGCCAACCACATTCACATCATAACTATCACATTCACCTCACAACTAAATATTTTATATACTTTTTGAAACGCTCGCGATGGATCATCATGGTAGTGTTTGAGGGATGGGAGGACTGACGGCAATCTGTCTTGTGCTGGACGGTACTGTTCAAACCCAATTCGACAATCTTGATTCAGGTTTTTCCCGCGGGGTGGTGGGACGTCATTGGATAATCCGATGTTGTGTTAATTCACAAATCATAAATCTCTCTCTCTTTTTCTCTCTCTCTCTCTCTCATCCTATTTATTTCCTTATGCAACATTGAATGCAAGAGGCTAAGGAACAATCAAACATTCGTGTTGATATTAATACTGACATTCTTGCCATTCTAACAGGTTATATGTAACTTTGCTTGTTTTGTGGAGACGACGAGTTATAAGCTTTCAGCTTACAGTCGAATCCACCAGCTTGTTCTATTCACACTATGTTTGCTTGTACATTTGGAAATAAATATTGCTTAAACTAACTATCAGTGGACCCCAAAGAGGAATGCTACCAACCCAACCTGCTCTGCTATCATTCTTCTTCGGGAGCTGTTGATAAACATGAAGTCTATGTCATTGGTGCATGTTTGCTTGGTGATGGGTGCAGTAAAAATCTCTTTAGGATTAATAAAAACGATTACAGTGAAGCCCACTTAGTTGTATATCTCTTAATTGAATAACCCTGTTAATTGAATATAATTTCCAAACACCAAACCATTTCCCACACTTTCAGTCCAAATTTGCCCTGTTAAATGCATATGGGTTTTAGAGTAAACTCCTGTTAATTGAATAAAAAATCTTTCAATATGTCATGGAATTACTCTGAAAATGACCAAATTCTCCTTGTTTTTGACCTATTTTGCCTCAGTATATCAGGCATTTAATCTATTATATCTTGTTTGACAGAGCTCCATGAGCTCTGTCAAACATGATGCAATAGAATATATGCTCAGTTTATCTCTAGAATACAGCGTGACAAATCCCTCTTAATTGAATACTCCTGTTAATTGAATAATTTTCACTGACAAACAGGCTGTTCGATTAACAGGGTTCTACTGTACATGTATCTGTAAATAAATTCTTATTACACATTCCCGAAATAATGTGGCTCCATCAGCTTGACTTTGCCATTAAAGCAGGAAATAAATCATATTAGGTTTGAGGATATAAGAATTAAACAATCAATGTATTTATGTTTAAGCATACAAGAAAGATCTTATTGATGAAGTGAAGAAAAATTCAGAAGGAGAAACAAAAAAACTATTTGTGGACATTGTGAATGTCGAGCGACCTTCTAGTGGACCTGCTGATGATAAGAAATCAGAAGAATTAGTGAAAAAACTACAAAAGGTTGGTGACATATTACAGATATAAATTGGAAAAAGTAGCATTTTTTACTTTTGTGTTAGTAATTATTGTGTCGCCGCGCCACGAAGTGGGGAGCGACATATAGGGATTACTTTTGTCTTCTTGTGTCGTCCGCGTCGTCCGCATCACACTTTCTCTTATCCGCCACTCCTCTTTAACCTATGAATGGATTTCGATGAAACTTTCAGTGATTCTTTATCACATAATGGCATTGTGCACCTCCTATTTTATTTTTTGATCCGCTGTATTTTTTCCAGAGTTATGCCCCTTTTCCACTTAGTATTCTGTCTGAAATGCCAGGCGACACACGTCTTCCATGGAAGACTCACATCTAAGTGCATTTAAACTTGTTCATATATTTATTTTAAAACCCATCATCGATGGGTCATATTATGGCATCAAGCTGTCTACCATTCTGGATCCATCCAGATCCGTCTGTAATACATTTATTGGTATATCTATCTGGTTCATTCCCACTAGACCAATTCCCGTTAGACCAATATCCACGAGGCCAATTCCCAAAAGACCAATTCCCCTTACACCAACTCATGCGTTCTACTTTAAAAATAATTCTATATCAATAATTTGATATATTTATTAATATTTATAAATGTATTTAATGTTATTGATATTCAAGCATGAAAATAAACAGTCTGTCATTTGCAGAATGAGGTGAATTTGCTGATGCTATCCCATTCAATGGGCCAGTTTATCTTCTGGGTACCTCTTTCTGCTTATGTTTTGAGACCTTGATTCAGGTTGAGGTTCACAGAGGGTAAATTTAGTGATGCTATCCTGCTGTGCAGGGTAGCATTACCGAATTCACCCTCTGGGGAACTCATTTTTCAGATGATAGTCTGCTCATTTTCTGGCTTGTCGATATTTTATAGATGTTGGGCAGATTTTTATAAATAAATGTTCTCCTAATTATCCTTAATCAACCCTTAATCAATAACAGTATGTAGTTGGTCTAAGGGGGATTGGTCTTTTGGGAATTGGCCTAAAGGAAATTGGTCTAAAGGGAATTGGTCTAGTGGGAAGACACCGTCTATCTATTATCGGTTCCTGGTCCAATTCGTATTCTGATTAATGGTTTTAGATCAAGTACAGTGGAGCCCACTTAACTGGATATCTCTTAATTGAAAATCCCTGTTAATTGAATATAATTTCCCAACACAAAACCATTTACCATACCTCCAGTACAAATTTGACCTGTTAATTGAATATAGGTTATAGAGTAATCTCCTGTTAATTGAATAAAAAATCTTGTAGCATGTCAAGAAATTACCCTGATTCTCCCCAGTTTTTCTTTGTTTATAGACCTATTTGGCCTTAGTACATCCAATACAGGCATTTAATCTATTATATCTTTTTTGACAGAGCTCATGGAGCTCTGTCAAACAAGATATAATAGAATAAATGTTAAGTTTATTTCTAGAATACAGGATAGTGACACAATCCTGTTAATTGAATACTCGTGTTAATTGAATAATTTTCATTGGCAAAGTGGCTATTCATTTAACAGGGTTTCACTGTATCATAAAATTTGTATGGGTATACCTTGGAATAATGTGAATATGAGCTTATTTTCTGCATGTAGCAATTCTCATCAGCTTTATTTTTGAGAAAAGCTTTCAGGTTGGAAAAAACTCTAAGGGGGGTGGGGGGGGGGGGGGTGTATACGGTGTCATTGCAGTAACCAGTTCTCGTTAGATCACCGAAGTTAAGCAACATCGAGCCCAGTTAGTCCTTAGATGGATGACCGTCTGAGTGATCGATTCGGACTCCTGCATTGTGTCCTTGGGCAAGGCACTTAACCCCGATTGTTCACATGGGGGCACGTTGACGCCATGTACTAAGGCATACTGCACGTCGATGGTACGCATTGCTTCAACCAATCTAATCCGGCCTGTGCTGCAGTACAGAGTTACGATATTGGGGAGCTGACAGCTGCTTGGAGTTGCTTGGTGGTTCTCTCCGAGTACTCCAGCTTCCTCCCCCCGTAAAACTGTCACAGTCATGATTAACCATTGTTCATAAGTATATGACCTTAAACACCAATAAATAAATAAAACTTTAAGGCAGTTTATTCCAAGTGTTCTGTTAGAATGAGGTTGCATGACACACTGTTATGTACCTGTACAAATTTATCCTAATTCTCTTATCATTTATCTTGAAAGAATTAGGACAACCAATGCATCTATAGAAGTAGACAGGGAGTTTTGACCAGAGTGCAACTGTGTCGCAATCTTGTGAAAATTCTATGTTCGCTTTCCTCTTCATAATACTGAATAATCACACTACCAGATAGTCAAAAGGAGAGATACAAGAACATTGAATCTTTGAATCTCATGCTCGATTTTCATTTTTTTCTCTATTCAATCTTCATTTCAGAATATTTTAGTTGCAAAATCTTAACCCACTGGTGCAAGTGTATCACAAATGGATAATGATCTGATTGAGGAAGATACCATTTTTGTCATCACAGTATTCTATGTATATGACTGGGAGCACAGTGGCTCAGTGGTAGACTGTTGCACTTCTATGGTAGAGGTCCCAAGTCCGATCCCCATCCGGGACAGCCCACATTCTGTCCTAGCAAGGCACTTTATCCTGGTTGCCTACATAGGGGCACAATGACGACGTGTACTAAGGCATACTAGACATCGATGGTGCATGCACATGTCTTCAGCCTCTGTGACCCTGCTTGAGCGGAGTTAGAATGTTGAGGAGCTGACAGTTGCTCGTCGATGCTTGGTGGTTCTCTCAGGGTACTCCGGCTTCCTTGACCCATAAAACTGTCACAGTTGCAGTTAGCCTTGTACATAAGTATGTGACCTTAAACACCAATAAATAAATAAATGTACATGACTTCCTGTGGGAACCCTATAACATGGAGCAGTGCTTGTTTACTGAGGTAAATAAGTTCTGTTTTACTGGTAAAATAGATTTCCAAAATCAATGCCTAGTGTGGAAGTCCTCTAAAGTGAGCAGCATATATATAAATGATTGGCTAACGTTGACTTTATCTCCATGTTACAGTCAGAAGAGCCATTGTGTTGTGAGGTAGCAAATGATGTAAAGGTGACCTTAAACACCAATAAAGAAATAAAGAAATGTACATTAACTCTTCACCCAATGTAACGGCCAAAACAGGCCTGTGCTATTCACAAAAATTGCCATTCAATATTCATTATTTTCCTAAAAAAACATAACTCATGACTCCTCATTGGAACGTGCTCATTGAGCTCATTACAATGATGGACCATAAGCTATGTTTTTGATACAAAAATAAAAAAAAAATAGTTGTTCAATAATTTTGTTTGCAAGTGTCGTCTGCTTTTCATATTAGGTAAAGGGTTAATAAGATTTAAAACAAATAGCACAGAAGTTTACTCAAGCTCCAATTTAATTATTCTTGTAACTTTTCCAAAACCGTTATATATTTTATAATTAAGATAAAGTTAACTTGAGTGATAAAATGAAGTGAGATAACACACTGATTGAAAGTGTCTTCTGCTGTGGTTTTAATTCAGAAAGATTACAAAAAAGTCTCTTCTCAGCTAGATGTAATCCTCTGGAAACTGATGTAATAATATAAAACTTTCAAGCAGCAATGTTTTTTCCAAACTGAAACTAGAAATTTAACCCTTTACCCAACGTAACGGCCAAAACCGGTCAGCGCTATTCTAAAAAATCGGCAATTAATTTTCACTATTTTTTTCATTTTTTGTCTCAAAAACTTAGGTTATGACCCCTCGTTGGAACGAGCTCATCGAGCTCGTTCCAATGAGGGGTCATAACCTATGTTTTTGAGACAAAAAATGAAAAAAAAATGAGTTATTCAAGAATTATTTTTGCAAGTGTTGTCTGCTTTTCACGTTAGGTAAAGGGTTAACCAATACATTCTTGCTTGATAGTGCTCAATGAGCTCTGTCAAACAAAATTGAATTGATTAAATTTATGAGAGACAAGTGCTATGCTGGACCCTTAGTTACACAGCATTCGTTACTCAGGAATGAAAACCCTTGTGAATTCTTGTTGTTCCCCTCTTCAAAAATTAGCATGTCCACATAAAGTTCTATCATTTTGGTTATTTATTTATTTATTGTTGTTTAAGGTCACATACAGTTAAAACTAGAAGTCCTGTCACGAATTGTGTGCTTATCTAGGCTTAATTGCCCGTTAGAATTGCGCGCAATTGCCATATCGAATGGCATCCAAAGCACGGCAGGTTCTCCTGGTTACTCATTGCAAACACAGGCAATGTTTCTGCACATTGCTTGTGCACAGGCCATATGTACAGAATTTGATAGCCTTACTATGGTCATAACGCGTAAATTAACGTGCAGATCGACGTGCTATTTGTGCGCATTTCATGACAGGACTTCTACTTTTAACTGTATTTTTGCACAATGGCTAATCAGGACCGTGACAGTTTTAGGGGTGGAGGAAGCCGGAGTACCCTTAGAGAACCACCGAGCAACGACGAGCAGCAGCCAGCTCCCCACCCATCATTTTGGTTAGATTCATAATTACATTATGGGAAAAAAATACTACTTAAAATTTCATTATTTTTACATAGGTTTTAGAGGGTGAATGCATTAAATGTTAACCCACTGAGTATTTTCAAGATATTTTTCATCAAATCTAGTCATGGCTTCTGTGAAGCAGCCATGACTAGATTTGATGAAAAATTCATTCAAATTTAACTCAAGAAATAAATGATGAAAACATCTATGCAGTTTCCAGGTGAAAATTTGATCAAATGTGTAAATTCCACTTATTTCACTGGCAGGTGAAATCCTGTCCTGGGCAAAAATATCCACCAGTAGAATGAAAAGAGTTAAATACTCACTGAAGAAAATAAAATCTACAAAGCAAAAAAGAAGATTCTGTGGTTGTCTGTAATATCTTCACTGTATCTTGAATATTTTTAATTCAATCAGTAGGTAGAGGTGCAGGCTGCAAGCCGAGAGGTCCTCAGTTCGAATCCCACATGTGGCAACCGCGTTGTGTCCTTGGGCAAAACACTTCATCTCCATTGCCTGCGTTGGGGCACGATGACGCCGTGTACTAAGGCGTACTGCACGTTGATGGTACGCATGTCTTCAACCAATCTAACCCTGCCTGTGCTGCAGTGCGGAGTTACGATGTTGGAGAGCTGACAGCTGTTCGTCGTTGCTCGGTGGTTCTCTCCGGGTACTCCGGCTTCCTTCACCCGTAAAACTGTCACGATTAGCCATTGTGCATAAATATGTGACCTTAAACACTATTGAATAAATAAATAAATAAATAAATAAATAAATAAATAAATAAATAAATATTAATTCAGTCAAAAGCAACATTCTCTCTATTATTTCTATTAATATGTCAAGTTTGTAGTGAATGTTTAGTAAATGGTGTGGTGTTTGATAGTTATGTGCAATCAAGTGGTTTATTATGTTAACCCTTTACCCAACGAATCGCCTGCATCCGCCCGAGTAATATGCAAATTCAGCAGTTGAAAAAATATTATTTTTCAAAAAATTTCAACAAAACCATATCATGTGACCCCTTGTTGGAACGAGCTCATCGAGCTCATTCCAACAAGGGGTCACATGATATGGTTTTGTTGAAATTTTTTTTAAAAATTTAAAAAATGATATTTAAAATAATAAATTTTGATATCGTCTGCGTTGAGTAAAGGGTTAACAAGTAATATAAGCATAGCCAATATACTTACTTTTCTTTTATAGTGTTCAACATTGAGAGACAAGAGTAGTATAGTGTTAAACATATGGTATTGCAACAAGAATGTTTCTTTGCTTGCAACACAATTCTTGCTTAAGTGTGTGTTTGAAGGGCTTGTGGTTTCTACCACTTCAGCTCTGTCACTAAGGACAGATGGCTTACTAATTAAGTATGTGGTGTTCAACTACTAACAGAGTGTTTTGTTTCCTGTTCCTCGAATATGGTGTCTGGTAAAAATGCCAAGAGTGAGGAACTGAACTAATTTTTATGGTGTCGGAGGACATACTCTGATTCTGCTGTTTGTTGATCTCTCCCTAAACACTTATAGGTTATCTGGGAAAGGGAATGTTTTTCAGCTTGGCATTGGACTTGGAGAGATTTTTGGGGTGCAAGAACTATCTGCCCGAAAATCTTGTCATGGGCAGAACCCAGTCTAAACTTGGATAGTAAGGATATAAGTTAATTTTGGCATGGTGCCATCCAGATTTGGACTGGGCAGAACCCAACACTGTGAGTGTCAAAGGACCAAACCTTCCGATTCCTCACCTGGAAAAATTTGAATTTTGCTAGTCTCTGATGCAATATCCTGATACCCTAAGAGATTCTTGGCAACATTATCATCAATATACAATTACTGATTCTTAACTTGTAGAGTGCTAAATTATTTTTGGTTGGCGAACTTTGTTCACTTGTCTTCGCTTTGTTACAGTTTATGGGAGAGGGCCTCTAGGGACTGTCTCATAAACTGAAACAAGGCAAATCCATGCAGATAAAATAGTTGCACTTAAAAGAAGGTATGAAGCACCTCCACAAAATATGAAGACTTCAAGTTGTGGTACAGTACGGCCGCCATGGACAGGTCACTTTCCATGTGTGAGCAATATTTCCATGGGCACGATAATATTAGAGTCCAAACACTAATTATAGGAATAATCATCAAAAATTTAATTAATGAAGCACCGGGTACAACCCAGTGCTTCATTAATTAAAATTTTTCTGATGATGATTTTTATTACCTGGTAAACGCATGTGTGGACATCACTGCCCATGCATGGATTATGACCAGTCCATGGCAGCCACACTCTACCTACACTTCAGAATAAAGTCCAAACATGGGCTTCTAGCATTCTAACAGTTGAAAAAAACTAGGGGTGTCACGGTTGTTGATTTTCCTAATTGATTAATCAGCTGAGATAATTTATCATAATTGGCTAATCATACCCAGGTGGCTCCTTACGAGTTTTAAGAAAATGAATATACTCTGAACAAAAACAAATATCTTGTATTGTCAACATTACATTTGGGAAAGTTTACTTGTTGAAATTAATCCTTGTGCCTTTCACACTTGCTGACTTTTTATCTGTTACTTATAGGGATGCAGGAATCTGGGTTCACAGGAGATATATTCCCCCAACTTTCTCCAGTAAGGGAGAGGGAGAGTGAGAGAGAGAGAGAGAGAGAGAGAGAGAGAGAGAGAGAGAGAAAGGGCAATGGCGAGACTGAGAGAGAGAGAGAGTGTTTAAGAGAGAGTTTAGGACAGCATTTTATTACACATCCATTCAACTTTAAACCCTTATATATAATGGGATGATTCTGTATACAATGGGTGATGTACAAGCCAGAACTTTTTTTCCCGGCACCGTTCATACTAGTTCCTTTCCCATCGAGTCATTAGTTACGCTTTGAAAAGTTTCCAAATTTCGTTATACAATTATCAACAATCTGTTGCATAGTGTGAAAATGAAAACGTCCAAAGCAAAATAAAGTCGGTTCACAAAAAATTAGTTAACCAAAAATGAGATAATATTTTTAAAAAAAAAACCCAATCATTTCCAACCAGAACATTAACCCAGTCCCGTACCTGTCTCGTTTTGTGGATCTGTTATATCTAAATTGGTCAACTTTATTTCGGTAAATCTTCGTACATCTTGACATGCTTCAAACTTCTTTTAAAAATGTTTCTCCTAGCTGTTTTGCAAATCGGCACAAATGTGTACTTATATTTTTACTAACAGTAATAGCCACCAAATGGTTAGGTGTGATTGGGCACCAGCTGAAGAGAAACAGTGATGCGAATTTCAACAAACACTGGTCCCGAAAAGGTTGTTTTAATTTTTTATGGAAGTACAGCTTCAGTCAAAACAAAAGGGCTCTTCACCTTTGGGTTTAAACATTGGAATTAAAATTTGTTGATTTAAATGAATTTTAATGCATGGGTTGTGTAATAAACACAGAATGCGATGTGTGTTTGAATCGCGAAATATGACTATGCCATTCCAACTCGTTATGTAAAACACCCACCGATTCAAACACACATCGCGTTCTGTCTATATCTTTACCAACCTTGGTAGTGGATGTCCATATTTTATCCCAGACAGTAGAGCCTACTGTACCCCAATGAATGCATGTGTAGACTACAGCTATTGCCATGTTGGCCTACACAGCTTCTACGCAGGTCTTTATGAACCAATATTAATTGGCCTCTTTTCTTCCAAAATTTGTATGCTTGAATATTTTGGTGTGAAAACATTGCAGCCATGTGTAAAGCAGCCAGCAGTGGGCCACAGAGTCAAGAGAAATGCATATTTTTTGGCCCCATATTTAATGAATTTTTCCATCAGGCCAAAACAGTTTTTTGTCCCAGTGGGGAAATTTGTAAAATATGTAGTCAAGAATATGCACTTTTTCTCAGTGTAGATGTGCAGTCAATCTCCAAGCACTTAAAGGAAGTAAAAATATACTGATTATTTGACTAAAGAAAATACTAATTGATTATGCAGTGAATAATCGATAGTCAACTAATCAAATTTTCATTACAGTCATACAATTAATGTAACCTTTAAGGATGTAATTTTTTCAGGGATTTTTTAACATGATTTCAGGTTATTTTTTAATTAATTTTTTTATTTCTTTAAATTTATATGAAATTGGTCATATCATTATTTTAGGACAGAAGTTTGGTTCTGACAAATGTCCATCTGATCAGTCACCAGTTCATTTATTAACAATTAGAAGTGGAATTTCATGCCGGAATCAATTTCTCAAAGTGAAAATCATTGAGTAAATATTAAAGAAGTTGCAATAGGGGTAAAACTGCACTTAATCCATGACATTCTGTTGACAACAAGATATTAATTAAAAATAAAATATATTTAATTTTGGGAATTTACTAAAAAAAAGTCCATTCCAATCAGGGGTCCTAACCTAAGTTTGAATGCTTTTTGTGAATAGTACTGACTGATTTTGGCCATTATGTTGGGTAAAAAGTTGATATTGATAAGATTTACACTAATACTGCCCAGTACACATGGTTAGTTGCTCAGTTAATAATGAAATTTGTAATCCCAAAAACTTTCTGTTTAGGCCTAAAAAAATAAAAAATCTGTTTCTCAGGCCCTCCCGCATGGTCCTTTTGGCTGCCGCATGCTCTCTTTTTATAACCAATTTAAACTTAAAAAAAAAAAAAAAAATGGTTTTTGTCTGATATTTTACCCAAGTTACAAAAATTGATGAATTTGTCCCTTGAGTGCAAGAAGGCTTTGCAATGCTAAAGCATTGCAAAGCCTTCTTGCACTCAAGGGATGAAATACACCACCACCCATGCTATTCTGTAGATTATGAGGCCTAAAACTTGAACCAAGAACATGAACTTTTGATGGCAAAGAAGTAATTACTGAAATAAAAAATAAAATTAAAAACCGCTCGCCCACATGCAATTTTACAAATAATGGCCTGAGAAACAGAAGATCTACTTTGTGTAGCCTTATAATAGATTGATAACTGTCATATCACACTCTATAGGTACATGGAAATATACACTCAGTGAGGCTGTGCATAGAACAGGGTTAGTCACATAATAGAGATGCTCTTATTTATAACCAGAAAGAAAAGAGTCAGGATTAGTTGATAGGCTTCTATATATAGACAAAATGCGATGTGTGTTTGAATCGGTGGGTGTTTTACATAACTCGTTGGAATGGCGTAGTCATATTTGATGATAATATGATTACGCCATTCCAACGAGTTATGTAAAACACCCACCGCTTCAAAAACAAATCGGGTTCTGCGTTTATTACACAACCGATGCATTCAAATTCATTTAAATAAACAAATTTTAATTCCGATGTTTAAACCCAAAGGTAAAGAGTTTGTTTTGACTGAAGCTGTACTGATCATATGGATCGATAAAAAAATTAAAACAACCTTTTCAGAACCAGTGTTTGTTGAAATTCATATCGCTGTTTACTAACAGAAATAGCCACCAAATGGTTAGGCGTGAATGGGCTGGTGCCCATTCACACCTAACCATTTGGTGGCTATTACTGTTAGAATATGTGCAGATTTGCAAAACAGGTGGGAGAAACGTTTTTAAAAGAAGTTCGAAGCATGTCAAGGTGTACGACGATTTACCGAAATAAAGTTGACCAATTTAGATATAATGGGATCCACAAAACGAGATGACCACAGGACTTGGTTAATGTTCTGGTTGGAAATGATTGTTTTTTTTTTTTAAATATTATCTCATTTTTTGGCTAATTTTTTGTGAACTTTATTTTGCTTTGGACGTTTTCATTTTCACATTATGTGACAGACGGTCGATGATTGTATAATGAAATTTGGAAACTTTTCGAAGCATAATTAAACGGTGCAGTAAAAAAGTTCCGGCTTGTATATCACCCTTTGTATACAGAATCATTTATATCATAGCGGCGATTCCATTGAATACAAGGAATAAAGTTTAATGGATGTGTAATAAAGATGGATATAGCACACACTACACAAATATATATATACACTGTCTAAGGCTGTGAAAACGCATAGGGTTAGTTGGTTACATGTTACACAGGTTGCAGGATTAAAAAAACTGATGGAAATACTTATACTGGATTGTTTATTTTTTTAAAATGACTTTCAAAAATGAAAACATAACTATTTTTAATTAATAGCTTGTTTAATTCAGATGACTGAATACAAGAGAGCACTAAATGGTTAATTTACCAAAGCTGATCTTTACACAAAAATGCCATGTCTGCAGGCATAAACTTGCATGTACAATTCAAATACGAATAGAAAAGTGAAACGTTAGAAACTTTCACTGGTGAAAAAGAGTTTGGATGAACAAGCTGGCCCTTGAACTCTCCTCTTCTCCAGTTCTACCTTCATTGCTTCTCCAAGGAGTGCACCTATTTCTGCTTTCCCCTATCACTTATGACCCTCACCAGCTTAACATTGAATTTTACTATCTTTTCATCTTCTCATTGTTTTTTATCTTAGTGTATGTTCATACCAGAAAATAAGTGGTCAGACAAGGACAATGTCAAGTACAAAAAGGCAGATGTCTGACTGAGGTTTAAAACCATCAGTCAAAATGTCTGATGCAAAAATTATCAATGAGGTTCAGTGATCAGAACAGCATGCATGCTGGAATCCTGAACATAACGAGCAAGCCTAAGATTAATGATTATTGTTATTTCTGGTCCTGGCAAGTTGGGAAGTTTGAAGAAAGTGACTGTACAGCTCATCAGTATTAACAGCATGTGCAGTAATACGATTTGATATCAGCCATACATGTATCTAAATTATGTCTTAAGGGTAATTGAGTCCCAATTCAGAATAAAACCAATCATACCTTGTTTGGCAGGGCTCATTGAGCCCTGCCAAACAAAGTATGGTTGGATGAATTTTTAGCAGTTTCAAGATGAAGGTTCATGTACACACAAAACACATTATTTTGAATTCTCAAACTCCATTTTGTAATATGTCAGATATCATTCTTAAATGACAAACATGATTCATTTGGTGTCTTACATTTTGTCTGGAAGCGCAATGAAAATTATTTTCAGGCTTGTGTATGTTGGACAAAAATGAACATATCAATCACAATTGGTTTCCCTCTACCTAACAATTTGAATAAATCTATCCAGCATTTTATTTTTCCAGCATCTCTTCCACCCCTTAGTTTATTATTCTTGTTTTAACTCTTTGTCAGTTGCAGGGAAGTTTCTTCTGCCCAGTACAAAAATTCTCTGGTTACCTTATAGAGTGTGTTAGGCCCCAAAAAATTAAAAATCGGTTTCTCAGGCCCTCCCACATGGTCCTTTTGGCTGCCGCATGCTCTCCTTTTATAACCAATGTAAACTTAAAAAAAATAAAAATTAAATGGATTATGTCTGATATTTTACCCAAGTTAAAAAAATTGATAAATTTGTCCCTTGAGTGCAACAAGGCTTTGTAATGCTTTAGCATTGCAAAGCCTTCTTGCTCTCAAGGGACGAAATACACCACCACCCATGCTATTCTGTATTATGAGGCCTGAAACCAAAACCAATAACATGACCTTTTGATGGCAAAGAAATAATTACAGAAATAAAAAATAAAAGAAAAAAAAACGCTTGCCTGCGTGCAATTTTATGAATAATGGCTTGAGAAACAGAAGATCTACTTTCTGTGGCCTTGTTGGCACTTATTGCTAAAGTAGAAGTTGTTCTCTTAAGGCCCCACAAAGTAGATCTTCTGTTTCTCAGGCCATTTTCTGTAAAATTGCATGTGGGCAGGCGGTTTTTAATTTTATTTTTAATTTTTGTAATTATTTCTTTGCAACCAAAAGTTCTTGTTCTTGGTTTGTTTTATGTTTGAGGCCATATTATATACAGAATAACATGGGTGGTGGTGTATTTCGTCCCATGAGTGCAAGAAGGCTTTGCAATGCTTTAGCATTGCAAAGCCTTGTTACACTCAAGGGACAAATATATCAATTTTATTAACTTGGGTAAAATATCAGACATAAATCATTTAATTTTTATTTTTTCTAAGTTAGCATCTTTTTGTATTGGTTATAAAAAGAGCATGCAACAGCCAAAATAACCACATAGGAGGGCCTGAGAAACAGGTTTTTAACTTTTTTTAGTCCCTACTCTGCACACTGATGTCAAAATATCAAAATCACAAGCAGAAAATGTTTCCCATAATGCATCTAAGAATTTAACCCTTTACCCAATGCTCATGATATAAAAATTTGTTATTTTAATTATTTTTTCCCCAATTTTCTAAAAGATTTCAACAAAACCATATCATTTGACCTTTCATTGAAGTTTTCTCGACTAGCTCATTCCAATGATTGGGGTCACATGATATGGTTTTGTTGAAATTTAAAAGAAAAATTTCTACTTCTCTATTTGATAATTACACAGGCAGATACAACCACTTCATTAGATAAAGATTTAACTAACACAATCTGTTTTGACAAAACTCTATGCAATCGGTCAAACAAGATTGTGTTGGTTAACTCTTGTCCTGCTGAGTATTTTTAATAAATTTTTCATCAGATGTAGTCATGGCTGCCTAAAGCAGCCATGACTGGATTCGATGAAAATTTCATGAAAAGTTCATCCAAGAATTCGCCTGTCAAAAGGTTGGTACACTTTGCAGGAGAAATTTTTGTTAAATGTCC
This sequence comes from Pictodentalium vernedei, assembly GCA_031216915.1. Classification (NCBI taxonomy): domain Eukaryota; kingdom Metazoa; phylum Mollusca; class Scaphopoda; order Dentaliida; family Dentaliidae; genus Pictodentalium; species Pictodentalium vernedei. Next base: position 53,339,103 of record CM062292.1, read on the forward strand.
CCAAATTTTATCTTATTATACTGGCAATAGATTTCCTATCCTGAGAAGGAATATCCACCAGCAGCATGTAAGGGGTTAAATGCAGGTTGAATTGGAATCTACTTCTTGGTATTCTGATATTTTGACATCAGTATGAAGAGAGTTAATGATGTTTTCTCCATGCTACACTGTGTTGAATTTCTTTATCAAATAAAGTCATGGCTGCTGGAAAGCAGCAGCTGCTGTTTACAAAACACATCACAGTAAAAGTAGTTCTCTTAACCCTTTACCCAATGCAGACGATTTCAAAATTTATTATTTTAAATATCATTTTTTAAATTTTTTCAAAAAATTTCAACAAAACCATATCATGTGACCACTCTTTGGAACGAGCTCGTCGAGCTCGTTCCAAAGAGGGGTCACATCATATGGTTTTGTTGAATTTTTCGAAAAATAATATTTTTTTCAGCTGCTGAAGTTGCATATTACGTGGGCGATTCATTGGGTAAAGGGTTAACCCTTTATCTAATGAATCAACTGCATTGCCCACGTAATCTACAAATTCAGCAGGTGAAATTTTTATTTTAAAAACTTTCATCAAAATCATATCATGTGACCCCTCATTGGAATGAGTTAACTGAGCTTGTTGCAATCAGGGGTCACATGATATGGTTTTGTTAAAACATTTTGAAACAAATAAACTATAATATGTAAAATAATGAATTTTGATACTGTCTGTATTAATAAACCCTTAAGGGTCTAATTCCTAAACCCTTAAGGGTCTAATTCCGACTTTGAACACATTTTTTCAACAGAACAGGTGCCCCTACATGCAGTCTTTGGGATAACTCACAAGTTACATTCTAAGTACTGTGGTAGTTGTTTTTAGGTAAGTTTGGCTACCTAGATAGGCAGCCAAGACTTGCCAAAAAACAGCAGCAAAGCCATGGGATGTAGACTGTCAAAGAGTAGCAAAATTATGTAAAAATCTCTAGTGCCTTAAGGATTAAAGTGTTAACAATGTTTGGGAGCACAGTGTCTCCTTGGTTAGATCATTGGACTTTAATCTGTAAGATTGATAGTTTGATCCTCACCTGTGCCATCTGTACTGTGTTCTTGGTCAAGGCACTTAAATCTGATTGCCCTCATGGTGGCCTGGTGGCACTGTGTACTAAGGTATACTGCACTTTCAGGCTTGAAAATAAGCAGTCTGACATTTGCAGAATGAGGTTCTCTGAGGGTGAATTTGATGATGCTATCACATACAGCGGGTCAATTTATCCTCTTGGTACCTCTTTTTGTTTAATTTTGAGAGCCTGATTCAGATTGAGATCCACAGAGGGTATATTTAGTGATGCTACCCTGCTGTGCAGGGTAGCATCACTAAATTCACCCTCTGGGGACCTCATTTTCCAGATGACAGTCTGCTTATTTTCTGGCTTGTCACTTTGATGATGCACTTGCCTTCAATTGCTGCTAACTCTGTTTGTGGTAGGTTAGTAAGTTGGAGAGTCTGACAGTTGCTCACCACTGCTCAGTGGTTCTCTCCCACCCACCCTGAGTGAGGATGGGCCCTGGGGCAATGTGTAGAATGGGCATTATGAGCCCTGTGACCACCCCTTTGCAGGAAAGACCAGAAGAAATCCAACAAACTGGAACAAGTGTTTTTTTTTTATATGAATGGAACCTGGTCAGTAATGCAACTACGTACTCTTCTCACCTCCACTAGTGCTGGAGGCCCGTAACAAAAGCCTTCCAACAACTTTTAGCTGAGATGTATCGATACTTCAACCTACACTTTTTTAAAACACCAAAAATCCCAGGACCCAAATGGAGCAGAGACTTGATATTTAACAGGAGTTTACTCAAAAACCTATATGCAATTAATACACACCAAATTAAAGATCAAATTTGTTCTGGAGGTATGGTAAATGGTTTTGTGTTTGGAAGTTATATTCAGTTAACAGGGTTATTCCAATAAGAGATATACAGTTAAGTGGGCTCCACTGTATAACAAATATCAACAGCTCCACACTCACACCACCTCGTACAGCACAGCCGGTGTGGACTGGTCGTAATCCATGTAAAGGCAGTGATGTACACGCATGCATTTACCAGGTAATATAAATTATCAGCAGCAAAATTATAATTAATGAAGCACCGGGTTGTATTAATTAAAGTTTTGATGATTATTCCTTTAATTAAGGTTTGAAATCTAATATTATTGCATCCATGAAAAGTGACCAGTCCATGGTGGCTGTACTGTACAAGACCAGTAAGGCCTACAAAAGTAAAAAAAATCTGTTTCTCAAGCCCTCCCATATGGTCTTTTTGGCTGCCTCGTGCTCTCTCTTTATAACCTGTGCAAATTTAAAAAAAATAAAAATTAAATGGTTTATGTCTGATATTTTACCCAAATTAATAAAACTGATAAATTTGTCCCTCAAGTGCAGCAAGGCTTTGCTTTAGCATTGCATAGCCTTCTTGACTGAAGGGATGCACTACACCACCACCCATGCTATTCTGTAGATTATGAGGCCTAAAACATAAAGAAAACCAAGAACATGAACTTTTGATGGTAAAGAAATAGTTACGAAAAATAAAATAAAAAAACGCCCGCCCACAAGCAGTTTTACAAAAAATGGCCTGATAAACAGATCTACTTTGACAGGACTAATATTTTTTTGCTTAAATTTCAAGGTGTAGATCTGGAAAAATCATTTTCAATTTCAAGTGAAGTCTTATTGACAGAATTCCCTGTTTGAATCTGAAGGTCAATTGGTTGAATCTAGTATTTTCATGGAATTTCAACTTATCAGTGGCAAAGATACAGGAGGTGGCTACACACTCAATATTTTGTCACAAAATCTTCAAGTCATTGGGAAAATTTTTAAATTTTTGGTTTCTAAAATTTTCCAGAATAGAAGGAAAATTTTTGAGAATTTTTTATAGACTGAGTTTTTGATAGCAAACCTGTTTTGGATGCTTAAGGTATCACTGAACTAAATATTTGAATTAGAGTTACCCACCATGAAATGTTGCACTCGGAAATGATGCAATCTCTAAAAATAAGCAGCCTTGGGAAAATATATTGTTTCAATAAATGTTTGAAACATTCTAGTGACATCCTGCATTATTGTTGAATATTCCAAATAAATAAAGAGGGTGATTTGATGAGTTTTGGACCTAAAAAATACAATTGACTTTTGGTGTGCTTTTGTTGGGAATTTCCTAAAAAATATGTGCATGTGACTGGTACCTCCCTTCATATCAGTTTTCGCTCTTATTTGTTGCATGAACCCCTATTTTCGGGCCTGAGAAAGTTGTCTGAAGGGCTATACTTGACAAAGATATTTGAATTCCAAAATTAAAGTGATGCGATCATATTTTTTTCTCCTGAACATTATAATGGTCACCTATGTGAAAATATTTAGTTCTGTGATACCTTAAAGGGACATTAAGCTGCAATTTAAAAAAAAAATAAGTTGAGCATTTAACAAAACCACATTTCTGTAAAGCAATAAGTAAAGTACCCTTAACCCTTTACCTAACATGAAAAGCAGACGACACTTGCAAAAACAATTCTTGAATAACTGAATTTTTTCATTTTTTGTCTCAGAAACATAGGTTATGACCCCTCATTGGAACGGGCTCGATGAGCTCGTTCCAAAGAGGGGCCATCACCTATGTTTTTGAGACAAAAATGCACCTGTAATGAAAATTAATTGGCGATTGTTTTAGAATAGCTCTGGCCGGTTTTGGCTGTTATGTTGGGTAAAGGATTAATGTTTTATGTATTATTCATATGAAAGCATCCAATTCGATTAAATTAACTTGAAGCTGAGAATTTATCGGATAATTTATGTACACCAGACAGAATTCAAATTGCCATTGGTGATAAACATGCTGTGTATTTTATTGATGCATAACCCCTGGCATAACAGCAGTTTATTTAAAAGAATACAAAGATTTTATCTCATAAAGCCCAATTATTGCTAAAATAATACAGTTTTGTTGTTTATGGCAGTCGTTCATTCAGACAGCTGCAAATTTAAAATTGGAAATTGCATGCATTCACAAATAATGGCGTGATTTGTTTACTTTGAATAATTTTCAGACAACTTCATTTATATCTTTGCAAACTCATGTCTTTTTTAAATTTTGTCTTCATTAAAGATGTTTTATTGGAGAATTAAGTAATGTCCAATTGCTTCTGAGGTCTTACACTTTGCATACTGTGTTTTTTTTACATATTCTCTCACATACAGTCAAAAATCTGAGAGTCAATATTTTTCCGATTGGTGACTTATTGGCCCTTTAACCCTAAAGAGCCTTTTTCCATCTTTTAGAACTTTTAAACAGGTGCCCTTCACATGCTATTATGAGTAGGTCCTGCTGTCAATAAACAAATCACACAGGCAGTGGTTTCCAGTCAAGTCTTGGCTGTCTGCTGAAACAGCCAAGACATGACTAGAAATCACTGTTAAGCCTGTGTACAGGCTGTGGTCAGGTGTGAATTCAGGACAACTGTCCTGTCCCTCAAGGGCTAAATTGTAGAAGTTTAGTTGCCCAGTCTAAAATCTGTTGAAAAATTCTATTGGTCTATCAGAAAACTTTGGGCTTAGTCTGCAACTTCCATGGCAAAAGGCTCTCTAAATGAGAGTTATAAAGAGGAGGAAATTCCATACTCAGGGTTCTCACTCAAATGATCAGTCCTTGAATTTCCGCTTCAACCTTGAGAAGTGCTTGATTTTCTTTCTATCCTTGATATTTGTATTTTATTTTCCTCCACCTTCCTCAGCCCTGGTAATTCAACCTCAGCAATCAGCAGTGCTGAGGAAAATGGTGAGGAAACGAAAAATATCCACTTCAAAAATACTGCCGAGAATGGCTTCTTGAGATAGCCTTGTGGTACCGTGTCAGAATTTGCACAATTTCTAGGTTACACAAGGAATCAAACCATGTGGGTTGCACTACGCTGTATTGCTAATCTTACAATTTGAAGTTGTAGCATAACCACTAGAAACTATGTGTTCAGCTTCTATGTTGATAACACCAGAATCTGACATCAGTTTCTGGAAAGCTCTCACAGAGCTTTCCAGAAACTGATGTCAGATTCTGGTGTTATCAACATAAAAGCAATGAGATACTATCTATACATATGGAGCATGTCGCCTGCTTACTTTCAAGGTTTTTTCTTAGCATTCACATGGTTTATGATGTATCTTGAACTATTTTCAGATTACTTGAACGTTTTCATTTCACCGCATGCTACATATATATGGCAATTGAGACTATGCCCTGTCCCCTGATGATTTTTACACACTCGAACAGGCTTCAGCAATTGCCATTGACGCACTAGTTTTCCACAGAAATATTTTTGCCAAGGAAAGAAGGACGAATTACCAGGACTCCTTCCTTGAAAAGTATTTGAATTCAGGTTACCAAAATAATCTCTGAGACCAGAGGTTTCCTGATAACCCACCTCAGTCTGGTGTGTAGATTGTAGACCATTGCAGTTTATTTCATGCATTTCTGTCAGTAATCTGATAATATGCTGTGACGGAACGGGCTCAGAGAGATCTTTCCAACAGTGTGCTACATCACAGCATTTCATCATATCATCATGACAGTAAATTTTATCATTACAATTTATTTATTATGGTTCTGGGATAGTGAACAAATGAATAACATGGCAATTCGAGTCAAGATATTTTTTGAAGATCCAGTAATGTCGGTGAACGAAAAAATGGTACCTTTACTTTTAGGTGAATGGTAGGCAAATGAAATGATCATTTGTACAACGCTGATAGTCTTTGAAAATTCTCGTCAGATTCCTTGAAATGTGTTTAGCCCTTTACCCAATGCAGACGATATCAAAATTTATTATTTTAAATATTTTTTAAATTTTTTCCAAAAAATTCAACAAAACCATATCATGTGACCCCTCTTTGGAACGAGCTCGTTCCAAAGAGGGGTCACATGATATGGTTTTGTTGACATTTTTCGAACAATAATATTTTTTTCAGCTGTTGAATTTGCATATTACGTGGATAGATGCGGGCGATTCGTTGGGTAAAGGGTTAAATAGTGCTTGAATTTGATTTTCTAATATCACCGGGAACCTTGATACTATGGATGTTTTAATGATAACACACTCTTATTGTACATGTACTGTAAATGTTATGGCAACCAACCCTCTGAACTCTGATGTCGATGTATTTCAAGCTGCGAATCTTTTCCATAATGCAACTAGGAATTTAAACAAAACAAGCTATGAATTGAAAATAGAATATGTTGTCATTTTTGGAATTCACATTAAAATAACTTCCACAATCCAGTTTTAGTATTTCCATCAGCTGTTTGAATCCTGCATCCTATGTATGTAACATGTTGTTTTACATGGGGGCACGATGATCCTGTGTACTAAGGCGTACTGCACGTCGATGGTGCGCATGTCTTCAACCAATCTAACCCTGCCTGTGCTGTAGGCAGATTAAAACACTGAAATACAGTAACTATAGAGGTACCTGTACCATAGATAGTTGGGCCTCTGGTACTGTGCCAGAATCACATATCATGATATCAGTGGTATGCTGTGAATTCTTATGTAGTTGCTCAACTGGGGGCATGGTGGCATTGCAGTAACCGGTTCTCGTTAGATCGCCAAAGTTAAGCAACATCAAGCCCGGTTAGTTCTTGGATGGGTGACCGTCTGAGCGATCGATTCGGACTCCCACATTGTGTCCTTGGGCAAGGCCCTTAACCTTGATTGTCCACATGGGGGCACGATGACGCCATGCACTAAGGTGTACGGCACGTTGATGGTGCACATGTCTTCAACCAATCTAACCCTGCCTGTGCTGCAGTGCAGAGTTATGATGTTGGGGAGCTGGCAGCTGCTCGTTGTTGCTCGGTGGTTCTCTTCGGGTACTCCAGCTTCCTCCACCTGTAAAACTGTCACCGACATGATATTACCTTGGCTGTTAAAGTGTCATTAAACCTTAATAAATAAAAAAATAAATAAGTTGCTCAACTGGTTAACCCTTCACCGATTGCATTGACAACATCTGCCCACGTAATTTATAAATTGAGCAGTAACATAAATATTATTTTTAGCTTACCTGAGCGTAGCTCAAGGGGAGCTTAACTGATCACTTTCTGTCCGTTGTCTGTCCGTCATCCGTAGTCCGTCGTGCATCGTTAACTTTACATTATCGACTTCTTCTCACAAACTGCTGGACCAAATTCAACAAACTTTGCTGTGCATGTTCCCTATCATATGTCAATTCAAGATCGTTCAAATCAAGTTGACCCACCCCTTGGTAGGGCCACGCCCATACAGTGTTATTAAATCTTAAAAAATCTTCTCATGAACCAGCAGTAGCAGAGACTTGATATTTGGTGTGCAGCTTCCTTTTGAGGTGTAGACTCAGATTTGTTCAAGAGAAGTTCGAGGAGCTATATTTGCCTTCGTTATGGGAGGGGCAAGACTTTTTGCCAAGCCAAAAATTTCTATTTTCCAAACCGAGAGGCAGATTGAACCAAATTTGATATGAGGGCTTATTGGGTCATAAGTACCTAATTATTTTTCCTGTCCCCCCATGGGAACCGCAGGAGCTAAAAATAGAAAAAATTAAAACACCCATATCTCCAAAACTTCATGGCACTGAGAATTTTTATTTGGTGTGAAGCTTCCTTAGGAGCAACAGAATGGAATGGTAAAAAAAAAATGCTATCGGTTTTATCATGGGGTACTTTTGGGGACTTTGAAAAAGTGCTGAGTCAGCATTTTTTAACACTGTGGGTAATGGGAAAAACATTTAACACTACTTTTCTCCCAAACCACTGCTCCAAAAGCTTTCAAATTTCACATATATCATCTTTGGAAGATTGTTTTACATGTTTATTGAAAGCAATTCCCTGGGTCCATATTTGGGCTCTCTATGGGAGCCCAAATGTTCAAATTAGTGCAGTATGAGGAATATTCTTTCAAATCTTCTTCTTCAGATCTAGCAATAGGACTCTTTTTATATTTGCAGCATGCTTAGGGAGGTGAGATTCAAGTTTGTTCAAGCCAAATCCCTGAGTTCATATTTAGGCTGAAAATTTGGTGTACCAGACCAAACTTAGAAATTTTGGACCAAAATCCGGAAATTAGTTTTTTTTTGTTTTTTTTGTTTTTTATGCGTTTTGGTCAATTTTAAGACAAAAATTTTTTAATTTTTTTCTTACACTGAAAATTTTGGGTCCGGGTGGGACTTACAAAATTTTGGACCAAAATCTGGAAATTAGTTTTTTGTTTTTTTATGCATTTTGGTCAATTTTAAGAAGAAGAAAAAAAAATTTTAGTCTGAAAATATTTTGTTTCGGACTTCGAAAATTTCCGAACAAAAATAAAAAAAAATCTGTTTTTTATGCGTGTATCTCAATTTTGGGACATAAAAGTGCAGGAACTGAAAATAGAAGGAAAATCCTGTGTATTGTGTGGGCACAATCGCTTCATCTGGTTGGTAGAGACTTTATTTAGACTACCATGTCAGGTGAGTGCCCTAAGGCCCCCTGGGGCCTCTTGTTTAGAAAATGTCAACAAAATCATATCTTGTGGCCCCCTCATTGGAATGAGCTTATAGAGATCATTCCAATGAGGAGTCACATAATATGATTTTGTTCAAATTTTTTGAAAGATTTCAAAAAGCAATTGCAATGGATTTGGTAACATCAGTTGAAATATAATATACAACAAATTATAAATTACTCTTGTTATTATTCATCTGCATATAACAGAAGTTTAATTATGTTTTTGTTGGCTTCTATTCATTTCCATGTTCGAAATGAATCAATGTATCTTATTGGTTTACACCGTAGAGCATTTTGGTGTTGTTTCATTTGTTGAGGTGAAAGCGAGGGATCAATCAGATTACAGTATTTGGAATCTTTGCCTGCAAAATTATCCTATATGAGAGCGGTCTTGCTCATAAACTCATAGTCCACTTTATGTTTGGGTAAAGCTTTGATCTAGCTGTCCAAACTTAAACCTATACACAAGCTTAGTTATGGGGACTCTTTGTAACCTGTAAAAAGGTTAACCACAATGGGTACCATCATTTTCGGGCCCATTCAACTCGGTCCTGGTGAGAATCAACGTTTCTGACACTGATTTTCTCCAGGTCCCAGTTTTGAGGGAACCATACAAGTTAGAAGACTTGCTGGGTGCAACTTAAACCTCTTCTGGGTAAAAAGTATAGTGGACCCGTGGTTTTTGACCCTTCATTCACAATCATGTCCATTTCATATTATACTATTTTTGGCTTCTTAATAAACCATGTATAAACTGTTTTCCTATTTTATTGTGTATTCATCCAGACCACAACACATAACTAAATGTTTATTCTACCTCCAGAGTTGAGTTATATTTTATCCATGGTTTGCTGGTTCTCAGATCCTCACGAATCTGAAGACCAACAAGGAGATTTCGACCAGGGTTCTATCCCCTGGGGGGTTGTTCACCCCACCCCCTGTTACACAATAATTAAGATCATAAATTTTGATATTCTGTGTATTGTGTAAAGGATTAGACTTTACTATAGAGTAATGGCTGCTGCAAATGATAGTGTTGCACATAATTCCTACAGGTCCCTGTTGATTCATTTTGTCACTGATATTTTTTGTTTTTTTGTTTCAGAATGCAAACTGTAACACTTATCGAGAGCTATTCACCAAATACAGTTCAGCTCAGATTAAAGCCACATTCCGAGAACATATTAAGGTGTGTGTTTAGTCATAATGTTTTACTTTAAAAGGAATACATATAATAACACTTCAGCCAGCCACTGATTTGTCATATTTCTCAGATGAGAACACCTTGATTACCCCTGTGCTCCCAAATACTACCCCTTCCGCATGTCTCTCCTCACAACAGCCAGAAACCAACTCCTTGATAATATTCCATATCTCATTCAAGCCAGAAAATAAGCAGACTATCATCTGTAAAATGAGGTCTGCAGAGGGTGAATTTAGTGATGCTACCCGGCACAACAGGGTAGCATCACTAAATTTACCCTCTGTGAACCTCAATCTAAATCAGGGTCTCAAAACTAAACAGAAAGAGGTACCCAGAGGATAAACTGGACTACTGTATGGGATAGCATCATCAGATTCACCCTCTAGGGACCTCGATCATTCTGCAAATGTCAGACTGCTTATTTTCTGGCCGGATCTCATTTTCCCAATTTTGCTGATGAGCTTAGTAACTCTCTTCTTTATGTCACCTGATAATCACATTCTCCCCATCCCTTTTCCCAATTATACCCGAATCTTATTCTATTAAGACTAATAATTTGGACATTCTAAGAGGAATTGCTCCAGGGATTCCCTTACTCTCACACTTGGCACTCCTATTCACTGTCATTCCCAATAGCGATTGTAAAGACCATCATCCAGGATAAAGGCAGGGGGATTTATCCCACTCCACCACCACTCCATCCCAGGATATATGCCAATGCATATACAGTACAGTTGCTGTGGACTGGCCATAATCCACGCATGAGCAGTGATATCCACACATGCGTTTACCAGAATAAAAATCAGCAGCAGTAGTGTTCAACCGATTACCAAAAATGACCGCTGATCGATTACAGGTTATTTGAGCTCACAATCAGCCAATTCCAATACCAGTTACCATTGTAATACCGTGCACTACTAGGCAAGTCGAGACTCGAAAGAACTACATTAAATTGAACATATTTTACAGTGTTTACAGTCCGTTCACTACTAGATTAGTCAAGACTCGAAAGAACTACATTACATTGAACATATTTCATAGTGTTCAACTCCGTTGACTCAGGTCCAGTAAAATTACCAATCGCGCACACTTTACGACCCAAGTATGTGCAACTAGTAATTTTTACTGTGACCTGAGTCAATGGAGTACAACCTTCACTTTTCCGGTATGAACTGGCGATTGCCGCTTGGGGTGGCCAATTCCGATCATCAGTTGAACACTAAGCAACAGCAGAATTTTAATTAATGAAGCACCAGGGTGCTTTATTAATTAAATTTTTGATGATTATTCTGAAAATTAGTATTTGGAATGAAATATTATTGTGGCCATGGAAATATTGCCCACCTGTGGGAAGTGACTGGCCCATGGCGGACGTACTGTACCAACTTATGTGGTACACTGTTAGGAAACACAATAACCAGACGATCTTCACAAGTACTTATTGGTCTCACTTGTCAAATTTGTTTGGAAAATAGGGAACAATCTTGATTTTTATTTTTAAAAAAGTCATGAAGTTTCTTCCAAATCACATTAGTCATTTGTTGAAGACTCATAAACTGTTAACTACTGGTCTGTTAGGTCACAACACAGTCACATGACCTTACCATGTAACATACTCAGATCGTTTGCTGTTTTAACCCTTTACCTAACATGTAAAGCAGACAACACCTACAAAAAAAAATTCTTGAATGACTAATTTTTTTCATTTTTTGTCTTGTCAAAAACATAGGTTATAGCCCCTCATTTGAAGCTCGTTTTGACGAGGTTCAAAACCTTTTATTTTGAGACAATAAATGAAAAATTAATTGGCGAGTTTTGGTCGGTTTTGGCCGTTACGTTGGGTAAAGAGTTAAAACTAAAAAAAGGGAGCATGGTGGCTCAGTGTTTATGGCATTAGACTTGAAACTCAAAGGTCTGTGGTTTGATCCCCATGGGATGATTGCATTGTGTCCTTGGACAAGGCATTTAATCCTGATTGCCTGCATGGGGCCTCAATGGCACTGTGTATTTAGGCATACTGCACATCGATGGTGCACTTGTCTTCAGCCAATGCTAACCCTGCTTGTGTGGAGTTAGTACATTAACCCATTACCCAATGTAACGGCCAAAACCGGCCAGCGCTATTCTCAAAAATCGCCATTTAATTTTAATTATATTTTCATTTTTTGTCTCAAAAACATAGGTTATGACCCCTCATTGGAACGAGCTCCTTGAGACAAAAAATGAAAAAATTGAGTCATTCAGGAATTTTTTTTTCAAGTGTCGTCTGCTTTTCATGTTAGGTAAAAGGTTAGGGAGTTTGACAGATCCTCACCACCACTTGGTGATTCACTCTGGGTATTCCAGCTTCCTCCACTCACAAAACTGTCTGACATGAGATGACCCTGCCTGTCGAAAGTGTTGTTAAACCTGAATAAATAAATAAAACTAAAAAAAAAATTATCTGAGAAAGCTAAACATTAGATGTCAATACACAAGTCATTTTGTCACAGTACAGTGGAACTTTTAAATTATTTATCATTGATTAAGTTCAGCCATGATAAAGAAAGAAGTTATATTTGTTTCAGGTGGCTGGTACAGGTATATTTACAGGTATAGATAATGTGATAACAGAAGATGCAAAAGAAGCTTACAAATCTGTTGGTAAGTATATGTGGAGCAAAAGTTTTCTTAACCCTTTCTCCAACAAATTGGTCGCATCCACCCATGTTATATGCAATTTCAGCTGTTGAAAAAATATTATCTTTCAAAAAGTTTCAACAAAGCCATATCATGTGACCCCACATTGGAACGAGCTCGCTGAGCTCGTTCCAATGAGGGGGTCACATCATATGGTTTTGTTGAAATTTTGGAAAAATTGATATTTAAAATAATAAATTCTCATATCGTCTGTAGTGGGTAAGGGTTAAGTGAATAGAGTAATGTGTAATAAAAAAGGGTGGAGCGTGGTGGCTCAGTAGGTAGAGGTGCAGACTGCAAGCCTTGAAGTCCTCAGTTTGAATCCCATCTGTGGCAACTGAGTTGTGTCCTTGGGCAAGACATTTGGGGTACGGAACAAAAACCCATTGGAAAAAACCTCCTTAGGAAAAAAGCCCCTTGGTAAAAAAACCCTTGGAAGAAACCCCCTCGAGAAAAGAAAAACCTTGGAAAAAAAACCCTTCATACTGACAACAGAAAAACGTTTTCTTTAGTGACTTTATTTTTGTATGACAACATGTTCATTAGTGAAAAATATATTAACATAATATTATCTGTATGTTCTATAGTACAAAAATATCTGTATGTTCTATAGTAAAAAAAAGTATGAAAATATGAAGATCATTGGAATTAGCTGCTTCAGCAAGTTCCAGTGGTATCCATATTTGCATAGATACTTTCAAAAAAAGCTGCATCGGGTAAAGGGTTCTTTAACGTATTCAGTGCTGTTGGGCATCTTGCCTTACAAATTAAATGTTAGACACATTTAATGTATTAGTGCTGTATATGAAGTGATTAACAGGTGAAAATATGCAAATTTGAATATCATTGGAATGTATTTTTTACAAAAGAACATACAGATATTTTGTACTATAGAACATACAGATAAAATTATGTTAATGTATTTTTCACTAATGAACATGTTGTCATACAAAAATAAAGTCATTAAAGAAAACATTTTTCTGTTGTCAATATGAAGGGTTTTTTTTTTCCAAGGTTTTTCTTTTCTCGACGGGGTTTCTTCCAAGGGGTTTTTTACCAAGGGGCTTTTTTCTTATGGAGGTTTTTTCCCAAGGGTTTTTTTTCCTATACTCAAGACATTTCACCCCCATTGCTTACATGAGGGCATGGTGACGTTGTGTACTAAGGCATACTGCACGTTGATGTTGCACCTGTCTTCAACCAATGCTAACTCTGCTTATGTGGAGTTAGTATGTTAGGGAGCTGAGAGTTGCTCGGTGGTTCTCTCCAGGTTCTCTGGCTTCCTCCACCCGTAAAACTGTCATGGTTACGATTAGCCATTGTGCAGAAATATGTGACCTTAAAAATAAATAAATAAATAAATAAATAAATAAATAAATAAATAAATAAATAAATAAATAAATAAATAAATAGTAATGAAAAAGGACAGTATTAAGTGGCATGGGTAATATTGTATTGTGGACTCAAGAAAGTTGTGGTTTTATTTGGGGTTGAACTTTTTTGTTGTGATTTGTTGTGGGTGGGGGTGGGGAGGGGGAAACCAATGCTAAACTGTTCTTACAGAACAGTTTAATTAAACTGTTATAACAGTTTAACGATTTGTAATATTAAATTTCAAAGATGCTAATATGCTGCCGTAGCATGTTTACAAAAAGATGCTTTATTAAAAGATATTGGTTTCAGATGAACATAAGTTAGTGAGGACTCCTCGCTAACTTACGTTCATCTGAAACCAATATTTTTTAATAAAGCATCCACTCACATAAAATTTGTGTGTGTGTGTGTGGGGGAGGGGGGGGGGGGTCATTGTCCTTGGGGGCAGGGGCTTGGACCAGTGATATCCATATTTCTATGCTTTTACTGACAAATACCATTAAAAGTGTTAAAATAAATTATTAAAATGAAATATATAATGCATTTGGGTTGGGGAGGGGGGTGCCCAGGGTGGGACTCTGGGAGGCATAACAAGGAAAATATTGATGTATTGGCCGCGCGCAAACATCTCACTGACAAGCATCCAAATCTCACTGAGAGCTCATCAAAATCTCACTGACAGTCACCTTCAGAGGTTAACAAGTCTGGTGAGGACCATAAATTTTCTTCAATTGTTAATTGCCAAAAATATATCTGCATTGTCAACAGTTTATGAAGTCAGCTGACCAGTTCATTGCCCAGATTTTTCCCCAAACAAATTTGACATTTATTCTACTGATGTATATAATGCACCCTTAATTTGGGGATAATTTATTGTGGGATAAAAATGTGGCTTACACACAGGCTGGTGCAGTACTTATTTTCTTACAAAATTAGGTGTTGTGGTATTAACTTTTAGAAGCTGGGGAATCAGAATGAATTTATTGAACATGACATACCGCGAAATACTTACAGTAAAGCAGGTGCTTCTAGTCAAGTGTCGTCTGCCCATTCAGGCAGACGACACCTGACTAGAAGCACCTGCTCAGTGTTTAATTCTCCCCAGCCCAAAGATAGCCGAACCGTCACAGCCAGGTTACCTGCCACATTATATCACAGGCAAGAAAACTTGACTCTCGGCTTCTAAGAGTTAATGAATATATTGGACCATAGTATCTGCATTTTATTTTTCAGCAAAAGTAATGGAAGATCCTACAAGTTTCTATGCAGAGTGTTTATATAATGTATTTAGTGGCGTAGGAACCAACGAGGATTTCCTCACAAATATTATAGTTAGTAGATCTGAGGTAAGTAAATTAATAGTTCAGAAGATGAGAAACTTAGGCCCCAAAAAGTAGATTTTCTTCTGTTTCTCAGGCCATTTTTTGTAAATTTGCATGTGGGCGGGCGATGTTTTATTTTATTTTTTATTTTTGTAATTATTTCTTTGCCATCAAAAGTTCATGTTCTTGGTTTGTTTTATGTTTAGGCCTCGTAATCTACAGAATAGCATGGGTGGTGGTGTATTTCATCCCTTGCACTTGTCTGCAATTAACATGTCTAATTTGTACTGGGAGTTTAGCAAATGGTTTGGTGTTTGGATAACCTTATTTCCCCCCACTCTGATTTTCTTCCACCCCCCGCAGCCCCACCCCCACCAAAAGTTTTTGGTCCTTTCCATTGAACCATAGAAATTCTTTAGAAATTTGGTTTTGTACCTCGCCATAGATACTGCTTTGTGAAAGGATAAGGGTAAATGAAAAAAATAATTTTCCATGACTTCTATTCACATCGGATGCTGAAGAGGCATGTGCCACAGTCACCATCAGTACATTTTTTGAATCACAAAATGATACTGATTGATAAAAGCAACTAACTTTCAAGTAGGTAAGGCCTAAAAAAATAAAAAATCTGTTTCTCAGGCCCTCCCGCATGGTCCTTTTGGCTGCCGCATACTCTCTTTTTATAATCAATTTAAACTTAACAAAAATAAAAATTAAATGGTTTATGTCTGATATTTTACCCAAGTTGAAAAAATTGATGAATTCGTCCCTTGAGTGCAAGAAGGCTTTGCAATGCTTTAGCATTGCAAAGCCTTCTTGCACTCAAGGGATGAAATACACCACCACCCATGCTATTCTGTAGATTATGAGGCCTAAAACATGAACGTTTGATGGCAAAGAAGTATTTACTGAAATAAAAAATAAAATAAAAAACCACTCGCCCGCATGCAATTTTACAAATAATGGCCTGAGAAACAGAAGATCTACTTTGTGTGGCCTAATGAGGTAAACAAAATTCCAAATGGGGGAAGATAATTGGGGTGGGGGAATATAAACTAGTTTGTCACCAACCCTCTGGGAGGAAGATAATTGGGGGGGGGGGGGGAGGAGGCAGATATCGTGGGACACTGGAATTCAGCTAATTTGTGTTCTGTATTTGTCCCCTGTATATTATCAGATAACTCAAATTCCCTTTTAGTAGAGAAGGGCAAGATACTGAAAAAACAAACAATACCAATATCATGGGAATACTGAAAAACGGACCTGAACTCATCATTGAATACAAACATGTTAACTCTCCCGGAATACCCGGGAAAATTCTGAAATTTCTGTTTTGGACCAAAAGTCCTGGAAAACAACAGTCGAAAACTTCTTTCCCGTTGTAACTTATGTAAAACGTTCGGAGTCAAATTACATGCATTTCAAACTCTGGTAAAATCTCACGAAGCAGTAAAATATGGATTTAAGTTAAATTTATTTAAGAAAAGGGTATTTTATGATATATACTTCAACTGTGTTCATGTTTATTTCTGTTTTTTTTCTTTGTAATCATAGATTTGTGATCAATGTGCGAGTGTCAAAGTGAAAATAGGTGACTTACTTTAAAAAAATTGAAAACTCCACCTTCATTTAAATGCAGTTTTTTGGTAAATAAAATATATGGAAAGGAATTAAATAATATATATTTTTTTAATCCATAGAATAGTTTCAATTCTCATCCCTTAAAATTCCAAATCAAAACATAAACAACACCTTGACCTCAACTATTTAGCACAGTTTAAAAATAGGTTAAAGTCACTTAGGATCCCGACAAATTATGAATTGCATATTTATACACAATGTACTTATTTTCTAACATCTACATTTATATTTATTCCGTGTCCTGCCTACAGAACTGTTAACTGTAAAATGTCGCATGGAATTAAAAAAAAAAAAACACTTCAATGATGAAAAGAAAAGTTTTGTGTAGGGAACAAACGTCCACACATGCAGGAAGGATTTTGATCAAAATACTTTCCAAGTACTTATCTTTTTGAAGTAATTGGACATTAGGACATCTTTTCCTGTTAACATTTCCAGACTTGGGAAATTATTAGCTTAGTAGACTTCGATAAAAGCAAACCACAGGTGGTGGTGATCTGTGAGTGGGGTGTCATGAAGAAGAGGATGGTGGGGAGGGGGGGGGGGGGGGGGGGGGGGGCAGAGGTTGGGATGGGTCGAATCAACAATTATTTTATGATTTTTTAACATAACATAAATGCATCAGCATAGTTGACAACTAGATCTGGATATAACCTGGTGTTAATGGTGGTGCATGAGCTGAAAATTTGCAAGTTTTTATGCCCCCCGACTTAAGTCGGGTGGCATACTGTGATTGAAGTGTGCATGTGTCCACCCATAATAGTTTCTGCCGCATCTGCAAGGTGAAGGTCACAAGGGGCGAGGGGGGGGGGGGGTGTGCATGTGTTACCTTAGTAACATTTTTCTTGTTATGCCCCCTATTGAAGTGTGCAGCTATTGGAGAATTCATTTTCATGATAGTCCTTAGGGACCCGGGAAATTGTCCTGCCACTAGATTACATGTACGTGTCCAGTTGCTGAGCAGTGATTTTAGTCAAGTCTTCGCTACCTTTATAGTCATCCAAGACTTGACTAGAAATCTCTGCTCAGATGATTCAGGGCCACCCAATGATGATATGTTAACCCTTTATCCAACGAATCGCCCTCATCTGCCCGCGTAATATGCAAATTCAGCAGCTGAAAAAATATTATTTTTCAAAAAATTTCAACAAAACCATATCATGTGACCCCTCTTTGGAACGAGCTCATCGAGCTCGATCCAAAGAGGGATCACATGATATGGTTTTGTTGAAAATTTTTGAAAAAAATTAAAAAATGAAATTTAAAATAATAAATTTTGAAATCGTCTGCGTTGGATAAAGGGTTAAGGGCACATGTTCTGAGATCACAGAAGAATAGGCCTTTGGAAGTTAGGGTGTATTTGGAACCAGTCAAAAAATTACTGTAGATATGATTTGTGTTGGCAAAAGAATGCAAATGTTGAGTACATTAGCACTGTCATTTGTGGCACTGTGGTGGAATGATACAATGACAACTTATTCTGTACTTTCCTGATTTGAGTTCCCCTTTGGTACTATCAGCAAATCTCAAAAGTCAAATACTGAATACCAAACTGATACTGTGGTATACCCTCTAAAAATACTGAAACTGATACCAAACTCCAAATTCCAGTACCACCCATGTATACCCCTTAGTATCCAGATGTAGTCCAGAGAAATGTGCATGGCTTAGTATACTTTCATTAGGAGGTTCCAAAAATCCCACAGAAGATATTTGTACCCTCGCTACAAATGTTTCTGAATTACCAGCACTTAAAATTGTGTAAAGAATATTAAAATGATCTGGAAACAAAATTATTATTTTTTTACCAATTTTGTGTGTTTATGGGACAAATATTGGTGTTAGGCCCCCAGCTACCACCAGGCATGTGGCTTGGAATGTCTTGTTTAAGGAGAACACAATGCAAATACTACTGGTTAGATTTGAATGCATGACTTTCAGTTCATGCACAAACAATGAGACACTGTGCTTCCCGACAAATTAGCCCCTGTGCTTAAGTATGTGACCTTAAACACCAATAAAAATAAAATAAAAAATAGTTGAAATATAATTAACCTGTAACCTAACACAAAAGGCAGACAACATTTACAAACAGAATTCTTCAATAACAAATTTTTTTTCATTTTTTGCATAAAAAAGAGCTTCTGACTTCTCATTGGAATGAGCTCATTGAGCTCATTCCAAAGATAGGTCATACGCTATCTTTTTGAAACAAGAAATGAAAAAATAATTAACAACAACAACAACAAAAAAGTAACAGCACAAGGCACCGCATTTATATAACAAAAATTTAACACTAAACAAATTGCTAATTGAAGGAGGGATTTGACAGGAAGCTCGGAGCTTATGTGAGTCATCTGAATGGTGATTTTTGTGTATACAGCTGGCTGGTTTTGGCCATTCCATTGGTAAAGGATTAATCTATTACATAACATACTGGTAAAATTCAGTCAGTGCTTTGGGCAAAAAACAAGATTCCTATTTCATTATTATACCCCCCGCAAACAAAGTTTGGGGGGGGGGGGGGTATATAGGAATCACCCTGTCCATCCATCTGTTCGTCCATTCTAACAAATTGGTAGTTATGTGGCTATTTTTATGGGACTACAATAAAATGCATGTCCATTACATTAAAACAAGTGATTTGGGGGAATATTTTTGGGGTGGTAGCAAACCCTGACCCTACTCTTTACAGACCCTACTGACCCTAACCCTACTCCCCCCACCCCCAATTCTAAACCCCACCTTAAGACTAATGAAAATTCAATATATCCCTAGTCCATTTTAACTAAAATGCATGTCCATTGTATTAAAACAACTTTTTGGGTGAAAATTTTTTGGGGTGGTAGCAAACCCTAACGCTACCCTTTACTGACCCTAACCCCACCCCACCCCAACTCTAAACCCCATCCCAGTATAATGATATTTAACTATGTGACTGGTCACATAAATTGCGGTAGTCACCTAACCCCCATTTCTACCAACAAATAGCCACCTAAACCCCCATATGTTTGCCTGTTAGGATGTCCGTCTGTCTGTCCATCCTTGTAAGCGCAACTCCTCCTAAATCATTTGAAGAATTTTCATGAAACTTTACACAATGGAAGAACTCCATATGCAGATGTGCATGAATCAATATAATTCTGTTCTGACATTTCCAAGGGGAGAAATCTAACTTATACATTTCAGGCACGGGGGGTATCATTTTGTGAGCTTGCTCACAGTACCTCTAGTTTTTTTCAATATTTGCTTCCAAAACATACCTTTAGACTTTCTCTCATTGGAATAATCTCATATAGCTCATTCAATTGAAATTTCATTAGCTATATTTTTAGGCATACTTTAATTTTTTCTGGGAGTCAGGGGAACATGTAAATTGGCTTCAGTATAAAAAATGTTTTTTGTGCAGGCATTATCTAATTGCATTAGTAATTTTCATTAGAATAATCAATGATTATTCTGTCAGGGGAATATGCAAGCTGGCAATTTCATTGCAACCATTTTATGACACCATTAATCAATTCCATTTGTTATTCAACATTTCTCTGTTGGACTTGCAAATTACCTGTTTTCCTGTTCCATGTTCATCAATCACTGACCACTTGACAACTAGTACAGAATGTTTAACCTCTTTACTGCAAAAGCAGACTCACAAAATGATCAAGTTCATCGTACAGTCAACTGAAGAAATTCATCCCAAGATGGAAAAACACTAGAACATAATACACAAAAGAGAGTGGAATATTTTTTGCCTGATAATTTCTTTGTGATTTCAGAGAATAAGCATACATTTCACCCAGTTGTCCAGGATTTGAAAAGTTGCCATTACTTCCTTTAAAACATTCACAATTATTAAAACATTGCCAGATAAAAAATGTTTTGGCGACATTTTGGTAGTAATGCACCCACCATGTACTGTATGTAGTTTTTCAAGCAAGTTTTTTTCTGTTGGTGATAAATTTGTTCTGATTAGGCCTGTTAAAAGAAATTTATTGTTTCTCAGACAATTTTCTGTCAAATTTATAATGTGGGAGTCAGAGAGGCAGTTTTTTTTGTTAATGCACAAAAGCCTTTCGAAAATAGAATCAGTTCAACAGTGAATATTTCCCATACTGCAGTTGTAAATTTTAGCAGCTATATATCTTGTTTGACAGAGCTCAAAGAGCTCTGTCAAATCAGATATAGTTGGTTAACATTTTAGTCCTACAAGTACAAAATAGCATCATTGAAGAGATATCGAGGTAAAAAAGGAGTGATGAGGCAGATTTTCAATGATGTGAAAGGTGCCTGAATAACAAGAACTTATTAACCTTAGAATAATTACATTGTTAATGTAGTTATACTTTTTGGGTCCAAATACTCAATTCCCATTGGTCAGCTGGAAGAAAACGTCTTGACCAAATATTTGACTCTTTGGTGATGATATCATGAATGGGATTGTGAATCACCTATTTACCTATTTGGAAGTTTGTCTTCAAGAGTTATTGCCCTTGTTGGACTTGGTCTTTCTTGTTATCACATTACCATTTGTTGTTATCAGATTAAGAGAACTGTTCAAGATTTTTTTTCCTAAATTTCATATATAGCTTTTTGGTGATAATATCGTGAACGGCATTGTCCACACACCATGTCCAAATATTTATTCATGAGTTATTGCCCTTGTTGGACTTGGAATGTCTTATCTCATTTCCATTTCTTATTATTTATTTATTGTTGTTTTATGGTCACATATTTCTGCACAATGGCTAATCATGACACCATTTCTTATTACCACAAAGGAAACCGTCCAAGATTCTTTTCAAAATTTAATAGATATCCACTTGGTGATAACATCATGAATGAAATTGTGCCCTGGTGGCATTTAAGTATTTTTTTGTGAGATATTACTCTTGCTGAACTTAGAATTTCTTGTCATTTCAGTATCATTTCTTGTCACCACATTTAAAAAAAAAAACTGTTCCAGCATTTCTTTTCTAATTATTTTGCTGTTTGGTGATGGTATGGAGGGAATTGTGAACTTGCTGTGTCCAAGTATTTCTTTGAAAATTATTGCCCTTGTTGGATTAAGGTGGTGGGAGATTGGCAGTCCCATGGTGTTCCACTTGTTCTATTTATTACTTTACCCCAAATTTGAGAAAATATGCCTACCAGTAAATGAATAGAGAAACAAACAAATCTTCCTATATGGCCTTGAATTACCTTGTTACCCCTTAAAGACTGGAGATTTTTGTACATTTTTGCTATACTTTGACAGTCTACATCTAGTAACTTTCCAGTTGTTTGCAGGCATGTCTTGGCTGCCTATCTAGTAGGCAGCCAAGACTTGCCTAAAACAGATGGCAAGGTACTTAATAAGAATGTAATATTGTAAATTTTCTCACTTACTAGATCTTTGGGCACCTGTTATATGCATTTTGTAAGGGTTGTAAAAGCAATGCATTGTTTGGTAGATGGCCATGACAAAAATAATCCAATTTTATCATCACTGTAGCCAGTCATCATTTTGCCTTCCACTGTCAATTATTACTGCCCAATTAATCAGATAGATACTTCCAAAAGACATATTTTTTAATATATGTAGTGTACAAATTGTAAACAGACAACCAGAGATTAGGGTTCATGTTTTGCACAAGAATATAATTCTGTACACATGGAGCTAATTGTATAATGTTACTGAACAACACAGATTTACAGTAAAAGTTTAATGGTCAGATATAGGGTCCAATGATGCAATAAAACTTTTGTTATTGCTGACATCTTTCAAATCATGTTTACTAAATAACAGTCGTAACCCTTTATTTAATATAATATTCAAAAATGGCCTCCGCTATTCACAAAAATGGCCTTCTAACTTTGATTATTTGTTAGATTTTTGTCTCCAAAGCAGATTACCATATTTACTCTATATATTGGGACAGTCTATGATTTGGGACACACATTTTTTCCAGAAAACTATACTTTTTTTATGCTCTAAAGTTTGTGACATTCAGGAGATTTGTTTCCAGTTGACCCGTCGCTAGTAGCAGACGACACTCATAAAAAAATTCTTGAGTAACTAAAATTTTTCATTTTTTGCTTCCAAAACATAGCTTATGGTCCCTCATTGAAACGAGCTCAATGTGCTCGTTCCAATGAGGGATCATAAGCTATATTTTGGAAGCAAAAACTGAAAATATAAAAAAAAATTGGACAGTGATTTTCATATATAGTGATGGAAAACGAATCACACACAACTTTATTCAGCATCAAATCAAGACCAGGCTGTGTTCTTTCCCTATTTTCTAAGAATTGGGACACTTGTGAAAATAATTATTTTTAGCTGTCCCAATACATAGAATAAATACGGTATAATTTCTCAAGCTTATTCTAAGGAGAAATCATGATCTATCCTTTTGTGGCTTAAAACAAAAAGTTTCAGTTCAATTATTTTTATCTAGTTTTTTTTATTAGGTATTGGATTCATTCAGCATTATATGACAAGAAAATTTTCACATCAATGCTTTTTGCTTCATTGACTTCAGCTGATTAGAATTTCTTTTTTTTTTTCACAGATTGATCTTCCAGGTATATCATCAAAGTATAGCCAGTACTTTGAGAGAAACCTTTCTGATGAAGTTGATGATGAAACTAGTGGTGACTACAAAAAAACACTGCTGAAATTGTTGGATCGTTTGTGAGTACATAGACTGATATAGTTCAAGATATTACCTAACATTATGGCCGTAATCAGCCACAAAAGTTAAAAAAAACTTTAGGCCCCACAAAGTAGATCTTCTGTTTCTCGGGCCATTTTTTTATAAATTGCATGAGGGTGGGCATTTTTTTATTTTATTTCATATTTTCGTAATTATTTCTTTGCCAGCAAAAGTTCATGTTCTTGGTTTGATTTATGTTTTAGGCCTCATAATCTACAGAATAGCATGGGTGGTGGTGTAATTTATTGCAAAGCCTTGTTGCACTCAAGGGACAAATTTATCACTTTTATTAACTTGCAAATTTATCACTTTTATTAACTTGGATAATTAAAATATCAGACATAAACCATTTAATTATTATACCCCCCACAAACAAAGTTTGGGGGGGGTATATAGGAATCACCCTGTCCATCCGTCAGTCTGTCCATCTGTCCGTCTGTCCATCTCTCGTAAGCGCAACTCCTCCTAAACCGTTTGAAGAATTTTCATGAAACTTTACACAATGTTAGAACTCCATATGGGAAGGTTCATGAAGCAATATAATTCCGTTCTGACATTTCCAATGGGAGATAATCTGTCCATCTGACCATCCTTGTAAGCGCAACTCCTCCTAAACCATTTGAAGAATTTTCATGAAACTTTACACAATGGAAGAACTCCATATGAAGATGTGAATGAAGCAATATCATTCCGTTCTGACATTTCCAAGGGGAGATAATCTAACTTATACCGTCTGTCCATCCTTGTAAACGCAACTCCTCCTAAACCATTTGAAGAATTTTCATGAAACTTTACACAATGGAAGAACTCCATATGAAGATGTGCATGAAGCAATATAATTCCGTTCTGACATTTCCAAGGGGAGATAATCTAACTTATACATTTCAGGCGCGGGGGGGGGGGGGGGGGGGGGGTCACTTTGTGAGATTGCTCACAGTACCTCTAGTTATTTTTTTAAGTTTGCATTGGTTATAAAAAAAGAGCATGTGGCAGCCAAAAGGACCACACAGGAGGGCCTGAGAAACAGATTTTCACCTTTTTTCAGGCCTTACCATTCTTTTTTCATTATTCTTTTTCATTCTTTGGTTAAAAACATAGCTGATGCATCCTCACTGCAACAGGCTTCTTGAGCTTGTTCCTATTGGGAGTCATAAGCTATGTTTTTGAGGCAAAAATAATTATTTATATTAACTAATAAATTGCACACATCCGCCCGCATAATTTGTAAATGGAGCAGTTGAAAATTTTTTTTAAAATTCCAAAATATTTCAACAAAACTATATCATGTGACCCCTCATTGGAACGAGCTCAATGAGCTGGTTCCAATGAGGGGTCACATGATATGGTTGTGTTGAAATTTGTTTTAAAATTTTTTTAAAATAGTAATTAAAATAATAAATTTTGATATTCTCTTTGTTGGGTAAAGGGTTAAATGCAAATTTAAAGTTTCCCAACAATGTTAACAATGATCTATAATCCATTACAACTACATCATCAAGGCATGCCTTCGACAAAGACAAAGGCCTGGATTATGTATTTGGATTATTTTTTATCAGTCAGGACTTGAGCCACAACAGTCAGAACAAATCAGATTTATAGCCCCCCTCTCTTCCCTCCCCCCCACCCCCCAGTCATCTTCAAGATGCCACTGATTCGAATTTTAATTTGATTTTGAATAACAGATGTGATTCGATTCAAGATTTGATTTGTGGATAGTGAAATCTCAGGGGGGCCACTGCATTTCGAATATACTGTATACACAATATTTCCTATGTGACTTCCAGATGATCACATACATGTATATAGCATTCAACTGGTCTGTTCTCCCCTGGTAATTTACGAATCTAGATTCTCTAGATCCCCCGCATACCCTGGGACAGTTCCCAATATCGATTTCTCTAGATCCCCAATACTTTTAACCAATGGATAGGGGCCTTGGGGTCACATGCTCAGAATTTTGTTTTAGCTCAGTTTTCTACATAGTGTCACTTCGCATCGTATTGCTTGCCTATGTAGTTCTCGTCATCCACCACCACCGCACCACCACCATCAGGTATTCACTGGAAGCTGGGGTCTTTGAGTCTGCTGCGGCATTCGTAGATCTGCCCCCTTCAGGGGCTGTTCGGTCAACACCATCACGTATCATGAATGTGCATCAGGGGATGCCGCCGGGTTTGCAGAACCACCCATGAAGCAATTCCCTGACGGACTTCAACGACGTATACTCAGGATACATTGCATGTGCAGATCTAATTCACAAGCACGAAGTGGTACTAGCACTCTCAGGAGCCCCCAGTTCGTTGGGCCATATCTAGTGAGGACTTATAACCTCTGTTTTTGGAAGTGCAAATGATTTTTTTATGTAATTCAAGAAAAAAAAATGCAAGTATTGATCCTTGTTAGGCCTAAAAAAATAAAAATCTGTTTCTCAGGCCCTCCCGCATGGTCCTTTTGACTGCCGCATGCTCTCTTTTTATAACCAATCCAAACTTAAAAAAATCAAAATCAAATGGTTTATGTCTGATATTTTACTCATGTTAATAAAATTGTCCCTTGAGTGCAAGAAGGCTTTGCAATGCTTTAGCATTGCAAAGCCTTCTTGCACTCAAGGGATGTAATACACCACTACCCATGCTATTCTGTAGGTTATGAGGCCTAAAACATAAAACAAACCAAGAACATGAACTTTTTAATGGTAAAGAAATAATTACAAAAATAAAAAATAAAATAAAAAAACACCCGCCCGCATGCAATTTTACAAAAAATGGCCTGAGAAACAGAAGATCTACTTTGTGAGGCCTTAGTAGTGTTTGGTAAAAGGTTAAATACAGGTAAATGGAAATTATTGTCAATTCACCCAATTCTAAAGAGTATAGAAACACACATAGATATTCCAGGTTTCATTGATCAGTATATGTAGTATATACTTTGCTAATGGGACATTATCTTCCGACATATAATTTGTGTTAATAGAAAAGAAAACAAACATTGAAAATTTCTGAAATGACCGAATCACAGGAAATGACAATGTAGTTAACTTCTTAGAGTTGATATAACAGCCAGACTAACATATTGATGTGATTGATTTGTAAAGTGTGCAGTGTAGAATAGAATTAGCAGTAAATCAGCATTTTAGTAACTAATGCAGTCTTGTGCCAGTCACCTACTTTCTGTCAATATACTAACAATTATTCTTTCAAAATATGCTAGAATTACTTTTTTAACCCTTTAGCTAACACACAGGATATGAAAATTTATTATTTTAATTTTTGTTTTTTCAAATTTTTCACAAAATTTCAATAAAACCATATCATGTGATCCCTAATTGGAACAAGATCAGTGAGCTTGTTCCAACAAGGTGGTCATATATGGTAGTATTCAACCGATTACCAAAAATGGTCACCGACCGATTACCAGTTATTAGAGCTCACAATCAACTGATTCTAATGCCGATTCTGACTGTAATACTGTGCACTACTAGACAAGTCACGGCTCAAAAGAACTACATTAAACAGAACATTTTTCAGTGTTAATCTTCATTGACTGGAGTTGCATTAATTAAATTGTTGATGATTATTCCTATAATTAGTGTTTGGAATCAAATATTATTGCATCCATGAAAATATTGCCAACCTGTGGAAAGTGATCAGTCCACGGCACCTATGCTGTACATATTTGAAAAAGTAAAGCATCATTCCTACTTTCACACCTGCATCATATATGATAACTGGGTTTTGAACAAATGTGGTATGGATTATGGAGAATCAACTGTGAGACTGTTATGGCTGCTGATGGTGGTTAACTAGTTTTTTGTGTGAAACTTTGAACTGAAACTTGTTATAGTTGGATTTTGTATCCCAGAATTTCCAGAAATGGCAACATTTGTAAAATTAAAGGCAGTGTTTAACTTTTTTTTATTTTATATGAACTCAGATATGTTTAATTTTTGTGTGTGTAAAATTCACCTTTTATCCTCATTGATTTTATTTGCATTATATCTATATTTTCATCTGACCTTTTCACTGTATATTCATATTAATTTTATTCATAATGCTAATTAAACCTGTAGTATCCTCTATCTAAATTGAATGCATCAGGGGGAAAAAAACTGTCTGACATTTTGATACTTCAATCCTTAACCCTTTCCTCAATGCACACGGTATCAAAAGTTGTTATGGCCACACAAACTAGATCTTCTGTTTCTCAGGCCATTATTTGTAAAATTTCATGTGGCGAGCGGTTTTTTATTTTATTTTTTATTTCTGTAATTATTTCTTTGCCATCAAAAGTTCATGCTCTTGGTTTATGTTTTAGGCCTCATAATCTATGAAAGAGCATGGGTGGTGGTGTATTTCATCCCTTGAGAGCAAGAAGGCTTTGCAATGCTGAAGCATTGCAAAGCCTTCTTGCACTCAAGGGACAAATTTATCAATTTTTTTAATTTGGCTAAAACATCAGACATAAACAGACATGTTAACTCCCCCGGAATGCCCGGGATTCTCCCGGAATTAGCTATCCCCTCCCGCCCTCCTGCCCGGGAGTCAATTTGGACCAAAAATCTCCCGGAAAGTCGACATACCAGACAAAAACTGAATCCACCAGCTTTTGTTTACAAATACAAAAGCATGTGCTCTACTCTCAATGGCAAGGTCATTAAGTTTGTGTGAAACGTCACCACTTACGTAAGAACTGATGACCAATTCTCATTTCTGTCAATGGCCGTGTTGTGATTATTGCAACACGTTTGACAGGCGGATTAAATGAATTTGAGATGCAGGATAATTGCTGAAATTGATTATATATTAAAGGCACACCTTTGCTTGTATACAGGTAGCAGTCAAATCGAAAAATAAATTCCATACGTATAAAATCTTGTCCAATCGAAAAATGTGCAAAAATATGCACAAATTTATTGTGCATTTTGGATTTCACTTTCAGATAATTATAGCCAATTTTGGAGACAAACGGCTCAAACATATGAGTTGCTGTAATTTTCAATATATTGGGAAAAATTTCCGATTCGCAATTTTATAAAGCAGGCTGTAAAAAAAATTATGTTTTTGGTGAAAAAAATCTCTAAAAAGTTGGTAATTTACGGCACTTGCACGTTTTTTCATTCGTAGTGATAAATGGACAACAAAATATCCCCGAGATGTTTCGTCCTGGGCTGGCTGTGGCATAATTTTCACGTTTCACTGAAAAATGATCACCCCATTCCAAATCCCCTTCGTAAATGACCAACTACTTCCAGTGAGTAACCGGTGTGGTTAGGTGGGGCGCTGGGCTTTGGAAGATCGAATTACCACAACAACCAGGCTCTGGGGTGTGCCTAAACACCACAGATCGTCGCAGGTTACCGCAGGTCGCCGCAAGTACCCATAATTACCCAAATGGATCCACAACTTTCAACACAGCACCATAACTGATATAGTGCTGAAAAGGTCGAAAATATCTCCAAACATTTTGTACATAAAACCATTGAAATATGGATGTCATTGGAACAAGCTCAGATATTGGCACATGACCACATCCATATTTCTGATTTCTGTTTTTCTCTATATTTCTATGGTTTGGCTTTTGAAAGGACAAATTGTTCAAATAAAACACATTAGGGTGGAATGTTTAATGTATGTGTGTGTGAGGGGGGGGGGGGGGGTAACATGGAAATTATTGATGTGCTGCCCACGTGCAAAAATCTCACTGACAAGCATCCGAGTCTCACTGGGAGCTCATCAAATCTCACTGACAGTCACCTCCAGAGGTTAACAGGTCTGGGTCACTCACCACCAGTTAGTAGAACGTTGACGTATGTTCCTTTGATGTATTGTTGTTGGGCTGTTTCCTGTTATGTGTGTGTGTGTTGGGGGGAGGGGGTATTTGGTATTAATTTATATTTAAAATTAATCGATCCACACATGGTTTATACGCGCAAAAAAAAATCTCCTTGAAAATCATGTCATCTCCCTGAAAATTTTCTTCAATCTCCCTGAAAAAAATTTTGGGAGGTTAACATGTCTGGACATAAACCATTTAATTTTTTTGTAAGTTTACATCAGTGTTTGCATTGGTATAAAAAGAGAGCATGCAGCATCCAATATGACCATGTGGGAGGGTCTGAGAAACAGATTTTTAATTTTTTTAGGCATGTTTTAAATATTTTTTTGGTAAATATTTCACAGATTATCAACAGAACCATATCATGTGGCCCTCACATTGGGATGATCATGATGAGCTCATTCCAATTAGGGCTCACCTGATAGGGTTTTGTTGAAATTCTTTGGAAATTGTTTTTTGAGTTGCTAAATTTGTAAATTTCTCTGGCAGATTTGATGGGTAAAGGATTAATAGGGTTATCCTCTCTCATTGATAAGGGGTGAGGCAGTTTAGAGTTTTTTTTTAATAAAATATAACACCCTGGACATGAAGATCCAATTTCACTGTCTGTCCATCTGTAGATGTTGAAACTTTCCTAGAAATTGATTTATTACATGTCTGTTCTGTGAACATGAAACCGTGCAGAAAATAAAAATCTTTTCCGCACATATGTGCGGAACGGAAATCGTTGATAGACTATTTTTAAATACAAGTGAAATTTCACTTGAATTTTCTACAAATCGTGCACCGCAATTACAGTTTGAATCCCAAGCGATAGCTAAAAATCGTCCCCTGGGTTCCAATGCGTTCTATGTGCCAGTAGGCACATAGAACACATTGGAACTCAGGGGATGAAATAATAACACAGGTTCCCCTCGCGAATTTGGTTGGTGATAAAATATGTTCTTTTTGTTGATAGTTATCAAATGAATTGCCGAGTGTCCTTCTAATAATTGTTTTTCATAGATGTGAAGGCATGTAATAAACACAGAATAACACACAGCTGTGAATGGGTTAATTGATATGGCAATTGTGCCATCGCGGAAGGATAAAACTCGAGGCCTGGGGTCTCTCATTTTATCCTTCCGCGCTGGCACTCATGCCATATCGATTAACCCATTCACACAGGAGTGTTGTTCTGTGTTTTTACGTTCACTAACTAACTCTTAGAAACCGTGAGTCAAGTTTTCTTGCCTGTGATGTAATGCGACAGGTATTCTGGCTGTGACGGTTTGGCTATCTTTGGGCTGGGGAGAATTAAACACTGGGCAGGTGCCTCTAATCAAGTGTCATCTGCCTGAATAGGCAGACGACATTTGACTAGAAGCACCTGCTTTACTGTAAGTTTTTCGCGGTATGTCATGTTCAGTAAATTCATTCTGATTCCCAGGCTTCTAAGAGTTTAAATTCTGCTAGGCCAATCGAAACCAAACTTGACTTGTGGGTTGGATATGATAAGAGGAAGAACCTTATTTTTTTGGAGTCATTATGCCAAAGGACAAGGTCACTATGACCTTTAACGTACAAAAATGTGATGAGAGAAAGAGCCCTATTTATTTTAAGATCATTGTCTCAAAGGTCAATGTCACAGTGACCTTCGACTTAAAATGTTCCTGGTTTCTACTGTCTAATTAAAGCTCCACAGGGCTGATTGTAATCATGACTTAACTTATGGGTTTAGTATAATAGGCGGAAGAACCCTATTTATTTTGGGGCCACTGTGTCAAGATCACTGTGATCTTTGATTTACAAATTTTCCTGGTTCTGCTCTCGAATTAAAGTTCTTCTGGTGTCGATCAAAACCCAACTTTGCATGTGGGTTGGGTATGATGAGAGGAAGAATCCTGTTTATTTTGGGTTCATTGTGCCAAAGGCCGAGGTCACAGTTTCTTCTCTCATTAGTTATCAGTGCATTTTTTCCGTTGTATTAGCTACCCTAGCAGGCAGTTCTAGTTTATTCTGAGATTATTGTTCCAATTAATCCAAAAAATAGATGACCAATTAAAACAAAATGTACATGTAATAATTATACATTATGGATGACTACAACATACTGACAATTATGGAACATGTTTTTATGCCCCTGAGAGATTCTCTCCGTTAACGTTTGGTTTCCATCAAATAACTAAAGAACCGCTTATTTGATCAAATTATAATTTTAAGGATAACTTGTGGATGCCTAGACAATGCTTCCTTTCGATTTTGGTCTAGCGAGCCAATTCAGTTCAGCCATATTGAATTTGGTTTCCGTCCAATAACTAGTGGAGGCTAACTTGAATCATTTCTATTTTTTAATTATGCATTGATGCATTGTTGGTGACTAGAGGAAACTTCCTTTCGATTTTGGACAGTTTGCTGATCCAAGATGGCTGCCAGTAACTAATTCATTATGGTGGCCATCTTGATTTTGGTTTCCGTCCAATAACTAATGAATACTGACTCAAATTAATTTCAGTTTTCAGTTATGCGTTATCGGTGTCTAGAGGAAGCTTCCTTTCAATTTTGGTCCAGCTAGCCAATTCAATATGGCTGCCATGGTGGCCATATTGATTTTGGTTTCCATCCAATAACTTATGAATGCTGTCTCAAATCATTTTTATTTTTAACTGCGACGAGCAGCTTTAAATGTGGCAATGTCGGTCTGTCTGCCACCAACGAGTTTAAAAAACACCATAACTCCTAAAATACTTGATGGAATGACACCATACTTGGTATGCAAGTGTATCTTCATGATGTCTACACCCTCCTCTCAATAGTGCATGTCATTTGGATAATTACTGTCACATTTATGGACTTGTCACCAACTAGTGTTTTTGTTACCAACAAGTTTTTTTGTCACCGAGTTGTAAAACATCAGTGGCATTGCACGAATCGTCACCGCTTCGGCACTGTGACAGTGCGCTCTAGTTTAATTATGAATTGTTGGTGTCTAGAGGAAGCTTCCTTTCGATTTTGGACCAGTCAGCTGAACCAAGATGGCCGCCAGTGGCCAATTCATTATGGCTTACCTGGCAGCCATCTTGAATTTGGTTTCCATCTAATAACTAATGAATACTGACTCACATCAATTTCAATTTTCGGTTTTGCAGTATTGGTGTCTAGAGGAAGCTTCTTGATTTTTGATCAGCTAGCCAATTCAATATGGCCACCATGGTGGCCATATTGAATTTGGTTTCTGTCCAATAACTAATGAATGCTGACTCAAATCAATTTTTTTTTTATGCATTATTATGCCCCCCACCTTGGTCGGAGGGGTATCTAGTGGAGAGCTGCATATGTTTGTACGTTCGTGCATAACGTAAATGTGTCCGACCAACATATTTGCTGCTCTAGCACGTTCGGACGTTCATGCGTAACGCAAATGTGTCCATCCAACATATTTGCTGCTCTAGCATGGTCATTATTTGTCGGATTCAAATAATTTTTGCCATGCATGTCCACCAACATGGGGGAACGGATCCTACAGCAGAATTAGCATCTTCGCATAAACATTTACAGAGTTATTTTCCCTTGTTTAACTTAGGGGATTATTATCGAAAAATGTGTCCATCCAACATATTTGGTACTCTAGCTCATCATATGTTGAATTCAAATAATTTTTACCGTGCGTGTTCCTCAGAATGGGGGAACAGATCCTACAGTAGAATTAATATCTTCGCATGAACTATTACCAGGCCTGGCATTCTTTAGGAGTGCAGGAGTGCTGCCCGCCTACTGCACACCTAGAGTATACAACTGTTACCAGGCCTGACATTCTTTAGGAGTGCAGGAGTGCTGCACGCCTACAGCACACCTAGAGTATACAACTACTACCAGGCCGGGCATTCTTTAGGAGTGC
Source organism: Pictodentalium vernedei (assembly GCA_031216915.1). Lineage (NCBI taxonomy): Eukaryota > Metazoa > Mollusca > Scaphopoda > Dentaliida > Dentaliidae > Pictodentalium > Pictodentalium vernedei. The sequence goes on from CM062292.1 coordinate 53,372,289, forward strand.
AGGAGTGCTGCATGCCTACTGCACACCTAGAGTATACAACTATATATTACCAGGCTTGGCATTCTTTAGGAGTGCAGGAGTGCTGCACACCTACAGCACACCTAGAGTATACAACTATTACCAGGCCTGGCATTCTTTAGGAGTGCAGGAGTGCTGCATGCCTACCGCACACCTAGAGTATACAACTATTTCCAGACTGGGCATTCTTTAGGAGTGCAGGAGTGCTGCACACCTACTGCACACCTAGAGCATACAACTATTACCAGGCCTGGCATTCTTTAGGAGTGCAGGAGTGCTGCACGCCTACTGCACACCTAGAGCATACAACTATTACCAGGCCTGGCATTCTTTAGGTGTGCAGGAGTGCTGCATGCCTACGGCACACCTAGAGTATGGAACTATTACCAGGCCTGGCATTCTTTAGGAGTGCAGGAGTGCTGCATGCCTACTGCACACCTAGAGTATACAACTATTACCAGGCCTGACATTCTTTAGGAGTGCAGGAGTGCTGCATGCCCACTGCACACCTAGAGTATACAACTATTACTCGGCCTGACATTCTTTAGGAGTGCAGGAGTGCTGCACGCCTACAGCACTCCTAGAGTATACAACTACTACCAGGCTGGGCATTCTTTAGGAGTGCAGGAGTGCTGCACGCCTACTGCACACCTAGAGTATACAACTATATATTACCAGGCCTGGCATTCTTTAGGAGTGCAGGAGTGCTGCACACCTACAGCACACCTAGAGTATACAACTATATATTACCAGGCCTGGCATTCTTTAGGAGTGCAGGGGTGCTGCACGCCTACTGCACACATAGAGTATTCAACTATTACCAGGCCTGGCATTCTTAACGAGTGCTGCACACCTACTGCACACGTAGAGTATACAATTATTACCAGGCCAGACCTGGCATTCTTTAGGAGTGCTGCACGCCTACTGCACACCTAGAGTATACAACTATTACCAGGCCTGGCATTCTTTAGGAGAAATTATTGGAATGTGCAAGCAACGAAAGCAGAGAAAAACATACATTACCAGTGTTCTTTATAAGATTATCACTTCATTATAAAATGGTCAGTACTTTCATTATTCAGCATCACATACAGTTGTAAACAGCATTCACTAGAAGTGGTGCAAACAGGGTAGTACCCGGTAGACTTTTTTGAGCTTCAAATCTCCGGCCATCCTGGGGCAAGACGGATTTCCAGTCAGGACTTCATTGAAACAGCCTGTATAAAATTTCATTTGAATGACATGTTCTTTTCCGACCTCCTGCTTCATAAATCCTTTAATGCAATTGTCCATCATTTTTATGAATACCTTTCAGCTTATCTCAGTGATGATCTCCATACAACTGGATTGCTGGACCATCAACGAAAAAAAATGTTGCCACTCATACTCCCACCCCCATCCCCCTCCTCCACATGGCATCAAGTCAGTCAGTGTGTTAACACCTCCTAATCCATGGCGTTTCATGAGGTGAAAGCTGTTATGCTTTAGCATAATAGCTTTCACCTCATGAAACACTATGGCATCCTATCTGGCCTGAAAACTAATAAAATTAAATTTTTTTATTGGTGGTCAAGGTCACATACTTATGCACAATGGCTAATCATGACCGTGATAGTTTTACGGGTGGAGGAAGCTGGAGCACCCAGAGAGAACCACCGAGCATCGAGGAGCAGCCTCCAGCTCCCCAACATCATAACTCTGCACTGCAGCACAGGCAGGGTTAGATTGGTTGAAGACATGCGCACCATCGATGTGCAATACGCCTTAGCACATGGCATCATCGTGCCCCCATTTGGACAGTCAGGGTTAAGTTAATAACACTGTATCAATTTTTCAATCTTGGAACTTATTTTTGTCAATAATAACTAAAACATGCTGTAAATATCCAATCTGCAATGCCGTGAAAAATGTAAAAAATCATCGGCATACTTATATTCGCTGACATCAAAGTATATTGTTTAAAACGTGATTAAAGATTGCGATGTGTTGCGAAATTGAAAACGTTCAAGAAATGTTTTTGTTCAGGCCTGTTTATTCATAGCAACTTCCCCCACCCCCTTCACCAAGCCAGAAAATAAGCAGACTGACATCTGCAAAATGAGGTCCCCAGAGGGTGAATTTAGTGATGCTACCCTGCACAGCAGGGTAGCATCAGTAAATTTACCCACTGTGAACCTCAATCTGAATCAGGGTCTCAAAACTAAACAGGAGGAGGTACCCAGAGGATAAATTGGCCCACTGTATGGGATAGCATCATCAATTTCACCCTCTGGGGACCTCATTCTGCAAATGTCAGACTGCTTATTTTCTGGCTTGTCATTCACCTCTATGATGGTGGCTGTGGAGACATGTTTTTATATGTGACAAATGAGCATTCCAGCACTCTAGTTTTATAGAAATCATTCGCTTATTTTTACAATTGCTTTACCTTACAAACATTTTAAAATTCTTTTCAACAGCTTTCTAATTTTTTATATCGGTTTATTTGCACTTTTAATCAATATTTTTTAAACTACACTCTCGGCTTTGTTTATTAACCACCTTGAAGACTTAGAATAGCCACGTGTGGTAAATTTTATTTTTCACCTGTCTCTCACTGATGAAGATATTAACATATTAATATGCTGATGTGTGTTAAGGTTAGTATTATTATTTTAGTATTATTTTTATATGTCTCTTATCCTATTTGCTTATTGATATACCCTCACTATAGTGGGACGACCTTTATAACCCCCAAATGTGTAAAAAATATATGTCCCATTCAAGGAGTCTGAAACTACTGCAGTGGTTTTGTGCTATTTCTTTTAAACCCTCAACTGTGTTTGTTTCATGGTGGGAAGACATTTAATCTTTTGACAACAATGAGAAAAAATTCTAATTCTATCACCATCAGGCTACAGGCATCAAATCCCTCAAGCAATACTAACTCCATGAGGCTAAAAGTCAAGCCAGAAAATAAGCAGACTGTCATCTGCGAAATGAGGTCCCCAGAGGGTGAATTTAGTGATGCTACCCTGCACAGCAGGGTAGCATCACTAAATTTACCCTCTGTGAACCTCAATCTGAATAAGGGTCTCAAAACTAAACAGAAAGAGGTACCCGGTGGATAAATTGGCCCAATGTATGGGATAGCATCATCAAATTCACCCTCTGGGGGCCTCATTTTGCAAATGTCAGACTACTTTTCAGGCCTGCTAAAAGTACAAAGTCAACTAAAAACTAACATCATGTGACTAAAAGTACAAAATCAACTGAACAATACTAACACAATCTGGAAACGGGTAGCAAATCCACCAAGTAATACTAACACCATGTGGCTAAAAGTACAAAATCAACTAAACGAAACTAACACCATGTGACTAAAAGTACAAAATCAACCAAACAAAACTAACACCATGTGACTAAAAGTACAAAATCAACTGAACAATACTAACACAATTTGGAAACAGGTAGCAAATCCCCCAAGTAATACTAACACCATGTGGCTAAAAGTACAAAGTCAACTAAACAAAACTAACACCATGTGACTAAAAGTACAAAATCAACTGAACAATACTAACACCATCTGGCGACAAGAAGCAAATCCACCAAGTAATACTAACATCATGTGGCTAAAAGTACGAAATCAACTAAACAATACTAACACCTTCTGACAACAGTAAACAAATCTTTCAAGTAATACCAGTACAATCTGGCTACAAGTAGCTTTTTGTATACACAATGAAGAATTCATACCAATACCATCTGGTTACAAGTAGCTATAATAAAATATTCAAAGAGGAATTCAAGATAAAACATGTGGCTGTAAATAAAGATTTTTATACAGACTGATAAATTCCTGTACTCAGCAACCACCTCTCACTTGAGAAGCATTTTGTTTTGGGAAGGTATAGATCTATGAAAAAGGTATTCCCTGCATTAACACCTTGCATGCGGCTGATGTTATTCCTGACGAGGACAGGACTTCTCTTACCATTGAAATAAGTATAATTTCGGCACATTTAACCCTTCACCCAACACAGAAAATATCGAAATTTATTATTTAGTTACTCATCAAGCTCGTTCCAATGAGGGGTCACATAATATGGTTTTGTTGAAATATTTTTAAAAAATTATTTTTTTCACCTGGTCAGTTTGCATATTACATGGGTGGATGCCAGGGATTCGTTAGGTGTAGGGTTAATCAACTTTTATTCCTGTAAACTGAATGGATTTTTCTATCAATGATTTCTTGAGTTAAATTTAGATGAATTTTCCATCACATCTAGTTATGGCTGCAGTGAAGCAGCCATGACTATATGTGATGAAAAATATCTTGAAAATACTTAGCGGATTAACCCTTTACCCAACGAATCGCCCACATCCGCCTGCGTAATATGCAAATTGAGCAGTTGAAAAAATTAAATTTTTCAAAATATTTCAATAAAACCATATCATGTGATCCCCTCGTTGGAACGAGCACATTGTGCTCGTTCCAATGAGGGATCACATGATATGGTTTTGTTGAAATTTTTTGAAAAATTGAAAAAAATTATATTTAAAATAATAAATAATGAAATCGTCTGCGTTGGGTAAAGGGTTAAGAGTTGAAATGCAGAATTAGCTGCAGTTGAAGGCAAATGCACCATCGACGTACAGTACACCTTTGTACGCAGCACCATCATTCCACTTGCATTTGGGATTAAGTGTCCTGCCTAAAGACGCACTGCAGGATTGAACTGATGACCTTTTGGATTATTTATTTATTGGTGTTTAAGGTCACATATTTCAACACAATAGCTAATCTTGACTGCAACATGGAGATAAAGTCCAGGTTAGTTAAAATCGTTTATACCCATGTTGCACATTTTAGAGGACTTCCACCCCAAGCACTGGTGACCGGGTATTTTTACCAGTAAAACATAGCTTGTTTGCCATAGTAAACAAGCACTTCTTTACTTCCTGTGGTTCCTACAGAAAGCCTTTTGGATGGAAGTTGAATGATCTAACCACTGAGCCACCATGCTCCCAGGTCATCTAATAAAAACATGTTCTAGACTTAGCGTGGTGCTGAAATAATCTTGTTTTTGGTAGACCATGATTGTCCATTTATTTGTTACTGTCTTGGAGGAAAGAAATCACAATCGATCTACACTGAAGTTGAGGCAAAAATGTACTTGGTGAAATCTGAATGGGCACGACTTGCGATTACTGGACATGTTCTAGGATTAATTTTTAGCTACAGTTTAGCATCCACAAAATTTTGTTGATCAAGCATCATGATCAATGTCAAAGAGAGGAGTGTGGTCGCTCAATGAATAGAGCATTGAACTTCAAACCAAAAGGCCCAAGATACAACCCTCACCTGTGGTAAGTGTGTTGTGTCCTTGGGTATTTATTATCTTCTATTTATTGGTGTTTAAGGTCACATACCTATGCACAATGGCTAATCGTGACCGTGACTGTTTTATGGGTGGAGAAAGCCGGAGTACTCGGAGACAACCACCGAGCATCAACGAGCAACTGTCAGCTCCTCCACATTCTAACTCTGTTCAAGCTCCGCTCAAGCAGGGTTACAGCAGTTGAAGACATGAGCACCATCGATGTGCAGTATGCCTTAGTACACGGCATCATCGTGCCCCCATGTAGGCAACCGGGATAAAGTGCTTTGTCCCCCCCCCATGGGAACCCGGGGAAGTGAAGCAGTGCTTGTTTACTGTGGTAAACAAGCTCTGTTTCACTGGTAAAATAGGACCCAGTCACTAATGTTTGGGGTGCAAGTCCTCTAAAATAGGCAACATGGGGTATAAACAATTGACTGACCTTGACTTTATCTTCATGTTGTGGTCATGATTAGCCATTGTGCAGAAGTATGTGATCTTAAACAACAATAAAAAAATAAATAAGTACTTTGCCCAAGGACACAACGTAGGTCGTCCCGGACGGGGATCGAACTCAGGACCTCTTGCATAGAAGTCCAACAGTCTACTACTGAGCCACCACACTCCCGTGTCCTTGGGTAAGGCACTTAACTGTTTACCCGAGTATTTTCAAGATATTTTCATCAAATCTAGTCATGGCTGCTATGGAGCAGCCATGACTAGATTTCATAAAAAATTAATCTAAACATAACACAAGAAATCATTTGTGAAAAAGTCCATTCAGTTTACACAGGGTAAATATGATTAAATGTGCCCAACTTATACTTATTTCAGTGACGTGAGAAACCCTGTGCTGGCTGGAATATCTGCCAGCAGCATGCAAAGAGTTAATCATTGTCTGCCCATGTGGGGACACAGTGGCGGTGTGTACTAAGGCATACTGCAAGTCAATGACGCACTTGCCTTCAACCAATGCTAACCCTGCTTTGTGGAGTTAGTATGTTGGGGAGTCTGATAGTAGATCAAAACTGCTTGTTGATTCTTTCTGGGTATTCCGGCTTCCTCCACCTTTAAAACTGGTATGAAGTGACCCTGGCTTTCAAAAGTATCATTAACTCTTTGAAGCCTAGCAGCCGCTTTTCCGTCCAGGAACATGATACGTCATAACGTCATTAAATAGGATGGCTGTTCAGTAAATGTGTGGGGTAGACGAATCAATATTTTCTGAGGCTGCACATTGAAAATATTGATTGGTTTACCCCAAATAATGAATATGGACTCTTCTAATCGATGCCATTGAACTGGCATGGAAGATACCACTAGCCTTCAAAGGGTTAAATTGCAATGAAAAAATAAATGTCACCGCATCATCAAAAGCCGAAAAACATATCAGACATCTGAAGTGTCCTTGAATTAATTTTGTGATTTGCTTATTATCAAATGACCTTGCAGGATAAATAAAATAAACGTCCATTGTATAAAACCATTTCTGATCATTATCTTATTTGATATAAATAAATTTTTATGAATAATAACTTAGTTTATAAAAATAATGAATGTCAAGGTGAGTATTCATAAGTTTTCTTAATTTATTTTATTGGTTATTTTGACAGAGTGATTGTTTTTTACATTTTCATTTCCTCTATATTGTTTTTTTATTAGTGTCTTTCTTTATTATTGTATAGTTTCACGTTTTCTAACAGATTGTAAAAAGAATAATTAACACACTACCGTATTTATTCTATGTATTGGGACAGCTAAAAATAATTATTTTCACAGGTGTCCCAATTCTTAGAAAATGGGGAAAGAACACAGCCTGGTCTTGATTTGATGCTGAATAAAGTTGTGTGTGATTCGTTTTCCATCACTATATACGAAAATCGCTGTCCAATTTTTTTTTATATTTTCATTTTTTGCTCCCAAAACATAGCTTATGATATCCCATTGGAACGAGTGCATTGCTCTCGTTCCAATGAGGGATCATAAGCTATGTTTTGGAAGCAAAAAATGAAATTTTTTAGTTACTCAAGAATTGTTTTTTTGAGTGTCGTCTGCTACTAGCAACAGGCCAACTGGAAACAAATCTCCTGAATGTCCCAAACTTTGGAGCATAAAAAAATATAGTTTTCTGGAAAAAATGTGTGTCCCAAATCATAGAGTGTCCCAATACATAGAGTAAATACGGTACATGGATTTGAGACTTGTTAACAGTAAAAAAATAATTAACATGTTGTGCATTGATGTCAGACTCGTTAACTGACATGTTAGGGAGTGCAGTGGCTTAGTGGTAAACTGTTGGACTTCTGTGCTAGAGGTCCCGAGTTCGATCTCCGCCCGTGACAACCCGTGTTGTGTCCTTAGGCAAGGCACTTTATCCCGGGTTGCCTACATGGGGGCACGATGATGCCGTGTACTAAGGCATACTGCACGTCACTAGTGCACATGTCTTCAACTGCTGTAACCCTGCTTGAGTGCAGCTTGAACAAAGTCAGATTGTTGAGGAGCTGATAGTTGCTCGTCGCTTCTTGGTGGTTTTCTCCAGGTGCTCCGGCTTTCTCCACCCATAAATCTGTCACGGTAATGATTAGCCATTGTGCATAAGTATGTGACCTTAAACACCAATAAATAAATGAATAGATAACTGACATGTTGAATTTCACATATTAAACAGAAGTTGGAGAATATGTAATATTCATAATATTTTGTTTGACAGAGCTCATAGAGCTCTGTCAAACAAAATATAATGGGCTACACCTATAACTCAACCCAGTACACATACATTTTTGCATCAAAGAAAATTTGGTAGTCTGTTAGCTAACAACAATATGGGCAATCAACAATTAAGGTGGGACAGTACTGATTTAATCTAACAGCTCCAAAAGGCTGTTGGATTAACTGTTAATGGCCTAAGGATTTTTACATGATTTTGCAACACTTAGAATGTGTATATCATTTGGCTTTTCAGTTATTTCTAGGCCTATAAAGGCAGCCAAGGCATGTCTAGAAATAACTTCCAAGGTACAGTGGAACCCTGTTAATTGAATAGTTTCTGTGCCAATGAAAATTATTTAATTAACAGAAGTATTCAATTATCAAGGACATGGTCACTTTCCTGTATTCTAGAGATAAACTGATGATTTTTTTTCTGTTGTATTTTGTTTGAAAGGACTCATGGAACTGTGGCAACAAAATATAATAGATTAAATGCTTGTATATGATTTACTTTTGCCAAATAGGTCTATAAACAATGGGAATTTAGTGATTGTAATTATACAAGATTTTTTATTTGCTCTATAACTCATATGCAAATAACAGGTAAATTTTGTTCTCAAGGTATGGTAAATGGTTTTGCATTTTGGCATTATTTTCCATTAACAGGTCATTCAATTAACAGATATCCAATTCAGCAGATTCCACTGCACTTAGAATGTAACATACATGTTTTCCTACTCAGAGCATGTTGGGTAGAGATGGGTGGTATACTGTAATTATCATTCAGTATCGGTATTGTACCAATACTGATTTACTGTACCAAAGGTATCTTAGTATACCAAAGTTTTGGAAAAAGGTTCCCCACATTAGCTAACAAATAAAGATCAGACAGCAGAACATTTTCAAAAATGGCTGATAGTCTGTGTCTGCCACAAGCACTCATCACCACCCATTTAATGTAACAATAAAGGTTAGAGAAAATACCCAGAGGGTATTTTCTCTCAACTTTATTGTTATATCAAATAACCAGTAGTGAGTGTCTGTGTGATGTTATTTCCACCATTTTGACTAATAATACAGTCGTTATTTGTCACACCAACCTGTCCTATCTTCACAAGTTTATAAGTTGAATATGAGCTGTCTCTGAGTCTCTGACAACTGTAGAAAAGTAACCTGTGCAGCAAGCCAGAAAATAAGCAGACTGTCATCTGCAAAATGAGGTCCCCAGAGGGTGAATTTGGTGATGCTACCCTGCATAGCAGGGTAGCATCACTAAATTTACCCTCTGTGAACCTCAATCCTAATCAGGGTCTCAAAACTAAACAGAAAGAGGTACCAAGAGGATAAATTGGCACACTGTATGGGATAGCATCATCAAATTCACCGTCTGGGGAACTCATACTGCAAATGTCAGACTGCTTATTTTCAGGCCTGCTGTGCAGTACACCAAAAATACCATTCGATATTGGCATCGGCGCCAGTATCTTGTCGACACCAAATACCATACTGATACCTATGTAAATCATGTTAAAAATACTGATGCCAAACTTGAAGTTTCAGTAACGTCCAGCTCTAATGTTTGGGGTTACATATTTTGTTTCAGCAAACAGTGATCAAAGTTACAATTAGGACTTCAGCAATTAAATGACTACTTAACCTCCCTATAAATACAAAATTGATTTGCCCAGTCAGTGTATCGAGTATAGTGTGAAGCAATTCCATTCAGAAACTCAATATTGAAAGGGGTTAATGTTTTGCTTGCTGGACAGCTGTTGATGGGCTCACCAGATTTGCCATCATATTAAAGGGAGGTAATCTTGTGTCTTCTCTAATTCTAACACTGACTGTCTTTTTATTTGCAGTATGTAGTTGTTGTTAATGATGAGTACAGAGCTGTGATATTATCAACGAAGAAATGGTGCACTAAGCTATCAATGATGGAATGAGTGGACGAAAATTATCATCTTGTCTGTTGACTGAAAGACTTTCCATATAGTCAACATTGATCTGTTTCTGTCAGACTTATCCAAAAAACATTTACCAATATTTTCCTAGTAAACCTATGCCTGTATTATTATATAATTATTGACTGTCCTTGAGGTTGATACAAGGAATTATCAGCCTGAGAAAAGTGAATATTACTTTTCAAGGGTTGATAATTCCTTGTATCAACCTCAAGGAAAGTCAATTGTTTTTTTTATTATTATGACAGAAAAAATCGATTGCAAATTCCTTGCTTTATTACATATTTGTCAAAGAAAAACAGCATATTCATATGCAACAAAATAAATTTAATTTCAACATGTATATATAAGAATTAATGTGCATTAACTTATTTGTTCATGTTGTTGTTGTTAATTGTTATATTTGAACAGTTCCCAAACATTCGAACTGGGAAGTGAAAGGAAGGAACAAGTTGGAATTACAATTTCTATTTTTATCGTAAATAGTTATTTGGAATCCTGCCCTATTTGCAGACGCCAATGACAGAGCTGTGAAATATCGACTCACTTTCGATAAAAATTGAATAGATTAGCAATACTGGAATGTATCGACACTTCTGACGAGTGTTTTAGAATATAAAATTATCAGTTTTTTCTGTCATATAGTAATATAATATGTGACTACTTGATACCAACATGCTGCTGAAGGTGTTTTAAAACCATAAATTACTTGAAAGGAGGGGGTATAGATGGGGTGAATTCAGTTTGTTCACTGGAGAGTTGTCATTTGAGAGAAAAAGATTTTGAGTATTTCTCCTGGTACACGTCAAAAATTCTCCTCTCACTTTCGGAATACACTTCATTTTATCTTTTTTAAGTAGAGATATACTGTACAGTATGTAGAGAGTGGATTATTAATAAAACACCTGTGGAGTGAATTTCCACCCAAACAATAACTGTAGATTCCTCTGATAAGAGATCCGAATGACAACCAAAGCTTCTGTCAATGGACATCCGGGTATAACCCGGTACATTGTATAACCCGGTACATGGTATAACCCGGTACATGGTACAACCCGGAAGTCCATTGGCTGATACTTTGCCTGTCATTCTCAGGATTTGTCACTGGCAAAGTTATTGTCTGAGTGGAAACTCTACTCTGTGGGTGTTTTAGTGATAACCCACTCTCTGCATACTGTATTTTCGGTGTGATTTGATATACAAACATTTGTATGGAAAAATCTGCCCACATGTTTTCTTGCATGGATTACAAGAGTTCTGGGACCAACAAGGAAACCTGCGAACTGCAAGCTGAAATTTAAATGTTAGTTTTGTTGTTTGGAGACTTATTTGGTGCTACTCTTTCACAAATGCAGTTGGTAAGAAACCATCAAAGCTTTGGGTTGAGTTGATCATTTCTCCATGATGATTTTTAAATTTTTATATATCACATTGACCCTTACTGAGGTAGGTAGCCATATATTAGTGATGGACCAATGTCCATATCAAGTGACCCCTGAATGGCATTACAATAAAAGAGGGTTCACATGATATGGCTTTGCTGAAATAATTTGAAAAAATGGAAAAATTGTAAATTTTGATATCGTCTGCATTAGATAAAAGGTTAAGAACTTTATTTATTTCTAATTCAGGCCATTCTTTTACATGTACATTTTTGTTTATAAATTAAAATATATTTTTATTAACATAAATGTTAATTTATCAATTTTTTTATTAATTTATTGAAGGAAAGTAAATCATGAATATAAGTTTCTTACAAACAGGGATCATATTGCTGAATCTCAGCAGAACATGTTTGTCAAAGGCAGTGGTGAATACAGATGTTTGGGAGAGGTGGGAAGCAAGGATCAGATCATAGACATGTCAAACTGCAGAAATTGAAAATGAAGAAGAAAAATTGATATTTATCAATTTCCACATCCAGTGTGTAACAGCCTTAGCCCTTCACACAACCTAATGGACACTATCAGGATTCCCACCTGGCCTTGGATTTAACCCTTAGGGGCCTGGACAAGGGTCTTGAATTCCAACCATTTCACAGTTTCCATACTGTCTAACCCTTTACCCAACACAGACGATATCAAAATTTATTATTTTAAATATTATTTTTTGAAATTTTTCAAAACATTTCAACAAAACCATATCATGTGACCCCTTGTTGGAATGAGCTCTTCAAGCTCGTTCCAACGAGGGGTCACATGAAATGGTTTTGTTGAAATTTTTTGAAAAATAATATTTTTTCAACTGCTGAATTTGCATATTACGCGGGCGGATACGGCTGATTCGTTGAGTAAAGGGCTAATGGCTATGGCTTTGCAACGATTTCTAGTTAAGTCTTGGCTGCCTGTTAAGGCAGCCAAGACTTGACTAGAAACCACTGCCAAGGCAATTTGTCTATTGTCAAAAGAACCTCCCCATGATGGCTTGTTAAGTGCACTTGTTCTGGGGTTGGAAAAGTCAGAAATAACCTTTAAGAGTTAAGAAATGGTCCTGAATTTAACTAAGGCCTGTTTAAGGCCTTGAAATCCTTAAAACTGGGTCAGGGGCCCTTGAAAGTTTTATATTTTCATGAAATAAGAATGCTGTTGATGCTCCTAATTGATTAAGGTCTATTTTTCCAGGTGTGTTGTAATGATGAGCAAAATAATGAATAAAACAGTGCATTGTGTCAAGCACTGTCATTGGTCACTTTTTGCAGAGTTGTTCTGTTAATAATGCAGCAAAATCTGCTTTGAAAGGGTGGTCGGCTTATAGATAAATAATTTTCCATCACATTGACACTGATTGATAGGCCCAGGTCACACACACAAAGTGCCAGGGGAATTTGATGTTGTGAGGAGACAGCAGTCACAGACTGCCTTCTTTTCAGAATGTCAAATTCCAACTTGTGTGTTAAATCCCTTCAATGGGAGGGTGGTGGCTTAGTGGTTAAAGCATTGAACTTCAAACTGAAAGGTCCACGGTTCACTCCCTGCCAGGGGTAACTGTGTTGTATCCTTGGTCAATGGGGCACGATGGCGTCGCGGTAACCAGTTCTCTTCAGATCACCGAAGTTAAGCAACGTCGAGCGTGGTTAGTAGTTGGATGGATGACCATTTCAGAGACTGATTCGCTCTCCTGCATTGTGTCCTTGGGCAAGGCACTTAATCCCAATTGCCTACATGGGGGCATAATGACGCTGTGTACTAAGGCGTACTGCATGTCGATGGTGCGCATGTCTTCAACCAATCTAACCCTGCCTGTGTCGCGGTGCAGAGTTCATAGTTACGATGTTGGAGAGCTGACAGCTGCTCGTCGTTGCTCGGTGGTTCTCTCCAGGTACTCCAGCTTCCTCCACTCGTAAAACTGTCACGGTCACAATTAGTCATTGTGCATACGTATGTGACCTTAAACACCAATAATAAAAAAAGTATCCTTGGGCAAGCCACTTCATTCCAATTACCCATGTGGGGACCTGGTGGCATTGTGTACTAAGGCGTACTACATGTCGATGGGCACTTGTCCTCAACCAATGCGAACCCCGCTTGTGTGGAGTTGGTATGTAGGGGATTCTGACAGTTGCTCATCATTGCTCATTGGGTCTCTCCGGCAACTGTGGCTTCCTCCTCCTGTAAAACTGTCCGACACACGGTGACCCTGGCTGTCAAAAGTGTTGTTAAATCCAATAAATAAATAAATACCTTTAATACATAGTTTCCTTTACTACCATTTTATAACTAGGTAGTTTTATATGCCATAGTTCATGAAGGCATGCCTTTGAAACTCTTGAATTTGACTATAGTGGTACCTTGAAAAATGCTTTAAAATGTTTAGAAATGGCCTTGAATAACCTAGACATTTATCAGTCCTTGCCAGCAGGAGCCCTGTCTATTCACAACAATTGCCATTCAGATTTTATTATTTTTCAAAATTTGCTTTCAGGTCACAGCCTATGACTTCTCATTGGAATGAGCTTGTCAAGCTCATTCCAATGAGGGGTCATAAGCTGTGTCTTTGTAGCACAAAATAAAATTATATATTCATCCAAGAATTTTTTTTGCAGCTTTCATCTGGAAGTCTCATTAGGTTAGGAGATAAAGTCAGGCTAAAAACCCCCAACTTCTGAAATAAAAGTTATGAGGGTTTTTTTTAAAACAACTTTTGCATCCAAATTTTAAAAAAAATTATTTGTTCTTGTTGAATATACATGAAAACTCCCTGCATTGATTTTGATTAGCCTTTTTGCCATGCCACAAAACATGCTTTATTAAAAGGAAATTGGCCATTTTTGCATCAAGTCTTTGTCATTGGGTTAATTTGGAATTTTTTTGTTAAATAAATATGACCAAATATAGATGTGAGTAAATATCAATGTTATGATACAATATATATATAATTAAATTTATAACATAGGTTTATGTCACTCATTTCATGTTCTTGTTCTGTGATAAAGTTTGATGTGCTATGATTGTGGCAAAACTCGCCATAAAATTGACATATTTTTTATATTTTTTGTATTTTATTTCTCTATTTGTTACTGTTAAAATAAGTTAAAATTATATGTTTATGTACCAGATAAAAATATCCGTCCACATAATTTAACAAAATTAGCCATTCAAAACAATCATTTAAAAAAAAATTCCACAAAACCTTATCATGTGACCCTTCATTGGAACGAGCTCGATGAGCTTGTTCCAATGAGGGATCACATGATATGATTTTATTGAAATTTTTAAAAAAAATTGGAAGAAAAGTTTTCCAAATAATAAATTTTGATATCGTGTGATGGGTAAGGGTCAAATTGCTTATCTTAAATTAACCATACTACAATTACATGGTTCTTTGGCAACTCCTTGAATTTTTAAAAGTAAATTGCGGACCCCCTTGATTATCAATAGTATTTTTTGGAGTGACACTGTGAGTTATTCCTTCGGTTATGTTTAATGCTGTGAATATCAAAGTTTTCCTCAATGAATTGTTCATTAATTTCCTGTTAACTGTGAGAGAGACTGTAACAGTGCATTATATTTCACATGACTTTCCCTTCCTCTGATTGGCAGAGAGGTACTATACTCTTATCAAATGTTTTACTTATCTAGGGTTCTAGAAATATAATATTTAATCTGTCAAGAAATTAACCAATAATCACTGAAATCTCCCTTGTTTATAGATCTATTTGGCCTCAGTACATATATTTTCGGCATTTAATCTATTATATCTTGTTAACTGGTAGAGTGCTAAATTATTTTTGGCCATCAAAATTTGTTCACATATCTTTCTTTGCCTTGTTACAATTTATGGGAGAGTGCCTACAGGCACTCTCCCATAAATTGTAACAAGACATGTCCTTACAGACTAAATAATATTACTTCAAAGATAATACGAAGTACATCCACTAAGTTTGAAGCCTTCAAGTTGCAGTACCTTCACCTCGGAGTAAAGCCCAAATATGGGCTTCCAGCACTCTACCAGTTAAACAGAGCTCCATGATCACCAGGGTGCCATGCATTGTGCAGGGGCAGTTTCTCAAACTCATAATTCGTAAAAATACCATTACACTCAAACTGGCCCTCGCAAATCTTGTTTTAAAATTTTTTGCTTCACCTGTACTTTTACATATCAAATTGAATCGAGAATAGTCTCATAGTGACTGGCATATCGAGCTTGCAGAAAAATCATCTAGGTGAGAATCAAGCATGCTGCTGTTGTTGGTGGGTATGGAGGGGGAGATGAAGTGGGGTTCGACAGGAATTCAATTAAATATTGACAGAAACTTTGATGGGAACCTGAGAAATTAAAACTGCTGGATTATGGTAATACTAGTAGAGATTTTGTAAAAGACCAATAGAAGTGGAACACTATTGAATGAACCACTTGAAAACTGCTCAGTGTCAAACATCACTGATTCAACAGTCTCTCACCAGAAAATCAATTTATACTTCTGGAAACCAATGTCAGTGCTTTGATGAAAAACTAATATAAACTTTTATCATAATCCCAAACTGCTGGATGTTTGCATCAGATTCTAATGAAAACTGCTGAAACCTGAGATCAGAATTCCATGTGATATTTGTAAATGGCAATATTTGGTCTTTGGTAGAAAATGAATTGAAACATGCTGTCAGAACATAAAACTGCTATTGTAAATCTCAGTATTCAATGAGTTTCTGCTGAAAGTTTCCATTACGATTGACAAGTAGACAAATTAGACCACTGAGAAAACCTAATATCCATCTTTCCCATACTTTAACCCTTTACCCAACAAATCGGCTACAACCGCCCACATAATATGCAAATTCATCAGCTGAAAAAAATACTATTTCTCAGAACATTTCAACAAACCATATCATGTGACCTCATTGAGCTCGTTCCAATGAGGGGACACAAGATATGGTTTTGTTGAAATTTTCTGAAAAATTAAAAAAAAATTATATTTAAAATAGTAAATTTTGATAACGTCGGCATTGGGTAAAGGGTTAACACATAATCTGCTGAGTATATTCAAAGTATTTTTCATCAAATCTAGTCATGGCTGCTGTGAAGCAGCAGCCATGATTAGATTGGATGAAAAATTCATCTAAATTCAACTAAAGAAAGTATTGGCCAATAAGTCCATTCAATTTACATTGGGTAAATTTGGTTAAATCATAGTACCCATATTATTCTTATTTCAATGGTAAGATAGTTTGTATGCTGGGCAGGAATGTCCACCAGCAGCATTCAAAGATTTAAGGGGAGTGTAAACAGAAACAACGTGACAAAAATCATTGTGGACAAAAATTTTTTTTACTGATATGTTATGATATGCTCTTGGTGCACTTACATTCTATATCATAAATAAGATATGCTGAGGTCTCCAAAAAATGTTTTAAAATCTAAATATTCAATAAACTGAGACTTTTAAAGACTATTTTTTCCAGGCACTTAATTGCATTGTTTGGAAGTGCAACCTTTACAAAACCAATGTCAACAAATCTCTCTTTTTGTGGAAAATACGATCTGAGAACTGAAATTCTGTTATATTGTGTTATAAAAAAAAAATAATGGTGAATGTTTTGTAAATATATATGTTAATGAAGCTGAAGTAAACAGAAAACAGCCATCTTGGTGCATGCTGGGATGAAGGGCTTTTCAAAAACTATGGTCAACAATATCAGTCAGTGAACACTCTTCCTGTATGGATGTGATAAAACTGATACAGTTATGATCATATTAAAAAGAAGTGTCGGCTAGAGTACATATTGTTAGACTATGTTGAGCTAGAAATATAAAAAATATTAACCCTCTACACTCTGAGGTCAACATGGCAAAGTTTTCAGAAACAAATATTTCCCATTGTGCAGTTTGATATTTAACCAAATAGACCTTGTTTGACAGAGCTCAGTGAGATCTGTCAAACAAGGTATAATTGGTTAAATTCATTGTTAAAGAAGAGAAAAACAGAGTGACTGGAGAAAATTCTGTTGCACCACCAGTGTGCTTGAGGTTAACCCTTTACCTAACAAATTTGCCACACCCGCCTGCGTAATATGTAATTCAGCAGTTGAAAAAATATTATTTTTCAACAAGTTTCAACGAAACCATATCATGTGACCCCTCATTGGAACAAGCTCGTCAAGCTCATTCCAATGAAGGGTCACATGATATGGTTTTGTTGAATTGTTGGGTTTTTTTTTTAAAAATAATATTTAAAGTAATAAATTCTGATATCGTATGCATTGGGTAAAGGGTTAAGTAACATTTATCCTTCAGTGCAACCGATACATGTAAATGGTATTTATGTGTATGTCTATAATTTGCTGCCTAAAAATCAACTTTACTGAGATCACATTACTGAGGTCATACCTGTGTGTTCCGGTGCGCGGACATTTCCCCATCCGAACATTTCACCATCAGACAATTCCCCATCCGGACATTTCCCCACCAAGGGCGGACATTTCCCCATCAGCATTCCCCCATCAGAGGCAGATATTTCCCCATCGGAGGTGGACATTTCCCCATCGGATATTAACACCTTTCCCCATCGAGGGCAGACATTTCCCCGTCAGACTTTACCCATCGGAGGTGGACATTTCCCCATTGGGCATTGCATCATGTCCAATGTAGCAGACAGCTTCCACATGTGAATGAGTGACAAGTAACTCTTAAAAAGTTTTCATTTTTTATTCTTTTATAACTCGAAAAAACAACATCTTGGCATATGGTATAGGCATTAGCACATTTTAGCACAATCTGAATTTCACAACAATGAAAACACAACATCAATAATAAAAAACAAGAATTTTTATCTGGTTACAAGTGTATGTATATAAATATGTTTGCTTATAAATCTCTTACACATGCTTCTTGTTGAGTTGTTTGATAAACAATGATGCATTCATTGACATTTACTTCAATGAAGACACGACTGTTTATCAATCAACTTAATATTTTTGAACGAAAGTAGCTTGACAGAAAGAACAAATATTAAAATTGCAAAAAGTTAACTGCAAATTGCTATGAAAACAGAACACAAATGTCTTATAAACACGAACAATTCAAACAATATTACCCATGTCGGCTTAATAAAAAGGGAATGATACACAACAAATCAACAGGAAAATTTCAAACAAACAGACCCACAAAAAATTAAGAAATGGATGGAAAAAGTCTGCATGGGGAATTGTCCGTTTTTCTATTAAACAGAATGGGGTAATGTCCGATGGGGAAATGTCCGGCCTAAATGGGATGGGGTAATGTCTGGATAGGGAAATGTCCGATGGGGAAATGTCTGGCGACCGTGTGTTCCTAGGATTGAGTCGTTTTCAACATAACGATACTTGTACTGAGTTATATACTGTCAAAAAAATAATTATTGACTTGAAATACCACAAAAAAATTATTACCATACTTTATAGACAAAAACTCAGCTCGGCAGTTTTTACTTACATTAGTTTCATTAACCTATTTAAACAGTTTCAAACATTATTTGTTTGTGGTACACTACATCAAATTTTCAGGTCTCAGCTCATATATACCAGAAAATGACAACCGCTGATGCTAGTTTTGTCAAGGTTCAACCTCACCATGATGAGAGTGCAAGCCTAGAAAAAATATTCCTTCAAATATATTAAATATATTAAGTGAATGTATTAAATATTTGAATTGTTAAAATCAAAACTATAATTCTTGGGATATGTTATTTAGTGTGCAGATTGCAAATAAACTAAAAATGCATCACTAACTGGAATTAATAACCCTGATAGCTCTGTGCTATTTGGTAATTTTCCCCATATTGTATAAACATGTAATTTAGCTCAGTTCCAAAGCTTTCCCCATATTGTTTCTCGCTTCCCCTTAATAAATTGAGAGCAAATTGAAAAAAAAATGTTACTGACAGGATATATAATTTTTGGCAGTGGTCCAAAAGTTGAAATAAAAAGTTAGTTAATTCTCTTGTCAAAATATTAGTATTTCAAGCAGCAAATTTTCCCATAATGCAATAAGAAAATGAAATAATTCAATCTTGTTTGACAGAGCTCAATGAGCTCTGTCAAACAAGATTGAATTGGTTCATTTCTTATGATGGGAAAAAATTGCATGATGAAATTTTGGTATTCTGACAGTGTGCTGAGTGGTTAATCACAAGGAAATATTAATTCATAGTTGCATTATGGGAAACATTTGCACAGTGAAATTTTGATATTTTGACATTAGTGTGCAAAGAGTCATGCAACCACAAGAAAATATTAATTGCTTTTGATGCCAGCAGGAAACTACCTAGCATTCCCTGTCAATAAGCTATACTCTCAAATGTTCACAGGGCAAGGAAGAATATGAATCTCAGATAGGCAGTATTGGCATCAATCTGGGTGATTAATTTGTGAGGCTTTTACAGTACAATCACCATGGAGAGGTTGTTTTCCATGTGTGGTAGTGATGTCCATGCATACGTTTACCAGGTAATAAAAATCATCATCAGCAAACTTTTAATTAATGAAGCACCGGGTTGTACCGGGTGCTTCATCAATTAAATTTTTGATGATTATTCCTATAATTAATGTTTGGAATGTAATACTGCATCCATAGAAATATTGCCCACCCATGGAAAGTGACCAGTCAGCGGTGGTTGTACTGTAAGTCATCTCCGTATTTATTGTGTTAGAACAAAATATGAGTGTAAGTGTATGTTTTTGAAAGGTGTTTTGTCAGTTCATCACTAACAATAATGGAAAAAGATATTTTTTAACCCTTATATAATAAATCTAAACAAATCCGTCCACATATACAAGAAATGTCATAAAAAATTCCATTTGGAATTTATATATTTCCTATTTTAACCCTCAGCACACTGATGTCGAAATCTCTAAATTTCAGTCTGCTAATTTTTCCCATGATGCAATTAGGAATTTAACCAGTTCGATCCTGTTTGACAGAGCTCATGGAGCTCTGTCAAACAAGATTGAATTGGTTAATTTCCTAGTTGCATTATGGGAAATAACTGCATGTTGAAGTCTTAATATTTTGACACCAAGAGTGCAGAGGGTTAACCTTCAAAACCATGGCTTGTGACTCTTTTACAGTACAGGCTTGTTCCCTTGAAGGGTCCCAAGCTTTGGCTTTCAGGCAAATCGGTTTTTGGGGATCACATTCCATCTTTCACAAAGTGTAAAAGATTTTAATATATATTTTTTTTTGCTGTATGGGGTGCATGACCTCATACATGTCAAGAACATATGTTTGATAATGGGTTGAGATATGATTTAACTCTGACTTGTTGTATATCAAAGAAGTGCACAAATGTTAATGCTGCTGTAATATTTTTTTACTGACTATTAAAAAATTCACTTCATCATGAAGAAACCCTGATATTTATGTAAAACCTGAATCCTTTGTATTGTCATTGTTGCATTAAATATTTCACAACCAAGAAAAAATATTGTTATCACTACTCCACTCTATTCATCTTTTTATACCCCACGCAATGAAGTTGCAGGGGTATAATGTTTTTGACTGGTCCGTCCATCAGTCAGTCCTACTTGTTTTCCGGACTTTTTTTCTACACGCTTCCAGATATTGAGCTGATTTTTGGTGTGTGAGTCTAACATAGTGGTCTACAGATCAAGTTTGCATTTTTTTCCGCTCCACTGATCTTTACCAAAATTACGGCCCTTGGACTCTGAAAAATTCATCAAAATTACAGTTTTCCGGACTTTTTTTCTAACGCTTCCAGATATTGAGCTGATTTTTGGTATGTTAGTCTAACATGGTGGCCTACAGATAAAGTTTGCATTTTTTTCCGCTCCACTGATTTTTACCAAAATTACAGCCCTTGAACTTTGAAAAGTTCATCAAAATTACAGTTTTCCGTACTTTTTTTCTACACGCTTCCAGATATTGAGCTGTTTTGGGGTATGTTAGTCTAACATGGTGGCCTACAGATCAAGTTTGCATTCTGTTCCGCTCCACTGATTTTTACCGAAATTACGGCCCTTGAACTTTGAAAAGTTCATCAGAATTACAGTTTTGCAGACTTTTTTCCTACACGTTCCAGATATTGACCTGATTTTTGGTATGTTAGTCTAACATAGTGGCCTACAGAACAAGTTTGCGTTTTGTTCCGCTCCACTGATTTTTACCGAAATTACGACCCTTGGACTTTGAAAAATGCATTAGAATTACAGTTTTCCGGACTTTTTTCCTACACGCTTCCAGATATTGAGCTGATGTTTGGTATGTTAGTCTGACATGGTGGCCTACAGATCAAGTTTGCATTTTGTTCTGCTCCACTGATTTTTACCGAAATTACAGCCCTTGAACTTTGAAAAGTTCATCAAAATTACAGTTTTCCAGACTTTTTTCCTACACGCTTCCAGATATTGAGCTGATTTTTTATATGTTAGTCTAACATGGTGGCCTACAGAACAAGTTTGGATTTTGTTCTGCTCCGCTGATTTTTCCAAAATTACGGCCCCATAGACTTTGAAAAGTTCATCAAAATTACAGTTTTCTGGGCTTTTTGTCTGCTTGAATTCTTTCAATACCATTGAAACTACAGAACACTATTTTCTGCAGTATTCCTAGAATCTATGTTTATTTTTAAAAAATGATTAGAGCTTGAAATATCGGGGCGCGTGGGGTATGTGAGCATGCTCACTAAGGTTCTATATTTGTTACTTATTACACATCCATTCAACTTTAAACCCTTGTATTTAACGGAATAGCCGCTATGGCATAAATGATTCTGTATTCAATGGGTGATGCACAAACTGGAACTTTTTTCTCAGCATGGTTCATACTAGTTCCTTTCCCATTGAGTCATTAGTTACGCTTCGAAAAGTTTCCAAACTTCGTTATACAATTATAGACCCTCTGTCACATAGTGTGAAAATGAAAACGTCCAAAGCAAAATAAAGTCGGTTCACAAAAAATTAGTTAACCCAAAATGAGATAATATTGTTTAAAAACCCAATCATTTCCAATAAAAACATTAAGCAAGTCTGTGGCCATCTCATTTTGTGGATCCCGTTATATCCAAATTGGTCAACTTTATTTTGGTAAATCTTCGTAAATCTTGACATGCTTCGAACATCTTTTAAAAATGTTTCTCTCAGCTGTATTGCAAATCTGCACAAGTCTGTACTTATATTTTTACTAACAGTAATAGCCACCAAATGGTTGGGCATGAATGGACACCAGCTGAAGAGAAACAGCGATATGAATTTTTAAAAAAAATGGTTCTGAAAAGGTGGTTTTGATTTTTATCAATCCATTTGATCAGTACAGCTTCAGTTACAACAAACAGACTCTTCACCTTTGGGTTTAAACATCGCAATTAAAATTTGTTTATTTAAATTAAGTAAAACACCCACCGATTCAAACACACATCGCGTTCTGTCTATTTATACAACTGTGCTTACTTCATTAACTCCTAACCCACTGAGTATTTTTAAAATATTTTTTATCACATCTAGACATGGCTGCTGTGAAGCAGCCATGACTAGATTTCATGAAAAATTCATATAAATTTAACTGAAGAAATCATTAGTCAAACAGATAATCCAATATACAAGGGGGAATTTGGCTAAAAGTGTTCACATTATACTTACCACACAGGAATAACTGTTAGCAACATGCAAGGAGTAAACCTTTACCTAATGTAATAGCAATATCTGACCAGTGCTGGTCACAAAAAATAACCATTCAAATCTTAAAAAAAAAATTTCAAATTTTGCTTCCAAAATTGTTCCAACAAGGGGTCATAATTTATGTTTTTGTGGCAAATAATGGAAGATTTTTAACCATTCCAGATTATTTTTTTTAACATGTCATCTATCAGTATATCTGACCAGTGCAAGTTAAATTTTGTTTTTTAATTTTGCTTCCAAAACGTTGCTTTTGATCCATCATAGGAAAAAGCTTGTTGAGAAAGGGGACATAACTTGCATTTTTGGGGGCAAATAATGGAAGATTTTTAGCTGCGACTAGCAGCTCTATAAGTGGCAATGTCAGTCGGTCTGTCTGTCTGTCTGTCGGTCAGTCTGTCTGTGACCAACGAGTTTCAAAACTCAATAACTTTTGAAATACTTGATGGAATGACTTTATATTTGGCATGTAAGTGTATCTTATTGATGCCTAGCCATTGTTCAATGCATGTGTTGTTCCAAATAGTTTTCTTGGAGTTATGGCCCTTGATGAACTTAGAATTTTGTGAGATTGCACCACCTGTCGCAGCTACGGCGTCGATGTCGCGATTTTTTTTAACCATTCCAGATGATTTTTTTTTGCAAGTGTCATCTTCTAGTAATATTTGGTACATTATTAATTACCCTTGACCCAATGAATCAGCCGCATCCTCCCGCATAATTTACAAATTGAGCACTTTAAAGAAAATTATTTTTCAAACAATTTCAACAAAAACATATCATGTGCCCTCCCCCACCCTCTACTGGAACAGGCTTGTGAAGCTTGTTCCAATGAGGGGTGACATGATATGGTTTTGTTGAAATATTCTGAAAAATTTGAAGAAAAATAATTAAAATAACAAATTTTGGTATCATGTGCCTTGGTTAAATAAAGGGTTAACTGAGCATATAATTGACAGCCGAAGAAAAGCTGTCCTATTAATGCCACATGGGCAATCTTCTACTGCATTATTTATTTATTTTTGGAGGGGTATAGTAAAGAATTGGGTCCATCCATCCATCCATCCATCCATCCATCCATCCATCCATCCATCCATCCATCCATCCATCCATCCCATCCATCCATCCATCCATCCATCCATCCATCCATCCATCCATCCATCCATCCAACAGTCCATCGATCCATCTACTTGGCCATCAATCCATCTGTCTCACCATCCATCCATTGATACATCCATCCACCTACCATCCATCCATCTGTTTGTCTGTTTATCCATCCATCCATCCATCCATCCATCCATCCATCCATATCCATCCATCCATCCATCCATCCATCCATCCATCCATATGTCTGTCCATGCATTCACCTGCCCATCCATCCATCCATCCATCCATCCATCCATCCATCCATCCATCCATCCATCCATCCATCCATCCATCCATCCATCTGTCTTGTTCGCTGGCACACCTCTGTTTATATGCAATAACTTGAACAGTAGTTATCAGATTTCAATAAGTTTCAGTGTGTGGTTTGTTTGTTTGTCATCTGTCTTGAATGATTTTGATGACTACCACCAGCTATTATATCAATGGAAAGTCTGTGATTCAGCCATTCCATCCTCCCCTCCAGCTGAAAAATTTCCATCACATCAGTGGTGCTTCCCATCCTGGGATGTGTGGTCCCACTAGTTAAATAAAAATTAAGAGATTATTGCCCTTTGTATAATGTGTATTACTTGAATTTAAATATTTATGTACTTATTTGAACAGAGGTTATCAATTTTCAATACATTCTGGTGTGCCACTCGATGTTGACAATGCCCTAGACATGTTTAAGATATAACTGCTCTAAATACCGGGGTTAGAGTTAATTTTAAAGCATGATACGGATAAGTGTAGTGCCTAGGGAAGTTTTCTCTAAACCACACTTGAGAACTACGTACATTCTCGTTTGGAATTTATACATAATCACAGTAAATTTTTTTCATTCACTTACCACACTGACCCAATAATAAGCCCATATTCAAAAATAAGCGTACCTACCAACTTTTGAGATTTCAGAGTCACCTCCTTGTAAATAAGCCAAGTCCCCAACTTTAAAATGACAACATCAACAACACTCATGCTGGTAAGTTGTTACAATGAAAAAGACCCCCCCCCCCCCCCCTTACCTAATGCATATGATATCCAAATTTGTTATTTTTATTTTTTTTTTTCAAATGTTTCAAAACATTTCAACAAAATCATATCATGTGAGCCCTCATTGGAATGAGCTCATGGAGCTCTTTCCAATGAGGGATCACTTGATATGGTTTTTGTTGAAATTGTTTTAAAATAATTTTTTTTCATCCGTTCAATTTGTAATTTATGTGGGTACGTGCGGCCAGTTTATTAGGAAAATGGTTAATGGCTCTTTGTTATGAGATTGACCCAGTCATCTTACTTCGTGCCAACTTTGACTCCAAAATAAGCCACCCACATACTTTTGCCTTCTTTTACTTTACGCACCCCTGGGCATATTCCTGAATCTGTACAGTATTGTTCTAGTAATAACTTAATGCTGATAAAACTGTGTAGTACATTAGTACATGTGGAAGGGTAAGTCCAAAGGGGGTTGCTTAGTGCAGAGGAGGGTGCATTGTCCAATAGTAAACTCTTCGGACCCATACAATTTTATGTTTGATATAAGAGGTTGCTCAGTGCAGAGGAGGCCGCTTTCTCCAATATTGAACTCGCTGGACCCATACAATTGTATGTTTGATAGAGGGGGTTGCTCAGTGCAGGGGAGACTGTATTCTCCAATGGTGAACTCCCTGGACCCACACAATTGTATGTTTGATATAGGGCATTGTTTAGTGCAGGGGAGGCTACATTCTCCAATATTGAATTTACTGGACCCATACAATTGTATGTTTGATATAGGGGGGGTGCTCAGTGCAAGGGAGGCTACATTCTCCAATATTGAACTTCCTGGACTCATACAATTGTATGTTTGATATATGGGGTTGCTCAGTGCAGGGGAGGGTGCATTCTTCAATATTGATCTTGCTGGACCCATACGATTGTATGTTTGATACAGGGGATTGCTCAGTGCAGGGGAGGCTGCATTCTCCAATATTATTAGTCCCCTACGGCAACCGTAAGGGGACTATAGGATTGCACTCCGTATGTCTGTCTGTCTGTCCGTCCATCTGTCCATCCGTCCATCTGTCTGTCTGTCTGTCTGTCTGTCTGTCTGTCTGTCTGTTTTTTATGTTACCACCTCTCCCTCCAACATGCTTTAAGCTACACCTTTCATATTTGGTACATGGATAAATGGTTCTGAGGGGATGATGCACGCTCAAATTTTTTTTTCAAAATCCAAGATGGCGAAATGGTGGCCATTTTTGTTGTGTTTTTTAAGCTTTTTTTCTCTATTTTCATGTTACCACCCCTCCCACCAACATGGTTCAAGCTACACCTTTTATATTTGGTACATGGATAAATGGTTCTGAGGGGATGATGCATGCTCAAATTTTTTTTTCAAAATCCAAGATGGCGGAATGGCGGCCATTTTTGTTGTGTTTTTTAAGCTTTTTTCTCTATTTTCATGTTACCACCCCTCCCACCAACATGGTTCAAGCTACACCTTTCATATTTGGTACATGGATAAATGGTTCTGAGGGGATGATGTACGCTCAAAATTTTTTTTTTCAAAATCCAAGATGGCGGAATGGCGGTCATTTTTGTTGTGTTTTTTAAGCTTTTTTTCTCTATTTTCATGTTACCACCCCTTCCACCAACATGGTTCAAGCTACACCTTTCATATTTGGTACATGGATAAATAGTTCTGAGGGGATGATGCATGCTCAAAATTTTTTTTTCAAAATCCAAGATGGCGGAATGGCGGTCATTTTTGTTGTGTTTTTTAAGCTTTTTTTCTCTATTTTCATGTTACCACCACTTCCACCAACATGGTTCAAGCTACACCTTTCATATTTGGTACATGGATAAATGGTTCTGAGGGGATGATGCATGCTCAAAATTTTTTTTTCAAAATCCAAGATGGCAGAATGGCGGCCATTTTTGTTGTGTTTTTTAAGCTTTTTTTCTCTATTTTCATGTTACCACCCCTCCCACCAATATGGTTCAAGCTACACTTTGCATATTTGGCACATGGATAGAGGGTTGGGAGGGGATGATGCACGTTCAATATTTTTTCTTCAAAATCCAAGATGGCGGCATGGCGGCATGGTGGCCATTTTTGTTGTGTTTTTAAGCTTTTTTCTCTATTTTATGTTACCACCCCTCACTCCAACATGGTTCAAGCTACACCTTTTTTGGCACATGGATAGAGGGTTGTAATGGGATGTTGCACGTTCAATATTTGTTTTCCAAAATTCAAGATGGCACCATGGCAACCATTTCTGTTGTGTTTTTTAAACTTTTTTCTCTATTTTTTGTTACCACTGCTCCCTCCAACATGGTTCAAGCTGCACTTTTCATATATGGTACATGGATAAAGGGGTTGTGAGGAGATTATGCATGCTCAATATTTTTTTTTCAAAATCTAACATCTGTCTGTCTGTCCATCTGTCTGTCTGTCTGTCTGTTTTTATGTTACCACCTCTCCCTCTAATATGCTTCAAGCTACACCTTTCATATTTGGTACATGGATAAATGGTTCTGAGGGGATGATGCACAGTCAATATTTATTTTTCAAAATCCAAAATGGCAGAATGGTGGCCATTATTGTTGTGTTTTTTAAGCTTTTTTCTCTATTTTATGTTACCACCCCTCCCTCCAACATGGTTCAAGCTACGGCTTTCATATATGGTACATGGATAAAGGGTTGTGAGGGGATTATGCACGCTCAATATTTTTTTTTCAAAATCCAAGATGCTTATATACTCTAGTGTCTTCTGTGACAAAAACACGTTATGTCACAAAAGCGCCGTAGGGGACTAATACCACCTCGGTGGTCAAACACTTGTTCTTGCTGAACCCATACAATTGTATGTTTGATATAGGGGGTTGCTCTGTGCAGGGGAGGCTGCATTCTTCAATATTGATCTTGCATGCAGGACCCATACAATTGTATGTTTTGATATAGGGGGTTGCTCAGTGCAGGGGAAGCTGCATTCTCCAATATTGATCTTGCTGGACCCATACAATTGTATGATTGATATATGAGGTTGCTCTGTGCAGGAGAGGCTGCATTCTCCAATATTGAACTCTCTGGACGCATACAATTGTATGTTTGATATAAGGGGTTGCTCAGTGTAGGGGTGGCAGCATTCTCCAATATTTATCTCACTGGACCCATATAATTGTATGTTTGATATAGGAGGTTGCCAGTTCATGGGAGGCTGCATTCTCCAATGTTGAACTCGCTGGACCCAATTGTATGTTTGATATAGGGGGTTGCTCAGTGCAAGGGAGGCTGCATTCAACAATATTGATTTCATTGGACCCATATAACTGTATGTTTGATATAGGGGGTTGCTCAGTGCCAGGGGAGGCTGCATTCTCCAATATTGATCTTGCTGGACCCATACAATTGTACGTTTGATATAGGGGGTTGATCAGTGCAGGGGAGGCTGCATTCTCCAATATTGATCTTGCTGTACCCATACAATTGTATATTTGATATAGGGGAGTGCTCAGTGCAGGGGAACTGCATTCTTCAATAGCGAAGTCCATGGATCCATAAAATTGTATGTTTGATATACCTTCAAAGTTTGTTGGTTTGTTAATTGGGGTTTATTGACCGTTTCAACAACCAGGGTCACACTATATGTGACAGTTTTCTGTGTATGAAGCCAGAGTACTGGAAGAGAACCACCGAGCAGTGGCAAGCAACTGTTAGACTACCCAACATACAAACTTTATGGAAGCAAAGTTAGCATTAGTTGAAGGCAAATGCAACATCAACGTGCAGTAAGCCTCAGTACACAGTGCCAGGCCTGAAAATAAGCAGTCTGACATTTGCAGAATGAGGTCCCCAGACGGTGAATTTGATGATGCTATACAATACAGTGGGTCAATTTATCCTCTGGGTGCCTCTTTCTGTTTAGTTTTGAGACCCTGATTCAGATTGAGGTTCAGAGGGGGTAAATTTAGGGATGCTACCCTGCTGTGCAGGGTAGCATCCCTAAATTCCCCCTCTGGGGACCTCATTTTGCAGATGACAGTCTGCTTATTTTCTGGCTTACACAGTGCCACTGTCCATACCCACATGGGTAATCAGGATTAAGTGTCTTGCCCAAAGACAATGCCGTCACTGCTGGTCTCGACTGAACCATCAACCTTTTGGTTTAACCCTTTACCCAAGGAATCGCCCGCATCCGCCTGCGTAATATGCAAATTCAGCAGCTGAACAAATATTATTTTTCGAAAAATTTCAACAAAACCATATCATGTGACTCCTCTTTGGAACGAGCTCATCGAGCTCATTCCAAAGAGCGGTCACATGATAAGGTATTGTTGAAATTTTTTTTAAAAATTTAAAAAATTATATTTAAAATAATAAATTTTGAAATCGCTCTTGCGTTGGGTAAAGGGTTAAAGTCCAGTGCTCTAATCAGGGAGCCATTATACCTTCAAAATAAACTTAGAGTTTATGAAAGTGACAATTGACGCCATCAGTATGTAAAAGTGTTGAAAAACGTAGGATTGTATGTTTGAGTAGACTTATGAGAGTAACAGTAATAAGTCTAATCCATGATCAGTTCTTACATTCCAATCTTACATGTTTTACTCAATATTTTGTTTGCATTGGAACTCAGCCAGCTCATTCCAATGAGGGGTTATAAGCTATGTTTTTGAGACAAAAAATGAAAAAATAATAAAAATTGAGTGGTGATTTTTGTGAATAGAGCTGACCAGTTATGGCCTTTACATTGGGTAAAGAGTTAATGCTTCCAATATCTGAATGTCCAAATTCAAACGATTTGACATTTTTCACTGAATTCACCACACTGGTCTCCTCCAGGAAAGGATTTAGTGATGTAGCAAAAATTCTATTTGACCGTCAAATCTGACATTCTTTTATATTTTCATATTCCCTGGGAGGGCATGCATTATACAGTATTGCTTTATTAATTTAAAAAATGAAATTGTTAACACAATGAGCAATAAAGGTTATATTTTGAAAGAATCTAGGTTGGTAATGCATGTAAAATCCCCCCTTTCAGTGCACAGTTTGACTCTCAGAAACATATAATTCTGTCCAATACCATATTATAAACATAGTGACCGTTGTTCAGTGTGTTATGGTAGATTAGCACCCGAAGAAAATGAAAGTGTCAATGACACTGTAGCTTAACTTGTGTGTTGTGTTTGATGAAAAGGATAATGTTCAATGTTTATGAAAAAATTATGAAATAAGACAAGAATTGTGATAATTGGGAATATGTTCATTTCTGTTCCCTGTACGCTATGTTTATGATAAAAATAATATGAGGTGTACACTGTACTAAAGAGCTGAGTGGTGGGTTAATATGACCTCACAGGTGATGTATGTGGCCCTCACAGTTAACGTATATCAACAAAAGTTACCAAGTTACAGTGAAATTATTCCAAAATGAGTCATCCTATCAAGTTACATTAAAATCCTTTCATAAATATGACCTTTAGACTGTGCTAAAGATTTTCGGGCTTTGGGCACCTTTAGCCGTCAAAGTTGCCCAATCATGTCTAAAAGGGGATGTTCTCATCTAGACATTATATGAAGTCAACCTACCAAGTTACAATGAAATCCCTTCATAAATATGACTTGTAGACTGTTCTTAAGGTTTTTGGGCTTCGGGCTCGGGCAGCCATCATGGTTGAATGATCGCAACCAAAGGGGACAATCTCATCTGGGCATCATCTGGAGTGATCCTACGAAGTTACAATGAAATCCCTTCATAAATATGACCTGTAGACTGTGCTCACGGTTTTCGGGCTTCGGGCACTTGTAGCCATCACAGCTAACCAATCATGACCAAAAGGGGATGTCATCATCTAGGCATTATATGGAGTCAACCTAATAGGTTACAATGAAATCCTTCCATAAATATGACCTTTTACCTATGCTAAAGGTTTTTGGGCTTGGGCACCCATCAAGGCTGAATGATCGCGATCAAAATGGGACATCTAGACATTATTTGGAGTCATCCTACCAAGTTACAATGAAATCCCTTCATAAATATGACCTCTAGACTGTGCTAAAGGTTTTTGGGCTTCGGGCCCCTGTAGCCGTCACAGTTGCCCAATCAAGTCCAAAAGGGGACTTTCTCATCTAGACATTGTATGATGTCAACCCACCAAGTTACAATGAAATTCCTCAATAAATATGACCTGTAGACTGTGCTAAAGGTTTTTGGGTTTTGGGCTCGGGCAGTCGTCACGGTTGGCAGATCATGCCCAAATGGGGAAATTCTCATCTAGACATCATAAGGAGTCATCCTACCAAGTTACAATGAAATCCCTCCACATTAAACATGACCTGCAGACTGTGCTAAAAGTTTTGGGGTTTTGGGCTTGGGCAGCCATCACGAGTGATAGATCATGCCCAAAAGGGGACGTTCTCATCTAGGCATTATACAGAGGCATCCTACCAAGTTACAATGAAATCCCTTCATAAATATGACCTGTAGACTGTGCTAATGGTTTTTGGGTTTTGGGCTCGGGCAGCCATACCGGTTGCCCGATCGCGACCAAAAGGGGACGTTCTCATCTAGACATGACCCCAAACCTGCAATATGAAATTTCGTGACGATCAGACAAGAACTGCGGGATGTAGCCCGTGCTGAAGGAAAATGTGAACAGACGTCACAGACTCACAGACTAACAGACTCACAGACTAACAGACTCACAGACTCACAGACTAACAGACTTCCGCACGCGTGATTGCAATAGGTTATCTTGACTATGTCAAGTTAAGCTAAAAAATTAAAGCCCGAGACGAAGTCGAGGGCATTAATTTTTTTTCTGAGGGGACTAATCTACCATAACACACTGAACAACGGTCACTATGTTTTTTATTATACTGAATGATATTTGAAAGGAATGTTTCTTTCAGAGTTATAAACAAATCAATAACAAATAGGCAGACTAAGTCACTGATTCAGTTCACATACGTCAAATGTTTCAAATTCAGTTGATTTCCCCTTTGTGCCCAAAAACTCCCTGAACAACTTTACACTTCTGTCAACACTTCGCTTAGTTGATGAACTGTCCTTTGACCTTAAAAGTGCCTCGATATCTTCATGGGTAATATTTGCGTGAGCCACGTTTGTTCTTGTCGTCTGATTTGAGGCGAGAGAAAAACTTCGGAAACAGCGTGTGTTATTTTCTCCCTTTCGGCAATTTTTGTATTTAGCGTGTGATATTACAAAATCACCGCGTCATAACGTGTGTTATTACAAACAATAACAACCGCCGCAATGGACTATCACACATTGTCAAGAATGGGTGGAGTCAACAGGCATGATCATGCAAATTAGCAAATTGTATCTGTCCAATCAGACGTCGTCTTTTGTCTAGTTTTATTCATGGAGTATAATAAAACATTCTAGTTCACTCTTCTTGTGTATTGGTATTCAATATTCTTTTTCTGAACCTTGTGAGGAGGGGCATTCCAACCTCTCCCTTACACTTACCACTACATACAATACATTCACACAGTCAGATAACATTATTGCACTTTTGTCCATTGATTTTTTTAAGTTTTCACAAATGAATGTTTGTGTTTTTTCAGGACAGAATGATATTAGTGAAATAATAGCTGAAAACTCCAACTTTAAAAAAATCAGTTTGATACTGTTTCTCAACCCTATTTTCTCTATTTTTTTTTAAAAATTGAAATATTTTTTTTTGCAAAATATACTGGTTGTTTATGTATATTGTTGTTTTATTTAAGCATTAGGGTTGATTAAACTCTTAACCTGCTTGATATTTCTTGAATCTTTCATAAAATCAAGTCATAGCTGCTTTGCAGCAGCCATGACTTGATTTGATGAAAAGTTCAATAAAGAATGAAATCGAGAAATAATTGATAGTTTTTTTTTGTTTTTTTTTAAACAATATTTTTATTTCCTCAGTGAAATGGGGTTTGGCAAACAGGCAATGCCTATATTAACGCCGTACTCTACAGAGAAATACAATACAATACAATGGTGCAGGTGCAACTGAACATAAAACAGAAACTGATCCAATGAATTGGAAAGAAAGAGAAAGTACCATACTATATCCCACCATCTCCTTTAAATCATTTACCTATCTATTGGGTGTGGAGGCAATCTGCTTTCATTTATATGATAGGCCCACTAAAATCTCTCTCACCCAATACAGCAAAGGTCATTGTCAAGGTTCATTTCCACTGGAAAATAAACCATTCACTGGAATCTCATTGTTTCCCTAATATATTCATGAACCGCACTAAATATACTGGCGTTTTCCAAGGCATTTTTCTACGTAGCCCCATATAGCATAAGAGTGATATTAGTGGTGTGGCCCAATTTTATTAGAAGCGAATTTCTTTGTTGATAGGTTTGTTAATACTATTTGTAGGGGTATATTTATTTTGTTAACAAGAAGTGTTATTATAAAGAGTTAATAACGAGATTTGGTATCTTCATAATGTGCAGGCACATTGCATGCCTATAATGACGGTCCAAAATATTTCCAGGTTGGGAGTTTTTAGCATGCCTGAAAAACAAACATATTTGTTGACAATGTGCTGGACTGCACTACTAAATGACAACACAATGAAATCCATAATTTGAAGCATTATTAAATGCAAATGAAAAGCAAAAGAATTATTTTAAATTGATGTATAAAATCAGTATTGCTTGAATTACCAAACAGTTGTTTGTATGAGAATGAACATTTAAATCATTCATTTTTGCTCAACTACTACGAAGTAGAAGTGAAGTAATTTCATGACCCCCAACGGCACTAACTTCAACATCCAATTTTGTAAGAGATTGTGTTTCAGTAAATTTTTTTGGACCCAGTGTGAAAGGGCTCTCAAATAGCAGTTGTGGTTTATTTAGGACCATGAGTATGGTACTTAAACCTTATTTTCTGGAATTTTTCTTCAATTGTCTTTTTTTTAGATGAAAAATTAGTTGCATTAAAGTAAACTTCATTGCACATCATGGTGATGTATATTACTCATAGGTCTGTTTTATTACCATTATAGTTTCTTGTAGGCCTTCTACTTAGTATATGTACTGTTATTTTGCCTGTTTTTCCTCATTTCTAGCAAAAAATATGAGAATTAGTACAGTAAAACCTGTCTTGAGAGACCACTGTCTTGAGAGACCACATCTGCCAGGCACTGATTGGTTTTACTCTATAATGGACCTGCTATGGGAGACCACCTGTCTTGAGAGACCACTGTGTACCAACTTGTATTTTTATGCCATAATGGACCTGTCTTGAGAGACCGCCCCTTTGAAGACTGAAACAATGACAAAAGCTTTTTACCTGTTCTGGAATTGGAAAATTCATTGTGGTTATACTAACATAATTAAAAGTATTAAAAGCTCTTAATTGGGTTTCAATTACTAACTCATTAAAGATTGAGATGTTTTTATAAGACCCCTGTGAAAATTTTAGGATTATTGCTGAATAAACAATTTCATACATACCTGAAATGTGACAGATAGGAATAAAAATAAATTTGTGTTGAAAATCTTTTTGTAACAAATTGAAATGGACTGTTATAAAAATTATAAAAATAAATTAGTGTTGAAAATCTTCAATGAAGATTTTCAACCCTAATTTATTTTTATAATTTGTATAACAGTCCATTTCAATTTGTTACAAAAACTTCCTAAAAAAGAACAACTACAAAGTAATTACAAAAATCTGTTATTCTCCATTTCTGAATTTTGTGGTCGGTTATTCACTGACTTGAGAAAACCTGAAACCTGTTATGAGAGACCACCTGTCTTGAGATACCACTTTTGTGTGGCCCAAAGGGCGGTCTCTCAAGACAGGTTCTACTGTACTTGTAACAATTAATGTTTTGGTCTGCTCCATCATCTGAATTGTGAGAGTTTGTCTTTGAGTTTCTTTCTTTAAACCCAGTGGCCCCACGGCTTTCAGCTTGCAGGTGGGGGTTATTTAGGACAATGACTACAGTACTTAACCCTTATTTTAAGGAATGTTCTTTTTTAGCTGCAACAAGCAGCTCTATATGTGGCAATGTCGGTCTGTCAGTCTGTCTGTCACCAACGAGTTTAAAAAACACCCTAACTCCTAAAATACTTGATGGAATGACACCATACTTGGTATGCAAGTGTATTTTCATGATGTCTACACCCTCTCAATAGTGCATGTCATTCGGATAATTTCTGTCACATTTATGGACTTGTCACCAACAAGTTTTTTTGTCAACAACAAGTTTTTTTGTCACCAGCGAGTTTTAAAACATCATTGGCATTGCACAAATCGTCGCAGCTTCGGCACTGTGACGGTGCTTCTAGTTTCTTTCTAGGTGAAAATGTAGTAAATTTTCTGTTGTAAGAAGTGGGGTTAAGGACACACAAAGTAGATGTTCTGTTTCTCAGGCCAAGTTTTGTAAAATTGCATGCGGGTGGGCAGTTTTTTATTTTATCTTTTATTTTTGTAATTATTTCTTTGCCATCAGAAGTCCATATTCTTGGTTTATTTCATGTTTTAGGTCTCATAATCAACATAATAGCAAGGGTGGTGTTGTATTTTCGTCCCTTGCATGCAACAAGGCTTTGCAATGCTAAAGCATTGCAAAGCCTTGTGGCACTCAAGGGACAAATTTATCAATTTTATTAACTTGTGTAAAATATCATAATGATATGATTTAATTTTTTAATTTTTTTCAAGTTTGCATTGGTTATAAAAAGAGAGCATGCTGCAGCCAAAAGGACCATGCAGGAGGGCCTGAGAAACAGATTTTTAATTTTATTAAGCCTAAAGTAAACTTTATTGCACATTATGGTGATCAGTATTGCTGATTGGTGTGTTATATTACTATTATAATTTCTCTTAACCCTTCTACTTAAAATCTGTGAATTTGTACTTGTAACAGTAAATGCCTCAAGCAGCTAAATTTTCAGAATTGTAACAGTTTGTGTTTAAGTAAATGTCTTCAAATATATTGGGCCCAGATTAAGTTTTCAAACATAAATTTTCTCATTTGCATGTAGTTTCTATGAAATGGTTAGACACTACATTAATACCTTTTTTGCAGCTTCCACTTTTTCCTGGCTCATCAACAGCCATTTGAGTTTCCCACATAACAAGAGTGAGTCTTATGAGTGCCAGGTTCTGTGATGTTGTAAACCCAAATGCTTGATTTAATGCTTATGAAAGTTACTCACTTTTCTAGAGCTGTAGGTTAACCAAAACCGAACCGAGGTTTTTAGTTTTTTAAAAAAAACGAAATTGAAACCATCGACATCCCGTAATCTAAGATTTTTCGTTTTTTTTTTATTCAATACTCTCTTGCTGCAGAAATTTACAGAATGTAGCCATCCCTGAGTAGTGAGAGTACCCAGACACTGCCAATGGCAGTGTCTGGGTACTCTCATTACTCTGGGAAGGCTACATTCTGTGAATTTCTGACATTTCAGTTTAGTTGTGTGTGCAGCTTTCCTCAAGTTGCGTGTAGGTGTCAGACCTCAAAAAATGGCCAAGCACAATAAAAGTTCTATATATTTAGGTAATTATTATATTGGCCTTCCTGATTCTTCATGTATTATAGCTTATTTTGGGCATTCATTGAGTTTCATTCAATTTCACTACCATTCAGTTATGACTGCGGACATAAGAATGAGTTTTATTGAATTTTACTTGGCCTCATGAACAAACCGAAAACCGAACCGAACAGAGGTTTTACTCCACCTGAAAAACCAAAACTGAAACCGAACAAGAAATTTAAAAACCTACAGCTCTACACTTTTCCTCTCTTATTTACTTCTTGCTTTAAAATAGTCAAATGTCTGAGCTTCAAAAGTATTTTGCTATTAGGGACTGAGATTTAGAAGGGCAATTACACTGGTTACAGTTCAGTGACAAATCGCCCAAGAACACAATACAGTTGTATGGCAGGGATGGAACCTTGAACCTTTCAGTTTGAAGTCGAATTCCATAACCGCTCAGCCACCACACTCCCAGTTAACTGGTAGAGTTCTGCATTATTTTCAACCGTGATTTGTAAGTCCACACAAAGTAGATCTTCTGTTTCTCAGGCCATTATTTGTAAAATTGCATGCGGGCGAAGGTTTTTTATTTTATCTTTTATTTCAGTAATTACTTCTTTGCCATCAAAAGTTCATGTTCTTGGTTCAAGCTTTAGGCCTCATATCTACAGAATAGCATGGGTGGTGGTGTATTTCATCCCTTGAGTGCAAGAAGGCTTTGCAATGGTAAAGCATTGCAAAGCCTTCTTGCACTCAAGGGACAAATTCATCAATTTTTTTAACTTGGGTAAAATATCAGACATAAACCATTTAATTTTTATTTTTTTTTAAGTTTAAATTGGTTATAAAAAGAGAACATGTGGCAGCCAAAAGAACCATGCGTGAGGGCCTGAGAAACAGATTTTTTATTTTTTTAGGCCTAACATGAATTTTTTTTTTTTTTCAAAGATGCATGATACCAGCAAGGGAAGCCTTAGTTTACTAGATAATATGATAAATAATTGTTTTATTACCAATTATTGGAGACTGTCTGTTGGCAGTAGTTGAAAACAAAACAAAAATTTTGTTCAGTTGTTGTTTTTTAATACTTCACAGAACAGAAACTTGTAACAGTAAATATGATCCCCCTGGAAAATGTATCCAGCGGACTAGATTTCCTAGGAAATACCATCTGGGAGAATGGATTTCCTAGGACATTCATATCCAAAATAGGAAAGAAAATCCTGGTACAAATGTAAACACTGATTACATAAACAAAAACACTCAAGGAGGTAAATATCATGACTTGGATATTATTTCTTGGTGATTTCAGTGGTGGAAATTTTTCCTCTAAGGAAATTCAGTACTATCCGTGAAAAACATGAACAGTTTCCTGAAAATAAACCCTTCAACTCATGTTAGTATTTTTACCATAAAATAATTTTTCGCCTGAAATAATGTTTATTGAAAGGTGACGTTGTTTACTCTTTATTCTTATGCCCTTTCTCTGTGACCTATATTGGATTAAAATACACATGATCTAATTTCTGACGTCATTTTTGGCATTCTCTGGTTAGCTGTCAACAAAAAATAAAGAACAGTGTTACTGTATTGTTTCCTTGGATAAAATCATGTGGATGAAATACATAAGAAAATCGATAGTTTCTTCAATTGTAATGGTCATGGCACTGAAAAACGGGAATGAAAATCCCACCTCTAGTTGGGATGGGTGGGGTAGCATCTTGCTCATTCATGTTAAGACTAATCAGACCCTCTCATTGAAGCCACATTATTTACCCATTGTTGCAAGTATAAACTACAAAGAACACACACCAATACCAGCACAAAATTTTCATGGAGGGTAATGACCCATTTTCACCTTAATTTGTTGGTGTTAAAACTAAACAATAATAACAACAACAATACAGGATAAGATTATCTGTGTAGAGAAGCCTCTCTGTGAATTCTATCCCACTCCACATTATTATATGTTTGTTGTCTTAGAGAATATTTATATGGGAGTATTGACAAGCATTGCATTAATATTAACATTGTTGGAGGATATTTTGTTCTATTTTGAGATGGGATTTCCTAAGGAAATCCTATCTGGGTGGATAGTATTTTGGGGGGATAGAATCTACTCTCACAAACTTTCCTAGGATCCGCAGTAATGAATGGCCAAAAAAGTTGCCTTTGGTTGTGTCATAGCAAATCAAAATATTGCTCTTGCTGCATCACTTACTGATACACTCATCTCTTTTGACAATTTGATCCAGGTGAGGGTTTTTTGGCTCACTTGAGCCTCTGGTTTTTGAAAAGCCATTTGTAATTTGAGTATTTTTTTTTGAAGATACCATGATACCAACAAGGGGAAGATCAGCAGGATATTCTTCTTAACTGGTTGAGTGTTGGAAGCCCATATTTGGGCTTTAATCCGAATTGCAGGTAACACAACTTGAAAGACTTCATATTCAGTTGATGTACTTCATATTGGCTTTGAAGTGAAATTATTTAGTCTTTAAAGATTTGCTTTGTTACAATTTATGGGAGAGTGTCTATGGGCATGTCTATGGGCGTGTCTATGGGCGTGCATATGGGCACTCTCCCATAAATTTTAACAAGGCAAAGACAGGTTGACAACTTTTTGAAGACCAAAAATAATTTAGCACTCTACCTGTTAAATAATTGTTTTATTACCAGTTATTGGAGAGTGCCTATTGGCTGCCTCTTGGCAATCTCCAATAAATGGTAATAAAACAATTTCATATTGACATTTTTTTCTACTGCTGAACAAAGCTAACGCATACAGTGTAAAGTCACTATAATGGATTTCAGCACTTTACAATAGTGCCATGATAGTGGTTTCTGGCACTCAATTAGTTCATTAAATAGTCACTTTGCCAGCATAAAAGGGATCATCTCGATCTGTCGACGGCTATTGTTTTGAAAGTAACTGGGTGAGGTGTGAATAGTCTTTTGGATCAAAGCTTGCCACTTATAGTCTGTATCTATTAATTAGGCTTTTCCCTTTGGAAAGCCTATTGTTTTTCTACGGATTATTATTATTTTTTTGGGGGGGGGGGGCTGGGGGGAGGGGTGGGGTTGTTCCACACATTTTGTCCGTACGATTCAGAAGCCATTTTCGAACCGATTTTCATACAATTTTTTTTGCACATGCATAGAGGGGTACAAAATCTAAAAATGTTCCAAAAGCGTAATTTTCGACTAACCCTTATTTTGCCAGAATTGGTAAAAAACTTCCAAAATTAGGGTTTATCGGCACTTTCTCAGAACAAGTCTTGCAGATTTTTTTTAAACATTCATCATTGTTAGACCTGCCTGTGACACGACCATTGATACACAAGACATATTAGGCAATGCATATGGTAACCCTCCACTGGCTGCCAAACATAGAAATTCTGATGAAATGGGCTGTTTTCGAGCCCCCACCACACCCAAACGATACACGAGAGATAAACATAACTTCCTTTATGGAAGTGGAATTCACCGAGGATTATTTCTGTGAGTAATAAGAGTGTTCAAAAAACCAAGCGTTAGCCATTTTGGGCTTGTTAAACAGCAATACCCCACAAAAGTTAAAAAAAAATCATGTTTTCCGTGGATTTCTCTAAATGAGTCTTGTAGATTTTCTAGAAAAATTGGTCACTCCTAGGTCTTGGTGTGACATTACAAGTTGCATGGACAAAATATTCTGGTCAGTATTAGTTAACCCACCCCGGGTTGCTAAAGGTAAAAATTGTGATAAAATGGGTTGTTTTTTGGACACCAACAGCACCCAATGGGTATACCACAGAGAAAGGTACCTTATTTTATCGGACGCAAAATTAATAGGGAATCATTTTTGTAAGTGGTAAGGGTATTCAAAAGTCAAAGTCTTAACCCATTTTGGACAGGTTGAAGAGAGATAACCTTTAAAATCGTACAATACCCATTTTCTGTGGATTTCTCTAAAAACATCTTAAAGGTTTTCAAGAAAAATTGGCTATTCGCAGGTCTTGGTGTGACATTACAAGTTGCATGGACAAAATATTCCAGTGAGCATTTATTAACCCTCTACACACTGCCAAGCATCGTAATTTTAAGAAAATGGGTCGCTTTTGGGCATCTACTGTGTACCTGAGAAATAAAAATAATCTCCATTGTTGGAAGTGGAATTCACCGAGGACCATTTTTTGTAAGTAATAAGGTTATTAAAAAAACCAAGTGTTAACCTGTTTTGGACTGGTTTAAGAGTGATTCCCTCAAATGCTTAAATAATCATGTTTTACGTGGATTTCTCTAAAAATGTCGAGTAGATTTTCAAGAAAAAACTGGTCCTTCGCAGATCTTGGTGTGACATTACAAACTGCAAGGACAAAATATTCTGATAAGCATTTGTTAACCGTCCACAGACTCTCAAATATCAACACTCAAATAGGCTGTTTTCCCCCCCCCCCCCCCCACCCCCATAGCACCCAACCTGTAGCTGGGAAATAAACATAACTTCCTTTATTGGAAGTGGAATTCACCGAGGATAATTTTTGTAAGTAATAAGGGTATTCAAAAAACCAAGACTTAACCTGTTTTGGGCTGGTTAAACAGCAATACCCATCGAAGGCTTAAAAATTCATGTTTTCCCTGGATTTCTTTAAAAACATCTTATAGATTTAAAAAAAAAATGGTCATTCATAGGTCTTAGTGTGCCATTACAGGTTGCATGGACAAAATATTCCGGTGAGCATTTGTTAACTCTCCACGAGGTGCTAAATATCAAAATTGTGATGAAATGGGCTGTTTTGGGGCCCCCACAGCACCCAAACGATACACGAGAGATAAACATAACTTCCTTCATTGGAAGTGGAATTCACTGAGGATAATTTTTGTAAGTAATGAAGGTATTCACATATCCAAGCATTAACCCGTTTAGGGCTGGTTACAGAGTGATACCCCTCAAAAGGTTAAAAATTCATGTTATCCAAGGATTTCTCTAAAAACGTCTCATAGATTTTCAAGAAAAATTGGCCATTCTCAGATCTTAGTGCAACATTACAAACTGCATGTACAGAATATTCCAGTAAGCATTTGTTAGCACTATGCAGGTTCACAAAAATCAAAATTTTGATAAAATGGACTGTGTTTGCGTACCCACAGCACCCAAAGTTAAGAGGAGAGATCAGCATAAGTGGAAGTAGAATTCACTGAGAATTATTTTTGTAAGTAATAAGGGTAGTCAAAAAACAACTCTTAACCCATTTTGGAGAAATGATACCCATCAAAAGCTTAAAATTCAAGTTCTCCCTGGATTTCTCTGAAAACATCTTGTAGATTTTTAAGAAAAAATGGCCATTCGCAGTTCTTGGAATGACATTACAAGTTGCATGGAAAAATATTCCTGTTAGCACTTGTTAACCATCTACAAGCTGCCAGACATCAATATTTTGTATATATTTGAGATAAAATGGAACATTTTCAAATAGCCACAGCCCTCGGTGGGTATGTGTCAAACAAACATAACTCCTTTTGTCGATCATTGACTTGTCGGACGGTGATATTGATATTAACTCTCTCCACCATTAAAGATGGTTTTAATCTAAACATTTATTTAAAAAAAAAAAAAATAAATAAATATATACCATTTAATTAAAAGTCCTTTCTGTTCAGGCCAAATGGTTGTAGTGTTTTAAGTGTGAATATCCAATGGACTTCACTCATTCGGCGCTGGTCCGTATTTGCCGAAGATTCTGGATTGGAGTGTAGTACTTGCATAATATGGTAGCGAATGTCAGAAAAAGAAGGATTGCAGTGAATGGCAATGGGTGTGTCTCTTATATGTCTAATGTCCGCCATATGTTCTCAGATGCGGATATTGAAGTGTCTCTTTGTTTCACCAACATATTGTTTACCACAATGGTATTAAGTATATGCAATTCCTGGTCATGCAATTGGTGCTGTGCGGGCCCTTGAAGCATTTTTTAGTAATTTTACTCTGGATGTTGTATTGAGTTGTTTTATTTGCTAAACATTTATTTACCAAACTGAGTCATTTGAGACTACTATACCCACATTTCTCATAACATCAGTAAAGGGACTTCAGTGAGACAGTTAAAAACAATTCATCATACACTCTGGGGTGATGAAAAATCATGGAATCTCATC
The DNA here is from genome assembly GCA_031216915.1 of Pictodentalium vernedei. Taxonomy (NCBI): domain Eukaryota; kingdom Metazoa; phylum Mollusca; class Scaphopoda; order Dentaliida; family Dentaliidae; genus Pictodentalium; species Pictodentalium vernedei. The sequence continues at coordinate 53,415,236 of CM062292.1, forward strand.
TGGAAAAGCCTTGATTCTCCAGAATCATAAAGTCTAGTTTGTCAGTGTGTTTATTTGCATAACAAAATATTATATAGTTACAAAAGATAGTATATGATACAAAAAATTTACAAAAATATATAACAAACAAAAAATTAACGATTGGGTGAACTTCGTCAGATCTGAGAGTACTCATCTGATCTTGGTAGATGATGGTGACTGTTATCTGGTCGTGTCCACAGTCTCTTTCATGTCTGCAATGATTGCATCAACTGTTTGTTACCTGCGAATGACAGAAAAATTTTTTTTTGTACATAGTCAGATTATTCTAATTCACTCTCTCTCTCTCTCTCTCTCTCTCTCTCTCTCTCTCTCTCTCTCTCTCTCTCTTTATATAATATATATACATGTATTGGAATGAAGAAGGTATTAACTTCAGAGCTTGCCATGGTTGAAAACAGAGTCAAATATGATATTGGATAATGATGCCATTCCACTAGGCTGAGACTCTTGCAGCCTTGTTCATAACAGTTAAACATTGGGTAACCTGCTGTGAACCAAGATAATCAGAAGGTGATTAATATTTGAAATCTGTTACTGAGAACAATTCACACACACTAAAGATGTTGGTCCAGACTTTAACAATGTTAGTCATACTTTTGCTGACAGTGTTTTGATAAGCTTGCTGGCGAAATGAGATTAAGCTGCGTAAAATATTCTATTGCCCCTTTACCTAACCAATTGACTGCATCCACCTGCATAATTTACAAAATGAGCCATTCAAAAACAATTAAATTTTAAAACATTTCAGTACAGTAGAACCCTGTTAATTGAATAGCCACTTTGCCAATGAAAATTATTCAATTAACACGAGTATTCAATTAACAGAGATTGTGTCACTTTCCTGTATTCTAAAGATAAGTTTAGCATTTATTCTATTTTATCTTGTTTGACAGAGCTCATGGAGCTCTGTCAAACAAGATATAATAGATTAAATGTCTGTATTGGATGTACTGATGCCAAATAGATCTATCAACAAGGGAAAACTGAGGAGAGTCAGGGTAATTTCTTGATGTTGCAAGATTTTTTATTCAATTAACAGGAGTTTACTCTATAACCTATATTCAATTAACTGGTCAAATTTGTACTGGAGGTATGGTAATTGGTTTTGTGTTAGGAAATTATATTCATTTAACAGGGGTTATTCAGTTAAGAGATATCCAGTTAAGTGGGCTCCACTGTAAAACCATATCATGTGACCACTCACTGGAATGAGCTCATGGAAGTATTTGAACAAATAATATTTAAAATAATCAATTTTTATATCATTGCATTAGTTAAAGGATTAACCAGAGTATACAATCAACAGGAATTGGGTCATTTACGAAGTTGCATTCCTTGGTCATGGACTGGCAGGTGCATTCTGACTGGTGGAGCCACTGGCTGACAGAGCCGAAAATGTCCTGTCGTGTGATCTATTCTTTTGAAGTTTATACAGTACAGCCTCTGTGGACTGGTCATAATCCACGTGTGGGCTGCATGATGTCTACGCTTGCGTTTACCGGGTTTTAAAAATCATAATCAGCAAAATTTTAATTAATGAAGCACCGGGTACAACCCGGTGCTTCATTAATTAAATTTTTGATCCTTATTCCTGTAATAAGTGTTTGGAATTTAATAGTATTGCATCCATGGAAATATTGCCCACCCATGGAAAATGACCAGTCCACAGCAGCTGTACTGTATGGGGAATAATAGTTGGTAGATTGCCGAACTGACCTTTGGCACTTTATCTACTTCATCAGAGTGTGGGAGACATCTGTTAACCATTCCCTTCAAGGCAGCATACTACCAGGATTACAACAGTTTGATTCAGACGAAAACTTTGTTTTGTTGTCACCACAGGTAGAATTTCCAAACTGACCATGATGCTGCACAAAATAGTACATGAGTCAACTTGATTGCATGAACGGCAATAAATAGACAGTCTGTAATGCATCGGTACAAGGGAAAGATCTCCTATCAGAAGTCCCCCATGAATGGTATCACTGATGCATTCTGAAATAAACAGATTTACGTACTAGGCATAAAATTTCTTATTCTATTATATTTTGTATATTTATTTTAACGAGATATAATTGTCAAAATGGCAACGTTTTCAGCAGGAAATATTTCACAAAATGCAGTTTGATATTTAACTAAATATACCTTGTTTGACAGAGCTCACTGACAAGAGATAATTGGTTAAATTCATAGTAAAACAAGAAAGAAATAGAGCGATTGTATAATATTTTGTTGCACAACAAGAGTGCTTAGGGGTTAAATGCCTGTATTGGATGTATTGAGACCAAAATTGTCTATAAATGTGAGAATTCAGTCGATGTCAGATTAATTCTTCAATCGGTTACACAATTTTTTATCCCATAAACAGTAGTTTACTCTATACCCCCATTTTCAATTAACAGATTAATTTATATTGAAGGTATGGTAAATGGTTTGGTGTTTGTAAGTTAAAAACAACTAGCAGGCCAACTTATCCTAGAACAGGGTACCCTTTCCCTTCCTACGTGACAGAACATTTCTAGTTGCATTACATATCAAGGAAGATAATCAAAGCTTCAATTTCTGGCTGGATGGAATTTTTTACTCCCTATTGATAATTATTATGACTCACGTTTGTAACATCAGCCGTGATTGGTTAATTTGACACCTTCTAAAAGTAATAATACTGGAGTTTGGGGGAAAAACACGGGTACTATTGGAATGTTCTTCCCTGGAGACATGAGAACAAAGAAAATGTAAGCTCCACTACCATTGATCAGCATCGATTAAGCACGCTCTGGTTGGAATTTCTCAACACCAAACGCTGGCGCTGTGTCTGATTAACTTTTTTCATCACCGAAAGACACAAACTTACCAACAAATATATCATCTTCAGTGGGTGTGTTTTTAATTTTAACTGCGAACAGTGAATTCAAAAGAATCAGAAATATTAAAAACTCACGTGTTGTTCACCACTTCAGTGACTCCTGAATTTGAGTTATGACTTCAATCAATTATATTTCCACTCCTCAACCTCACTGAGCTTCCGCCTCAAGTTCAAAATAAATTGTTTCACTCTGCTTAATTCTAACAACTGTCGTCGTCCAAGAAACTTGAATTTGTATTCCATTAATTTATACCACTTATCACACAAGCATTAACAATGAATTATAACATGAACAGCATGAAGCAGTTGTGAACACTGGCATTTGGTGATATAGAAACTCCCAAAGCGACGGCACTTGTGACAAGTCATTTTCGAAGACACGTCATTCGTTCGAAATGACATCATGTTTTTGGATTCGACTACATTGTTATTACAAGATTGATGGCATGTTGCAGTTAACACTTAACAATGAAAGTTATTTTTTGTTTGGCATAATAAAATAATTAGAACAATTCTTTTCATGTTCTATTGGTCGATAGTACCTGAGTTTGTGAGATTTCTGAAATAAAACCTTCAGCAGCTTCGCTGCTTCAGGTTTTATTTCAGAAATCACACAAACTCAGGTACTATCAACTGATAGAACATGAAAAGAAATGTTCTAATATTATAATGTAGTAGGTCTCATGACAGGGTAGCACAGTCTGCGTGACAGAAATGTTCATGTTGTATTTCACATCAAGGAGATAATCAAAGCTTGAATTTCTAGCTGGATGAAATTACACACTCCCTATTGATATATGTAGTAGGTCTCATGACAGGGTAGCACAGTCCATATGACAGATGTTTTCTAGTTTCATATCAAGGAGATAATCAAAGCTTGAATTTCTAGTTGGACACTCCTACTTTATATTATAAGTTATCTCCCCCTACATGTATGGTATATAGAGATTTAATACCTGGATGTCAGTTTTTAAACAACGAGCAGCAGGCGAGGTGTTTAAATGAAACATCCAGATATTAAATCTCCATATATCATATATGTCGGCAGAGATAACATTTTTGTCCTGTTTGAAACACAATGGAAACATGGTGGAAATAAATTTGCGGACGCGTTTCTCATGCCCCACAATCGGTTGGACCCAATTTGTGATTAATTGTTTTGTTTTTACACATGCAGAAGACTACAGATAGAGTTACATCCCTTGGGTTAGTTAAGGAAATGAGTAAACAGTTTTTTGTTGACATATCATCCCCTGAGTTCCAATGTGTTCTATGTGCCTACTGGCACATAGAACACATTGGAACTCAGGGGACAATATTTGCTCTTATTTTATTTTTCTCGAGTTGTTTCATTTAATTATTTGACTATTTAATTTATAACAGCAAAATATCATCAAATTGTCGGAAATCTGATGATATTTGTGACTAATTTCAGGTTTGATTTTTATATCAAGGCGACTGAGAACGAAAAGCTTTCATTTAAACCATATACCCACGATATTTCACGTGCCCATATACTCTGGATGTTGCACGCTCTCATATAGCTTGGATGTTGGGTGCATCCTCTGCCATGGCTATTTGTCCAAGGCATTCTGACCAATCAAAAGACAGAATTTATTGGGATTTTGGGACAAAATACATTAACAGGGTTATTCACTTAAAAAATATATAATTAAGTGGGCAGTGCTGTATTTTTCTTGATCAGATCACACTTCAATCACTGGGTTGAGATTTCATAAATAAAATATTGGAAATACAATTGTAATGGTAGCGGTATAACACCCTGCATGCTGCTGGCAGATATTCCTGCCCAGGACAGGAAATCTACTGCTATTGCAATAAACCAGATTTGACGATATTTAACCAAAGTTTCACCTGTAAGTTTTGTAGACTTCTTAACCAATGATTTCTTGTTTTAAATTTCTATGAATTTTTCATCAAAACTAGTCATGGCTGCTTTACAGCAGCCATGACTCTTTTTGATGAACAATATTTTAAAATTACTCAGTTGTTTAAGAGTTAAAGGCAAATTTACCAACCAGCTTGGTTGGTCAGATTGTCTCAGACTCCTGGTTCATCAGTCGCTTTGTATGCCTTCTCATCCGAGAACCACGACAAATCAGCGGCTGGCCAAAGTGTTATTATTATGCTAGAGTTTGACCATTTGAGCCTCGGCTCCCACATTTCTCCCTCGATCTGTTAGTCATGATCAATCTGCGGGGAAGGAAAATAAACAAAAGTACAACCTGATATTCAATGTTGACACATTTCTCTTTATTTATGGGGGAGATTCTACATTTGTTGTAGATTGGAAAGTGGATAGAATTTCAACTGGATAACCACCCAGTTGCAATCTGCACAAAATTCTCAGTCCACTTTTGTTACAGTACAAGTCAAAATAAGTTGTAGGATAACAGCTATAAACTATGTATCTATCTCTTCCTACACTGATAAGACCAAAAGCTGACATCATTTTCTGGAAAGCTCTCACTGAGAGCTTTCCAGAAAATGATGTCAGATTCTGATCTTGTCAGTGCAGGAGCAGCAGTATACTTATATTATTGTGGTTGTGCTACAACTTATTTTGACTTGTACTGTATCACAGTACTGGATGTACCAAACAATGCACACTCATCTTAATGACTAACCATCAATTGACATCTTGAGTCTAAAAATCAACAATCGTCATAGTCTCAAACTGGCGAATGTATTTCATAATTCAAGATTTCTACACAGTCATATTTGCGTAATTTTCGATCACCTTGCAGTGTTTGTTTATTTTTGTTAATTTAAAAAAAAAAAATTTGTGTAATATTAATTGGTAGTGTGCTAAATTATTTTTGGTCATCAAAATTTGTCGACATATCTTTGCCTTTTAAAATATATGGAAGAGTGCCATGCTAACCCTGCTTGTGCATATTTAGTACCTTGGGGAGCCCGACAGTCCTTCACCACTTCTTGATGGTTCTTTCTGTATACTCTGACTTCCTCCATCTGTAAAACTGTCTGACTGTTGATCCTAGCCGTCAAAGAAACCCCAATAAATAAATAAATAAATAAATAAATAAATAAATACTTCACATGATTAAATGCAAGAATTTGACTCCCTCCTTTGATCCCTTCTGTTTAAACTGAATATTCCAAAGCTGTATATCTATATTTAAACACTCAATAATTGCCGTTATATGGTGCTGTTAAACAAATCAATAATGAATGGAAAAAGACAAATTGTTTTCAAACCTTTTGGACAATTGGTTCTGCTGTTGCTAAGCACAGTGACAAAATCAATACATTTATTGGTTTATGAAAGATATATACTTTAATACTTGGATATTATCGATTGTAACCCTTTACCTAAAGAATTGACTGCATCTGCCTGCATTATGTTCAATTAACCCTTTACCCAACGAATCGCCCACATCCGCCCGCGTAATATGCAGATTCAGCAGCTGAAAAAATATTATTTTTCGAAAAATTTCAACAAAACCATATCAAGTGACCCCTCTTTGGAACGAGCTCGTCGAGCTCGTTCCAATGAGGGGGGGTCACATGATATGGTTGTGTTGAAATTTTTCGAAAAAAATTAAAAAATGATATTTAAATTAATAAATTTTGATATCGTCTGCATTGGGTAAAGGGTTAAGCATTTGAAATTAATACATTTAAAAAAAACTTCAACAAAACCATATCATGTGACTCCCTCATTGGAATGAGCTCATTCCAATGAGGGGTCACATGATATGGTTTCGTTGAATTTTTTTTGAAATGTTAAAAAGCGACAATTAAAATAAATTTTGTTATTCATTAGATTTTGTGATTTTCTTTTCTATAATTGCCCATTATCAAACTTGGCTGACATGGCTTCAAATTTGGCTGATATGATGCCAACTCTAGATCTCTACCCGCCACATCAACCCGTCAGATCTACCCACTTTACCTACCCACCAAAAGACTTTTTGCTATAACAATCAAGCAGTTCTACCCGCCACCTCTACCTGGCAATTCTACCTGCCAGGCTTTATATATATATATATATATATATATATATATATATAACTTCGTCAAATTGCCGTCATGCTCGGAAGTTTACTTCCTTCTAAGCGGCTTTCATTTTTGACTAATACTTATTCCGTTACGTTAAGTGCCGTACCAATGTGTATCGCGTCATGGGAACGTAAAATTTAGCGTCACGCTGATCCTAATTGTTGAATGGGAATTATAAAATTGATCGTGATACGCGTACGTCTTACAGATCGATTTATTATTTGGCAAGTGGCTGCCTAGCTCCTAATCACGAACCCGTCTATAAAATCGACGATGCATGTCTTCCTTGGGTGGCAACAAGTAAAGATATGTTCCGCATTACACGTTGTTCACCTTCTTTAATTGTAAATTATGGACAAACAAGACCGTATCATATCTTCCTAAGGTGGTAACGAGTGGAGATATATTCCGCGTTATCTCGCGCATTTTTTTGTTCTCAGCCTTAGAATTAGAAACATTCAATCATTTATCTCAACCTCGCCCTGGTAACAGAGGCAGAAGCGAGTTCGCATGCAGTATTCACACATTCAGCCATTCCTTGACCCGAATTGTTTACACGCGTTGTTCTCCATATTCAAGTGTATTGCTTATAAAACCACTGTATCATATCTCCGTTGGGTGGTAAAGATATGTTCCCCGTTTCATGTTGTTCCCCGTATCCGAGTCTATTACGCGCAAAATAACCGTATCATATCTTCCTTGGGTGGCAACAAGTAAAGATATGTTCCGCGTTATTACGTAAAAAGCAAATATGAATTAGACACTATTTCTAAAACCTCGCCCTGGTAACAGAGGCAGAGGCAAGTAACTTCGTATACCGTATTCACACATCCAACCACTCCGCGCGCCTCCATATCTCCGCCCCAGTACCCAAACCGCGTCAATCAGACATCAATACCGCTGATGGAAAATATAATTTTTTATACCCTCCTTGCGTAGTAATACCCCCCCCCCCCCCCCCCACCCTGCCCGATCCTTCCAGAGTGTGTAAATGTCTTGTCCCAACCTACTGTTGCAGCATATATATGCCCTCCATCACTGATCTAAGTGCAGTCCCTCCTATAATGTCTACACTGACAATCGTAGGCTAGGGTTCCATACCCCCCCCCCACACACACACACACACACACCACATACACATGATGTACGCACTGACATGTACCAAATGATCATAATCTCGCAACATATACATGCTATGTCCAACACCAATGCGTGCGTGTTTAGGTGTAATTGCTCTGTACACTAATTTTTGTCCCCCCCCCCTGCCCCCCCCCCCCCCCCCCCCCCCCTGTTCAGCAAGTTTATAAATGAGAATATTTGGAATTATTCTTGTCTATTGAGCCCATTGGGTTCTAGTGTTTGAAGTTTGTTAATCCAAAATGCTTCACGACCCCTCCTGTAAGCTGTATTTTGTTTATTAATTTGTTCAATCCCAATAATCTTAAAATCGTTTATACTATGGTTTTTGGTCAGAAAATGATGTGGTATCGGTTCATCCATAACCTCAAGTTTTATTCTACTCAGTTTTTATTCTACTCAAGTTTTATTCCCATGTTGTGTCCTTGGGCAAGGCACTTAACCCCGATTGTCCACATGGGGGCACGATGATGCCGTGTACTAAGCCGTACTGCACGTCGATGGTGCGCATGTCTTCAACCAATCTAACCCTAGCCTCGGTTCCACAAAGTGCTCATGGGATTTACAATCGAGTACATGCGTGCTGTATATATATATGTACATGCGTGCTCTCATATATATATGTGAGAGCTACCACACAATACAAGAGTCTCTGATGAAGCTCAAATCGAGCAAAACCGGTTAGAGAGTTAACAAATCATTATATTTAGTTATCAAATTCAAATGGGATCTCCACCTTCGGAGTCCTCTCGCACTTTCGAGTGACTTTTTCTATGATATGATGCCAATCTCAACTGATATGAACCAAGCTAAAGTTCCCCACCCTTCCACCTCACCCCCCCCACCCCCCCCCCCCCCCAGCCTTGATGTGTTACTGGACAGAAAAAGTATATGTTTACAGTTATATGTCAAACACCATCTGGAAAATTGGCGCTACCAGGTATTGTGGAGTGGTTTGAAGCAGAGGTTTGTTTGATGAAGAATTAATGATGGCTATACAGTACTTGGGTAGTGGATTGTAACTAAATCACCCATGGAGTGGAGTTGTCACCCAAGCTATAACTTTCAAATTGTGTACGTATCGACAAAAAACACAAGCAATGTTTCAGCCAATGGACCTCCGGGTTTAACCCGGAGGTCCATTGGTTGAAACTTTGCTTGTGCTGGTTATGCTTTGCAACAAATTTGCAATTATTGCTTGGGTGGAATCCCCACTCTGCGGGTGATTTAGTGATAATACACTCTCCAGGTACTGTATGTAATGATTAGGTGGATGAAGAGAAGAAGGAACAGAGCTGTACAGAAAATTCATTGCAAACTAAGATTCAGAATCGTAAGCGGAGATTCGTTGAGGTGGGAGATGAGGTAGTTTGCCTATCCGAACATCACTGATTCCTCGGTGAAATCACTCCATCATATTTATCCTTTGCACCATGTGCGTAGCTGAACTTGGAGTAGGAGAAGAGATTCTGAGTTTGTGAATGAATGAGAAACAATTACACTGTCAGAAAACTTAAGAGATCTGACAATTATAGTAATTATTTGTTTGGGTTTAATAAATAACTTAGTAAGGTTCATATAAGCCTGGATATCAGCCCTTGGTATATTCACATCAGCCTCGAGCCTTCATTCTTATGCTAATATTAAGTTACCTCGGGCTGATATGAAATTAATCAAGTAATAACCTCTAATTATTTATTAGATGTCATTTTCTTTCCCATTATCGGTGGCGCGGTTGCATTGAGGTAACCGGTTCTCGTCAGATCACCGAAGTTAAGCAATGCTGAGCCTGGTTAATCATTGGATGGGTGATCATCTGAGATATCAATTCGGACTCCCCTGTTGTATCCTTGGGCAAGGCACTTAGTAGGATGCTTCAACCCTTTACCCGATATAGGGGGTGCAATGGCGTTGCGGTAACCGGTTCTCATCAGATCACCGAAGTTAAGCAACATCGAGCCTGGTTAGTCCTCGGATGGGTGACTGTCTGAGTGGTTGATTCGGACTCCCACGTTGTGTCCTTGGGCAAGGCACTTAACCCCGATTGTCCACATGGGGGCACGATGATGCCGTGTACTAAGCCGTACTGCACGTCGATGGTGCGCATGTCTTCAACCAATCTAACCCTAGCCTCGGTTCCACAAAGTGCTCATGGGATTTACAATCGAGTACATGCGTGCTGTATAAATAAATAGACTCTGTGGCTGAAGCTGAATATATACAAAAAGAAAAAGTAACACAACTATCAACTATTAATCAACCAAGGTTAAGCTCACTGTTATATACTTGCTTGAAGAGATATGTCTTCAGAGCAGATTTAAACTGGTTGAGAGTTTGTGGCGTCTTCATATAAGCGGGAAGTCAATTCCAGAGCTTCAGACCGGCAACAGAAAAAGCACGACCACTGCATAATAGAAGGTTGCAAGATGTGTAAACTAAGTCATTGGAGAAACTGGACTGAAAGGTTGATGGTTCGATGCTGACCAGCGGTAACTGTGTTGTATCCTTGGGTAAGACACATAATCCCAGGTTGAGTGACAAAACTTCCACACAATATATAGAGAGTAATTGCTTGACTGGACTTCTTATGTGAAATAATTCATGAGAGGTGAGAGACGTTGTACAAACATGAGTGAGCGAATGCGCACAAGTGTTTTACAATATAGTCCCTCACCTCGAATGAATTAATCGTAACCAGTCCAGTCAAGTGATTACACTGTTTATTACTTTTCATTATTAACGATAATTATATTATTTAACCATTTACCTAACATAACGATCAAAAATGGTCAGCGCTATTCTCAAAACTCGCCAATTAATTTTCATTATTTTTTCATTTTTAGCTCAACTTTGGCGAAGCCAAATTTGAGCTTATGCCATGGTCCGTCTGTCCGTCTGTCTGTCAACAATTGGCTAGAGGCCGTATTTATGAACCGATCTTTATGAAACTTCTTGGGTACCTTTGTTATGACTGTGGGACGAGAACGAGTGTTTTTGGGTGCGGTCTGAAATTCAAGATGGCTGCCAGCCGCCATTTTGTACCGACGATGCAGAAATCTGTTTTTTGTACAGAACTTCCATATGAAAGCTCTGATTTGAATAATTTTTTGTATGAATGTTTAGTACCATGGGATACATCATATATAATACAGGTTTTTTTCTCGTGCGTAAATTATGCAAATTAGACTAACTTTGATGTTTTTTGGTGTTACTTTCAGCACTGTAATTGCAAATGCCAATACGGCTTGGGCTAGAGGCCATATTTATGAACTGATCTTTACGAAACTCCTTGGGTACCTTTGTTATCACCGTGGGACAAGAATGAGTGTTTTGAGGTCTGGTCCAAAATTCAAGATGGCCGATGGCAGCCATTTTGTACAAAATTTGGTGCAATCAGATTTTTGCACAGAACTTCCATATGAAAGCGCTGATTTGAATAATTTTTTGTGTGAATGTTTAGTACCATGGGATACATCACATATAATACGAGTTTTTTTCTCGTGCAGAAATTATGCAAATTAGATGAACTTTGATTTTTTTCAGTGCTACTTACACACAGTAAGTACACATGTCAATACGGCTCGGGCTAGAGTCTGTATTTATGAACCGATCTTCACGAAACGTCTTGGGTACCTTTGTTATCACCTTGGGACGAGAACGAGTGTTTCTGGGTGCGGTCCAAAATTCAAGATGGCTGCCAGTGGCCATTTTGTACCGAAATTAGGTCTAATCAGTTTTTTGTACACAACTTCTATACGGCTCAGGCTAGAGGCCATATTTATGAACCGATCTTTACGAAACTTCTTGGGTACCTTTGTTATCACCGTGGGATGAGAACGTGTGTTTTGGGGTGTGGTCCAAAATTCAAGATGGTCACCAGCAGCCATTTTGTACCAAAATTATTGCAATCAGTCTTTTGTACAGAACTTCTGTATGAAAGTTCTGATTTGAATAAATTTTTGTATGAATGTTTAGTAACATGGAATACATCACATATAGTACGGGTTTTTTTCTCGTGCAGAAATTATGCAAATTAGATGAACTTTGATTTATTTAGTGCTACTTATACACTGTAAGTGCACATGTCAATACAGCTCGGGCTAGAGGCTGTATTTATGAACCGATCTTCACAAAACTTCTTGGGTACCTTTGTTATCACCTTGGGACGAGAACGAGTGTTTGTGGGTGCGGCCCAAAATTCAAGATGGCTGCCAGTGGCCATTTTGTACTGAAATTAGGTCCAATCAGTTTTTTGTCGCAACTTCTACACAGCTCATATTTATGAACTGATCTTCACGAAACTTCTTGGGTACCTTTGTTTTCACCTTGGGACAGGAACGAGTGTGTTTTGGGGTGCCTTTGTTATCACTGTGCTATGAGAACAAATAATTTGGAGTTCAGTCAGACCCACTCTGGGACTCAAAGATTTTTTTCTAGTTTAGCATCTGACTGTCACCCACCTTTACAATACTTTACCTATACATTTGTTACAGGCAACGGTCAGTATTTATGTACAGACCGTTACAATACTTTATATGTACCTTTGTTATCAGGTCATTACCTAGATGTTTGTCATTACTGTGTCACATACTATACATGTACATGTCTTTGTCTTGACAAGTTGAGCTACAGTGTCATTGACACTTTCATTTGTCTCTAAAACATAGGTTATGACCCCTCATTGGAACAAGCTTGTTCCAGTGAGGGGTCATAACCTATGTTTTTGAGACAAAAAATGAAAACAATGGTTATTCAAGAATTTTTTTTACAAGTGTCATCTGTTTTTCGTGTTAGGTAAAGGGTTAAAAAAGCACAAAAAAACAGTGAAGTCCCCATTACACCCAAGGCAAAGCGTCTTTGTTTGCGCGCTTGCATGGAAAGTAAAGAAAATTATAATAAAAAAAGAAATTTGATATCATGTGCGTTGGGTAAAGGGTTAACCATTTGAATTGCATAACTCAGAAACCTTTGTCTGGAAATGGTCAAAGGAAACACTAAAGTGAATCTGGTAGCACAGCCGCATGGCACCTGTATTATCCAAAACCTCTAGGCACATATGCAAAGACTATTGCAACACCCCTTGAGTAAAGTTCTGTTGTTGAATTTCAAAGACTGGGATTATTTAAACAAAAAATGAAAAGTCTGTTTTTTTTTTACAAGGAGCTCTGCAAAAACCACCTGATCGCAGACAATTTTCAAAAGTGGTATTTTATTTCTGAGATGTACTTAGCCTTCTGAACAACTGTAGAAGGCTGCAGCATTTTAACCCTTTATCCAACAAATTGCCCACATCCGCCTGCGTAATATGCAAATTCAGCAGTTGAAAAAATATTATTTTTCAAAAAATTGCAACAAAACCATATCATGTGACCACTCGTTGGAACGAGCTCAACGAGCTCGTTCCAACGAAGGATCACATGATACGGTTTTGTTGAAATTTTTGGAAAAATGATACTTAAAATAATAAATTTTGGTATTGTCTGCGTTGGGTAAAGGGTTAAATTAAAAAATAGTCATATGGACATCTGCATGTGCAGACATACAGACAAGGGCTATGACAATATCTGCATATTTGAAAAAAATGTTGGGATTAAAAATTCCTAAGAAATAAAATGCACCAAGGAATTTAACCAATTCAGTCTTGTTTGACAGAGCTCAATGTGCTCTGTCAAACAAGACTGAAGTGGTTAAATTCCTAAGTGCATTGTGGGAAATATTTGTAACATGAAATTTTGATATTTGGACATCAGTGTGCAGAGGGTTAAATAGAGCCATATTGACTTTGATTTGAATAACAATTTCTACAAATATTATGACATTATGATCTCCAGTAATCCCCAATCAGTCCCCAATGTTGATAAAAATGTTAATTAATTCAGTAGCTGGTAGTTATTACCATTGTTATTATGGGTTACACAGATTCCAGCAATTACTCTTGTGTAAGTTTATAAAATAAATTCCCCCTTCATAACAGTTTTCAATATAACATCAACTACCTGAACCTGAAGTCACTTGCAAGGTAATATTCAATAATTAATAAACATCTGGCCTAGAAAGAAGGTGGATTCCTTTTGATTGATGACCCACTGGTATTTTAATTGGAGATTGTGTGTAAAGTAGTAGTATTTCCAGTCACCGCTGTAGTGATCAATAGAGCTATTTCAACTGAAGGTTGTTTATATGAAATTTGTGTGTTATTGCAACAGATTCCTCCCTCATACTCACTCACAGTTAGTTATCAGCTGAACAGGTTTTGGGGAGCACTTTTAAAGTGTGTCACTGAGTTTTTTGAAGAAGAGAATTTTTTATTTTTTTGAAGAATTATGTTCAGAAATTTTTCTCGTTTATACAATAGTGGTAAACATCAAATTGGTGGAGATGGGAACATTCATGGCACAATTGTGGAATCGGAGAACTTTAATGCCAGTGATGACTGTGAAAAATTGAGGACTGCTATGGTGGGACTAGGTAAGTTAATTAAAACTGAAGAATTTCTCATCTGATCAAATTCTCTTTTCACTGATGTTATTTTTAGGTAGAAAATGAAAGACCATTCTCCTCATCGACAGCATGGTATAGTCATTGCTATAAATAACCAAAGGTTCTTTACTATGCTATTTCTATTTTTCTTCCTTCCAAATACACTCACTTTAGCCTGCAATAAGGTTTGTGCATTGTATATACAGGTCTATTGTACCACATGGGCGATGTTGTGGACTACTGCCCTGGATTGATGCTGTGGACTACTGCACTGGATCGGAAGCCAACTAACCTCATTTAATCACCCAGATTGCTTCTGTTTGACCACATTTCTTTCACATGATTTTACAGGAGAATGTTCCTAAACCCCCACTTGTACTTATTACTCTTGTGGGATGCAGTGGCTCAGTTGGTAGAGGTGCAGGCTGCAAGCCAAGAGGTCCTCTCACCTGCGGCAACCGCGTTGTGTCCTTGAGCAAGACACTTCACCCCCACTGCCCACGTGGGGGCACGGTGACGTTGTGTACTAAGGCGTACTGCATGTCAATGGTGCACCTGTCTTCAACCAATGCTAACCCTGCTTGTGTAGAGTTGGTATGTTGGTTAGCTGACATTTGCTCGCTGTCGCTTGGTGGTTCTCTCCGGGTACTCGGCTTCCTCCACCTGTAAAACTGTCATGGTCATGGTTAGCCATTGTGCAGAAATATGTGACCTTAAACACAAATAAATAAATAAATAAATAAATAAATAAATAAATAAATAAATAAATAAATAATATTACTCTTAAACCACTGAGTTTTTTCAAGATATTATAAAAAAAATCTAGTCATGGCTGCTGGAAAGCAGTCATGTCTAGATTTGACAAAAAAGTTATCAAAATTTAACTCAAGAAATCATTCGTGAAAAAATTCATTCAATTTACAAGAGTAAAATTTGATTAAAACAGGGCTTAAATTTCGACGAGAATCTGAGAATCGATTCGCACAAAGATTGGCGCAATAAAACCGCCGAGAATCCATGCAGATTCTTGCTACACCTCTGCTAGGATTACAAACTGCACAGAACAAAGAACTGTTTTGTTAAAAAAATGTAGGATCAGTAGAATTGATTTAATGGGACAAAAACAATTTAATTTAGTAGTGCCATATGGAGGTGGGGGGGGGGGGGGGAGGGTTGTAGGGGGGGTTAATAGAAAAATGCTGAGTCAGCATTTTTCGAAAATTAAAAAAATATGATTTCTCCAGAACTATGCACAATCGTTTGATATTTGGTATACATCATTCTCAGGGATATCCAATCCATGTTTGGGCAAATCGAGAAGTCCCTAGGTTCTTATTTGGAGTCCAAATTATAACATATAATATGACAAAAATTCTTTAAAAAACATCTTCCTCTTCAGATCCACCAGTCAAAATCTTTTGACATTTGGTATACAGCATCCTTTTGGGGATAGTCAGACTTAATTTGTTCAAATTACAGTTGAAACTAGAAGTTCTGTCACGAATAGTACACTTATCTAGGCTTAATTGCACGTTGGAATTGCGCGCAATTGCCATATCGAATGGCATCCAAAGCACGGCAGGTTCTCTTGGTTACTCATAGCAAACACATGCAATGTTTCTGCCAATGGACCTCCGGGTTACCCGGAGGTCCATTGGCTGAAACATTGCTTGTGCACAGGCCATATGAACAGAATTTGATAGCCTTACTTGGGTCATAATGCGTACATTAACACGCATATCAACGTGCTATTTGTGCGCATTTCGTGACAGGACTTCTAGTTTTAACTGTAGATCCCTGGTTTCATATTCGGGATCTTTATGGGACCCCAAATTTTAAGTCAGTATGAGGAAAATTCTTTAAAAAACTTCTTATTCAGATCCAACAGACAAAATCTTTTCATATTTGGTGTTCAGAATCCTTATGAGGTCATATTTGAGTTTGTTCAAATCAGGTCTGTGGGTTCATATTTGGACTCCACATGAAAGTCTGAATTTCAACTTAGTGCAGTGTGAGAAATATCATTTAAAAATCTTCTTCAGATACACCACTCAGAATCTCTTGAGATTTATCATACATCATCCTTACGGGGTGTCCAGATTAACATTTGCACAAATCAAGTCTGTAGGTTTATATTTTGGGTCCCTAGGGGATCTAGATTTTTTCAACTAAGTGCAATATGAGAAATTCCTTCAACATTTTGAACCTGGGAGAACACTTTTCAGGTCCAGGCTCGTGATATAACCTGAATTAATTAAGTAGATTGTTGCTCAGTGAATTTGTGTGGTAGACCAATCAAGATTTTCAACATGCAGCCTCAAGGCATGGAAGATACCACCAGGGTTCAAATGGTTAAAAATCTTCTCCAGATCCACGAGGCAGAAACTTTTCATACTTGGTATTCAGCATTCTTAGATTCTTGAGGCGATCAAATTCGAATTGAGCAAATCAAGACCCTAGATTAATATTTGGGCACCTTACCGGAATCTAAATTTTTAGTTCATGCAGTGGACTTATATTTTTTAAAAGTCCTCTTCTTAAGATCTACCAATGAGAATCTTCTGATATTTCACAGCGGATATGCAGCATCCTTATGAGTGTCAGGTTCAAGTTTATTCAAACTAAGTCCATGGGTCCATATTTAGGTTCCTTTTGGAACTGAATTTTAACTTAGTGCAATATGAGGAAAATTCTTTAAAAATCTTATTTTTCAGAAAAACCAGTTGGAATCTTTTCTTATTCCAGGTACATGTACAGCATCCTTATACAGGTCTGATTCTAGTTTGTTCTAATCAGATCAATGGGTTCATATTTTGGCTGCCTGTGAGAGCCAAACTTTAATTAAGTGCTATACAAGGAATATTCTTTAAAATCTTCATCTTCAGATCCACCAGCCAGGTTCTCTGGTCAGTTTCTACTTTGTTCAAATCAAGCCTACAGTTAAAACTAGAAGTCCTGTTATGAATAGTGCGCTTATGTAGGCTTAATTGCGCGTTGGAATTGCGCGCAATTGCCATATCGAATGGCATCCAAACCACGGCAGGTTCCCCTGGTTACCCATAGCAAACACATGCAATGTTTCTGCCAATGGACCTCCGGGTTACCCGGAGGTCCATTGGCTGAAACATTGCTTGTGCACAGGCCATATGTACAGAATTTGATAGCTTTACTTGGGCCATAACGCACATATTAACGCGCATATCAACGTGCTATTTGTGTGCATTTCATGACAGGACTTCTAGTTTTAACCGTATGGGTTTATTTTTTGGTCTCCCTAC
Organism: Pictodentalium vernedei; assembly: GCA_031216915.1. Taxonomy (NCBI): domain Eukaryota; kingdom Metazoa; phylum Mollusca; class Scaphopoda; order Dentaliida; family Dentaliidae; genus Pictodentalium; species Pictodentalium vernedei. The sequence continues at coordinate 53,433,083 of CM062292.1, forward strand.
GAGGTAAGTTGAATGAAAGCAATTGGAAGAGTCCATATTTATTATGTGGGGTAGACCATTCAATATTGTCAAAGTGCAGCCCATGGCTGCATGTTAAAAATATTGATTGGTCTACCCCACACACTAACCTAGAAACCATCTTACTAAACGCAAATATGACGTGTCCTGGTTCTGGTTCGGAAAAGCGGCCTCTCTGTTTCAAAAGGTTAAATGTTACTGTTTTCATTGTGTTGCGGTCATGTTATAATAGATGACGGAATTAATCGTAATCACCATTAAACACCGAATATAGGCACTGAGCATCTTATAATTGTCATCAGTGTTCCAAATAAACTTTTTTTCAACACTGCCATCTTGGCTTTTAATCTATGCAAGGGCACATGTATCGAGGTGTAAACATTTCACGAAAACACGTTGTAAGCAATGGGAGAAGAGAGCGAGTGAAGTGCTTCGGACCCCATTACGTTCATTAGTGCGAATTCAAAAAACATTTATCCAAGGTTACCATTTGTTTAAGGCAATAGCAATATTATATGAGAACTTTAATTATTGAATTGAGTTCCTATTGAGGAATATATCTTTAAAGCCTTTCTCCAAATCCACCCATCATAATATTCTGTTGTTTGTTTTACAGCATTCTCATAGGTGTCAGAGTCAAGTTTGTTAAAATCAAGTTCCGGGTTCATATTTGGGCTTAGATTGGGGGAACCCAAATTATACCTCAGTGCATTATGTGGAAAATGCTTTAAAAAAAAACAAATTTCAACAAAATCATATCATGTGACCAGTACTGACCACTCATTTAAATGAGCTTGATGAGCTAATTTCAATGAGGGGTCACAAGGTGTGGTTTTGTTGAAATTTTTTTTGAAAATGAGGGGGTTACATGATGTGTTTTATTGAAATTTTTAGAAAAATATATTTTTTCATCTGCTCAATTTGTAAATTATGTGGGTGAACGCCGCTGATTCGTTACAGGGTTATCCTCAATTTAGATCAATCTAAAGCTCTGGGTAGATAAGGCCTAAAAAAATTAAAAATCTGTTTCTCAGGCCCTCCTGCATGGTCCTTTTGGCTGCTGCATGCTCTCTTTTTATAACCAATTTAAACTTTAAAAAAATAATAATTAAATGGTTTATGTCTGATATTTTACCCAAGTTAAAAATATTGATGAATTTGTCCCTTGAGTACAAGAAGGCTTTGCAATGCTTTAGCATTGCAAAGCCTTCTTGCACTCAAGGGATGAAATACACCACCACCCATGCTATTCTGTAGATTATGAGGCCTAAAACTTGAACCATTGATGGCAAAAAGAAATTACTGAAATAAAAAATAAAATAAAAAACCGCTCGCCCGCATGCAATTTCTCAAATAATGGCCTGAGAAACAGAAGATCTACTTTGTGTGGCCTAAGGGGTTAACGTTGAATGCGAGGTAGATTTAAATGATTTATGAACAGGAAGAATACCTTGAATGATTATAATTATCACCTTAGAACTTTGATATATTTTTTAGGGACAGATGAAGATACAGTTATAACGATTCTGTCTTCATGCAACTGTGAACAGCGACAAAAGCTTAAAGAAAAGTATGACCACAAATTCCGAAGGGTAAGATTACAGTAACATTCAAAATACAGTGGATCCCTTTTAACTGGTTGAATGCTAAATTATTTTCCAAAAGTGATTTAAAACATGGGTATTTTTTTCAAAGATACCATGCTATCAGCAAGAGTGCCTTTAGTTTAGCAATATTTTGTTCATAAACAATCGCTTTATTACAATTTATTGGAAAGTGCCCATTGGCACTCTCCAACAAATTGCAACCAAACAATTTTATATAAAATGTTTTTCTTCTGCTGGTCAAAGATCAAGCTACCGTATTTACTCTATGTATTGGGACACTCTATGATTTGGGACACATATTTTTTCCAGAAAAGTATATTTTTTTTATGCTCCAAAGTTTGGGACATTCAGGAGATTTGTTTCCAGTTGACCTGTAGCTAGTAGCAGATGACACTCCTAAAAAAAAATTTTGAGTAACTAAAAATTTTCATTTTTTGCTTCCAAAACATAGCTTATGATCCCTCATTGGAACGTGCGCAATGCGCGCGTTCCAAAGAGGGATCATAAGCTATGTTTTGGAAGCAAAAAATGAAAATATAAAAGAAATTGGACGGCGATTTTCATATATAGTGATGGAAAACGAATCACCCACAACTTTATTTAGCATGAAATCAAGACCAGGCTGTGTTCTTTCCCCATTTTCTAAGAATTGGGACACCTGTGAAAATAATTATTTTTAGCTGTCCCAATACATAGAGTAAATATGGTAATTCTTGTAGTGTAAAGCCACTACAGTGGCTTCCTGCACCTTTCAATAGAGCTGTGATAGTGGCTTCTAGCACTCTACCAGTTAATCAAATCAGGATTCTTATGTCATTTTGAAATTCTTGAAAAAAGATGAAAATTTGTGTCAGTCTGAAAAGTATACAAAAAACTTTTAGCTCACCGAAGGGAGCTCAACTTATCACTTGACGTCCGTCATCATGAACTTTTTTTTCAAACAACTTCTCCTCTGAAACCGCTAGGTCGATTTGCTCGAAACTTGGTATGGATGTTCATTATCATATGTCAATTCAAGTTTGTTCAAATGAAATGGACATGTCCACTTGGGGCTCCATAGGGGACATAACTCCGATAGCACCCTATGTATATTAGAGAAATTCCTAAAAAATCTTCTTCTCCAGCACAAGTGGGCAGAATCTTTTGATATTTGGTATACAGCATTATGGGGTGGATCTGATTCAAGTTTGTTCAAATCGACCCCCTGGATTCATATTTGGGCTCACTATAGAAGCCCGAATTCGAACTTAGTGCATTTCAGGCAAATTTCTTAAAAAATCTTCTTCTCCAGATCCAGCAGGCAGAATCTTTTGATATTTGGTATGCAACATTGTGGGGTGGATCTGATTCAAATTTGTTCAAATTGGCTCCCTGGGTTCATATTTGGGCTTAGTATAGGAGCCCGAATTTGAACTTAGTGCATTTTGGGCAAATCTCTTTAAAAATCTTCTTCTCAAGATCCAGCAGGCAGAATCTTTTGATATTTGGTATGCAGCATTGTGGGGTGTATCTGATTGAAGTTTGTTCAAATCGGCCCCCTGCATTCATATTTGGGCTCACTATTGGAGCCCGAATTTGAATTTCTTTAAAAATCTTCTTCTCCAGATCCAGCAAACAGAATATTTTGATATTCGGTATGCAACATTGTGGAGTTGATCTGATTCAAGTTTGTTCAAATCGACCCCCTGAGTCCATACTTGGGCTCACTATTGGAGCCTGAGTTTGACCTTAGTGCATTTCTGGCAAATTGCTTTAAAAATTTTCCTCTCCAGACCAGCAGGTAGAATATTTTTTATATTTTGTATGCAGCATTGTGGGTAGATCTGATTTAAGTTTGTTCAAATCAGCCCCCTGTGCCATCTGTCATCCGTCCATTGCCACAAACTTTTTTCAAATGACTTCTCTGAAACCGCTAGGTCGATTTGCTCGAAACTTGATATGAATGTTCATTACCATTTGTCAATTCAAGTTGTTCAGATGAAATAAACATTCCCACTTGGGGCTCCATAGGAGGCATAACTCCGATAGCATCCTATGTATATTAGAGAAATTACTAAAAAACCTTCTTCTCCAGCACAAGTGTGCAGAATCATTTGATATTTGGTATACAGCATTGTGGGGTTGATCTGATTCAAGTTTGTTCAAATCTGCCCTCTGGATTCATATTTGGGCTCAAGCCCGAATTCGAACTTAGTGCATTTCAGCCAAATTTCTTTAAAAATTTTCTCCAGATCCAGCAGGTGGAATCTTTTGATATTTGCTATGCAACATTGTGGGGTGGATCTGATTCAAGTTTGTTCAAATCAGCCCCCCTGGGTTCATATTTGGGCTCAGTAAAGGAGCCTGAATTTGAACTTAGTGCATTTCAGGCAAATTTCTTATCAACCTACTCACAATTGTTTACTACAGGCTTGCACTACAGTGGAAGTCCCTAACTCGGATAAAATACTCTCTATTTTTGTCTTTCCCAAGCAAGTTGGGAAAGAAAAGTGGTGCAAAAGCACCAATAAAAATAAGCCAAAACTGGGTCGAGTGCAACCGGCGCAGACCCAGTACGGGACGCTCTCTCCCAAGTACAACTCCACGACTTCCGTTGCCAGTGCGCATATACCGTCTCTAAAGACTCATTCTTTTTGAAATCCGCTTCGTGTCGAGATGTTTTTGCACGCTTATCAGTGTTCCACCAGCTCGATGTTTGATGATTCCTGATTCATTATACCACAGTGTATCCTTTGTATTCTCAGGAACAGTGTTTTATATTCTCTTTTTTCTATTATATGTCCATAATGTATATTTATTTGCTCTCTCTCGGGTCGCGCGCGATTTCCGCGGGCCACGCGGTTCGGACTTAGATTTTCACAATTATTGTTCATGCTTTTTTTGCAAATTTTTCTAATTGTGTTAGAGTTAGTGTCAGCGGGGTACCACTCCTGCAGTGTTTCTTCTTTCTGTTGAGAGTAGTCTTCCTGTTGGGTGGTTCCCGGTCGACCGTCTGGGGTCTTTGTTTCTGTCACCTTTCTCTCTTTGGGGGTGTTCTGTTTTCTGATCTTACCTTCTCTGCTCCTCTCACCTCTCTCATGCCTAGGACAATTCCTTGTGGGCAGTGTCTGCTGCCTAAGCATGTGGACGATGTACATTCGTCGTGTTCCTCCTGTAATGGGTGTTCGGCCGAGCGGCCGTGTGGTGTCTGTGGAACATGGTCTTCCACCTTTTGGGCGTCTGTAAATCGTGTCGTTCGTTCTCGTGGCCGTGCCTCCCGCTCCCGCGGGAAAGGAGAACGTGGTCGTTCGGGGCCTCCCGAGCCGACTTTGTCTGGTGAGAGTTATTCCTCCTCCGTGGGGGATGTGCAGTCTTTTCCTGTGGTGGATACTGCGGGAGCCGTTGAGTGTTCTGGTGTAGAGATGCCTGGTTCCGGGACTACGGTCCCCCTCCAGTCGACATCTGAGGCTGTCACTAGGGTTGTGACTCCTCCTTCGGAGCCGAGCCGGTGTGCTCTCTCCATTATTTCACCAGCCTCAACGACTCTCGACGTATCTACTACTGCTGCTGGTCCGTCTGCTTCGTTGTCTGTTTCAGCCGGCCTCGGCTTTTCACTGCAGGGGACTGCAGAACTGTCCGATACTGTAGACGTGGGATATCGGCACCAGCCTTCCCTGACTTCAACTCGGCGAAGTCGGAAGGGGCTGCCGGCCGAGCCCATCGCTGTGGTATCGTCGCCGTCGAGTACCACAGTTGTGTCTTTGGATTCGGATGTTCATAGTGGAAACACTATGAACTCCGTGGCGTTTCCGTCCACTCACTCTGGTCACACGACCAGTTTTGGGGGACCAACGCCTTTTGTGCAGCCTGGACCTTCTGCCCCGCAGAGGTCCGCGGTGACTCTCATGAGTTCTCGCAATATTGATCCTTGGGGTGCATCGTACCCCTATACACGTCTGCCTTCAGATGTTTCGGCTGCCGCCCGTCGTCCCGCGTCGGGTGTTTTGGAGGATCGTGACCCTTCGCTGGTTAAGAGGGTCAGAGGTGAAGCCACTTTGCCGGTTCGCTCCCCTGTCGAACCGGTCGGTACAGGCAGTGAGCTTAGGGAGGCCCTCTCCTTACTCACTCAGGTTCTCTCAAAGAGCCTTCCTGTTGCTTCCAGCGAGGCTATGGGTGGTTTCCAGGCGCCTCCTATGGCGCCGCCTCCCGGAATTGGAAACAGGCCGGTTTCCGATTCCTCTGGTGTCCCGACACCATGGGAGGCGTCGGCTGGTTTGCCCACGATGAGCTATGTGTCTTCCGACTCTGGGGAGGAGTCCGACATGCTTGAGGTCGAGGGCCAGCAGTCTTCGGACTTGGGGGCGGCTCTTGACTTTGTGTTTGGGTTTCTGCCTGAGCTCAAACCTGCTAACCAGCCGACAGTGTCAGCCTGGCCGCGATCATCGGTCGCGCGCCAACAGCCTATGGAGCAACCTGCTTCTGGGCGCCTTCGACCGTGCCAGTCGGTACAGGTGGTTGAAGCTTTTTCAGCATTGGATGCCAAGCTGAATTCCAAGGCTTTGAAGACTTCGTTCTTCACCAGGGTTGACACCTTTTTGCCTCCTGTGCGTTATCGTTCCTACGATTCCGCCAATCCGTCAGTCTGCCAGACTTTGACGGTTCTGGATCAGGACTCCACTTCCCTCGGGCTTTCCAAGCCCAAGTCTGCCGTCATTCCAATGACGACTCTGGAGTCCACGTTGGGCTTATCTAGAGAGATGCTTGGCATGCTTTCTCTCTCAGATCATGTCGTCTCAGCTTTGGCTGCTTATCTGCCTCCAGATAAGTTTGATGAGGTACAGGCTCCTTTGCGTGTGCTGTCCAAGGCGCTTATGCACCTTACTCACACGCATGCCTGTAACACGGCCAATTTGGAATTAGTTCGAAGGGACGCTGTGCTGGACACAGGACGATCCCTTCCCGAGGAGCAGCGTGCTACTCTTCGATCTGCTTCTTTGGCAGGTCCGCAACTTTTCCATGGTTCCGTGTCGACGGTCCGGGATGACGTCCAACGTCATTCCAAAGATCAGCTGCTGTTTCGTCAGCTTGATCAGCCTTCTCGGGGAGGCAGGGGCCGTTCCAAGCCTAACAAGTACCCTTCTGCTTCCTCTGTGAAGCAAAAGGCTGGTCCTTCTGCCGCCACCTCTGCTTCTTACTCACGGGGTAAAGGTAGGGGTCGGCAGAATCGAGGGAAGTCTCAGGATTCTTCATTTAGCAGAGGAGGTGGTTTCTCCTCTCGCGGGCCTCGTCGGGGCTCGAAATGAAGGTCCTCACCTCGACTCGTCCCAGGTTGGAGGAAGGATAGCAGAGTTTGCAGACCATTGGACCACCATCACATCCGATCCATGGGTGTTAGATGTTGTTCGGTCCGGGCTGCGCATATCCTTCCGACGGCACCCCACTCTGTCAAGGGTGCCTCTTCCAACCACAGTTCCTTCAGACGTTTTACGTCGGGAACTTTTGTCCACGGAGATTGCCAATCTCCTGGCAAAGGGGGCGATCGAGGTCGTCAAGAACGTTCAGTCAGTGGGTTTCTATTCCCGCCTGTTCTTGGTGCCGAAGAAGGACGGCCGACTCCGACCGGTTATCGATCTGAGCATCCTGAACCAGTCTATCATTGCTCCCAAGTTCAGCATGGAGACTTTCAGGTCGGTCCGCCAATCAATTCACCAGGGAGATTTCGCAGCCAGCATCGACCTGCGAGACACTTACTTCCACGTTCCGATGCATCGGGCGTCACGGAAGTATCTCAGGTTCGCTTTTCTGGGGCGAGTTTACCAGTTCAAGGCCATGCCTTTCGGCCTCAACCTGGCTCCTTGGGCGTTCACCAGACTGATGTCGCATGTGATAGCGTTCCATCGCACACAGTCCAGGGTGACTACTTCGGCATATCTGGACGATATCCTCCAGAGGTATTCCAATGCTGCCTTACTGGAATCGGATGTCGCCACTCTGTTGAGCTTGCTCACGTCGCTAGGGTTCAGAGTCAACGAGGAGAAGTCGGACCTGGTCCCTTCTCAGTCGTTTTGTCATCTGGGGATGTCTTTCCAAACCAAATTCAATTTGGTGGCTGTTCCCCAGGCCAAGGCTGTGATTCTCTCAGCTTTTGCTCTGACTCTGTCCCAGTCCAGGTCCGCGACCGCTCGGAGTTTTCTCCGGCTGATCGGTCTCTGCGGTTCGGTGACGGATCTCATTCCTCTAGGTCGGCTGCGTGTCAGACCTCTCCAACACTTTCTGCTCAGTCGTTGGAGACCGAATGTAGATTCTCTGGATCAGGTGCTTCCGTTTCCGGACTCTCTGTATCCTCACCTTCTTCCCTGGACAGATGTTCAGTGGATTACGCAGGGTGTTCCGCTGGACTTACCCACGTCCGATCGCGTTCTGACGGCAGATGCCAGCGATCTCGGATGGGGTGCGACGTTGGATCCTCTCGGTCTTTCCCTACACGGGATGTGGGACCAGGATCAAGCAGCTCTACACATCAACCAGAAGGAGCTTCTTGCTCTTCTTCTGAGTTTCAGGCAGTGGATCCCCCACTTGTCGAATCACCAGGTCCTTCTACTATCCGACAATTCGACAGTGGTTGCTTACATTCGGAACCAGGGCGGCACGCACTCGCTTCCGATGTACGAGTTAGCTCGGGATCTTTTACTGTTCGCTCAGGAGGTTCACGCCAGGGTGGTTGTTCGTCACATTCCCGGTCGTCTGAACGTCCTAGCCGACTCCCTGTCCCGACAGGGCAGGGTTATTTCCACCGAGTGGATGCTTCACAGGGCAGTGTTCCAGTCGCTTTGCGATCTCTGGGGACGTCCCCACATCGATCTCTTTGCGACTCGTTGGAACCATCAGGTGGACACTTTCGTGTCCCCGTGTCCAGATCCTCTGGCTTTTGCCATGGACGCTCTGTCACTCGATTGGAACGGTCTAGTCGGCTACGCCTTCCCGCCGGTTCCGATTCTTCCTCAGGTTCTCGCCAAAATTCGAACCTGCAGTTGTCGAATCATTCTGATCGCTCCCCTGTCGCCTCAGCGGGTCTGGATCAATCAGCTCCGCTCGCTGATGGCGGCGGTTCCGGCACGTCTCCCGCTACGTCGCGACCTTCTTTGTCAAGGTCGCCCGAGGAGGTTTCACGTCGACCCGACTTCATTGTGCCTTCACGCATATCTTTTGTCAGGTCCTGTCTCCTCCGTAGAGGTTTTTCGAGACGAGCAGTGGAGTGCATTTCTTCTTCAAGGAGGCACTCCACTGGTTTAGCTTATGCAGCTAAATGGAAGGTCTTCTGTCGATGGTGTGCTGATCACTCTGTTGATTATGCCAATCCTTCGATTTCACAGATTGCGGAGTTTCTGGTATATCTGTTTGATTCTCGGGGTCTCCAGCCTGTTACCATCAAGGGTTACAGGCCTATGCTTTCAGAGACTTTTTCTTATGTGGGGAAGCGTCGTATCGGCACTAATCCTTACCTCTCCAAGCTTGTTCGGCACTTTTCTTTGAAAAGGCCTCGGACTTTGCAGCTTACTCCACGATGGAATCTTTCGTGGGTGCTGCTTTGCTTGGGGGGGGGCGCCGTTCGAACCTTTATCCCAGGTGGATATGCAATTTCTCACATACAAGACGGCTTTTCTGATGGCATTTGCTTCGGCCAGACGGGTTAGTGAGCTTCACGCCCTCTCGGTTGCCCGGCCTTTTTTAGGAGTTCTCCCAACAGTGTTACTTTTACCACTGATTGCTCCTTTTTGGCTAAGAATCAGTTACCAGATACTACTCCTCCTATCTGTATTAGGGCTCTTCCCTCTGTTGAGGGTACTCGCCCTTTTGCTCTGTCCGGTCCGTGCTATTCGCATTTATCTTGATCGGACACGCTTCATACGGAAGGGCAGAAAACGTTTTTTTCTGTCTCTCATTCCGGGTCGACAGAAGATCTCTCCTCAATCCATTTCTCGATAGATTTGTCTTGCTATTCGTACGGCTTATAGTCGTTTAGCAGCTGGCGATTGTATTACCAATCGTATTTCTGCCCACGAGGTGCGGGCACTGTCTACCTCTTGGGCTTATTCTAACTCCGTCAAGTTGTCGGATGTTATGCAGGCAGCCTACTGGAGAAATGCTTCTACTTTCACCACCTTTTATTTTCGCCAGTTGCAGGAGCAGTCGGAGGACCTTTTTGCCTTGGGTCCTCTTTCTTCTGCTCAGGCTGTTGTCTGCCATAGCCATTAGGCTTCTTGAAGGTCAGTTTCAGCCTTGTGCTGTTACTGCCCTTTTTTCTGTCTGTGTGTCACACAGGCTCATATGTCTCTTTTCATTGTCCTTTACCAATGATTGCGACATTATGGTTGATAAGCCTCGGGACCTCTTCCTTCTGCTTCACGGTTCCAGTGCACCAGGGTTATGTGGGGGTTGGTTATGCGATTCCCTCCAGCCTTTTGTCTATTCAGCCTGTAGTAAACAATTGTGAGTAGGTTGATAAGAAATCTAAATTTTATAGTAAATTTCCTTTCTTATTATACCTACCACAATTGTTTACATGGAGGCCCTCCCGTCTTCTTTACGGGTAAAGAATCTTTCCTCCCCGCTGATCACATAACTCTAACGTTTACGGATTCAAAAAAGAATGAGTCTTTAGAGACGGTATATGCGCACTGGCAACGGAAGTCGTGGAGTTGTACTTGGGAGAGAGCGTCCCGTACTGGGTCTGCGCCGGTTGCACTCGACCCAGTTTTGGCTTATTTTTATTGGTGCTTTTGCACCACTTTTCTTTCCCAACTTGCTTGGGAAAGACAAAAATAGAGAGTATTTTATCCGAGTTAGGGACTTCCACTGTAGTGCAAGCCTGTAGTAAATAATTGTGGTAGGTATAATAAGAAAGGAAATTTACTATAAAATTTAGATTTCTTTAAAAATCTTCTCAAGATCCAGCAGGCAGAATCTTTTGATATTTGGTATGCAGCATTGTGGGGGTGTATCTGATTGAAGTTTGTTCAAATTGGACCGTTGCATTCATATTTGGGCTCACTACTGGAGCCTGAATTTGAACTTAAAGCATTTCAAGGAAATTTCTTTAAAATTTTTTTCTCCAGATCCAGCAAACAGAATATTTTGATATTCGGTATGCAACATTGTGGAGTGGATCTGACTCAAGTTTGTTCAAATCAACCTCCTGGGTTCATATTTAGGATCACTATTCAAGCCTGAATTTGAACTTAGTGCATTTCAGGCAAATTGCTTTAAAATTTTCCTCTCCATACCAGCAGGTAGAATATTTTTTATATTTTGTATGCAGCATTGTGGGGGTAGATCTGATTCAAATTGTTCAAATCAGCCCCCTGTGTTCATATTTGAGCTCACTATATTAGCCTGAATTGGAACTTAGTGCATTTCAAGGAAATTTCTTTTAAAATCTTCTTCTCCAGATCCAGCAGGCAGAATCTTTTGATATTTGGTTTGTAGCTTTGTGTGGTGTATCTGATTCACGTTAGTTCAGATCGAACCCCGTGGCTTATATTTGGGCTCACTATAGGAGGCCGAATTTAGACTCGTAGCATTTCAAGGAAATTTCTATAAATATCTCCTTTTCCAGACCCATCAGGTAGAATCTTTTTGATATTTGGAAAACGGAATCCCACTGGAGGTGAGATTCAAGTTTGTTCAAGCCAAGTCCCTGGGTTCATATTTGGGCTTCCTATAGGAGCCTGAATTATAACTCAGTGATGAATATTCTTTCAAAATATTTTTTTTTTAGATTCACTGGTCTGAATCTTTGCATATTTGGTATAAGCTTTTCTAAGGAGGGGCAGATGCAACTTGTTGAAATCAATTCCCTGAGCTTTATATTTAGGCTACCATGTCAGGTGAGTGCTCTCAGGCCCCCTGAGACCTCTTGTTTTTTCATTTAATCTTATTTGTTTTATAAGGATTGACGAACAAGTTATGCAGCTTATATTATACAGTTAAAACTAGAAGTCCTGTCATGAAATGCGCACAAATAGCACATTGATATGCACGTTAATATACGCGTTATGGCCCAAGTAAAGCTATCAAATTCTGTACATATGGCAGGTGCACAAGCAATGTTTCAGCCAATGGACCTCCAGGTAACCCGGAGGTCCATTGGCAGAAACATTGCATATGTTTGCTGTGAGTAACCAAGAGAAACTGCCGTGCTTTGGATGCCATTCGATATGGCAATTGCGCGCAATCCCAACGCGCAATTAAGCCTAGATAAGCGCACTATTCATGACAGGACTTCTAGTTTTAACTGTATTAATGCCTCTCCTTGGCAATGTTGCAGGCGTGTGAATGGCCTCCAGATAGTAGAGCATGGAGGTTTTTCGGTTTGGTTTCGGTTTTTACCACAAACTGAAAAACCTAACCGACAGGCTCCAAAACAAGCGGCCATATGTATTTTTGCATACTTTGACGTTAAACTTCAAAATTTACAATGACCCCCCTCCCCCCTCGTAATTTCATTTTGAAAATGGCAGCAAACATCAGAAGAACAGGCAAATCCAAAAGCGATTATTTCTGTATAATTATGTCTATATATAAGTCCATCCCATGTATATGTCGCACCCAGTATTTTAAGCCAAAATACCTCCCCTTCGACTGTTACCTTTGTATAAGTTGCACCTTGACTGTGAGAATAGCCAGTGGGGCCTACACAAGAACAACTATGGTCAGTGAGTGTGGACGTTTACTTCACGGAATAATTAGGTGAGTGTTGGAAGATGTGAATGTTTGTTTTTTTTCATTTCAGTCATATTTATTTCACATTAAATGCATGAAATAAAATAATAATCAAAATTATATAGGGTTATTTAGTTTGACCATTTTATTCCTCTGTGATACTCATTGATGCCGTAAATCTATTTTCCTTTGCACATAATAGCATGAGGGAGAGATCATACTCAGTACTTCGAAAGGAGGCGACAAGTCCAAATTATTTATTTTATCGAGATTTAAACTGAACACAAAATAAAAAAAACAGGTATATAATGTATAGCAGTGGTGGTGCCAGGATTTTGATTTGTTGGGGATGGTGGGGTGGGGGGGGGGGGGTGCTAAGTAAGATGGGGGTGCTAAGTAAGATGGGGGTTGCTAAGTAAGATGTAGGCATCCAAGGCTGAGATGCCTATGGTCCCGAAGGTAGTAGGCTTGAGCCAGGGGTGTGGGCATGAGAGAGTGTGTCTCCCACCTGATGGTTTGGGATTTGTGGACCCTGCCCCAGGGAAAAAAAATAATATTTGGATAATTTGGAAGCCATGGGAACGATTTCTGAGTGTTTCTACAGTGCCTGATGTGGTCTTCAAAGGTGCCCAGATTGTGTCAGATAGCAATTTGAAGGGTTTTTTTTTTCAGGGGAGGGTGGGGGACATGGGAAAATCCTATAAATTGTTACAAGCCAAATCTTAAGAGACTAAATAATATCCCTTCAAAGATAATATGAAGCACAGCCACAGAATTTGAAGCCCTTAAGTTGCAGTACCTGCACTTCAGAATAAAGCCCAAATATGGGCTTCCAGCACTTTACCAGTTAACAAAGCTCACTGAGCTCTGTTAAGGCTGACTTGGTTAAATACCTACAGTTGCCTTATGAGAAATATATGTTTAAAAAAAAACAGAGATGCCATATTGTGTTACTGGCTGTTTTCATAAAAATCTTCCCCTTGTCAGATTTTCATCTGTTTGAGGTAAGGGCATGGAAAATGTGCTGACTTGTCCGGAAAAATGATGAAACTCTTTGTCCTGGCAAACACAACAACCCAGTGAAAATTATTCACTTAATGGAAGTATTCAATTAACAGGGAATTGGTCACTTTTGGGAATCCTTTTTTTTATTTTGGAGATAAACTGAGCATGTATTCTATTATACATTAGCTAGGGCCCAGCAAGCCGGATATTTCAGTTCGAATTGATTCTCGATTCTCTTCTAGTTTAAACCTTGTGAGTCGAGTCATTTTTCGAGTCGATTCTTATAAAACCGACAACCTGATTTCTTCTCAACAGAGAGGGATTTAACGTTCTTTCTTTCTTTCATCTCATAAATGTGACTTTCAGTCGGCTAACTATTCCATGTATACATATTTTGGTACAAGCTACCAACCTTTCTTGCCTGTTAGAACCTCCAAGTAACAATTTTAACAAGTTTTAACAAGTTTTCCAAATTAGACATGGCATATTGGGTTCTTCATGCAGTCAAAACACCAATAACAGATTAAGTGCACTTTGAGCACTCAGGTTTGTATACTTCTGGTAAATGGAAGTATACAGACTCGAGTGCCTGGAGTGCACTTCATTCTACACAAATAGAGTTATCTACCATCCATTGGGTGTTTCTCCTTGAGAGCAAAGCCTTATCTTCAGGTGATGAATCCCGTTACGACTTATGTATAATGGCGACCTTACTAAGGCCACGATGCAGCATCAGTAAATCGTGTTGGTATCATTTAACAGTGATACAAGAGTTTTGTAACATAATTTCCTATTTTTTTCCGTGGACAAACTGGATTATTGCATCGTTTAAAGAAAGAACTCACAATGGAAACTTGGTCATTTATCGGCACCGAATCGACTCGAGAAAAAGAACATCCGCAGTTTGGAGACAAGTTGAGTTGATTTTGCATTACGACTCGAGATTCGACTCAAACTTCAAGTAATTGCAAGGCCCTAATATTGGCTTGACAAATCTGAAGATCTTGAGATAATAAATTGAGATCTTGACATATCTTGAGATCTGGAAATAATATCTCAACGTTATCTCAACATCTCAAGTGTAGAGCTGAAGATTAATTTATGGAGATCTTGAGATGTTATTATTATTATTATTAGCATAACTTGACATAGTCCAGATAAGCTATTGCCATCGCGCATGCGGAAGTCTGCTATTCTGTGAGTCTGTGATGTCTGTTCACAATTTCCTTTAGCACGGGCTACACCCCACAGTTCTTGTCTGATCATCATGAAATTTCATATGCAGGTTTGGGGTCATGTCTAGATGAGAACGTCCCCTTTTGGTCATGATCGGTCAACCGGTATGACTGCCCGCGCCCAAAACCCGAAAACAGTCTACAGGTCGTATTTATGAAGGGATTTCATTGTAACTTGGTAGGATGCCTCTGTATAATGCCTAGATGAGAACGTCCCTTTTTGGGCATGATCTGTCAACCGTGATGGCTGCCCAAGCCCGAAACCCCAAAACTTTTAGCACATTCTGCAGGTCATGTTTAATATGGAAAGATTTCATTGTAACTTGGTAGGATGACTCCTTATGGTGTCTAGTTGAGAATTTCCCCTTTTGGGCGTGATCTGCCAACTGTGACGACTGCCCGAGCCCAAAACCCCAAAACCTTTAGCACAGTCTGCAGGTCATATTTATTGAGGAATTTCATTGTAACTTGGTGGGTTGACTTCATATAATGTCTAGATGAGAAAGTCCCCCTGTCTAGATGAGAAAGTGACTCCAAATAATGTCTAGATGAGAACGTCCCCTTTTGGTCACAATCATTCAGCCTTGATGGCTGCCCGAGCCCAAAAACCTTTAGCATAGTCTATAGGTCGTATTTATGGAAGGATTTTATTGTAACTTGTTAGGTTGACTCCATATAATGCCTAGATGATGACATCCCCTTTTGGTCGTGATTGGTCAACTGTGATGGCTACAGGTGCCCGAAGCCCGAAAATCTTGAGCACAGTCTTCAGTTCATATTTATGAAGGGATTTCATTGTAACTTGGTAGGTTTGACTTTATATAATGTCTAGATGAGAACAGCCCCTTTTGGACAGCATCATGCAACTGTGACGGCTACAGGGGCCTGAAGCCTGGAAACCTTTAGCACAGTCTACAGGTGATATTTATGAAGGAATTTTATTGTACCTTGCAATTGGTAGGATGACTCTGAATAATGTCTAGATGAGAACGTCCCCTTTTGGTCGCGATCATTCAGCCTTGATGGCTGCCCGATCCCAAAACCTTTAGCACAGTCCACAGGTCATATTTATGAAAGGATTTCATTGTAACCTGGCAGGTTGACTTCATATAATGTCTAGATGAGAACGTCCCCTTTGGACGCAATTGGGAAACTGACAGCTACAGGTGCCCAAAGCATGAAAACATTTAGCACAGTCTACAGGCCATATTTATGAAGGGATTTCAATGTAACTTGATAGGATGACTCGTTTTGGAATAATTTCACTGTAACTTGGTAACTTTCATTGATATACGTTAACTGTGAGGGCCACATACATCAACTGTGAGGTCATATTAACCCACCCCTCAGCTCTTTAGTACAGTGTACATCTCATATTATTTTTATCAAAAACATAGCATACAGGGAACAGAAATGAACATATTCCCAATTATCACCATTCTTGTCTTATTTCATAATCCTTTCATAAACATTGGAACATTATCCTTTTCATCAAACACAACACACAGACAAGTTTAGCTACAGTATCATTGACACTTTCATTATTTATTAGTGTTTAAGGTCACATATTTCTGCACAATGGCTAATAATGACCATGACAGTTTTACGGGTGGAGGAAGCCGGAGTACCCGGAGTGAACCACCGATCAATGGCAAGAAACTGTCAGCAACAGTCAGCTCCCCAACATACGAACTCCACACAAGCAGGGTTAGCATTGGTTGAAGACTGGTGCACCATCGATGTGCAGTACGCCTTAGTACACAACGTCACCGTGCCCCCCACGTTGGCAATGAGGGTGAAGTGTCTTGCCCAAGGACACAATGCTGTTGCCACAGGTGGGATTCGAACCAAGGACCTCGCAGCATGCAGCCTGCACCTCTACCTACTGAGCCACCAGACCCCCATCTTGAGATTTAATCTAAATATCTTGAGATATGTATGTTGAGATATCGAGATATTATCTCGAGATATTATGCTGAGACATCAAGGTACCTATGATCTGATTTAAAAACATTATCTAGATATTCTAAGATATTATGTTAAGGTCTTGAGATGCATATGTAAATATCCCATGATATTATGTTGAGATTTGAAGGAAAAAAATTATCTGTGTCTCAAATCCGGGAACCAAGATTAGTTCTAAAATACAATAAGAGAAATTTTTCAACAAACTATTTTTCCAACTTTTTCAGATGAAGCAGAAGTATGAGCAACATTTTAACTTGTGGTCAATCAGCCATTCGATTTTTTTGAATAATCGACATGGTTTTGAAAAAACTTTAACTGGTAGAGTGCTATGTTATTTTTGGTCTTCAAAATTTGTTCAGTGTCTTTGCCTCGTTACAATTTATGGGAGAGTGCCAAGGGTCACTCTCCCATAAATTGTAACAAGACAAACCCAAATAGACTAAGTAATTTCACTTCTAAGATAATATGAAGCACATCCACAGAATATGGCACCTATAGGCTGGGGTCCCCCTCTTCATATATAGTGGTAGTGGCTTCTAGCACTGTACCAGTTAATCAGTGACAAGATTCAAAATCAAATCAAATCGCAAACATTCGCCAGACCCCACCCGATTTCTTCCCTCTCATTACAGTTACAAGCCCTGATGCCAACATGAGACTTTCCTTGCAGCAATCTCACAATGAGAACAATTTTCATATTTTATAGTTGGCATTTTATTGCCAAATTTTATGTTTTGGGGCAATGACAAAAGACAGCTGACCAATAAAAATGATGAACTTTTGAATCAGATTCTTAAATCTTTTTCCCTGAGAAAGAAAATTGGTCAAGCTGAAAAACATGAGACTCTGATACCTGGTCTCTTCCATTTTTCAGTATTTATTTGCAGGCTTGTTATTTTGAGGAGGGCAATCGCCCACCTGAGTTCAAAATTCCACGGACAGTAAACATCTGCCTCATCCCGATTTCTGCGACCCATTAATTCAGTCGAAGGCACCTCAAAATTGGCCATCTCTAATGGCAATTTTCACAGATTGAAGGAGGTAAAGCGCAATTTGTGAAGTCTGAAGTGTATCGTCGACGTAGTCACCCAGAGACAATAAGTACCTTTCCAAATATGAGCGAGAGGTCTGCCAATTCCAAAGTTGTAATTAGTTATTACATTGTACATCAGACTGTGATAATCTTGTGTCATGCATGATTATGGCGACGTATCATCACCAAGCCAGTTCAACCTCTGACAATTCACCCAGGACATTTTGTCCCAAAATCAAAGCCGGGACGATTCATCCCCCCAAATCTGATTGATTCGCCCCAAGTTATCGGCAACTGGCAGTGAGCACAGTGCACTGGCTTATACAGTCATCATGTAATGTATAGATATGGGCTTGGTTATTTGGGTGCAAGATAACTATAACACTCACTGTTAGTGAGTGTCATGGGTAACCTGGTATCTTGCATCCAAATATTCAAGCCATCATCTATACATTACGTGATGATGTACATCATAATTACACAAACCAGGTACCTTAAAATGATATTAGTTGTCTACCCAGCAGGCTGAAAGAAAATCGCCTCTGCAAACCATAAATGGCCCTCCTGGGGTCATTTTAGGTGAATGCAAAATAGCCCTCCTGGGGTAATTTGAGGCAAACCATAATGGCCCTCCTGCAATTTTCAAAATGACAATCCTGTATTTGCATTCCATATCATGTTCCAAACAAATAATAACTGCATGAGGTCCAACAATATGATATTTATTCATTATTTTGACACTTTTGGTGCTGTAGACTCAACATACTGAGAAACAAAATCTCCATGTTGAAGTCAACAAAATTGGGAGACATCCATTATGGTTTAGGGTCATGATAGAAAGCCTAAGGGCTAGCAGTGGTCTCCCAACCCTTACCCTTGTGATACTGACCCTAATGATTTTTCCTAAATTTTTATTTTTTATTCTTTTAGTTTTTTAAACAACATATTAGTAAGTTACATCAAATCTGTATGACTGGCAGAATGGGATGGAGCGACAAATAACAAGCTCCATCACTTCAGAACTAGTATAACTGATAAGTATTCGTCTAGTAACCTTTGTAGGAAAGATCACATCATTCTGACATGGTGTCATGTCGGTCATGCAAGACATAAATTAACACATTCATTTTGGTTAGTAGAGGGTAGTATGTGACTGTGTTCCGTGTCAGCAGGCGTTGACAGTGGAACACATTCTTATACATTACACTGATTTTAATCATCTGAACTTGCACAAAATTCTCTCATTTCTGAATGTAATCAACAGTTTTAATGAATTTTAAAACTGTTTTTATTCTTTTAACCCTTTGAGACTTTAATAATTATCCTGACCTTCAAACGTCACTGTGAATTCAGTTTCTTCAACGTTTTTCAAACTGCGACGTCAAACATAGGAAAGTACCAGTATATAAGAAGATATTTTTCACATAAGTGATTATCTGATTGAGGGCTAGATTATTTTTGGTGGTCTGAATTTATTATTCAAAACTTGTTTTATTACAAATTATAGGAGAGTGCCTACAGGCACTCTCCAATAATTTGTAATAAAACAAATTGATATAAACAAAATATTATATGTGTTTGACTGAATATGAAATATAAGCAAGGAGAATGTTGGCATTTGCTCTGGTATGCTCATTTTTTGAAAGTCCCGATAGTGGCTTCCAGCACTAAACCAGTTAAGAAGTGTTGCTAGCAAGATTATATTAGTATTTTAAGCTGCGCTAACATTTGGCTCAACGGTTGTCACTGAGCACTATTTGGGAGAAAATAGGAATTTGAGGTTAAAACAAAACAAATGACCACAAAGTATCAACGTTCTGTTTGATTTCGTACATAATAACACATACACAATTATCAAAGGGTTAAATTAAACAAAAGATTCCGTACGAAATAACACATACAAAAGTATGACAGGGTTAAAGTAGTCTCTTGAAGTCTCAACTCATCAGGTTGATTTGTAAAGAATTTACTAATTTTGTATCATTACTGTTCACATTTTTTGGGACATTTTTAGTACAGTGGAGCCCACTTAATTGGATATCTCTTTATTGTGTATCCCTGTTAATTGAATATAATTTCCCAACACAAAACCATTTACCATACCTCCATTACAAATTTTACCTGTTAATTGAATATAGGTTATAGAGTAAACTCCTGTTAACTGAATAAAAAATCTTGTAACATGTCGAAAAATTACCCTGAATCTCCCCAGTTTTCCTTTGGTTATAGACCTATTTGGCATCAGAACATCCAGTATAGGCATTTAATCTATTATATCTTGTTATGGAGCTCTGTCAAACAAGATATAATAGAATAAATGCTAAGTTCATCTCTAGAATACAGGAGAGTGACACAATCCCTGTTAATTGAATACTCCTGTTAATTGAATAATTTTCATTGGCAAAGTGGCTATTCAATTAAAAGGGTTCAACTGTATATTCATTTTCTATTTTTATTCAATTCTTTTATTTAATAAAAGGGTTGATCCTCCTGCCGCCGCTTCTACTTACTCAAGGGTAAGGGTAGTCGTCGGCAGTAGTCACCTCGATACGCCCCAGGTTGAGGCATCCAACTCAGTCTAGAGTGCCTCTTCCAACACAAGTCCCTTTCAACGTTACACGTTGGGAACTTTTGATCATGGAGATAGGCAATCTCCTGTCAAAGGGGGTGATTGAGGTCTTCAAGAACATTCCTTCAGTGGGATTTTCTTCTTGCCTGTTCTTGGTGCCGAAGATGGGCAGTCGACTCTGACCGATTATCGATCTGAGTATCCTGGACCAGTCTATCTTTGCTCCTAAGTTCAGCATGGAGACTTTCAGGTTGGTTCGCCGCTCCATTCACAGGAAGTTTTCGCTTCCAGCATTGACCTGCAAGACGCTTATTTTCACGATCCGATTCATCAGACATCGCGAAAGTATCTCAGGTTCGCTTTTCTGGGGCGAGTTTACCTGTTCAAGGCCATGCTCTTCACCTCAACCTAGATCCTTAGGCCTTCACTCTCTTGATGTTGCATGTGTTAGCCTTACATTGCACACAGTCCAGGGTGTCTACTTCGGCATATCTAGACGACATGCTCCAGAGGCATTCCAATGTTGCCTTTTTGGAGTCAGATGTCGACACACTGTTGAGTCTGCTCATGTCACTAGGGTTCAGAGTCAACAAGGAGAAGTCGGACCTGATCCCTTCTCCGTCGTTTTGTCATCTAGGGATGGGCTTCCGCACTCAGCTGAATACGGTGGCGGTTTCCCGTGCATGGGCTGTGATTCTCTCAGCCTTTGCCCTGACTCTGTCCCAGTCTACATCTGCAACAACTCGGAGTATTCCCTGGCTGTTCGGTCTCTTCGATTCAGTGATGGATCTCATTCCTCTAGGTCGGCTGCATTTCAGGCCTCTCCAACACTTTCTGCTACAGTTGTTAGAGGCTGAATGTCGATCCTTTGGATCTGGTGCTTCAGTTACTGGAGTCCCTTCCTTGTCACCTTCTTCCCTGACAGATGTTCAGTGGATTATGCAGGGAGTTCTGTTGGCACATGTACACACTCTGTTCCCATGTCTGAAATGGTTCGGGATCTTCTACTGCTCGCTCAGGATGTCAACGCTGGAGTGGTGGTTCCACACATTCACGGTTGTCTGAACATCCTTGCCGACTCCCTGTCCCAACAGGGCAGGTTCTTTTCCACCGAGTGCATGTTCCACATGGCGGTGTTTCTGTCGCTTTGCGATCTCTGGGGTCGTCCCCACAGCGATCTCTTTACGCCTCACTGGAACCATCAGGTGGATACTTTCGTGTCCCCATGTCCAGATGCTCTGGCTTTTGCCATGGATGCTCCGTCACTTCATTGGAACAGTCTTGTCGGCTATGCCTTCCTGTCGGTTCCAATTCGGCCTCAGGTTCTAACCAAGATACGAACCTGCAGTTGTCGAATCTTATTGATCGCACCACTGTCGCTTCAGTGGGTGTGGATCAATCTGCTTCACTCTCTGTTGGTGGCGGTTCCAGCACGTCTCCCTCTACATCGTGACCTTGTTTGCCAAGGTCACCTGAGGAGGTTTCATGTCAGCCCGACTTCATTGTGCCTTTGCGCATATCTTTTGTCTGGTCCTGTCTCCTCCGTAAAGGTTTTTCGAGACGAGCAGTGGAGTTGCTTTTCTTCTTCAAGGAGCACTCCACTGGTTTAGCCTTTGCGGCTAAGTGGAAGGTCTTCTGTCGATGGTGTGCAGATCACTTTGTTGATTATGCCAATCCTTCGATCACACTGATTGCAGAGTTTCTGGTATATCTGTTTGATTCTTGGGGTCGTCTTAAGCCTGTTACCATCAAAGGGTACAGGCCCATGCTTCGGAGACCTTTTTTCGCATGTGGGACAGCGTCGTATCAGCACTAATCCATACCTCTCCAAGCTTGTTTGGCACTTTTCCTTGAAAAGGCCTAGGACTTTTGCACCCTCCTCCAAAATGGAATCTTTCTTGGGTGCTGCTCTGCTTGGGAGTGGGGGGGGGGGGGGGGGGAGCTCTCCCAACAGTGTTATGTTTAACACTGATTGCTCCTTTCAGGCCAAGAATCAGATACCAGAAACTACTTCGCCTCCTATCTTTATCGGGACTCTTCCTTCTGTTGAGGGTAAACACCCTTTGCTCTGTCCGGTTCGTGCAATTCGCTTTTATTTCAATCGGATGTTGTTCATTAGGAAGGGTAGGAACGATTTTTCTGTCTCTTATTCCTGGTCAACAGATCTCTCCTCAATCCATTTCTCGATGGATTTGACTTGTTATTCGTGCAGCTTACGCTCATCTAGCGACTGGCGATTGTATTACCAATCATATTTCTGCCCACAAGGTGCATGCATTGTCTACCTCTTGGGGCTTATATTAACTCTGTCATGTTGTCGGATGTTATGCTGGCAGCCTACTGGAGAAATGCTACTTTCTCCACTTATCTGCGACAGTTGCAGGCGCAGGCAGAGGACCTTTGTACTACTGGCCCTCTTTCTTCTGCTCAGGCTGTTGTCTATCCCAGCCATTCGGTTTCTTACAAGGTCAGTTCCAACTCTGTGCTCTTACTGCCCTTTCTGTCTGTGTGTCACACATAACCATACTCCTCGTCTCTCATTGTCTTGTACTAATGTTTGTGATGCTATGGTTTGATAGGCCTAGGGACCTCTTCCTCTGTCCATGTTTCCAGTGCAGTTTGGTTATGTGTGGATTGGTTATGTGATTCCCTCTATCCTATTGTCTATTCAGCCTGTAGTAAACAATTGTAAGGAAGGTTGATAAAAAATTTAAATTTTATAGTAAATTTCCTTTCTTATTATACCTACCACAATTGTTTACATGGATGCCCTCCCATTTTCTTATTCAGATAAGAATCCTTCCTCCCCGCTAACTTCTATGTTGGCGGACTCAAAAGAAGGATTCTTTGGTGACTGCCTTGCGCACTGGTTCCGGAAGTCGTGGATTTGTACTAAGAGAAGAGTGTCCCTTACTGGGTGTGCACTGATGGGGCTCGACCCAGTTTGGGCTTATTTTTTCTTGGTGCTTTTGCACCACTTTTCTTTCCCAAATCTCTTGGGAAAGATCAAAAACAAGAGTATATTTTCCGAGTTATGGTCTTCCACTGTAGTGCAAGCCTGTAGTAAACAATTGCGGAAGGTGTAATAAGAAAGGAAATTTACCGGTACCATAAAATTAAAAAGAAATTTTTACTAAATTTATTAAAAATATGATGGAGAGAAGTGAAAATGAAAAATAATTCGGGAGTCAAGGTATTTTTTAATTAATTTAAATCTAATTAACCCTTTGACTAACATAGTGGCCAAAAATGGCAAGAAAATTAACCAGAATAAACCTACCACAGCCTAAAATATTTTGCAAGTTTTTCAATAAAATCATACAAATATGGATATTATTAGAACCAGTTTATTGAGCTGGTTCTAATGATATCCATATTTATATGGTTTTATTGAAAATTTGTGAAATTTGTTTTTGAAAATGTGAAATTTAATTTATTTTTTAAAAATACTGTGTTAGGTAAAGGGTTAAGTCCCCTATTCTCCAGCTTTAACAAAAAATTAAGTTGGAGTTTCTAAGGCCCCCTCGAGAGATGGGGCCCCTGTGTTTGCAGAGGTGGAAACTCCTCTTTAACTCCTCCACATCACTAGTGGGAACCCCTCTTCATGCATGGGTGGTTTCATGCTATTTATTTATTTATTGATGTTTAAGGTCACATATAGGGTTCTCGGTGGCTCAGCTGGTAGAGGTGTAGGCTGCAAGTTGAGAGGTCCTCGGTTCGAATCCCACTTGCAGCAACCATGTTGAGTCCTTCAGCAAGACACTTCACCCCCATTGTCCGAGTGGGTGCACAGTGGCATTGTGTACTAAGGTGTACTGCACGTCGATGGTGCACTTGTCTTCAACCATTGCTAACCCTGTTGTGTATTTTGACAAGAGAGGTGTTTGTTACAGTTTTTGTATACTTGAACATGGTCTTAATGACAGTAACTAAACTGAATCAATGTTGATATAAAGAGTAGATTGTGAACAGGTTTTTTGTTATTGAATCTAATTCAATGGATTGGGCTATGAACTGTGAAGAAACTATTTTGCTGGCATTTACCCAAACCAGGTAACCATCAAACCAAATCGGGAGCAGATATTTTATGCTGTGCAGTAATGTTTTCTTATTGTATGTACTAATTTACTGTATATTCCAAAACTAGTTGTCATTTATATTTTCTCAATTCATACAGTTAAAACTAGAAGTCTTGTCACGAATAGTGTGCTTATGTAGGCTTAATAGCGCGTTGGAGTTGCACGCAATTGTCATATCGAATGGCATCCAAACCATGGCAGGTTCTCCTGGTTACTCATAGCAAACACATGCAATGTTTCTACCAATGGACCTCCGGGTTACCCGGAGGTCCATTGGCTGAGACATTGCTTGTGCACAGGCCATATGTACAGAATTTGATAGCTTTACTTGGGCCATAACGCGCATATTAATGCGCATATCAACGTGCTATTTGTGCGCATTTCATGACAGGACTTCTAGTTTTAACTGTACAGTTAAAACTAGAAGTCCTGTCATGAAATGCGCACAAATAGTACGTTGATCTGCACGTTAATCTATGTGTTATGACCATAGTAAGGCTATCAAATTATGTACATATGGCCTGTGCACAAGCGATGTTTCAGCCAATGGACCTCCGGGTAACCCGGAGGTCCATTGGCAGAAACATTGTGTGTGTTTGCTATGAGTAACCAGGAGAACCTTCTGTGCTTTGGATGCCATTTGATATGGCAATTGCTCGCAATTCCTACACGTAATTAAGCCTACAGAAGTGCACAGTTCGTGACAGGACTTCTAGTTTTAACTGTAACACCAGCTCCCAACACTGATTTTGGGGAACTCTGTCAAAGAGAGCTTTTCACAAATCAACAACAGAGTCTGATGTCAGGGTTTTCCCACAGGGTCTTGGATTCAAGGGATAGGCCTTGAAATCCTGGAAAATGGGATAGAAAGCCTTGAAAATTCTTGAGTATTCACAGACTAAAAGCGCTGACAGTGTAACATGGGTGGGGGTGGACGACTCCCCAGGGGCTAGAACCCTGGCCGAAATCTTCCTGTTGTTCTTCAGATTCATGAGGATCTGGGTCAACTAGCAAACCATGGATAACAATATAACTCAACTCTAGAAGTCGAATAATCATCAAGTTATTTGTTGTGGTCTGGATGAATTTATAATGAAATTGAAAAACAGTTTGTACATGGTTTATTAAGAAGCAAAAAAATAGTATGATATGAAATGGACATGAATATGAATGACGGATCAAAAACCATTAGCCCACTACACTTTCAACCAAAAGAGGTTTAAATTCCACCCAACATATGTTCAGTAAATGTGGATGGTTCCCACAGAACTCGGACCTGAAGAGAATCACTCTCAGAAACGGTGATTCTCACCAGGGCCAAGCTGAACTTGTCCCAAAATTACGGCACCCATTATGGTTAACCTTTTTACAGGTCGTAAAGTGTCTCCATAACTAACCTCAACAGGCAGTTCTAAAGGCGCAGCTGAATTAGAGCTTTAATGCCAAGACGTGGGCGGCAAATTATGAGCGAGACTGCTCTTATATAGGATAATTTCGCGGGGAAAGATTTCGAATACTGGAATCTGATTGATCCTTCGCTTTCACCTCGACAAACGAAACAACAGCACAATGCATGAACCAATAAGGTACATCGATTCATTTCGAACATGAAAATGACTTGAAGCCAACAAAAATAGAATTACACCTCTGTTATGAGCAGACGAATTATAACAGAGTAATTTAGAACTTCTATTGTATATTATATTTCAACTGCTGTTACCAAATCCATTACAACAGCACATAATCATATTTATTTATTATTTATTTATTTATTGGGGTTTAATGACACTTTTGACAGCCAGTTTCACTTCATGTCAGACAGTTTTATGGGTGGAGGAGTCTGGAGTGTCTGGAAAGAACCACCAATCATTGGCAAACAACTGCCATACTTCCCAACGTACTCACTCCGCACAGGCAGGTTTAGCATTGGTTGAAGACGAGGACACCATCGATGTGCAGTTTTAGTACTCAGTGCTGCCATGCTCCCATGCGAGCAGTCGTGATTAAGTGCCATGCCCATGAACACAATGCAGTTATCCCTTGTGGGGACTGAACTGTGGACCTTTTGGTTTAACCCTTTACCCAACGCAGATGATATCAAAATTTATTATTTTAAATATCATTTTTTTTAATTTTTCCAAAAATTTCAACAAAACCATATCATGTGACGTCTCATTGGAACGAGCTCGATGAGCTCGTTCCAAAGAGGGGGTCACATGATATGGTTTTGTTGAAAGTTTTGGAAAAATAGTATTTTTTCAGCTGCTAAATTTGCACATTATGCAGACGGGTGTGGACGATTCATTGGGTAAAGGGTTAAAGTCCAATGCTGGCTGTAATCATGGAGCTGCCACACTCCCTGCACATATCATAACTATATAGTTTTAGGCTAGACATCATGGTGGAGCCCTACCTAGGACTCTCTGGTTACCACCCCCATCTCCCATATCCCTCTAAGGCTCTAAGGGAAGTGGGAGAGGTAATGACCACATGGTTTCTAGTTTGGACTAGTGGTGGCAGTATCTTGAAAATCCTTGGATTTGGCTGTTGTATGGCTTTGAAAAATGCTTAAAAATATCAAGAAATGGTCTTGAATAGCCTAAAATGTTTTCAGTCCTTGCCTACAGAAACCCAGGATCTTATCGAAAAAGAAAAAAATTTGCCATCAGTATTCAGGGAGTTAACTGGTAGAGTGCTGGAAGCCCATATTTGGGCTTTATTCTGAAGTGCCGGTACCGCAAGTTAAAGGCTTCATATTCTGTGGATGTGCTTCATATTATCTTTGAAGTGATATTATTTTATCTGTTAGGATTTGCCTTGTTACAATTTATGGGAGAGTGCCCACTGGCACTCTCCCATAAATTGTTACAAGGCAAAGATGCACAAAGAAATTTTAAGGACCAAAAATAATTTAGCACTCTACCAGTTAAGGTGTTCCTTCAACACATTTCTGTATGTGCACTATCTTTTACAAATTGTTCAAACACCCATTCCATTTTTTAATCCTTTATGCAACGTAAAGTATCAGTTCTTTTCCCTTTCAACTATGCTATTAATTAATATGTAGCAGTTGAGGTATGAAGGTCATTTACCAACCAGTGTGGCTAATCCGATTGTTCTCTTGGTTTCATAGTAAATTGGTCGCATGGAAAGTGACTAGTCGATGGTGGCCATACTGTATGTTATTTGTTTTTATTCACTATCTGATCCAAATAAATTGATTGAGTTTTGAGGAATGAACTGGCAATTATTTCAAGAGTGAATGTCACTGAAAAAATCTGACAGAAATAAAAAGTTCTGACTAAATCCTCAATAGTCAAAAAGTATGGTCACCTTAGTTACAGTACAGCCACTGTTGACTGGTCACTTTCCACGTGTGGACAATATTTCCACGGATGCAATTATATTATATTCCAAACCATAATTATAGGAATAATCATCAAAAATTTAATTATTGAAGCACCGGGGACAACCCGGCGCTTCAGTAATTAAAATTTTGCTGATGATGATTTTCAATTACCTGGTAAACGCATGCATGGATTATGACCAGTCCACGGCTTCTGTACTGTGTATCTATGCTACTGATTCAATTAATGTTCAGACAGGTCCCTAAGGAGCCCAGATCTGACTATAGATCCAGCTGCTGAGCTTTTTCCAATGACATCCCTAATTGAATGATTTTCTTTTAAAAGTTTGTAGATATTTTAGGCTTTCTGGGGCTCGTATCGGACATGTTAACAGGTCTAGTATCAATGATTGTTTATAGCGCCGACCATTTTTTTATCATACAATTAATCTAAGGGTTTAACCCTTTACCTAACATGAAAAGCAGACGACACTTGCAAACAAAATTCTTGAATAACTATTTTTTTCCTTTTTTTGTCTCAAAAACATAGGTTATGACCCCTAATTGGATTGAGCTCAATGAGCTCATTCCAAAGAGGGATTATAACCAATGTTTTTGAGACAAAAAATTACAAAATAATAAAAAGTAATTGGCGATTTTTGTGAATAGCGCGAGCTGGTTTTGCCCTTATGTTGGGTAAAGGGTTAACTGGTAAAATGCTAAATTATTTTTGCTTATCACAATTTTGTCAGATGTCTTTGCCTTGTTACATATATAGGCACTCTCCCATAAGTTTTTTTTACAGTCTAAATAATTTGATAATAATGATTTAAATTGAATTTAATAATTTAATTTAATAATAAACTCAAAGATAATATGAAGCACATCTGTAGAATTTGAAGCCTTTTAGTAGCAGTACCTTCAGCTCAAAATAAAACCCAAATATGGGCTTTGGCACTCTACTAATTAGAGGTTAGGTGTCTCGCTTATGGACACAGTGCAGATGATGCTGGTCTGGATCAAACCATCGACCTGTTGGTTTCAAGTCCATTGATCTAATAATGAGCCACCTTGCTCCCAATAACCCCTCATATGAACATTCTTGTTGCACTTGTTATTTATTTATTTATTTATTTATTTATTTATTTATTTATTTATTTATTTATTTATTTATTATTTGAGATTCAACAACACTTTTAACCACCAGGGTCACCTTGTGTCAGACAGTTTTATAGTGGAGGAAGCTGGAGTACCTGGAGAGAATCACCGAGCATCAGTGAGCATCTACCAGACTCCCCAACGTACTAACACCACACAAGCAGGCTTAGCAAAATTTGTTGACCAAGTGCACAATTGGCATGCAGAATGCCTTAGTACACAGCACCACCATGCCCTCACATGGGCAATCGGGATGAAGTACCTAATAATAATAACACTTTGGTCAGCCGCTGATTTGTCGCAGTTCTCGTACGAGAAGGCCTTGATTACCCCTGAACTCCCAACTGCCTCCCTATTCCCATGCTTCTCCTCTCCTCCCAATGCTCGGAGATGAACTGCTTGATGACATCCCTTACCCCATTCTTCCCAATCTCTCTGATTAGCATATTAACCCTCTCCTTTGAGTCTCCCTCTAACCACATGTCCTTCATTCTCCCATCCCACTTACCCATTATACTCCCAGTGAATCTTATTCTTTTAGACTGGTACTTTGGGCATTCTAGAAGAAAGTGTTCCAGGTCTCCACCATGCCCAAATTACACATCTGGCACTCCCTTTCACTGTCTTTCCCAATTTTTCCCCTCACCTCCAGGGATCGCGACCTCATCTTGAACAACACTGACCCCCCCCCAAAGGTGCCATCAAGGTACTCTTCAAAACCTGGCTTCTCTTTATCATGCAGGCCACCCAAAGACCTCTTTGATTTGACCTCCTCTCACTAATTATGGTTACAATCCTCCATGACCCTTTCTTTGACTATCTTTTACCCTGGTTTGCCCCAACGACCAGGTCCAAGATCTCCAATGAGTAGTTCTCTACTAGCTCCCTCACTTGGACCATCCACCTTACCAAGGACACAATGCAGTTACCAGTGGTGGGGATCGAACCTTGGACCTTTTGGTTTTGAAGACCAATTCTGTAACCACTGAGCCACCATGCCCAAGCCTGATTATAAGCAACTTGTCATTTGCAAAATGAGGTCCCCAGAGGGCGAATTTTCTGATGCTACCCCATACAGTGGGCCAATTTATCCTCTAGGTACATCTTTCTGTTTTGGCTTGAGACCTTGATTCAGACTGAGGGTCACAGAGGGTAAATTTGTGATGCTACCCTGCTGTGCAGGGTAGCATCACCAAATTCACCCTCTGGGGACCTCATTTTGCAGATGACAGTCTGCTTATTTTCAGGCCTGACCACACCCCCTTTGTACTTGTTACAGTGAGGGATCATGAGCTATGTTTTAGATGCCACATTGAAATTATATAGCAATCTTTTGTCTGTCATCTTTTGTCATGTGAGATAAAAGGTTAAGAATAGATATTGATGTCATCTTCAAAATGTTTTATGAAAAGAAATAAAAAAAATTGAACAATGAAATGTCAGATCTTTGCTGAGTGATTGACATGGAGAAAATTGCAAATCTCAAAAAACTGTTATATCTCATCTCAAGCTATTGTGGCATCAATGTCTTCTGATAAATGTGACATGTTTTATTGAACATGCATTTTACAAATCTATTTTCCCATTATTAGTTCAATCACATCTCAAAGAATAATTGTCTGGAGCTGATAACAGCTCCATATATTTACATTAACTCTCATGCTGAGTAAAATTTTAAAAGGTTTTCCAATACACTATTTACATAAACACAAGAGAATCCTTGTCAATAAATTCCTGGACTGCAGCAGAATGAAGTAATGTAATATCTGTAGGGACGATCATACACTCAGCATCCTTTCTGATGTGATCATGCACTCAATTTCCTTTTCTCTGAAGAACTGGATGTTTACACATCAAGGGGAAATCAAGAGCATTTCTAATGCACAAGCAGCTATTGTGGAGATTACAGTGCAGTCTGTTAACCCGTTACCCAAAGAATCGGCTGCATCCACCCACGTAATATGCAAATTCAGCAGTTGAAAAAAAAAAAAAATTTTCAAAAAATTTCAGCAAAACCATATCATGTGACCCCTCGTTGGAACAAGCTCATCGAGCTCGTTCCAATGAGGGGTCATATGATATGGTTTTGTTGAAATTTTTTTTTAAATTTCAAAAAATGAAATTTAAAATAATAAATTTTGATATCATCTGTGTTGGGGAAAGGGTTAACCAATCAGATCACCACTGTATTACAATATAATCACAGCCAAGAAGCATTTCTCTGATGACAAAGTCAAGAAAGAGTGCCATTCAATCATGCTTAACTCCTTGCATGCTGCAGTGGAAACATTCCTCAACAAACAAAATTTCCTCAGAGGTTTTCAGTTTTCCAACACCTCACAGTCAGTGCTGTCAAGAATGAGGTCAGACCCTGGGGCAATATGTCGAAAGGGTGTCATGGGCCCTGCAAGCACAAAAGGCACGAAGCAATAAGCAGGGGATCTGGGGGGGGGGGGGGGGGGGTCCTCCCTCAGGAAATGTTTTTAAATTAGCACCAGGAGAAACATTCTCCGGCATTTTCTTGACAATATCTTCTAAATTATTTCCTTACAGTTTGGGTAATTTATTACATGTATTTCTGTGTGCATGGTGCATTGTGGGTAACTTATTACATGTATTTCTGTGTGTATGGTGCATTGTGGGTAATTTATTACAGGTATTTCTGTGTGTATGGTGCATTTTTTCTCCAAAGATAATCATGACAACAACAATGTAGGAAATTCTGGTGGAAAACCAACAAACTGGAACAATAAGGGTTTTTTATATGAATGGAACCTGGTCAGTAATGCAACTACTTGAACATACTGTTGACACCTCCATCAGCAAATTGCCCATACCAAAAGCTTTCCCATGACTTTCATCCCAGAGGTATCGATAAGTCAACATACACTTTTTTAAACATAAAAAATTCCAGGGCAGTTGCCCCCCCTTCCCCCCCCCCCCCCCTCCCGGCACTAGTGATATTCCTGTCCATGTCAGAAATTATCTTGCCCCCAATATTGGTATAATTTTGGCACATTTAATCAAATTTCTCCCCTGTAAATTGAATGGATTTTTACGCTTAAGATTTCTTGAATTAAGCTAAATGTAAAGAGAAACAATTTTTGGAAATCATAGTGAGGAATTTATTTTTATTCCTAGTTTAGGATGCATTCTTAGAGAACTTGCATTCTATATCGTAAATACAGGATGCTGAGACCTTCAAAATTTTTTTTAGAATTCAAATTTTTGATAATATTACTTTTACAGTACATGGAGAGTGTATTATCACTAAATCACACACAGAGTGGAGATTCCACCCAAGAAATAATTGCAAATTTGTTGCAAACCATAACCAGCACAAGCAAAGTTTCAGCCAGTGGACCTCCGGGTTAACCCTTTACCTAACATGAAAAGCAGACGACACTTGCAAAAATAATTCTTGAATAACTAATTTTTTTCATTTTTTGTCTCAAAAACATAGGTTATGACCCCTCGTTGGAACGAGCTCGACGAGCTCGTTCCAACGAGGGGTCATAACCTATGTTTTTGAGACAAAAAATAAAAAAAATAATGAAAATTAACAGGCGATTTTTGAGAATCGCGCTGGCCGGTTTTGGCCGTTACGTTGGGTAAAGGGTTAAACCCAAATGTCCATTGGCTGAAACATTGCTTATGTTTTTTGTTGATATGTACAAAATTTTAAAGTTTTAGCTTGGGTGATAACTCCACTCCACAGGTGATTTAGTTACAATCCACTCTCCATGTACTGTAAAGTTAAGTTTTTTGAGGCAGTAAAACTCATTCTTCTGCAAGGTAGCTTTTTCAAAAAAGAATACTGATAGTGCCATCTTTTTCTAGTGTATATGAGTGAAGACCTGGAATTTTGATATACAGTCCACTTAATTGGATATCTCTTAACCGAATAATCCTGTTATTTGAATATAATTTCCAAACACAAAACCATCTACCATACCTCCAGTACAAATTTGACCTGTTAATTGAATATAGGCTATAGAGTAAACTCCTGTTAATTGAATAAAAAATCTGGTAACCTATCGAGAAATTACCCTGACTCTCCCCATTTTTCCTTTGTTTATAGACCTATTTGGCCTCAGTACATCCAATACAGGCATTTAATCTATTAGATCATGTTTGATAGAGCTGATGAAGCTCTGTCAAACAAGGTATAATAGAATAAATGCTAAGTTTATCTCTAGAATACAGGAAAGTGACACAATCCCTGTTAATTGAATACTCCTGTTAACCCTTTACCTAACCTGAAAAGCAGACGACACATGCAAAAATAATTCTTGAATAACTATTGTTTTCTCTAAAACATAGGTTATGACCCCTCGTTGGAATGAGCTCGACGAGCTCATTCCAACGAGGGGTCATAACCTATGTTTTTGAGACAAAAAATGAAAAAAATAATGAAAATTAATTAGTGATTTTTGAGAATAGCGCTGGCTGGTTTTGGCTGTTATGTTAGGTAAAGGGTTAACTGAATAATTTTCTTTGGCAAAGTGGCTATTTAACTGTTTGAGGGCTAGATTATTTTTGGTACTCTGAATTTATTATTCAAAATTTGTTCTTTTACAAATTATTGGAGAGTGCCCAGAGGTACTCTCCAGTAATTTGTAATTGAACAAATTTATATAAAAATATTATAAAGTTCATGCATGATAGAGACTGTATTCTCGTTCAGTGGTCTGAATGCTTGTTGATACAGGTTAACACAGTAAAGACTTAAATTTGCCTGTTCTCGCATTCAAAACCGTCATCAATCAGTCAATAGAATCAGAACAATGGCCCATATAAACGATTTTATTTGATCATTTTTCATTACTCTACTAGAATCTTCAGTGATTATTGATTATTGATTATTGATAAAGTTTATATATATATAAATAATTTATAAGCCTAAAATCCACAAAAGTGCTCTTTGGCTTTACAAAAACTAATGGAATGCCCGTTGGAAGAAATGTGTTTTCATGCTTTTCTTGAATGAATTTAAGGTACTGATAGTTTTTATATGTTTTGGGAGTGAGTTCCACACAGTGGGGGCAGCCACAGAGAATGCTCTGTCACCTGCAGTCTTCAGTCTTGCCCTTGGCTGTGAGAGCAAAGTTTCATTGCCGGACCTTAAAGCTTGGGCTGGTTCATACCGATTTACAAGCTCAGTGAGGTAGGGTGGTGCGAGGCTGTGAAGGCTCTTAAAAACCAGCAGACACAGTTTATATTCGATTCTCCGGCATACTGGCAGCCAGTACAGTTCCTTAAGGATAGGTGTTATGTGGCAAGTTTTTCTATTTCTAGTGACTACTCAAGCTGCAATTTTATAATGTGGGCATTTGTTGATTCAGAGAGCAGGGAGTTGCTGTAGTCGAGCCGAGTTGTGACAAAGGCATGTACGAGTTGTTCAGCTGTTTTGTTGTCTATAAAGTTTAACCCTTTACCCAACACAGACAATATCAAAATTTATTATTTTAATTACTATTTTTTAAAATTAAAAAAAAAATACAACAAAAGCATATCATGTGACCCCTCCTCTCATTGGAACGAACTCGATGAGCTTTTTCCAATGAGGGGGTCACATGATATGGTTTTGTTGAAATATTTTGAAACATTTCTTTCAACTACTCAATTTGCAAATTACATGGGTGGTGGGGGGGGGGGGGGGGGGGGGGGTAGTGTTGCGGTAACCGATTCTCGTCAGATCACCGAAGTTAAGCAATGTCGAGCCCGGTCAGTCCTCGGATGGGTGACCGTCTGAGCGATCGACTCCCACGCTGTGTCCCTGGGCAAGGCACTTAACCCCCATTGTCTAAATGGGGGCACGATGATGCTGTGTACTAAGGCGTACTGCACGTCAATGGTGCGCATGTCTTCGACCAATCTAACCCTGCCTGTGCTGCAGTGCGGAGTTACGATGTTGGGGAGCTGGCAGCTGCTCGTCGTTGCTCAGTTCTCGCTGGGTACTCCGGCTTCCTCCACCCGTAAAACTGTCACGGTTATGATTAGCCATTGTGTATAAGTATATGACCTTAAACACCAACAAATAAATAATTACATGGGTGGATGCAAACGATTCATTAGGAAAAGGGTTAATGTGTATTGTGGAGTTCTCATCATTTAGTTTTCAAATTTGAAATCAACCTATTGAAGATCAAAATCTTGTTCATGGAAATGAACTAAACAAAGTCTAGTCAACAACAAGTTAAGTTGTTTTGGGGCATAACAATAGCTAGGGTGTGCGGTGATGTCGCGGTAACCGGTTCTCGTCAGATCACTGAAGTTAAGCAACATTGAGCGTGGTTAGTAGTTGGATGGGTGACCATTTCAGTGACTGATTTATGTTCCCACGTTGTGTCCCTTGGCAAGGCACTTAACCCCAATTGCCTACAATGATGATGCTGTGTACTAAGGCATACTGCACCTCGAAGGTGCTCATGTCTTCAACCAATCTAACCCTGCCTGTGCCGCGGTGCAGAGTTCAAAGTTATGATGTTGGAGAGCTGACAGCTGCTCGTTGTTGCTTGGTGGTTCTCTCCGGGTACTCTGGCCTCCTCCACCCATAAAACTGTCATGATATGACCCTGGCTGTTAATGAGTCGTTAAACCCTAATAAAAAAAACAAAAACAATAGCCATGTTAGAACTGTATCATAGAGATGAATAACTGTTTTGAATCTTTTGAACATTCCTCTGTTGGGGCCAGATGCACAACAGCTTGTTTATTAGTCTACATTGAACAGTGCTCATTGTTTCAGGTTGGGTTTAGTTTTACATCCAGCTGTGATGTTTTAATGTTATTTGAAGTTTTCATAGTTCTATTTTTAATCATCAGTGCTGATCAATACACAGTTGTTACATCATAATGTCTCAAGTCAGTCTCATCTCCAATGGGGATGCCTTTTATGATTTCAAGGTTGAGCAAATAGTGTTCAATAATAGTACATTCAAGTATAATGTAGGTCCATATGTACCTGAAGAATATTCTATTATGATTATTAACACTTTACCCAATGAATCGCCCGCATCCGCCCACGTAATATGCAAATTCAGCATTTGAAAAAATATTATTTTTCAAAAAATTTCAACAAAACCATTTCATGTGACCCCTTGTTGGAACGAGCTCGTCGAGCTCGTTCCAACGAGATGTCACATGATATGGTTTTGTGGAAATTTTTTGAAAACTTTTTAAAAATGATATTTAAAATAATAAATTTTGATAGTGTCTGCGTTGGGTAAAGGGTTAACCCTTTACCCAACAATTCGGCCACATCCGTCTACGTAATCTGCAAATTCTCCAGTAGAAAAAATAAAAAAATTTCAACAATACACTATCATGTGACCCCTCTTTGGAACATGCTCAACGAGCTCATTCCATTGGGATTAACCCCTCATACCCTGCATTTTAAACATTTTTCTTGACATTTTTAATTGCGTTTATTTTTCTGTTTAGCTCGGAATTTCATGTTTAACTTATTGTTTAGGTCAGCTGCTGTGCTCCTTCTCTTCCAATGGCCTTATATTCATCATACATGTTCCTCAGTATAATTGTTCCATGATTAACCCCTCATATCCTGCATTTTAAACATTTTTCTTGACATTTTTATTGACATTTTTAGTTGCGTTTAGTTTTCTGTTTAGCTCAGAATTTCATGTTTAACTAAATGTTTAGGTCAGCTGCTGTGCTTCTTCTTTTCCCATGACACTTATATTTATCATACATGTTCCTCAGTATCATTGTTCCATGATTAACCCCTCATACTCTGCATTTTAAACATTTTTATTGACATTTTTAGAGTGGGGCGCTGTGGCTCAGTTGGTAGAGGTGCAGGCTGCAAGCCAAGAGGTCCTCGGTTCGAATCCCACCTGCGGCAAATGCATTGTGTCCTTGGGCAAGACACTTCACCCCCATTGCCCATGTGGCCGGGAACGGTGACGTTGTGTACTAAGGCGTACTGCACGTCAATGGTGCACCTGTCTTCAAGCAATGCTAACCCTGCTTGTTTGGAGTTGGTATGTTGGGGAGCTTACAGTTGCTCACCATTGCTTGGTGGTTCTCTCTGGGTACTCTGGCTTCCTCCACCCGTAAATCTGCCACTGTCATGGTGCAGAAATATGTGACCTTAAACACATATAAATAACTAAATAAATAAATAAACATTTTTAGTTGCGTTTAGTTTTCTGTTTAGCTCAGAATTTCATGTTTAACTTAGTGTTTATGTCAGTTGTCTGTGTTTTACTTTTAAGAGGTTTTGTTTAGGTCAGCTTTGTCGCATGTTATGGGCCTGTTTGATACAGTTCTTGTGTTTGCCAAAGTTACTATCAAAGAGGAACGTTGGTGAGCTATAGGGCATTGGCATCTTCCTTGTTTACTGATGCAATATGGAGAAAAATCAACAAGCCCATCACTAACGAAAATTATTTTTTTCTGATATCTTTTTTTTACAAAAATTGCTTTGTTAAAAATGGGGAACCCATTCTATACTCAAGGGAAGGTAGGTCATGATACTTTTAACAAAAATTCATGATGTAAAATATTGATAATTTATGTGAAATATTTCAAAATAATGAATTCGCAACTACAGAACACTGCTTGGGAGAAGAAAGAGATTCCTCCAGGGTTGGACATGTTCATGAAAATTCTTTGAAATGAAAAACCTTTTGGGTACCTCATGTGTTTTTTTATTCAAACAGGTGCTTGTTGACAAATTGGAATCGGAGACGAGTGGACGTTTTCGTGATACTATCACAAGTTTGATGATGGAACCAATTGACTGCGATGCTTGGACCTTGAATTATACAATTAAAGGACTTGGCACAGATGAAGATCTTCTTATTTATTTCATCACATCCAAGAACTTACGGGTGAGTTTTCTGCTGATGAATATTCATTTATTGGTGCCAAATGCCTAAAGCTGGAGCTGAAACAGTTATAGAGTTTTCTTGATTGATTAATCACATGGATTAACCTTGGTTAAAACAGTTATAGGGTTTTCTTGATTGATTAATCACATGGATTAACCTTCGTTAACTGATTAATCATTTGCCCTCATACAGTTAAAACTAGAAGTCCTGTCATGAACTGTGTGCTTATCTAGGCTTAATTGCACGTAGGAATTGCGCGCAATTGCCATATCGAATGGCATCCAAAGCACGGCAGGTTTTGCTGGTTACTCATATCAAACACAGGCAATGTTTCTGCCAATGGGCCTCCGGGTTACCCGGAGGTCCATTGGCTGAAACATTGCTTGTGCACAGGCCCTATGTACAGAATTTCCATTTTTCTGAAACATACAGTAAAAACTAGAAGTCCTGTCACAAATTGTGGATTAACCTTGGTTAACTGATTAATCATTTGCCCTAATACAGTTAAAACTAGAAGTCCTGTCATGAACTGTGTGCTTATCTAGGCTTAATTGCCCGTTAGAATTGCGCGCAATTGCCATATTGAATGGCATCCAAAGCACGGCAGGTTCTCCTGCAAACACAGGCAATGTTTCTGCCAATGGTCCTCCGGGTTACCCGGAGGTCCATTGGCTGAAACATTGCTTGTGCACAGGCCATATGTACAGAATTTGATAGCTATACTATTGTCATAACGCATAGATTAACGCGCAGATCGACGCGCTATTTGTGCGCATTTCATGACAGGACTTCTAGTTTTAAATGTAGGTAGCTGAATAATTGCTTTACCGTTGATGATTTACAGCATTAACCCTTTACCCAACATAATGGAAAAAACTGACCAGCGCTATATACAAAAATGTCCATTCAAATTTTATCATGTTTTCAATTTTTGTCTAAAAAATGTAGCTTATGATCCCTCATTGCAACAAGCTCATTGCGCTTGTTCCAATGAGGTGTCATAAGCTATGTTTTTGAGACAATAATTGAAAATTTTTTAGTAATTCAAGAGTTATTTTGCAAGTATCGTCTTTTACCTGCATTGGGTGAAGGGTTAAGACTGACCATTTCCAGTTACTGGTACAGTATAACGATCATACAAGTGAACAAGTACATTAACTGGTAGAGTGCTGAAAGCCCATATTTGGGCTTTATTCTGAAGTGCCGGTACCGTAATTTAACCCTTTAATCAACGAAGCACCCGCATTCGCCCGCATAATATGCAAATTCAGCAGCTGAAAAAATAATATTTTTCGAAAAATTTCAACAAAACCATATCATGTGACCCCTCTTTGGAACGAGCTCATCGAGCTCGTTCCAAAGAGGGGTCACATGATATGGTTTTGTTGAAACTTTTTTGAAAAAAATTAAAAAAGGATATTTCAAATAATAAATTTTGAAATCGTTTGCGTTGGGTAAAGGGTTAAAGCTTGCATATTCTGTGGATGTGCTTCATATTATCTCTGAGATGATATTATTTTATCTGCTAGGATTTGCCTTGTTACAATTTATGGGAGAGTGCCTACTCTCCCATAAATTGTAACAAGGCAAAGATGCACAAAGAAATGTCAAGGACCAAAAATAATTTAGCACTCTACCAGTTAAGCACATAACTTGCATGCTTTATTATTATTATTATTATTTATTGGTGTTTAAGGTCACATATTTATGCACATTGGCTAATCGTGACCGTGACAGTTTTACGGGTGGAGGAAGCCGGAGTACCCGGAGAGAACCACCGAGCAACGACGAGCAGCTGCCAGCTCCCCAACATCGTAACTCCGCACTGCAGCACAGGCAGGGATAGATTGGTTGAAGACATGCGTACCATCCACGTGCAGTACGCCTTAGTACACAACGTCACCATGCCCCCACGCGGACAATGGGGTGAAGTGTCTTGCCCAAGGACACAACGCGGTTGCCGCAGGTGGGATTCAAACCGAGGACCTCTCCGCTTGCAGCCTGCACCTCTACCTACTGAGCCACCGCGCCCCCACTTGCATGCTTTACTCTGTCTCATATAATTGATGTGAGTCAGTGTGACAATGTTTGACTGTTTTGGAGCAAGTTTATTCCTTTGTTAACCCATATTATGCAGTTGTTCAAAAGTAATGATTAATCAATCAATTACTTTTTCGATCGATCAAGATGTTGATCATTGGTTAATTGATCAACCATTTCAGCTCTACCTAAAGCTATCTTTTATACGATGATTGGAACTTGGATTGATTGGTATCTTTGCTGATGAAATGCGGTTGCAATACATGTTGAGTGGATTACCACTATAACATCCATGGAGTGGAATTTCCACTCAGGAAAAAATTGTCAAATCATAAAACGCACCACAGGCAAAAGCAAATGGTTTAGCCACAGATGCAGCTTGGACATGGAGGTTGGATCTGAAGTCCAGTGGATAAAATCTGGATTGTTCTTTTTAACTATTTTCCAAATACGACGACAGATAACAAAATATTTCTTGCATAACTAAAAAAATTTCTTTTTGCTGGAAAATCATAGCTTTTGACCCCTCATTGGAATGAACTCAAGGAGCCCATTACTATTGAGGTATCATTAGCTACATGCACATGTAAA
The DNA here is from genome assembly GCA_031216915.1 of Pictodentalium vernedei. Lineage (NCBI taxonomy): Eukaryota > Metazoa > Mollusca > Scaphopoda > Dentaliida > Dentaliidae > Pictodentalium > Pictodentalium vernedei. The sequence continues at coordinate 53,473,291 of CM062292.1, forward strand.
CAAAAACAGATTTGCATGTATGTACGTCTGCTGCTCAGCAAAATCGAGAAAAAATAATAGTGACTCTTAATAATCTGACGATCATGGTAGAAATAAAATATACCCAAAGTAGCTTGGTGTACCAAATGTTCACCAATCGTGGTGAAGTGGCATTAACTACTCGCCGAAGGCTTGCAGTTAACACCACTTCACCACTCGTGGTGAACATTTGGTACACCAAGCTACTATGGGTATATTCTATATGTAAACTTGTTTAGCTTCTGTGCCTTGGACAAGTTTACATATAGAATATACCCATAGTTGCTTGGTGTACCAAATGTTCACCACTTGTGGTGAAGTGGCATTAACTACTTACCGAAGGCTTGCAGTTAACACCACTTCACCACTAGTGGTGAACATTTGGTACACCAAGCTACTATGGGTATATTCTGTATGTAAACTTGTTTAGCTTCTGTACCTTGGACAAGTTTACATATAGAATATACCCATAGTAGCTTGGTGTACCAAATGTTCACCACTCGGGGTGAAGTGGCATTAACAACTCGCCGAAGGCTTGCAGTTAACACCAATTCGCTACTCATGGTGAACATTTGGTACACCAAGCTACTATGGGTATATTCCATATTTACATCATACTAATTCACCTTTATCCAACAATAACAAAGTCGAAACAATGATTTCAAATGTCCTACGAATGTCTATGGGCATTTGACATGTTTGGAGGTGTTGGGGAGAGGGGGGGTTGGTTGTTCAGGCCTTGATATCTTCCCTCCACCCATGTCAAAATATATAGAAAACATGGAAGATTTTTTTTCACTCAACACTAAACCATTAAGTAATGACCAGTTAACCCTGTACCCAACGCAGACGATATCAAAATTTATTATTTTAAATATCATTTCTTTTCAACCTACTCACAATTGTTTACAATTGGCTGTAACGTAAGTGCAAGCCCTACTTTGGAACTAACTCAAGCTTTTAGAGAACTTTTCCAAACAAGTTGGAAAAGTAATAGAGTGCAAAAGCATGAAAAAGATCGAAAAAAGGGTCGAGCGAGACCAGCGCTCGAAATTACAGGTACTCTCTCTGCACACCTCGTGCATTTACCGAGCGCATGCGCAACAACCGTGGCGTCAATTCCTTTTATTTCCGCCATTTGTACATGATCGGAAATTTTTGTGACTCGTGTTACTTTGCTGTTATTCTTCGTGAACAACTTATTCTATGTGCTCTGCATTTCATTGAGTGCAAGTGGATTGTATCCTTTTATCAAGCTATCCAAAATTGTTTTTGATTAATGTTATGTTTTATCATTATTTTATTGCTTGTTTCTTCACACTTAATCTTGTTTTTCCCCCACGTGTGAACACGACCTTTGTGCTGTTTCCCGTCGGCAGGAAGCTTGATTCCTTTTCCATTCATATAATGCCAAAGACTATTCCTTGTACCTTTTGCTTGCAAGTGAAGCATGTGGACGACTCTCATTCCACATGTGTCACTTGCAACAATTGCACTCAAGCCCAATCATGTGGTATTTGTGGGGTTTGGTCGTCTAAATTCTGGGCTTCTGTTAACAAGGTGGTTCTGTCCAGAGCTAGAACCCCTCATTCTCGGGGTAAGGGTAGCCGGGCCATAGCAGACATTTCTGCTGGTGCACGTGGTGACTCTGTCACACAGGATATGTCTTCTGTGGCGAGTTCCTCTGCACCTGTTGACAGTGCTAGTTCGGTGATACCTGACGTAATTAGACGTTAGGGGTGTAATAAACATAGAGCATCATATTGTGAATATATACACAGCGCATCACGTGTGAATGCATTCGTCATTACGGCACGAGTGCCAGCATGAAAGGGTACAACAACAGCACAGTCTCAAGTTCTGTCCCTTTGCAATGACATGAGTGCTGTATTGATGAATGTGTTCACACATGGCATTCTGTGTTTATTACGCACCTCAATGACATTGAATGCATTAATTTAAATTAAGAAATTCAGACATTACACAGTTCTGATATCTGCTTGAAATAAAAACAAATTAAAAATTTGGCTTGATTTGTAACCATGTGTGCTTGATCGATACGTAAACAGACAAATATAAATGAAAATGGTATTCAAATAGGTTAATTGTTTGTATTTTTAAGTAATTAAGTAATTAACTACTGTTATCATATCAGCGATATTCTCTTCAAAGTCAAAACTTGAGTGTTAGAAAATCACTCCCCATTTATAGAATGAGTTTAATTGTCAAATTGATCTGGGTTAGAATGTAACATTTCCATTGGCCTATTATGAAACTAGTTGGAGTTTAGTTCTTTTGATGGATTCATGACATCAGGTGGAAAAAAGTGTAGCTTCAGAATCTGTATGGAACACGTGTTTTGTACGGATTTGTAAATATGAACTGGAAGAAAAATAAGTGGTGTGTAATAAATGCCCTGAGATGAGGTCTCAACATCAGTACAGGATCTTAGAACCCTCAGGATGGTAATAATCAATATACACTTTACTAGTTAACCCTTTACCCAACTCAGACAATATCAAAATTTATCATTTTAAGTATAACTTTTAAAAAGTTTTCCAAAAATTTCAACAAAACCATATCATGTGACCCCCCCCCCCCCCGCCCCCACTGGAACGAGCTCAATGAGCTCGTTCCAATGGGGGTGGGGGGAGGGGGTCACATGATATGGTTTTGTTGAAATATTTTGAAAAATTTAATTTTTTTTCAACTGCTCAATTTGCATATTACAGTTAAAACTAGAAGTCCTGTCACGAAATGTGCACAAATAGCACGTCGATCTGCGCGTTACTCTGTGCGTTATGACTATAGTAAACCTAAACATATGGCCTGTTCACAAGCAATGTTTCAGCCAATGGACCTCCGGGTAACCCGGAGGTCCATTAGCAGAAACATTGCCTGTGTTTGCTATGAGTAACCAGGAGAACCTGTCGTGCTTTGGAAGCCATTCGATATGGCAACTGTGCGCAATTCCTACGCGCAATTAAGCCCAGATAAGTGCACAGTTCGTGACAGGACTTCTAGTTTTAACTGTACGCAGTTAGGTAAAGGGTTAAATAAAAAAGGAAAATCATTTAGAATCACAGTTGACTGTAATTCATAGTTTTTTCATATTATTGACATTTTTTATTTATTTTTTAGGATCTAAAACTAGTTTCAAAAAGATACAGAGAAGGTAAGATCCCTTGGTTTTATTATGATACAAAAATAAAATTTTCTATAAGCCTTTTAGAAGAATTCACTGCAGTAGTCTGTAGTCAAGGTAGAGAAGTTTTACCAGCCAGTTTGTATCTTTCAATTTCGTAGTCAATTGAAAATTTGTGTACCAGATGGTTTTATTGATTAGAATGCAAGAAGTTTATGTTCAACCACAAAGTGCAAAGTCATTATATTTCATCATATTTATATCAATTATGGTAAGGTAAAAACAAAGACTGATGAATGTTTTTCCAACATCAGTAGGTAATTTTGCACTTAAACCACCATTTTCCACCCCCCCCCCCCCATACACTCCCACACACATCAAGAATAATAATTATAAAGCTCTTTCCAGCAGTACGTTATGTTCCGATCATTGTGGAATTCTCGACATCTGATTGGTTACGCACACGCATAGTACTTGTTAGCCTTCAGCTGCAGTACAACATAAACTTTATGTTAGCGGATGACGTCATTACACAGGCAACTCAGCTGACAAAGTCGTGGTTGAATGCGCTATCGCATCACATTCACTTCAGCTGAGAATCTAGTTTCTCTATAGTCTTTGCTTCAGAAACATCGCACTGTCAAAAGTAATCGTGCTGATGATTAGCTGACAGATGCACAATCACCACTTATTGAATTAAAATAACTGGACACAATAAAAAGAAAATGAAATTTATTTCCCGTCTCCAGCTTGCGAATAACCTTGACCTGCATTCATGATCAGTTATCGATTTTTGTGTCGTAACAGTGATAAAGAATGCCGTTCATTTTTCTTCTTTGGCATGAAACTGTGTCTGTGGCCTGTCGTTTTCTTTTTGAGGGGTGTGGGGGGGGAGAGGAGGGGTTGGGGGCGCGAAACACATACACATTGCACTAATTTAAATGTGCGATTTGCAAATAATGAATACTGTTGAACTTGAAGAGGCAAATGTGATAAAACCCACAAAGGGTGCAATAAAATATATTTGTTCATAACTCCACTTGCTTTATTTTATTATTCACAAATACCAAACATGGGGGAGGGGGTCAGAACATATTCGTTATTGTGGTGTATTGACAGTAACATGGTGTGATGTTTGCTGTCAGGAACTTGTATGTTATCGCGGCTCGGTTAAACATATAAGTTCCTGACAGCAAACATCACTCCATGTTACCGTCAGTACACCACAATAACTTCTAATATTGAGTATGAAAAGGGTAGATTACCAATGAAAGCCTTCATATTGAGACAGTAACTACCTCACTGTTTTGTACAAGGCATATTGAGCACAAATCAGTCCTTACTGTACAGCCGCCATGTACTGGTTGTGTAATCCACGTGTGTGCAGTGATGTCCATGCATTCATTTACCAGGTAATAAAAATCATCATCAGCAAAATTTTAATTATTGAAGCATCGGATTGAACCCGGTGCTTCATTAATTAAATTTTTGATGATTATTCCTATATAGCCCACCCGTGGAAAGTATCCAGTGCACAGTGGCTGAACTGTAACAACTTGTAAGTAGTTTCATGCCATCACACAAAATGTGAAGTGCAATATAAAAGTGTTACCCATGTCCATCCATACATCAAGTTTGGGTTTCTGGATGATAAGTTGAGTATGCTGTCAGATATTGTTCTGAAGCTTTCGTAAATAGAGGATATGGAATGAGTATTTTTCTCATATAATATTTATGAAACAAGTCTAAGAATTTTCTGTTTTGGCGAGCCTCTGGCGAGCCCAAATGGAAAATTCGGACGAGTTTCATAAATATTATATGAGAAAAACACTCATTTCATATTCTATTTATCATATGACACACACAAGCACAAATTAGCCACTTAGTATGACTTTTTAACCCATCACCTAACTTGAGTTGCAGACAGCACTTGGAAAAACATCCTCGTATAACTAAAATTTTTCATTTTTTGCTTCCAAAACATAGGTTATGACCCCTCATTGGAACGAGCTCGTCGAGCTCATTCCAATGAGGGGTCATAACCTATGTTTTGGAAGCAAAAAGTGAAAATATAAAAAAAAATGAATGGCGTTTTTCTTGTAGGTAAAAGATTAATACAATATAACCCATCCTAAATAGGACAGATAACGTAAATCCTCTCTACTGAAATTATGCAAATGTGACCCAGGTGTATTTTGTTTAGCCAATCAAATTGTCCAGTTTTGAAATTGACCAATGAAAGCTCCTAACTCTAATTATGCAAATTATGAAAAGGTGGCCCAGTTGTATTTTGTTCAGCCAATCAAATTATCTAGTTTTGAAAGTGACCAATGAAATTGATGGAAGGCTTTATTTATCACTGATTAATATGAAAACAAAATATCAAAAGTTTTAAATTGAGAACAAAATGGACAAGTCATATGATAAATTCTCTTGAATGATAAAATACAGGTCAAACTCATGTTTGGCCATTTTATATTGTCTGTTCTAGAGTTATTCTTTATGACTTAGTGAAAAATAATATACTTTATGGTTTCCAGATGATAACTTGAGTATGCACTGAGAAATATATTTGAAACTTTCACATATTGTATAGTATGACAAAGTACAGATTAAGTTCACTTTTAGTTGTATTTGCATCCTCTGTTTTAGAGTTATTCCCTTGACTTATTGAAAAATAGTGCATTTTATATTTCCTAGACGATATAACTTGAGTATGTGTTATAAAAAATGTTTTTGAATTTTTTTGGCTTTAAAATGAATTTTGAAGAATTTTGAGTGATTTTATCTAAAAAATATCATCCAGATGATATATAATACATTTTATGGTTACAGCATGATAACCTGTGGATGCATTCAGATATTTTTTTTACACTTTCACATAATGTGTAGAATAACAAACTACAGATTAAGGTCGCATCTGGCCAGATTTGCATTCTCTGTTCTTAAATTATGTTTTCCAGATAACTACTAAGTATGCACTGAGCAATTTTTTTGACACTTTCAAACACTGTATAGAATAGCAAAATACAGATCAAATTGGCATTTGGCCATAATTATAGTCTTCATTCTAGAATTATTCCCCTTGACTTAGTCAAAAATAATATATTTTATGGTTTCCAGATGATAACTTGAGTATGCATTGAGACATTTTTATGAAACTTTCACATATTCTATAGAATAACAAAATACAGATCAAATTGGCATTTGGCCATAATCATAGTCTTCATTCTTGAGGTTATTTCCCTTGACATAGTGAAAAATAATACATTTTATAGTTTCCTGATGACAACTTGAGTGTGCATTGAGAAATCTTTTTGAAACTTATACATATTAAATAGAATAACAAATTACGGATCAAGTTGGCATTTGGCCCCAATCATATTTTCTGTTCTAGGATTATTCCCCTTGACTTAGTGAAAAATAATATATGTTATGGTTTCCAGATGATACCTTGAGTATGCATTGAGAAATATTTTTGAACACTTTCACATATTGTATAGTAAGTTCACATTTGGCTGTATTTACATTCTCTGTTCTAGATTTATTCACCTTGATTTATTGAAAAATAGTGCATTTCATATCTCCCGGATGATAACATGCGTAAGCTTTAAAAAAATGCTTTTGAATTTTTGGGCTTCAAAATGAATTTTGAAGATTTTTGAGATATTTTGTATAAAAAAAAAGTTTTCAAGTCACTTTGCAGCTTTGTAAAGTCTTTTCTACCAACAGTGTCCACTGATTCACTTGCTTTTTTGAAAGGTTGACTAAAATTATGTTGGCTTTAAAATACATGCCTCATTTATCCTTCACCACTCATTTTTTTGTGCATTCAGATGCTGAAAATTCAGAGCATTTTGTACTAAAAACAGAAATGTAATAGTGCCCACTCATGCAAAAATCTGTGATGTACAGTACATGGAGAGTGGATTGTAACTAAATCACCCACGGAGTGGAGTTATCACCCAAAATATCACTTTCAAATTCTGTGCACAAGCAGTGTTTCAGCCAATGGACCTCCGGGTTTAACCCGAAGGTCCATTGGCTGGAACTTTGCTTGTGATGGTTATGCTTTGCAACAAATTTGCAATTATTGCTCGGGTGGAATTGCCACTCTGCAGGTGATTTAATGATAATACTCTCTCCACATACTGTAATACTTCTGCCCTGAGGGTATAGTGCCTGCATGGCTAGTGATCACAAAGGCCACTATACAAAATTGAAAGTTAGTAGTTATCCAATCAGATTAATAGAAAGTCACATGAGGTTTAATATATGTATAAATAGCTAGTCTGGTGTATCCACCAGCATCATGCAATGAGTTAAATTAATTGAATATCGCCATAGAAGACAATCAACACTCATTCAGCAGGTTCAATAAATTAAATTTATTTGAATGATAATTGCATCAGTTTCATTGAACATCGGATACATCAATGGTACCATAAATGGAACAGATATGCAAAATCTAAATAACCTAATTCCTTGCAGAAAAAGAGATTTATGGATGTGAGTTGCAACAGTAAACAAAATGAATAATGGCTGCTCTATGAAAAAGTGAAACAAAAAATATATAAGTGTATTAGCGGGAAAAGGTGAACAGTGTTAAGACATGCATATAGTTCTATGTCAAAAGTTGGTTGGCTATTGGTTAAATTTTATTATGTCGTGTATTGTGAAACAAGAAAACAAAACAAATACATGTGTGAGACAGCATCGGAGATGTCAATTCAGAAAATACAGATTCTTGAAAATAATGAAATAAATAAATAGATAAAAAGCGCTGGTTACATTAATTTCCCTCTGGGCTCAACATGCAGTACAGCCACCATGGAATGGTCAAAATCCATGCGTGGGCATTGTTTCCCATTGGCGCTTTTCTCAATCAATAATCAGTACTTTTCAGCAAATATTCAATGAATAAAGTACCGGGTCATACTCTGTTCTTCATTCATTGAAAATTTGATGGCGATTTAATTGTTTTATGTCGGAGATTCACTGTTAACACATGCAGGAAAATATTTCTCAGGCATGAATTTTGACCATTCCACGATGACCTCACTGTTGCAGATCATTGCCTAAAACTTTGCTTTTTACCTCTTATGTTTTTTTTCACAGAACATGAGTTATCAACTTGAAATTATATTTTTCCATTATACCAATGGCCCAGACTAGCTGGTGCAACCCAATTTATTACCAGGGCCAAACACAAATTTTGAATCCCCCAAACCCCCAGAATTTGCCAAAAAACTTAAAAAAGAGAAGACCAGTATGGTCCTCCATACTTTTTGCGCAATGCAACTTGTTGTCAAGGACAACAATAGGCTACCGCCATCTTGTCATTCTGTTGTTTTTCCATGTCAGATCAACACATATCCTGACTTTTGTGCTATAAAATCGTAAAGTATAATGTAGCCAGACACGATTTTGAGGTGGAATGGTGGAATAATTGCAGCAGAATCTAGCTGAATATGGACATTGAGTTTTTGAACATTCAGGGCTGTAACTTTATTGAAATTAAATAATATTTCTTGTTCTTCCCGTTTTCGGGATATGCACCTGATATTCATTCATTCTTTGTTTATCATTATGTGTGTGTTCAATGTTCACCTTTTTTTCCCTTGAATCCTCTCATTAGATCTTTAAGAACTATTTGCCGTTTGTGAATTTGTTATTAATTAAAAATTCTTCTTGAAAATCTTAGATAATTTATGGAATGTGGATTATTCGTACCCCCTTGTCGCGTACCAGTTATTTTTGACATAGTCGGACGTGTCTGTTTGCCATTACCCTTCTCTATGGGGAATCTTCTGGGGAAGTTTCTCTATTGTTAAGGGTATTCTTGGGATACCGGTTGTCTGACCTGGGCCTTTGTTGTGCCTGTTTTGGACTTGGTTACCGGCTCTTATTCAGTTTAAATTTTTGCCTCGGGCATGTGTGTATTATGAAGTCCTCATGTTCGAAATGTAAGAGGAAGAAGTCCTCTCTTGATTCTCATTCATCATGTTTAGCTTGCACTCGTTGCTCGAAAGATGTTACCTGTGCAACTTGCTGTTCTTGGGATTCCAAGTGATGGAATTCCCTCTCAACTTATGTATGTGTTGGCGAAGCACCGATTTCGGTGCTTTTGCCTAAGGTAACTAATCAAAATTTAGTTTCCATTTCAGAGAAACAAGAACATGGTATTGGTCATGGTATAACATCAAGTTCTGTGCTGCCGTCGTCTTCAGATACAGAGCATGTTGACTTACGAGGTATCGCAGAATACTCGGTACCTCGGGCAAGCAGACAGTCAACTAGCTCGGCCGGTGTAACAGAGCCTTTAATTAGTGCTTCAGTACCGGGAAAATCCATAGCGGTCCAGGATATGGAGGATGGAAGACAGCCCTCTGTTCAGACGACGGCACGTCAAATTGAAATGTGCATCAGTAGCGAAGCATTCTTCTGTTTTGAGGTCAAAACAGAAAGATTCGACTTTTATTGCCAGTTCTGCTGGTAGTCCAGTAGATAATGCTTTGGAGCCAGTTGTTTCTGATGTGCCTTTCTCTGCCGGTACAGCTGGCAGTAATCTTGATATAAGAGCCTCTTCTTCGTCCGTTTCCAGGATTCAGCACAGTAGACCGCATGCTAGCTGACAAGATCCAGAGGTAGAGAGTCAGAGCCAGGATCTGGCTCTCTCTAAGGCTAGCATTTTGAGGCAAACTTCTTTTTCTAAAAGACGGACACAGGGCTCTGTGTCAGATCACCTTTCGGACCCAAAAAGGCATAGAACGGGGGTGAACATAGCCTCGAATACGGAATTGCTGGAGCAAATTGCCCAGCTAATTGCAGACTCCCAGCAGCATAATATGCGGCCGTCATCGATCTCCGCTTCGGATGATTCGGAAGGTGCTGGATCGGCAGAAAGAAGGGTTTCCTCAAATAATCAGTATGCCGATAATAGACCAGACCAGGAACCGCAAGTATCCTTCGGTATCCGTCTCAATCAGTCCAAGCATTAGATGCGTTTGATTGTTGTAATGAAGCTACTGCTGACCTGGCTCAGGCTAAAAAAAGTTCTTTCCTTTCGGAAAGGAAGCTTGACCTACCATTTAGAGGCAATACCTTCTTAAATACGGAAGGCGAGAATAAGATTCCAAGAGCTCCTCTGCGATTGGATGACGGAGCAAGGGACTTAGGTATGTCTCTTCCGTCAGGGTGTAGTGTCAGTTCTTTTGTTATAGATACTTGCATTGAATCTAGCAGAAGTATTTTGGACGCTATGTCATATGTAGATCATATTTGCAGGGCACTGGCTGGCAATTTGGAATCTGAGAGCTTACAGGAGTTGTTATCTCCTTTGAGAGTGCTCTCTCGCGCCATCATGTATACAACATCCCACTCTGCTCTTTCAGTAGCGAATTTAGAGTTGGTCAGGCGCGATGCTGCCCTTAAATCTATGTCATTTATTGACGACAGTGTTAAGAGTTCTCTAAGGGCTGCTCCCGTTTCGGGCTCTTCATTATTCAATGATAAGTTAAAAGCCGTATTTGAAGATGCTTCTAAGAAAGCTACAAGTCAGCTTTTGTTGCGCTCGTTGCAACCTCAGCCTTCCACAAGTGGTACTCCCCGGAGAATTAAATTTTTCTCCAAGAGAGGCTCAGCCCATGCTGCTTCTAAAGCTAATCGTGGGCGTGGTGGCTCGAAACAGGTGAGCGATTTCAAAAAGGAGACGACGCAGTCAGAAAATAACGAAACGCGTAACCCCACACCGACGTCACAGAGGGGTGCAAGAGCTTTCTCCTCGTATAAGCCTCGTAAGTCCTACAAATGAAGAGTTCGACCTCTACTGTTCTCCGGTTGGCGGAAAGCTTTCAAAATTCGCAAGCAAATCGAACAAAATAACTCAGGATCTTTGGGTTCGAGACGTTGTAAAAATGGTCTACGTCTTTCGTTCCGGAGAAAACCTCCATTAACACGGATTCCGCGTTTTGTGAGCCTTCTACAAAATATAACAAAGAGAGAGGCTTTGATTTCAGCAGCAGACTCTCTTCTACAAAAGGAGGCAGTAGAGGTCGAAGAGAATCCCAATTCAAAGGGATTCTACAGTCATCTTTTCCTTGTGCCGAAGCCAGACGGCGCGTACAGGCTGGTCATCGATCTCAGTTTGATAAACAAGCTAATAATTGCTCCAAAATTTTATATGGAGACAGTTCGATCGGTGAGAGGCAGCATCCGAGTAAACAATTACGCCACAAGTATAGACTTGAAGGAGGCGTATTTTCACATCTTGATTCATCCGGCTTTTCGGAAATACCTCCGTTTTGCGGTTCAAGGAAAAATATACCTGTTCAGAGCAATGTGTTTTGGCCTGAACCTCGCTCCATGGGCGTTCACTCAGGTGATGAATGTGGTGATTAGCCACTTCAGGGCATACTCGGCTTCGATGATGTCGGCATATCTGGACGACATTCTTCAAAGATATGGAAGTTTTCATGCTCTTCAAAGCGACGTTCAGAGTCTTCTATCGCTGCTACGACACCTAGGCTGTATAATCAATGTCGACAAGTCGGATTTAATGCCGCCGAGGTCGTTTGTTCATCTGCGAATGAGTTTCGATACTATCAACAATCGGGTTTGTTTGCCGGTAGCAAGAGCAAAATTAGTTTCTCTTTACGCAAAATACTGCATAAACGCACAAGTCATTACTGCGAGAGAGTTTATGAGAGAGTTTATGTGGCTGTTAGAACTTTGCGGTGCCCGCAGAGTTAATTCTGCTAGGTCGTTTGCACACTCGTCCACTTCAAATTTATCTAATTCAAAATTGGAGCATAAATCGTCAGTTGTTGGACAGTCCGATTGTTTTAACACAGTCAGTAAAACATCATCTTCAAATTTAGGCGGATATCCAGTGGTTATCCCAGGGAATACCGCTTCAGATTCAGGAGCCGTCATTCATAATCATGACGGACGCCAGTCAGGAGGGTTGGGGTGCTTCTCTGATTCTGGGCAATCAAGTGTGTCACGGTTTATGGGAGAGTCAGTTTCTTGAGTCCCATATAAACTACAAAGAAATGAGGGCAATTTGGTTAGCTCTAAATCATTGGCTCAGTCGAGTAATAAACTCACATGTTCAAATTCTGTCGGACAATTCAACAGTAGTAGCCTATATTCGGAATCAGGGAGGTACTCATTCCATCCAGCTGTTGAATCTCACCGAAAAGATTCTTCTTTTCTCTCAAGAAAATCAGATTCTGATATCGACTCGTCATATTCCAGGTCGTCTCAATGTAACAGCAGAGAAAGGATTGCCTGCTACCTTCAGAATGGATGTTAAAAAAATCTGTCTTCAATCAGATTTGCTTCCAGTGGGAATGTCAAATGATCGATCTTTTTGCCACGAGTCTGAACAATCAGTTACAGACTTTTGTGTCTCTATGCCCGGACCCTCAGGCTTATGCAGTAGACGCTCTGTCAATTTCATGGAACGTGATAATAGGGTATGCTTACCCTCCAGCTCCCCTCATTCAACAGATCTTGCTAAGGATAAAACAGTCTTCTTGCAAGATTCTACTGATTGCAAGTCTGTTGGCTCACAGACCGTGGATAAATCTTCTCCGGGAACTTCTTTGGGATGTTCCACGGAAGATCCTCTCTGGGATCTTCTGACACAGGGGAAACTCCGTCGTCTTCATCACAATCCGGAAGGCCTCAACCTTCACGTTTTTCTGTTGTGTGGTCCTTCCTGCACGGAAAACAGTTTTCCAGACGAGCAATGGACGCAATTTCTAACTGTAGGAGGACCTCCTCTTCGTTAAATTATGAAGCGAAGGGGAAGGTTTTTGTTCGTTGGTGTGAATCACAATTGATTTTTTAACACCAACTATTCCTCAATTAGCTGACTTTTTTATTTATCTTTTTGATGAAGTTAAGCTACAGCCAGTCACTATTAAGGGCTATAGGTCTATGCTTTCTGACACATATGCACACCAAGGGAAATTAAACATTGGGTCAGATGTATCTTTAAATAAATTAATGAGGAATTTCTCTGTGAATAGACCTCATACCTTGAGACTAGTCCCTAAGTGGAATTTACCTTGGGTTCTTCTGAAACTTCAGGAAGCACCTTTTGAGTGGTTAAATACTGTTTAGTTTAAATTTCTTACGTATAAAACCCTTTTTCTTTTAGCATTTGCGTCAGCTAGAAGTTAGTGAGATTCATGCTTTGTCTGTTGAAGACTCTCATTATCGTAGTGTTGGTAATTCTATTACTCTCACTACGAAAATGGGATTCTTAGTTAAGAATCAGGTTCCGGAAATATGGCCTAGCCCTATTCTTATTAAAGCATTAACGTCTTCAGATGGTCAGAGACCTTTGTTGTGTCCAGTAAAAGCGCTTAGGATTTATAAGCAGCGTTCTAGTTTTATTAGAAGAGGTAGGAAGAGGTTATTTCTTTCTCTTCTTCCTAACAGAAATGATATTTCTGTTCATTCCATATCTAGATGGATTCAGTTAGCTATTCAGATAGCTTATAATGCTTTGTCTGTGAATCAGAGAATAGCTTATAAGATTTCAGCTCACGAAGTTAGAGCTTTAGCTTCTTCTTGGGCTTATGCTAGTAGTACTTCTTTGAAGCATTTGATGCAAGCAGCTTACTGGTCACAACAGATGTCTTTTACCAAATTTTATCTTCAAGATTTAGAATCAATTTCAGATGATCTCAGATCTTTAGGACCGTTATCGGTAGCTCAGAATGTCGTCCATTCTAATTAGGATTTTCATTCAACCTTCTGTTTGGTCTGCTCTAGCACTGTCACCAGTCTGCTACCCTCTTCATTTTGAAGTGTAGTTACTTTCAAAACAAGGGGAAGGTGGGGGGATGCTATTTCCAAATGGTCATCTGGCTTTATAGGGAAAAGCATGGACATAGCTCCTTCAGTGATAGTATCCTGGGGTCGGTGCTGTAGTAGTTTTAATGTGTAGCTTGATATGAAACAACATTCATTGTATTATATGCTTTTAATGTGTAGCTCGATGTGAAGCGTTATTGTATATGTCATGTTTCAAGACGAGCTTTACTGTACAATACTCGGACACTTTTAATGATTTATAAAGAGTCTCATTTCTCTGGACTTCTTTATATATTTTGGCTTCCTTTATCAAATTAGCATAATGGGTTATGCTAGGCCTTAAATAGAGTTACACCTATATTTTCATTGTCTTTCTGAAATAGGAGCAATGAATATCAAGTACTAGGCCCGTCTGCCTGTTTACTATTCTCAGCTAGTCTGGGCCATTGGTATAGTGGAAAATATGAAAAATTTATACCAATTTTAATATTTTTAATACTTACCAATGGCCCAGATGGGGATTGCCCTCCCTGGACTAGACACTCCTTCCTCCCCGCTGAGTTATATTACAGTTCTTATTAACATTTAACAGGCACAACAATAAAGAATGACAAGATGGCAGTAACCTATTGTTGTCCTTGATAACAAGTTGCGCATTGCACAAAAAGTATGGAGGACCATACTGGTCTTCTCTTTTTTAAGTTTTTTGGCAAATTTTGGGGTTTGGGGGATTCAAAATTTGTGTTTGGCCCTGGTAATAAATTGGGTTGCACCAGCTAGTCTGAGTCATTGGTAAGTATTAAAAATATAAAAATTGGTATAAATTTTTCATTTTCCATACATGGATGATAAAATAACAGGAGTTGTTCTCACTGGTGTACTTAACCCTTTTCCCAACATAATGGTCAAGACCGGCCAGCGCAATTCACAAAAATCACCAATTAATTTTCATTATCTTTTTCACTTTTTGTCTCAAAAACATAGTTTATGACCTCTCTTTGGAACGAACACATCGAGCTCATTCCAAAGAGGGGTCATAACCTTTATTTCTGAGACAAAAAATGAAAAAAATTAGATATTCAAGAATTTTGTTTGCAAATGTCGTCTGCTTTTCATGTTAGGTAAAGGGTTAACATTATTTATTTCAAGATAAAAGGCTCAGTGATTGAGACTTTGACCTTGTGGTTTGAAAACATTTTCATACATTTGTGCTTAGGCCAAAAAAAGTTCTCAGTTACAAGCAACTCACGTAATTACTAGATAAATATACAATAAATAGGTACTAGGGCCAGTGATCAGATTTAAACCACGAGTAGGATAAGGGTTTTAACCCCCTGCACACTGATGTCAAAATATCTAAATTTCAGACAGAAAAAATTTCCCATAATGCAACTAGAAATTTAACCAATTCAATCACGTTTGACAGAGCTCATTGAGCTCTGTCAAACATGATTGAATTGGTTAAATTTCTAGATGCATTATGGGAAAAAACAGCTTCCTGAAATTTTGGTATTTTGACATCAGAGTTAAGGGGGTTAACCATGAGGCTCTGCCAAGTGGTTAAAACCCTTATTCTATGAGTGGTTTAAATCTGATCAGTGGCCCTAGTACCCATTTCTTTTATATATACCATGCTCTAAATAAATAATTAACTTTGTCACTTAACCCCCTGCACACTGATGTCAGAATATCCAGATTTGAAGTAGCCATTTTTCCCATAATGCAACTGGGAATTTAATCAATTCAATCTTGTTTGACAGAGCTCATTGAGCTCTGTCAAACAAGATTGAATTGGTTAAATTTCTAGTTGCATTATGGGAAATATTTGCACCCTGAACTTTAGATATTTCGACATCAGTGTGCAGGGGGTTAAAATGGAGAAAAAACGAAGGAAAAAATCCAATACTTTTAACTGCAGTAGAAGTGTCACCATGACATTTTGCCTAATAACATTTTGGCTCATGACATTTCAGCCCCTTTACTAAAAATCCTTGTTGCAGTTTGTCAGTTGTGAAAATTTACAAAGCTAATTTGTGTATCTCCTTGTAATATGTTGAAATATTATCCTGACAATCATCCCCATGTTTATAAACCTATTTGGCCTCAGTATATCTAATACAGTAATTTAATCTGTTATGTCCTGTTTGACACAGCTCTATGAGCTCTATCAATCAAGATATAAATGAATAAATGCCCAATTTACCTCTATAATACAGGAATGTGATGAAATCCCATTTCATGAAATACTTTTGTTAATTGAATAATTTTCACTGGGAAAGTGGTCATAAAACAGGGTTCTATAAACTATTTTTTTCAGTTTACGAGAAAGAAATGGTCCAAGATATTGCTGGTGATACAAGTGGTGACTTCTGTGACCTACTTCTTGCCTTAATGGATGACAGTAATCTAGATTCAAGTTACGATCCAGATGAACTGGCACAGAGTTTATTTGAAGTAAACCATTTCTTACATACAGGAACTGTCTGTCTGTCTGTCTGTCCATCCGTCCGTCCATCCGTCCGTCCGTCCATCTGTCCATCCATCCGTCCGTCCGTCTGTCCGTCCATCCATCTGTCTGTCCATCCATCTGTCTGTCTGTCTGTCTGTCTGTCTGTCTGTCTGTCTGTCTGTCTGTCTGTCTGTCTGTCTGTCTGTCTGTTCATCCATCCATCTGTCCCCCATATGTCCCCTATCTGTCCATCCACCTGTCCATCCATCCATCCATTCATCCATCCATCCATCCATCCATCCATCCATCCATCCATCCATCCATCCATCCATCCATCCATCCATCCATCTGTTTGTCTGTCCATCCATCCATCCATCCATCCATCCATCCATCCATCCATCCATCCATCCATCCATCCATCCATCCATCCATCCATCCATCCATTCCATCCATCCATCCATCCATCCATCCATCCATCCATGGTTTTAGTAATTGTTTGTTTATCTCCTTTGTCCAACCACACAATATCAGAATTTGAAATTTTTGTTTTTCCTGAAAGTAAGATATTTCCATTTGTTTTTTGGCTATTCCTAAAAGGAAAAGACATTCGTTATTCTTTTAAAAAAAAATTAAATTATTTGTTTTTTTTTCTTTTCTGTTTTTTCTTTCCAACACTTTGGAGGAGATGCTTTCTCGAAGGCTGTCTTACAGATTTTTCCAATATTGTGCTCAGTCATAGACGTACATGAATTGTAGTTGTGTTAAGCTTTTCACCTCTGACTAAGCACTCTAAATGCCCAATATGCCCAAACTTTCATTGATCAATATCTCCTGGTCTGAATGGACTAATGACCTGAAATTTTCACAGATTTGTTGTAAATACAATTTTCCATAGCCTGGTAACATAAGTTTACCAAAATTATTTTTTCTGCAAACATTTTCCAAAATATAAAAAATATTTCTGAAAATCAAATATTTTGGCCTACAATCTCGGCACTGTGAATTAGCAGAATACCGGCAGTACTAGACTGAATAGTAAGAATGTAATGTATCATTATCATAAATGCAAAGGAAATTTCAATTTTATCCACAATGTGTCCAGAATGACCGCCAAACATGGAAAAAAATGCCAAAATTTTCATTGAGCAATATCTCCTGGTATATGACCTAATATTTTCACAGATTTGTCATAAATACACATTTCCATAACCAACTGGCAACAAAAGTTTACCAAAATTATTTTTTCTGCCAAAATTTTCCAAGACATCAAAAATGGCCTGAAAATCGGACATTTTGGCCTACAATCCCGGCCCTGTGAATTACCAGAACACCAGTAATGGACTGAATAATAAGATTGTAAAATGTGTCATTATCATAAATGCAAAGGAAATTTTGATTATAACCCTTTTCCCAACGAATCGCCCGCATCCGCCCGCGTAATATGCAGATTCAGCAGCTGAAAAAATATTGTTTTTCGAAAAATTTCAACAAAACCATATCATGTGACACCTCGTTGGAACGAGCTCATTGAGCTCGATCCAATGAGGGGTCACATGATATGATTTTGTTGAAATTTTTCAAAAAAAATTAAAAAACGATATTTAAATTAATAAATTTTGATATCGTCTGCGTTGGGTAAAGGGTTAACCACTATGTGTCCAAAATGGCCACCAGATGTTGTCATTTTTTAAAACCAAGATCTCATAACTGACAAATGATGGGTTAATATAGTATATATAGGTTACATCACTGTACTTAGTAATCAGTGGAATGACCTACATATAAAGTTACTGGCTGTCCCATTTTGGATCAGTTCAAGGGGTAGAGACATAACTTGGGGACATTGTCATACTACCCCAGGCCTGGAAATCTAGCATGGGCGATTTTACCGCCCATGTGTCACCTGCACAACTCCTATCTAGTGTGAGCGATTTATCACCTGTGCATTCACAAGTCAGACTTGTCAATTAGTTGTGCACACAAACGAAGGCCCGTTGTATGGTGCACTGAAAAAGAGACACGCCCGTCTCCCATATACTCCTGGAGGTAATGGTGAATAGCCTCAGTAAGCAGTAAATTTCTGATTACTGTTGCTGTTTAGCATTACATCCTGTCATGTAGCCTCTAATCTATATTAGATGGAGCGCATGTATGGATTTTTTTTTTTTGGTGGTGGGTGGGGAGAGAGGCTACACATCTAAATACAGTTAAAAGTAGAAGTCCTGTCATGAAATGCGCACAAATAGCACGTCGATCTGCGCGTTAATTTACGCGTTATGACCATAGTAAGGCTAGCAAATTCTGTACATATGGCGTGTGCACAAGCAATGTTTCAGCAAATGTAACCCGGAGGTCCATTGGCAGAAACATTGCCTGTGTTTGCAGGAGAACCTGCTTTGGATGCCATTCGATATGGCAATTGCGCGCAATTCTAACGGTAATTAAGCCTAGATAAGCGCACAATTCGTGACAGGACTTCTAGTTTTTACTGTATGATTCAGAAAAATGGAAGAGGTCTTGAGTTGGGGAAAAGTATCAAGGTGGTGGTGACCCTCTCACATTGAGGCTTGAAAGCATGCAAAGCATGTTATGTCATCTGTAATTTCATTAGCTAATGCCAAATGCAAATCTTATAATTCAGAATTTTAAATGTGGGGATGGACTTTAAGGCAAGCCAAGAGGTCCTCGGTTCAAATCCCACCTGCGGCAACTGCATTGTGTCCTTGGTCAAGACACTTCATCCCCACGTAGGGGCATGGTGGTATTGTGTAGTAAGACATACTGCATGTCGATGGTGCACTTGTCTTTAACTGATGCTAATCCTGCTTGTGTGGAGCTAGTATGTTGGGGAGCTGACAGTTGCTTGTCATTCCTTGGTGGTTCTCTCTGGGTACTCCAGCTTCCTCCACCCATAAAACTGCCCGACAGGATGTGACCCTGGCTGTCGAAAGTATCATTAAACCCCAATAAATAGATAAATAATAGTCAGATTCAAGCATGTTCAAATTGGTCCCTTCTGTTAATATTTAGGTTCTTTATTGGGGCCCATAGTTTAACTCAGTGCAATGTGAGAAAATTTCTTGAAAAATCTTCTTCGGATCCACCAGTTAGAATCTTTTCATATTTGGTGTGTGACATCTCTAGGGGTGTCACATTTAAGTTAGTTCAAATTGAGTCCCCGGGTTAATATTTGGGCTCCATATGCAGGTCAGTTACTGATATACTCATCTCCTTTGACAACTTGAGCCAGTTGAGCATTTTAGGCTCACTTGAGCCTCTGGTTTATTTTTGTAATTATTTATTTGCCATCAAAAGTTCATGCTTTTAGTTTGTTTTATGTTTTAGGGCTCATAATCTACAGAATAGCATGGGTAGTGGTGTATTTCATCCCTGGAGTGCTAAAGCATTGCAAAGCCTTGTTGCACTCAAGGGACACATTTATAAATTTTATTAACTTGGGTAAATATCGGACCATTTATTTATTATGTTTTTAAGTTTACATCTAATATATAAATGTGAATGTCTGTATCTATCTCTCTATCTTTGTTCCGGGTGAACTCCTCAGTTTCTCAACTGGTCAGTCTCAAATTTTGTACATGGGGTAATTCATCCCTGCGAGTAACATGGGAGGGGTGCCATGCCCAATGTGGGAGGGGGGGGGACCTTGACCTTGAAATTGATGACCTTGACCTTTTCAAAAATGGCTGGGCCGATCGGGCTAAAATTTCATATGTGCAGGTATATTGACCCATCGATCATTTTGACTTTATCGGGGTGTCCCTGCAGTGTGACCTTGACCTTCAAGCTGGTGACCTTGATATATATATATTTCTCGACCGATCTGACATAACCATCTTCTCCCGTGCAACGCCGGGTATTCACCCGCTAATTAGTTATGAAAAGAGATTATGCAGCAGCTAAAAGGACCATGTGGGGGTGGGGGTGGTGGGGGGGGGGGGGGGGCTGATAAACTGATTTTAAACTTTTTCAGTGCCGTCCTAAAAGTATTTTTTTCTACCAATATTTCCAAAAATTCAAAAATAGGCCTAAGAATTGTCCTTTTTGGTCTACAATCTTGGGACTATGAATTAGCAGGATATTAATAATGGATTGAATAGTAAGATTACGATGTAGCATTACCAAAAATGCAAAGGACATTTTGATTTTGTCCATAATGAGTTCAAAATGGCCATCTAAACATGTACTCTTTACATAGCATGAGTTTGTACCAGTTATTTCGAGATAACTTTTTGTGATAACTTTTTGTGCTTTTGAAACTTTGCAAAGTGCTCTAGGACTATGAGTGGTAGTCTATTCAGCTTTACACAATCAATTGAATCTTTTACTTGCAAAAAATTACCCAAAATACCTCAAACCACCCAAATATTTATTGTCTATATCTCCTCATCAAAACGTGCAAAATGACATGAAATTTCTACAGCTTTATCAAAAATACATCCTTCACTAACTGTTAACAAAAGTGTAGCAATTTATTTTATTCTGCAAAATTTTCCTTGAAATGGGCCAGTTTTTACTATAGTCTTGGTACTGTGAATTAAAAGAACATGATAATGCACAGCTTCTAAAAGTTTTGTATCCAGGGCATTTTGTACATGGATGTTTTTACCCCGTTGGACTGTTTCTACCCAACCTGCTGGACATTTTGTAACCAAAGAATTTGACATTTTCTACCCCAAAACAATTCTGCTCTATTCATGAGCAGGGCGACTGTGTACAATGCTATGTAGCACATCTTCTGAGCTTGGTTCTTGTCCCATGCCTTGAAAAAAGATGTTCCTGTCTCACAGTCTCCAGTGGAATTACAACAGAGCACAGACTGGTTCATGATGTTTCTTCCAAACCGATTACAGTCTCCAACAATTAGAGATAGGGCTGCATGGTATATCAATAAACCAATATATACCGGTATTCAAACCAATATCGATTGAATACTGGTGTAATTACAACAATATCGGTTTATCGTCATTATTTATTTACCCAGAATTTAATTTTCAAGATGCTTGGAGTTTTTTAACTGTAGCCCTGAATGAATAATATTATCCTTTATCCAGGGGAATCGTCTGTTTGTGCCCTCGTAATATACAAATTCAGCAGTTGAAAAAATAATTTTCTAAAATTTCAACCAAACTATATCATGTGACCCCTTATTGGAACGAGCTCGTTGAGCTCGTTCCAGTGAGGGGGTCACATGATATAATTTTGTTAAAATCTTTGGGGAGAATCTGATAAATTAATTTTGAAAATAATAAATTTTGATATCATCTGCATTGAAAAAAGTTTTTTAGAACCGCATCATCAATGTATGCTAATTCGTTCCGACTGTGATGCCTCGAGTCTCGGGAATTACACCACCTCACTGGGCACTATATGGGCGTAGTCAACAACAAGCCATGCACTAGTCCTTATATTATATCGAACAACACGAAAATGCAAATTAACCAAATAATCTACAATCCAAATTGTAAACATGTAATGATGTTTTTATTTTAAACAATAAAGGAGAAATGAGAATAATGTGTGGATATTGATAATTGTTCGACACAATGATACTATTCCTCGCCTCTGCCATTGTCTCACTCCGGGTTCTAAGGGTAGATCACAACTTGTCTTCGACTCGTCGTGATCTGCCTTTAGAACCCGCTGTTCGACTCGGATACATATTTTGTACATCCACATTATGGTAATCATCTCTATTTATTGGAATGTATCACCACGGAAAACTTTGCAGCCATTCTTGCGACACTAAAAAAATGAAGTGTATATTTTTTATGTAAATCAAATTGTCTAATTGGTGGCCGGGATTTCCTGCCACCATTTTGGATAAATCGTTGCTTTGTACGTTTTTATAACCAGAAAATGCATATAGTGCCCGTGCTAAAAATAGAAAACATATAGTGCCCGCATGTAGTGACCCTTCAGCTCTGTGCTGGACAACTACACGAAATGGGGTAGCACCTTTCATCCAATCAGAATGCAAGGAAGTCCCATGAGGTATAATATTATAAGTTATGGGGCTTTCAGGGGCAGTATGGTATGATGTAAGGCGAAGTGAGATCAATATTAAGCGAGGCCGAATATTGATCTCACTTCACCTTACATCACACCATACAACCCCCTGAAAGGCCCATAACATATTTATTATGCCAGTACTTTGAAAGAGACACAACCATAAGTGTAATTTATGTTCGATATCGATCAACTTTCAAGTTCTATCCTTCAAAGCAAAACAAAACAGACGATAAAATTTACAGTCCAGGGGGAGTAACTCGAAAATATTTTCATGAACTGAGAAGGGCAGATTATTCGGGTAAGGATTCTCACTTGCATTCATCTCAGACAGTGCCAGTTGGCTTCTATACATGTTGTTTTAGTGGTTTATTTATTGTATTTATTTACATTTGTTTATTAAAATTTCTCAAAGACTGGAAGAAACGTATTATAGTTGTATGTTGCTCAACAGACACACACGCGAAATTATTTGTTGTTTGTTGAACAAGCGAAATTAGGAAAAACATCGAAGCGAGCATTGGATGTCAAAAACAAAATGTCAGAACTGACCGTGTATAAGCTCTATATATGGTCAGCTCGATGATACACAGTCTCATATACGGTCACTAGATATTGAAGCTGATTGGTCAATAACAATTACTGGCATAATAAAATGTTTTTATACCCCCCTTCAAAGATATATATACTCATTATCATGTACATCCATATGACCGTACATACCCGTTCACAGTCTTTCCATCTGGACACAATTCTTATATGAACACCTCCTACATTTATGGACCGATTTTGAGGAAACCCTACAAATGTCACCACTAAGAAGCAAACATTCAAATACAGTGGAGTCCTGTTAATTGAATTGCCACTTTGCCATTTAAAATTATTCAATTAACAGGAGTATTCAATTAACAGGGATTGTGTCACTTTCCTGTATTCTAGAGATAAACTTAGCATTTATTCTATTATATCTTGTTTGACAGACCTCCATGAGCTCTGTTAAACAAGATATAATAGATTAAATATCTGTATTGGATGTATTGAGGTCAAATAGGTCTACAAACTGGGAAAACTGGGGAGAGTCAGGGTAATTTCTTGACAGGTTACAAGATTTTTTATTCAATTAACAGGAGGAGTTTACTCTATAACCCATATTCAGTTAACAGGTCAAATTTGTACTGGAGGTATGGTAAATGGTTTTGTGTTGGGAAATAATAT
Source organism: Pictodentalium vernedei (assembly GCA_031216915.1). NCBI lineage: Eukaryota > Metazoa > Mollusca > Scaphopoda > Dentaliida > Dentaliidae > Pictodentalium > Pictodentalium vernedei. The sequence continues at coordinate 53,496,975 of CM062292.1, forward strand.
TCAATTAACAGGGTTATTCAGTTAAGAGATCTGCAATTAAGTGGGCTCCACTGTATTACCAAATGTTTAATCTGCAATAATAAAAACAAGTTATCTTCCCTTCAACTTAGAATTAGTTGAGATTTCTACATGAGATTCTTGTGTGCACAACTACTTTTATGAATCATTATACCCCCCGCAAACAAAGTTTGGGGGGGGTATATAGGAATCACCCTGTCCGTCCATCTGTCTGTCCGTCCGTCTGTCCATCCTTGTAAGCGCAACTCCTCCTAAACCGTTTGAAGAATTTTCATGAAACTTTACTCAATGGAAGAACTCCATATGCAGATGTGCATGAAACGATGTAATTCCATTCTGACATTTCCAAGGGGAGATAATCTAACTTATACATTTCAGGCACGGGGGTATCACTTTGTGAGCTTGATCACAGTACCTCTAGTTTTCGATGAAACTGCTCAACATGACCAACAACAAGTCAACACGCATATGATGATTTCATCCAAGATATCTTCCCTTGAAGTTAGATGATTTATTATCCCCGCATTTGAAAAAATGCGGGGATATATTGGTTGTCTTCGTCTATCCATCCATCCGTCCGTACGTCCGGGAATGGTTTCCGGCGAAAAACTCCTAGGGGTTTCAATTCGAAACATTGAAAGTGTGTTCATGTTCATTCATAGGGTCTGTAGATGTGCATAAAGGTTTTGGATTTTTGATTTGGCCCTCTGGGGCATAAGGGGCACCACTTTTCTCGTTAGAGGAATGGTTTCCGGTGAAAAACTCCTAGGGGTTTCAATTCGAAACATTGAAAGTGTGTTCATGTTTATTCATAGGGTCTGTAGATGTGCATAAAGGTTTTGGATTTTTGATTCGGCCCTCTGGGGCATAAGGGGCACCACTTTTGTCGTTAGAGGAGTGGTTTCTGGTGAAAAACTCCTAGTGGTTTCAATTCAAAACATTGAAAGTGTGTTCATGTTTATTCATAGGGTCTGTAGATGTGCATAAAGGTTTTAGATTTTTTATTCGGCCATCGGGGGCATAAGGGGCACCACTTTTCTCGTTAGAGGAATGGTTTCCGGTGAAAAACTCCTAGGGGTTTCAATTCGAAACATTGAAAGTGTGTTCATGTTTATTCATAGGGTCTGTAGATGTGCATAAAGGTTTTGGATTTTTGATTCGGCCCTCGGGGGCATAAGGGGCACCACTTTTGTCGTTAGAGGAGTGGTTTCCGGTGAAAAACTCCTAGTGGTTTCAATTCGAAACATTGAAAGTGTGTTCATGTTCATTCATAGGGTTTGTAGATGTGCATAAAGGTTTTGGTTTTTTGATTCGGCCCTCGGGGCGTAAGGGGCACCACTTTTGTCATTAGAGGAATGGTTTCTGGCGAAAAACTCCTAGGAGTTTCAATTCGAAACATTGAAAGTGTGTTCGTGTTCATTCATAGGGTCTGTAGATGTGCATAAAGGTTTGGGATTTTTGATTTGGCCCTCGGGGGCGTAAGAGGCACCACTTTTGTCGTTAGAGGAATGGTTTCCGGTGAAAAACTCCTAGGAGTTTCAATTCGAAATATTGAAAGTGTGTTCATGTTCATTCATATGGTCTGTAGATGTGCTTAAAGGTTTTGGATTTTTGATTCAGCCCTCGGGGGTGTAAGGGGCACCACTTTTGTCGTTAGAGGAATGGTTTCCGGCGAAAAACTCCTGTGGGTTTCAATTCGAAACATTGAAAGTGTGTTCATGTTCATTCATAGGGTCTGTAGATGTGCATAAAGGTTTTGGATTTTTGATTCAGCCCTCGGGGGCGTAAGGGGCACCACTTTTGTTGTTAGAGGAATGGTTTCAGGCAAAAACACTCCTAGGGGTTTCAATTTGAAACATTGAAAGTGTGTTCATGTTCATTCATAGGGTCTGTAGATGTGCATAAAGGTTTTGGATTTTTTTGGCCCTCGGGGGTGTAAGGGGCACCACTTTTGTCGTTAGAGGAATGGTTTCCAGCGAAAAACTCCTAGGGGTTTCAATTCAAAACATTGAAAGTGTGTTCATGTTCATTCATAGGGTCTGTAGATGTGCATAAAGGTTTTGGATTTTTGATTCGGCCAGGGCTGGGAGGAGTTAAAATTTTCTTAACGTAGTTAACGCGTTAACGAAATAACGCGTTAATAAAACGTTAACTGTGGTCTTTTGTACACATAATGAGTAATATCGACAATTGTTCAACGTAACATGATGTTACATGTTTTAATGAACAAATAAATGACTAGTAATTCATGAACAGCGTTCTTCGTGTTCTTTGAAATACTGGAAAAACTCCGGACTCCGGCAAAGTTCGATGAGTGCGTGCTTCGAGCGCTCAAAAGTTCTATACTCTTAAGTTAAGTCAAGTTAAGTGATAGTCGCTTACTCCGAATTCTCATGCATAAATATGATTGTCCGAGCCACATCTTTAGACAAAGACATCCATCTTTGCTCGAACACCTGGCCATATGCCGAAAACAGCCGCTCCGACGATGCAGGCGTAGCAGGAATAGCTAAGTATCTTAGTATCGCAAGTCCGGCCATTTTTGGAAGGAGTCTTTCGTGGTCTTGCCACCATTTCAAAGGGTCGGCTGTGACAGGAGCAGTCCGGAACTTATCATACTCATCAACTTCATTAGCAGATGATTCTTGGTCGATCGATCCAAGCAGTTCTTCAAGAATGATTTTCTTGCTTGTTTCATGGGTGGAGGTTGAACGTCCTGCGAGAAAGAAGGAATTTACTGACTTCATCAGTTTCACTGGTCGCCAGTTTGCCGACTTCTTCCATCACCGTTCGCTTCACTGATGCGGCGACATGTGGTTTGACAAATGATAAGTTTTTGAAACACGCATCCACGTAAGAGGCAATCATGGGAATACTCATATTGAAGACTCGCGTTATTAACGTGTTAATTTTTTTCTAACTCAGTTAAAATATTTTAATGCGTTAACGCGTTAACACATTAACTCCTCCCAGCCCTGGATTCGGCCCTCGGGGGCATAAGGGACACCACTTCTGTCATTAGAGGAATGGTTTCCGGTGAAAAACTCCTAGGGGTTTCAATTCGAAACATTGAAAGTGTGTTCATGTTCATTCATAGGGTCTGTAGATGTGCATAAAGGTTTTGGATTTTTGATTCGGCCCCGAGGGGCGCAAGGGGCACCATTTTTGTCGTTAGAGGAATGGTTTCCGGCAAAAAACTGCTAGGAATTTCAATTCAAAACACTGAAAGTGTGTTCATGTTTATTAGAAGGGTCTGTAGATGTGCATAAAGGTTTTGGATTTTTTAATCGGCCCCGAGGGGCGCAAGGGGCACCATTTTTGTCATTAGAGGAATGGTTTCCAGAGAAAAACTCCTAGGGGTTTCAATTCGAAACACTAAAAGTGTGTTCATGTTAATCAATAGGGTTTGTAGATTTGCATAAAGGTTTTGGATTTTTGATTCGGCCCTCAGGGGTGTAAGGGGCACCACTTTTGTCGTTAGAGGAATGGTTTCCGGCGAAAAACTCCTAAGGGTTTCAATTCAAAACATTGAAAGTGTGTTCATGTTCATTCATAGGGTCTGCAGATGTGCATAAAGGTTTTGGATTTTTGATTCGGCCCCCACGGGCGCAAGGGGCTCCATTTTTGTCATTAGAGGAACGATTTCCGGCGAAAAACTGCTAGGAGTTTCAATTCAAAACACTGAAAGTGTGTTCATGTTCATTAGTAGGGTCTGTAGATGTGCATAAATGTTTTGGATTTTTGATTCGGCCCCGAGGGGCGCAAGGGGCACCATTTTTGTCGTTAGAGGAATGGTTTTCCACAGAAAAACTCCTAGGGGTTTCAATTCGAAACACTAAAAGTGTGTTCATGTTAATCAATAGGGTCTGTAGATGTGCATAAAGGTTTTGGATTTTTGATTCGGCCCCAAGGGGTGCAAGGGGCACCACTTTTGTCATTAGAGGAATGGTTTCCGGCGAAAAACTCCTAGGGGTTTCTATTCGAAACATTGAAAGTGTGTTCATGTTCATTCATAGGGTCTGTAGATGTGCATAAAGGCTTTGGATTTTTGATTCGACCCCGAGGGGCGCAAGGGGCACCATTTTTGTCATTAGAGGAATGGTTTCCAGAGAAAAACTCCTAGGGGTTTCAATTCGAAACACTGAAAGTGTGTTCATGTTAATCAACAGGGTCTGTAGATGTGCATAAAGGTTTTGGATTTTTGATTTGGCCCCGAGGGGTGCAAGGGGCACCATTTTTGTCATTAGAGGAATGGTTTCCAGAGAAAAACTCCTAGGGGTTTCAATTCGAAACACTAAAAGTGTGTTCATGTTAATCAATAGCGTCTGCAGATGTGCATAAAGGTTTTGGATTTTTGATTCGGCCCCGACAATAATCAAAAATGCGAATGCGGGGATATACTATAGTGTGCTTTGCACACAAATGACACCCCTCTAGTTACAGATTCTTGTGTGTCCAACTCTTCCCACATTTTTTGTTTTTTTTACTGAGAAAATAAGCTACAGTACAAGTCAAAATTAGTTGTAGCATAACCACAATAAACTAAGAATGCTGTTGCTCCTGCACTGATAAGATCAGAATCTGACATAATTTTCTGGAAAGCTCCCAGTGAGGGCTTTCCAGAAAATGTTGTTAGCTTCTGGTCATATCAGTGTAGGAAAAGAAAGATACATAGTTTATAGTGGTTATCCTACAACTTATTTTGACTTGTACTGTATATGCAACAGTGTAAAGCCTCTAATGTGACTTGCATGATTTTCCAGTAGAATCATAATATTGGCTTCTAGCATTCAACAAATTAAATGATTTCAAAATGTCTTGAGTAACTGTGAAATAGATTTTACCATTTCTTTGTAGTTGGATGCATATTTGAGGAAAGTTGTTAACATTTCTTGTACACCAGATATCTCAGATCCATTCTGTTTGCAGGGTATGAAATTTCGGGTGAACGAAAAAAGTATGGTAACCTGTAAATGGGTCCCCTTGTTTTACCACTGTGATCTAATTTCAAATTATGCTGGGGATCTGGGGCCTTTGTATTTATTTATTGTGTTGTATGTATTGTATATATCTTGTTTGTTGTAATTATTGTTCAGTCTGTATGGAAACAAATATATTCATGAAAAAAATTTTTTTATTTGGTTTCTCTCCCATAATATCCAACCAGCAGAAAATGCATAGTTTTTTCCAACTCCAGCCTACAATACAGAAAATGTAACCCTCCCCCCCCCCACACCTCCCCTCTCCATCCTCCAGCAATGATGCACAATTTTAGTGTGAAGAGTCTACCCTTTAACCTTCAATACAGAAAATACAGTTCCTGTCTGTTTTTTTATGTGACCATTTATTCTCTCAATCAACAAAGGCCATTCAGGTGATTGGGGTTATGGTGAATAGAGAATGGGTCCCCCACTTTCCAGCTGGCATGAATGATGTGTGAATGAAAAACATGTTCATGCCAAATTTCATGCCCTGTGTTTGATGCAGTCATGACAAACTTCGTCATGGGATGCAGTGAAAAAAGTATTTTAGTCAAACAGGACCTTAAATTCTATCAAACTGACAGCAGTAACCCGTAGCCTGAAATTACAGGACCATTCCCAAATTAGAGGCCATAACAGATAGTTTGGTTTGTTTGTAACCCTTTACCTAACATGAAAAGCAGACGACACTTGCAAACAAAATTGTTGAATAACTAATTTTTTCAATTTTTTGTCTCAAAAACATAGGTTATGACCCCTCATTGGAACGAGCTCGATGAGCTCATTCCAATGAGGGGTCATAACCTATGTTTTTGAGACAAAAAATGAAAAAATAATGAAAATTAATTGGCGAATTTTGAGAATTTTTTCCTTTTTTTTTCCTTTTTTGTCTCTAAAACATAGGTTATGACCCCTCATTGGAACGAGCTCATTCCAATGATGGGTCATAACCTATGTTTTTTAGACAAAAAATGAAAATAATAGCTATTCACGAATTTTTGCAAGTGTTGTCTGCTTTTCATGTTAAGAAAACAGTTAAAAAAACAATGAAGTCCCCATTACACCCACGGCAAAGCGCCTTCGTTTGCACGCATGGATACATGACCCAATTGTTGATTGCATAATTCGCTTGTGCAGTTATCGTTTATAATCAAACCAGGAACTCCCAGTAAATCACGCTTTGGAAAGTAATAAAAAATAATATATATATCTTTGAATTTCTGCTTTACAGATAACCCAAGATGGTGCAAGTCCCACATTAGAAGAAATAAAACCTATTTTATTAGAACAGACTCCAGAGCGTGCAATACAGATATTTAAAAAGTATGAAAATGTAAGTATAGTGGTCTCTCAACTTGATTGGATATTTTGTTATTGGACAGTTTTGGTAATTGCAAATAACTTCCAAACACCAAACCATTTGCCATACCTTCAGTACAAATTTGATCTGTTATTTGTATATTGGTTACAGAGTAAAACTCCTGTTAATTGAATGCCAACTTGAACTAGAATTTTGATTTCAAGAAATCGAGAGATTCACCTACCGGTATTTCACCTGAAATTTTTAGCACTGGCATAATCAGCCAGAAAATTGCGCTGGAAAAACTTTGATGTTATTAATTCTGTTGATAAGTGATAGAAAACCATATCTAATAACTCTTCAGACAGTAAATTTGTGTTATTCATGCATGTACAGATGTATAAACCAGAAGGCAATGGTACAATGACAACCCTTTCAGGATATGGCACCTGCACTCACTTATGGAAAGGGCTTCACAAAATGATTTCTCAGACCAACAAAAATCTCGAAAAACGACTTTTTCTGACAGTGCCAATCTATGCAGCCATGACAGACATTGGGTTAAAGCTTACAACAGCAAATATTCTGGGCACATGATCCTGCAAACAGATTTGCGAAGGTTTTTCAGATATTCTAATCCAAACTGATGGGGAAACCCTAACAAAAAGTTGGCAAATCTTGTAAAAATTACCTGTTTTTTGATAATATGCCTATACAAACTATCATAACAAGGGTGTAGCCAGGGAGGGTCTTGGGAGGTCATATGACCCCCCCCCCCAAATCCCAAAGGTCCACGGCCGATATTCTCCATGACAATCTAATACATGCCTACACTGAATTTGGTTCACTTCCACTGAGCATGAAATCTTTGATCACAGATTTTTTCTGGGGAACCACCCCCCCCCCCCCCCCCCCCCCCCCCCCACACACACCCGGACTACCACCGGTAGTCAAAGGTAAAGTTGGATGAGATTATGGGAGGGGGTCACCCCCTCCCATAATCTGCTCCAACTTGACCTTTGCTCTGGACAAAGACATTCTCATCCTTGAGTTGCATTGTGGGTACCCCCCCCCCCCCCCTAAACAATTGTTGGCTACACCCCTGCATAACAGCCCAGGGTTGAACTTTTCATTATAACATATAACAGCTGATAAGCCTCAGTTTGACTGAAGAACGCAGCTATACAAAGGATTGAGACCATTCCCATTTATCATTGGAGTAAATGGTTACCTAATCTTACAAATTCTCAAAAAAACAAGCTTTTTCTGATGGTTACCATCTCCATTCACACTGTACAGTCATAGAGTAAACTTTACAAGATGAGTTACAAACACAAATATCCTCAACAAGTGATAATGCAAACAGATATGTAATGTGTTTTCAGAATTTTAATTCTCAACTGATGGGAAACACTAGCCAACATTGGCTAATTGTGCAAAAAATAACCATAGTTTGATACTACAGGGTAGCCTACTACTTAATTGTATATCTTTTAATAATTGAATATAATTTCCAAACACCAAACCATTTACCATACTTTCAGTGCAAATTTGCCCTGTTAAATGCATATGGGTTGAAGAGTAAATTCCTGTTAATTGAATAAAAAATTGTGCAATAGGTCATAGAAATACCCTGAAAATGACCAAATTTCCCTTGTTTATAGACATTCTTGGCCTCAGTACATCCATTATAGGCATTTAATCTATTATATCTTGTTTGACATGATATACCGGTAATAGAATAAATACTCAGTTTATCTCTAGAATACAGCACAGTGACAAATCCCTCTTAATTGAATACTCCTTTTAATTGAATAATTTTCACTGACAAAGTGGCTATTCAATTAACAGGGTTCAACTGTACTGCTTTTCAAGCTACAATGGCGATCCAGGGGTAAACTTTTCAGTTTTCATAAAAAAACATTTTACAGCTAAGTTGTTTCACTTACAAAAAGCTGTAATCAAGCCTGAAAATAAACAGACTGTCATCTTTGAATGAGGACCCCAGAGGGTTAATTTGATGATGCTACCCTGCTCAGCAGGGTAGCACCACTAAATTTACTCTCTGTGAACCTCAATCTGAATCAAGATCTCAAACCTAAACAGCAATAGGTACCCAGAGGATAAATTGGCACACTGTATGGGATAGCATCAGCAAATTCACCCTCTGATGACCTCATTCTGCAAATGGCAGATTGCTTATTTTCAGGCTTGGCTGTAATAACATTTGGTCCTCCTCCATTTCTCAATGGAGAAATTCAGTACTTAAACTTAAAAAATTCTCAAAAATTGATCATTTTGCTGACTAGAGCAATCTTCGTGTAGCTGGGACAGGCATTGGGTCAATATAACTTACTACAGTAAATATTCTCAGTAGGTGATGGTGCAAACAAATATGCAATGTGTTTTCATTCCGAGCTGATGGAAAACACAAGCCAAACTTGTCAGAAGGTTAGGTCCCAGGGGTGGGTGGGGGTTAGGGTCAGGGGCGGGCTTTTAGGGTTTAGGGTCAGGGTGGGTTAGGGTTAGGGTGTGGTTTTGGGGTGGAGGGGTGGGGTTAGGGTTAAATATAAGTCCTAGGGTGGAGTGGGTGGGGTTCTGGGTAAAATAAGGTTTTGGACTTACAAAATGTTTTTGGTAGCCCATAAAACCGAAATGTTGGAGCGTCCGTCTGTCCATCTGTCCATCCTTATAAGCGCAACTCCTCCTAAACTGTTTGAAGAATTTTCATGAAACTTTACACAATGGAAGAACTCCATATGAAGATGTGCATGAAGCAATATAATTCCGTTCTGACATTTCCAAGGGGAGATAATCTAACTTATACATTTTAATGTACCAAAAAGGCTACAACTGAGGCGCAGGGGGTATCACTTTGTGAGCTTGCTCACAGTACCTCTAGTTAATTTTGAAAAACCATAATTAAAAAAATAAATTTTGATATCCTGTGTATTGGGTAAAGGGTTAAACCTTTAATGTGTGAGTGCCAAGATTTTTGTTGGGCTTTAGAGGACAGCTAGGGAGTGCGTTGGCTCAGTGGTTAGGGCATTGAACTCCAAACCGAGAGGTCTATAGTTCGATCCCCACCAGGGGTAACTGCATCCTTGGGCAAAGCACTTAATCCCAATTGCCTGTATGGGAGCTCGGTGGCACTGTGTACTAAGGCATATTGCACGTTGATGGTGCACCTGTCTTCAACTAACGCTAACCCTGCTTGTGTGGAGTTAGTATGTTGGGGAGTCTTGACATTTGCTCGCTGGTTCTCTCCGGGTACTTCAGCCTCTTCCACCTATAAAAACTGGCCGATACTTTCTGACCCTGGCTGTCGAAAGTGACATTACACTCCAATAAATGAATAAGAGGACAGCCATTAAATTGCTTCATTCTGAACAGTTTCATTACAAAATATTCTTAAAATTAACTTGAATGTTTGCATGAAATTTGTTATTAGGAACATACCATCTAAAAGTGAAATTATTTTATTTTTTCTACCACAGTTGAAGGGAATGGATTTCTCTGAGTGTTTATCCATGTGGTTCAGTGGTAATTTAGAAAAGCTCACAAAATCAATAGGTAGGTATTTTGTTTACAACAGGTGATTTGATCAGCATTATATACCATGTGGTTCAGTGGTAATTTAGAAAAGCTCACAAAATCAATAGGTAGGTATTTTGTTTACAACAGGTGATTTGATCAGCATTAGCAAGGTTTCCTTGTTGCCAAGACTCAGTATCAAGTTGAGATTTGAGTTACAGTCCAGTGATGGTGTACTGGTCGTAATCCACGCATGGGTAGTAATGTCTACGCATGCGTTTACCAGGTAATAAAAATCATCATCAGCAAAATTTTAATTAATGAAGCACTGGGTTGCACCCAGTGTTTCATTAATTAAATTTTTGATGATTATTCCTATAATTAGTGTTTGGAATCTAATATTATTGCATCCGTGGATATATTGCCCACACATGGAAAGTGACCAGTCTACTGTGGCCATACTGTAGTACAGGGGCCACTACTGACATGAGGCCTAAATTATTTTCCCCAATGTTCTGCGAAAGTGTCGTAAGTTAGAAGTAAATCAAATAACTGAGCAGCTCCGTAGTCTTGAGATTGGTGATCACCCTCATCCTCACCATCTGTAGCTTACCTGATTTGAAAATAAGGAGAGCAGAAAATGCCCATCTATAATATTCTTGGTGAATTAAAGGCTTGTAAAATATGTATTCGCACAACAAATCTAATGATAATGCACATGGTCTCTTTAATCCCTGATCAATTTTTCGTTGAGTTGTGTCAGATTTGGTCTGTGGTTCTTCTCAAGAATGTCTTGGATGAGTTTGAAAACCAGTCATGCCCAAATTTTTTTTCAGGAGTTATGCCCGTTGGATTGTTTTCTTGTCAGAGAAGTGGGGGGCTGTATTGTCAACGGCCTGTATGTCCGTATGTCCAAAATTGTGTGTGCAACTCCTCCTACATTATTGAACTGATTTTTGATGAAACTTCTCAAACATTATGACTAGCAAGGGAGCCTGCGCATATTCCCCAATTTTCTATCTGCGACAATTTTAACCAGGTTATCTCCCATGAACTTTAGATTTATTATTGATTTTCAAATGAGATTCTTGTGTGCACAACTCCTCCTACATTATTCAACTGATTTCGACGAAACTTTTCAAACATTATAACTAGCAAGTGAACATGTGCATATTCTAAAAAAATTTTATCAGTGACAATTTTAACCAGGTTATCTACCCTGAACTTAGATTTATTATGAATTTTCAAATGAGATTCTTGTGTGTGCAAATCCTACATTATTGAACCGATTTCGATGAAACTTCTTAAACACGGCCACTAATGAGTGAACATACACATATTTCCAAATTTTCCATCTGTGATGATTCTGAGCTCAACTTGGACGTAAGTCAAATTTGAGGTTATGCCATGGCCCATCATCCATCTGTCCATCCATCCGTCTGTCCGGGCTTAGCAGAGGTACATTGTGGGGGTTTACAATTTAGGGTCAGTGGTAGTTGTGGGGTTGGGTTAGTACAGTGGCCACTTGTGGGGTTATTTTTTGCACTGTGGGGTTAATGTTTTGATCTTGTGGGGTTAGGGTTTAACATGGGAAAAACCCCACAAGTAAGAACGTGTGAGAATGTCTGTCTGTCTGTCAACAATTCAATACGGCTCAGGCTAAAGGCTGTATTTATGAAATGATCTTTACGAAACTTTGTTATCACTGTGCTATGAGAACAAATATTTTTGGGTTCAGTCAGACCCACTCTGGGACTCAAAGATTTCTTTTCTAGTTTAGCATCTAACTGTCGCCCACCTTTACAATACTTTACCTATACATTTGTTACAGGTTACGGTCAGCATTTATGTACAGACCGTTACAATACTTTGTATGTACCTTTGTTATGAGGTCATTACTTAGATGTGTGTCATTGCTGTGTCACATACCATACATGTACATGTCTTACACATTGCTGTAACCAATTTTGATTAAACTTCTCAAACATTATGACTATCAAGTGGGCATATGCATACTCAAGAAATTTTGATCTGTGGCAGTTTTAACCAAGTTATCTTCCATGAACTTGGATTTATTATTGTTTTTTCAAGCTCAACATTCATATGTGCATTCCAGTAAACTGGAAGTGGGGATATTAATCACCTTCAGTGATAGTTCTAGTTAGAATATCTGACTTATAGGGGGGTGTTAGCATGATAACTTCAACAAAAGTTATCTGATTTTTACCTAATTTAGTCTTAGTTCTGCTTGAGAATGTCATGAATGAATTTGAAAAGCAGCCCTGACCAAGATCTTTTTAGGAGTTATGCCTCTCCGATTGAATTTGTGTTTGATTTCTGACTTGCAGGAGATGTTAGCATGTTAACTTCAACAAACATAATCAGATTTCCCCCAAATTTGGTTTGTGAGTTCTACTCAACAATGTCTTGGACGCGTCTGAAAACCAATCTTGTTAGTTTTTTTTTTAGAAGTTATGACACTTAGATTGTTTTCTTGTTTGAATTTCCAACTTGTGGGCGGTGTCAGTATGATAACTTAATCCTTTACCTAACATGAAAAGCAGATGACACTTGCAAATTTTTTTCATTTTTTGTCTCAAAAACATTGGTTATGACCCCTCGTTGGAACAAGCTCGTTCCACCAAAGGGTCATAACCTATGTTTTTGAGATAAAAAATGAAAAAATAATGAAAATTAATTGGCGATTTTTTAGAATAGCGCTGGCCGGTTTTGGCCGTTATGTTGGGTAAAGAGTTAAACAAACTTATTCTGATTTTTACCAAAGTTTGGTGGTAGTTCCACTTTGAAATGTCTTGGATGAGTTTTAAAAGCAGCCCAAGCTCTTTTTCAGGACATATACTTCTTAGGGTGTTCCTTTGTTTGAATTTCTGACTTGAAGCAGTGTCAGCATGATAAAGTGAAATAAACATCCGATTTTTACCAAATTTGGTCTGTGAATTCTACAGGAGAATGTTTAAGATGAGTTCAAAAACCAGTCCTGCCAAAATTTATTTCAGGAGTTATGCTTCTTATTAGATTGCTTTTGTTTTCTTGTTTGAATTTCCAACTTGCATGCAGTGTCAGAATGATAACTTGAACAAACGTTATCCGATTTTTACCAGATTTGTCCTGTGCCTCCGAGATTTATTCCTTCTTTCAGTAGTTTCAGGTGTTGGGACAAATTTCTTTTTAGCCATCACAATTCGACCTCAGCATCTCTGATACAAAGATTTTGTTTAGACATTTTACTACACAATATCTTGTGTGGCTAGTGGCTTAGCAGTGTCTTCAGTCATGGCTGCTGCTAAAAAAATGTTCCAAAATCAAGACTGAATTGAGAAAAACAAATGAAAGTAGCATGTGAGGTGCAATGTTTTTACATTTCATTTTTTGACAAATGAATGGGTATTATGAGTAGAAAAGATAAGTAGCAGAGAATTTTGATCAAATCATGATGCAGTCATGATCTGTCAAAATTCTCTGTCTGTCTGTGATAGGACAGCACTGTCTAGCAGATTACACAAAACCCTTAATTACATTGTCTACTGGTATTACAAGTGTGTCATTACGTGTACACTCCATACGAAAAAATTATCCAAAAATCGACTGATTGTGTTATGTGTAATTACATAATGTCAGACGTCCACTCACTAATCAGTGTTGATTGGACTGTATTGGGAAAAGATTTGCCAATTAACATATTAATTTCTGTTCACTAAATCTTTTTTTTTTGTACCTGATACATTTTGTTTAGGAATTTTGTATATCAAATAAAATCTTCAAAGGTGAAAATCGTTTCGGTAAATCCCGTTATTTTGTGTGAAAAATTTGACCAAAAAAATGAGAATTTCGCCGATCACGAGCAACAGTGTGGCTCTTCTGTCAGTTGGATCTACATTGCATGAAATATTCTGAAGTCATTGGAGACGCCGAACAAACTCAGGCGGGAATCCAAATCATATATTATCGAAAATTTTATTTTAATATGAAAACAAATCGAAAATCTCACGAATTAACAAACAGATTTTTTCAATTCCTATATTAAACCGTAGTACAGAGTTCTGGAAATGAAAGATATGGCATTTTCTCACATGGCCGCACTAAAACAGCTTTTCATACCCGGTTTTTTCCACACAAACGACGGGGTATTAACAAATGCGGTTTTGTATGCAATGTACACGTAATGAGCCAGGAAAGGTGCAATGGGGCGTGAACACACCTCCCTAAAAAATTTGAGTTCCACTTGAGGAACTATCTCCAATTTGTGATTTAAAAAATTTGATAAAATGGGGCGACCTAACTCACCCTGAAGTATCATACTCTCTGTGACTTAGCCACAGATAGTATGATGTATCAGGGTATGTTGTTTTAAAATGTAAATGTTCTTGTTTGCATGTAGTTTCTGTGGCGGGAGTGTGGTGGCTCGCGGGTTCCAGAATTGGACTTCAAACTAAAAGGTCCCCCCCCCCCCCCCCCCCCAATTAACTGGTAGAGTGCTAAATTATTTTTGTCCATCAGATCTTGTACACATGTCTTTGCCTTGTTACAATTTAGGGGAGAGTGCCTATGGGCACTCTCCCATAAATTGTAACATAGCAAATCCTTACAGATTAAATAATATCACTTCAAAATAATACAAAGCAAAAAGCACTGAATATGAGGCTTCAAGTTGTACCTGCACTTCAGAATAAAGCCCACATATGGGCTTCCAGCACTCTACCAGTTAAGAATGATATCTGACATATTACAAAATGGAGTTTGAGAATAAAAACATGTGTTTTGGGTGTACATGTACCTTCATCTTAAAACTGCTCAGAATTCATCCAACCATACCTTGTTTGGCAGGGCTCAGTGAGCTCTGCCAAGCCCTGCCAAACAAGGTATGATTGGTTTTATTCTGAATTGGAACTGAATTACCCTGAAGACATAATTTAGATAGGTGTATGGCTAATATCAAATCATATTCCTGCACATGCTGTTAATACTGATGAGCTGTAGTCACTTTCTTCACACTTCCCAACTTGCCAGGACCAGAAATCACAATAATCATTAATTTTAGGCTTGCTAGTTATGTACATGATTTCCAGCATGCATGATGCTCTGAGCACTGAACCTCATTGATAATTTTGACTGATAGTTTTGAACCTCAGTCAGACATTTGCCTTTTTGTACCTGACATTGTCCTTGTCTGACCACTTAATTTCTGGTATGCCCAGGGGAAACTGTGTTATGTCATAGGGCCAGGCACTTAATTCCAATTGCCCATGTGTGGGCATGGTGGCTGTGTACTAAGACAGACTTCACATTGATGGTGCACTTGTCTTCAACCTCTGCTAATCACGCTTGTGTGGAGTTTGTCAGGAGTAAGTATGTTGGGGAGGCTGGCAGATGTTTGCCGTTGCTCAATGTTTCTCTTCGGGTACTCCAGCTTTGTCCATCCATAAAACTGTCTGACAGGAGGTGACTCTGGCTGTTGAAAGTGTTGTTAACCCTTTACCCAATGAATCGCCCACATCCAGCAGCTGAAAAAATATTATTTTCCAAAGAGGGGTCACATGATATGATTTTGTTGAAATTTTTTGAAACAATTTAAAAAATTATATTTCTAATAATAAATTTTGAAATCGTCTGCGTTGGGTAAGGGGTTAAATCCCAATAAGTAAATAGTTTCTGTGACATGACTAGGAACTACTTTTTTCAAAGCCTCAACACAGAAACTAGTTACATGGTCCTAGTGTTGTATGTTACACCAAGTTTATCACTGTTTAATTTTTGCAGAATCACATTTTAACAGAATTATATGTACAATGTTTGTATGGAAAATTAAAATATACCTATCAACATTATCGATCTATCTATCAATAATATCTGTCTTCTATACACTCTCAGTCTGTTGTGTGTAATTTACAGAAGTTATGCAGTTTGGTACATTTGGGATGGTGGGGGGGGGGGGGGGGGAGGGGGGTTGGCACCTTTTAGGAGGTAAGGTTCGGGTTTACACAAAAGGGTTAAAATTCCTAAGTAGTAAGTGCCACAGGTATGGGTACTACAGTATAACCCTGTTAATTGAATAGCCACTTTGCCAATGAAAATTATTCAACTAACAGGAATATTCAATTATCAGGGATTGTGTCACTTTCCTGTATTCAGGAGATAAACTTAGCATTTATTCTATTATATCTTGTTTGACAGAGCTCCATGACAGACTCCCCAATGTACTAACTCAACATATGCTGGGTTAGCATTGGTTGAAGACAAGTGCACCATCGACATGCAGTATGCCTTAGTACACAGCGCCACCATGCTCCACCTGGGCAATTAGGTGCCTTGCCCAAGGACACGGTGCAATTATCCCTGACGGGATTGAACCATGGACCTTTCGGTGTGAAGTCCAATGTCATAACCACTGAGCCACCACATTAAACTACATCCATATTGAAGATCACTTTCAAGTGATTGGAAAATGGTACTCTAGATAGTCAAGTGCACACAAATTCATCATTTTGATAGATGCATGTGCCCTCTGACATACAACATTTTAGTCTGAAAAGTTCTTCATGTGACACATCCTGCTTCATTTTGGCAACATATCTGACTTGATATTGTGTTGCAGTTTGGGCTCCTGGTAGTTTATAATCCCATGAGTGCAACAAGGCAACATCTGAAATGCTGAAGCATATTTCTTCTCCCATTTTAACAAATTTCTGCTTACAGCTCTGAATCATAAAGGTGCGTTAAATTTTCTGTACGACTCTCTCCTTTCTTCTTTTTCTCACTACAATCCTCACTCGCTGCTGTCATAATTCCTCATCATTCAAAAACTCTGTTTCAAACCACTCCATTAACCCTGAAGGGCCTGGACAAGTGACCTGAATTCCTCCAGCCCTCAGCCTTTATATGTCCAGAGGTCTAGCAGTAATTTCTAGTTATGTGTTGGCTGCCTTAACAGGCCACCAAGACTGTAACTAGAAACCACTTCCCATATAATTTGCCAGTTGTCAGCAGAACTTCCTGATGATGGCATGTTAAGGGCAGGCATGTCAACGGTACCGATACCAGTACCAATGGTTCACTCATGCTGCAGCCGGTACTAGTACAGAAGCTTTTGTCCCGCCGGTACCAGGACAAAATTATTTTATTCCTAATTGAACAAGGGTAAATGGGCTGATAATGGTGTATGACACACTTGCATGACATTCTTTCAGCTTATTTGTGAATGAACATATCAAAACATTCTAAAGGTGCATATTCTGCCTGCACCACAACCTTGATAAATCCGGCCATTTTGACTTTCCAAATGTGGCATCAAAAACAATAAAAGTGCCAATATCGGCTACTTCAAAGAAATTATCCTGAGGCAACATCAAAGTAATCATAAAGCATGATCTTTGTGCTTCATGATTACTTTGAAGTCGCCCAAGAAAAACTGGTACAATGCAATGTTTGTCTTGGAGACTGGGTCGGTTTAAATGCAAATTTCTCCCATCTAATAGTGATACGTCACCCAATTTTTGACTTGTCCCGGTACCGGCACCCGGGTTTGGTGGTACAGGCTCTGTCCTATTCTGGGACTGGTTATGTTGGTACCAGCAGTACTTTGACATGCCTGGTTAAGGGCACCTGTTCTGCAGTTGTAAAAGTTGGAAATAGGCCTTTAAGGGTTAAATAACACCAGTTTTCGTGATTATGTTTGATGAGTAACAGTTTCAATCTAAACAAATTGGTTGCACCTTGTAATAATGCCTCAAGGGGAACAACTCTGGATGGATTGATATCAGCTGAGATCAGCATCATATCAAGAATTTGAAAAGTCATATCAGCCGAGCTAGATAATGGACAATTCTGGGTAAGAAAATCCTATCTAATAAATAAGAATTGAATATAAGGCCGAACAAAATTAAATAATTGATTCTCAGGCATTTAAAAAAAAACGAATGAGGGAGGGCGGTTTTTATTTTTATTTTTTATTCCTGATGGAATGGTTCTGATGCCAAAATCCAGTTATGAGAGCCTAAAATTACATACTAGAGCTTCCATGTTGATTTCACTGATAGTTTTTTTATTGTAACAGTGATCGTACAACACAAAATCAATATATAACAACTGAAATGGAAATAAAAAATAAGTAGTTTTTTTAACTGGTTGAGTGCTAGAAGCCACACAGGCCTTTCAAAAAAATGTGGGTTCCAGTGCAAAAGTCAACATTTTTCTTGCTCACTTTTATTCAGTCAAATATAAATAATACTTTGTTTATACAAATTATGTTCTCTTACAAATTTTTGGAGTGCCTGTTGGCAGTCTCCAATAATTTGTAATAAAACAATTTTAATGAATAAATTCAGACCACCAAAAATAATCTAGCCCTCAACCAGATAAATAAATATTTATTTTGTACATACATATGAGAATTGTGTTGCATTTCTCAAAGAGAATAACAAAATAACAATACTGTATCAATGTATATGCCATATTGCATCGCAAATCGCGATGAGATGACACTAAAATCTCACACTTTATGATAGTTTTATACATTTTGAATTTTGAGTCTGAAATAAATATGATGAACACGGTCCAAAAAAAAATACGCTGCTGTCTGAGAATCAAACGATTCATTTTGTTTAGCCTAATATATGACTTTTTATATTTAGTATTATATATCAGTTATTTGCATATTCAGTTTCCAGTTTGAAAGATCCAATTGACCATCATGTAGAGACATTACATTTTGCAGTGAAAGGTCTGGGAACAAAGGATAGATTGCTGATTTATATTATTGTATCTCGATCTGAGGTTAGTCAACTCTTCTTAGTTACATGTATATTTTATAGTCTAGCTGGGCATTTTGTAACAGATTTATCACCCAGGACATTTCCCCAAGACAGTTCTCTACAGGGGCAATTTCCTGGTGTAATTTTCCTTTATTGGACATTTCCAATTCAAATGTGTTTCCTATTTAGGCTTTTGAATAAAAAATTCTTGTTTCTCAGGCACCTCCCTCATCATAGAATATTGGCCTCATCACCCTTTTTTTTAACCAAGCAACCTCTTCTGTGACACTATTTTGCACTTGTAGGACAAATATTTAACCAACTATACCTTGTTTGACAGAGCTCACAGAGCTCTGTCAAACAAAATACATTTGGTTAAATTTTCAACTACATTATGGGGAATTTTCACTGCTGAAAAGATTGGTTTGCCACATAATAGTGTTAGTAGGTAAATTTCTGATTCCTACTATTTTCAGAACTGTTCTGTGAATAAAATGAAAGAAAGCCTGTCTTCCTCATCATAAAATTGGGGAAAAATTGCCGGAAAAACAAGAAATGAAATTTTTTATAGCCCGTATTTATCATGTGTTACATAACGAGAATGGAACATTTATAATCTTTTAAAATTACTCCTTGAAAACTTCATGTAAAGCTTTCCTTGAAATTGCATCTGGTACAAACATATCAGTATTTTTGACATCTGCTCCTATAGCTGGGTAGTGAAAATATTCAGTTATCTATGGTGACCTTTTAACTTTTCCAGTTCAACTTTAATAAAGCTTATATTATAAGTTATGGGGCTTTCAGTGGGTGGATATGGTGTGATATAAGGCGAAGTGAGATCAGTATTAGGTGAGGCCGAAGGCCGATAATAATATTGATCTTGCTGAGCCTTATATCACACCATATCCGCCCACTGAAAGCCCCATAACGAATTTGATATGCCAGTCCTTTGAAAGAGACACAACCATAAGTGTACCCAAATTCCAAGCGCAAATGTTCTGTTATCACTATCAGGGAATTTCCCGGTTTTACATCATGTGAAGGTCACGCTAGTAGCAGGTGCTGAAACAACGGCGTTTTCTTCTCAATAAACAGGAATTTATATTAACAATTCACAACTTTAATTCAGTGTTATGTACTGGAAAAATAAAACAACTGGAGCAAATGGATTAACAATTCTTTCAAGAAGGTAAGTGAGAACAGTTTCATTCATCATTCGCCTCAGACTGCCAGTTGGCTTCTCTCCATGTCATTTTAGTGGTCTATTTATTGTATTTATTTACATTTGTTTATTAAAATTTCTCAAAGACTGGAAGAAACATATTATAGTTGTACGTTGCTCAACAGAGACACACGCAAAATTATTTGTTGTTCGTCGAACACAGGAAATTAGGAAAAACATCGAAGCGAGCGTTGGATGTCAAAAACAAAATGTCGGAACTGACCGTATGTAAGTTCTATATACAGTCAGCTCGATGCTACACAGTTTTATATATGGTCCCTAGATATTGAAGCTAATTGGTCAATAACAATTACTGGCATAATAAAAAATGATGTTAGGAGTAGATCAGTTAATATTTTCAATCCTCAGCCTTATGTGGATGATACAGTATGACAACCATAGGTGCCATTGACAGGGGACCTGTCACTCTTCCCAAAGAGTTTCCACGCCATATATCAGCGTAAGACTTAACAGCTAGTGAAATATCTCTAAAGCTTCGGCATTTTCCAGTTATTCAGAATGCAATGCTACAGATTCATATATTGAGAACAAATTTCTGTTGTTGTAAGGGAAACTCCTCCAGTCCACTGAGCAAACTTGGAATGCCTGCTGTCTTTCATACATTCAGACAGATCTCTTTATGTTGAAGTTACATGAGCGTAGTTGCTCTTCTTCATTTTGGATGCCCCCCCCCCAAAAGTGGAGATTTATCCCAAATAGCTTCAATGAAAACACAATTCAGAATAACTAACCCCCCCCCCCCCCCAAAAAGCCTCAAACAAACCTCCTATGAATGTTCATTGTATTCAGAGACCAAGGACACCTGTGCAGGTTCCTACCTAATGTGTACAGGATCTGAATGCAATGTACTGATCCTAAAAGGTCACTTGAAGACTCCCCCCCCCCCCCACTCTTCATGAGGAACCGTTCCCCTTCTTGTACCCCCACCCCTCCAAGAAACATCTTCTGGGCTGCCACTAAATACCAAATGGTATTTTTGGTGTTCTACCCAGCTGCAGGTCCCATTCTATATTATAAAATAAAGCAATCAGGGGTTTCCTGAATTCAAAGCATGTGCAGATAAAGTGAGGGCTGAGCTGGCCAGACTATTTATTTTTGGGGGTTTAATGACACTTTCAACAGACAGGATCACCTCGTGTCAGAGAGTTTTACTGGTGGAGGAAACCTGAGTACACGGAGAACCACCAGGCAGCAGTGAGCTACTGCCAGACTCAGAAACAGACTAATTCCACACAAGCAGAATTAGCATTGGTTGAAGAGAAGTGCAACATCGATGTGCATTATGCCTTAGTACACAGTGTCACCATGCCCCATGTGGGCAAACAAGAGTAAGTGCCTTGCCGAAGGACACAATGCAGTTACCTGGTGGGGATCAAACTTTGGACCTTTTGGTTTGAAGTCCAATGTTGTGGCTCAGTAGGTAGAGGTGCAGGCTGCAAGCCGAGAGGTTCTCAGTTCAAATCCCACCTGCGGCGACCGCGTTGTGTCCTTGGGCAAGACACTTCATCTCCATTGCCTGCGTGGGGGCATGATGACGCCGTGTACTAAGGCATACTGCACGTCGATGGTACGCATGTCTTCAACCAATCTAACCCTGCCTGTGCTGCAGTGCGGAGTTACGATGTTGGGGAGCTGGCAGCTGCTCGTCGTTGCTCGGTGGTTCTCTCCGGGTACTCCGGCTTCCTCCACCCGTAAAACTGTCATGATCATGATTAGCCATTGTGCATAAATATGTGACCTTAAACATCAATAAATAAATTGTAACCGTAGCAAGCCAGACTACATTGGAGCTTAGTTGTTGTTCTTTAATGGCACTTTTCTGAGTTCTGCTTGTCACAAAATTGGAGGTATTTCAAAACACCAAAATTAAAAATGATGTAAAAATGTTTAACCCTTTACCCAATGCAGACAATTTCAAAATTTATTTCTTTAAATATCATTTTTTAATTTTTTTCAAAAATTTTCAACAAAACCATATCATGTGACCCCTCTTTGGAACGAGCTCGACAAGCTCATTCCAAAGAGGGGTCACATGATATGATTTTGTTGAAATATTTCGAAAAATAATATTTGTTCAGCTGCTGAATTTGCATATTATGCGCGCAGATGTGGGCGATTCGCTGGGTAATGGGTTAAAATGAGGCTATATAAAAAAAAAAAAATGAAAAAGATACCAGCTTTTTCATTTTTTTGTTAATTCTTCAAAATACTAAAAGTCTTCATAAAAATGGAAAAATTTTCATTTTTTAGACCATACTCTCCTATGATGTCACTGGCTAGAGCGACCATCACCTTTGAGAATTTCGGAGGATGGAAACACATTTTTAGAAATGTTTTCTGTTGCAGAACATATATCCAAAATTTCCTTAACCCTTTACCCAATGCAGACAATATCAAAATTTATTATTTTAAATATAATTTTTAAAATTTTTTTCAAAACATTTCAACAAAATCATATCATGTGACCCCTCATTGGAACGAGCTCAACGAGCTCGTTCCAAATAAGGGTTACATGATATGGTTTTGTTGAAATTGTACGAAAAATAAAAAAAATTCAGCTGCTGAATTTGCCTATTATGCGGGCGGATGCAGACGATTCATTGGGTAAAGGGTTAAGGAGCACTTAGTAGATCAGTAACCCTTTGACCCCCTGGTGGTATTTTCCATGTCAGTTCAATTGCAGCAACTGGAAGAGTCCATATTCATTACTGGGGGTAGAGCAATTAATATTTTCAATGTGCAGCCTTGTGGCTGCATGCTGAAAATATTAATTGATTTACCCCACACATTCACTTAGCAGCAATCATACTTAATTAAACTATGACGTATCATGTTCCTGAGCCATAAAAGTGGCGACTCAGGTACAAGGGTTAAAGGTTCATGAAGAAGATGAAAATTTTACGTTATGTTGCATAAAGATCGCAATTGGAAACAAAAAGATGCTTATTCAATTTAATGAAAAATGTCCAAAACATCCCCAAAATTTCAAGTGGTGTAATAACATAAAAAATGGTTGTAAATTGAAAGAAAAAATAACTAGCTGCTAATTTGTTGAGCTCTACAAAAATACTGAAACACATCAGATGCATAGTGGAAAAGTACCTTTAACATTCAATAATTGGCACTTTTACTAACGATATTGCTACAAAAAAACTGAAACACATCGGATGCATAGTGGAAAAGTACCTTTAACATTCAATGATTGGCACTTTTACTAACGATATTACTTTATTGTTTCTTTTCAGATTGACTTGGAATTAATTAAACAAAGGTACCAAGAATTATATGACACCTCACTCATGGAAGATGTCAAATCTGACACAAGTGGTGACTATAAAAAGCTTCTTGTGAGGATAATTCGTGGAAACAAAAGTAGCTGACATTTTCATGCATATCAAATCAACTTTAGTCATGTTTGTCGTGGAAATAACCTGTGGTAATAGAACAGAAAATACATTCTCATTTAAAATCATCCACATAGCCTTCTTTAACTGCATTATTTATCTGTAAATGAAAAGTAACTGAAAACTTATGAGTATGGTCACAGTACTGTTACTTCGAATGCATCATGATCCAGTTGAAATTTACTGTCCACTTCCCTCTGTTCATCACTGTAGAATCTCAACTGTCAAATAAGAAATGCAGTCAATGAATCTAAGATGCTGTTGTCATTTATTTTTCTTGATGCAGTCTTCATTTCGCAGAGTGAGTCTTAAAGTTGAACCCGATTCTCGAGAATTGTGTTACTTTTCAGGGAATGGCAGGGATCTCAGGGAAAAGTTCATGTGAGAACAATATGCAGGAAGCACTGGCAAATTTTCAGATTATGGACTGCCAGGTGGAATCCAGTGGCCTACAGTATGTGGAGAGTGGATTGTAAGTAAATCACCCGTGGAGTGGGGTTATCACCCAAGCAACAACTTTCAAATTTTGTTCATATCGACAAAAAACACAAGCAATCTTTCAGCCAATGGACCTCCAGGTTTAACACGGAGGTCCATTGGTTAAAACATTGCTGGTGCTGGTTGTGCTTTGCAACAAATTCGCAATTATTGCTTGGGTGGAATCTCCACTCTGCGGGTGATTTAGTGATAATACACTCTCTTCGTACTGTATGTGATAAACATTTACTTGGGCTTTTTCATCCCTTGTTCATAAATAAGAAATAATTGCTGAGTGGAAAATCACCTCAGCTGTGTAACTCACCCCCTCATGCACACATCTACCTGCAGTCAACTATGACATTGTTACGTAGCACAAAACCCAAGAATTTGCCTTACCTTATTTTCCCTCCTGACACTTCAAAACAGGATAAATATTTTGCTTGTTTTTGTCTGGGATTTTTAACCCAAACAGATTCCTTTCCAGGAGGCTGGGAACTGCATTGAATTTCAGGATTTTTCAGACATTTTGGGAGTATTAAAATGTCTGATCCAGACAGAAAATGTTTTCTGTGCCTGCCAAAACAAGACAAAGATATCTGGATTACAAGATTAACCCTTTACCCAATGCAGACGATTTCAAAATTATTATTTTAAATATAATTTTTTAAATGTTTTCAAAAAGTTTCAACAAAACCATATCATGTGACCCCTCTTTGGAACTGAGCTCATTGAGCTCGTTCCAAAGAGGGGTCATATGATGTGGTTTTGTTGAAATTTTTGCGAAAAATAATACTTTTTCAGCTGCTGAATTTGCATATTACGTGGACGGATGCGGGTGATTAATTGGGTAAAGGGTTAACATGATATGATCAAACTTTTTTTTTCACACAAACATTATATTGCCCTTCACAGTAAATGTGCTCTAAAGGAAAGTTGTTAAATTATACAGAACAAAGTCACTCAATTAATATCCACAAGGGCACAATGTGGCTCAGTGGTTGAACTTCAAACCGAAAGGTTCCGGTTTGATCCCCACCAGGCACAACTGCATTGTTCCTTGGGAAGGAACTTAATCCCAATTGCCCACGTGAGGGCACAGTGGCACTGTGTACTAAGCCATGCTGCATATCAATGGTGCACTTGTCTTCAACCAATGCTAATCCTGCTTGTGTGGAGTCAGTACATTGTGGAGTCTGACAGTTGCTTGCCACTGATCAGTGGTTTTCTCTGGATTGGATACTCTGGCTTCCTCCACCCATACAACTGTCTGACACGAGGTGACCCTGGTTGTCAAAAGTGTCATTAAACCCTAATAAATAACTTAATAAATAACTAATAAATAAATAATAAATAAAACACACTAAAGAAATAAATAAATATATATCCACAAATTTTCGGCCCCAAGGCCTGTCTATGTAAAACCTATATTATATTGTTCCTAAAAAATGGAAAAGTGTGTTATATTGGCCACCCACAGTACATGGAGAGTGTATTATCACTAAATCACTCACAGAGTGGAAATTCCACCCAAGCAATAATTGCAAATTTGTTGCAAAGCATAACCAGCACAAGCAAATTTCCAGCCAATGGACCTCCGGGTTAAACCCAGAGGTCCATTAGGTGAAACATTGCTTGTGTTTTTTGTCGATATGTACAAAATTTGAAAGTTATAGCTTGGGTGATAACTCCACTCTGCAGGTGATGTAGTTACAATCCACTCTCCATGTACTGTATATCCACAAATTTTCAGCCTGTCTATGTAAAATCCATATTGTCACAAGATACTTTATATTGTTCCTAAAAAATGGAAAAGTGTGTTATATTGGCCACCTATGGGAAAATATTTAGTATTGTTATACCTATAAGCCTTATTTTGCTACTCTGTGAAAATTATCCATAGAATAGAGAGTAATCGCTTCACTGGACTGGTTATGTGAAATAATCCATGAGAGGTGAGGGATGTTGTACAAACATGAGTGCGCGAATGTGCACAAGTCTTTTTCAATATAGTCCCTTGCCTCGAATGAATTATTTCACGTAACCAGTCCAGTCAAACGATTACTCTGTTTATTACTTTTCATTATTAACGATAATTATATTATTTAACCCTTTACCTGATGTAACAGCAAAAAACGGCCAGTGCTATTCTCAAAACTCACCAATTAATTTTCATTAGTTTTTCATTTTTTGTCTCTAAAACATAGGTTATGACACCTCATTGGAACGAACTCATTGAGCTCGTTCCAATGAGGGGTCACAACCTATGTTTTTGAGACAAAAAATGAAAAAATTAGTTATTCAAGAATTTTTTTGCAAGTGTCGTTTGCTTTTCATGTTAGGTAAAGGGTTAAAAAAAGCAAAAAAAAACAATTAAGTCCCCATTACACCCACACAAAGCGTCTTCGTTTGTGCGCACAGATACATGACACCATTGTTGATTGCATAATTCACTTGTGAAGTTATCATTTATAATCAAACCTGGAAATCCCAGTAAATCACACTTTGGAAAGTAATAAATGAAAGTGAATCATTATATCCATCAACCATCTGAAGCCTTATTTTTCCACACAGTGAAAATTATTTGTTGTATAAATGTAACTGAAACTTCATCTCCATCAAGGCCCAGGAGGTGCTTGCAGTGGATACATTGCAAATTGAGGGGGGAGGGTGGGGGGGGGGGGACTTCGGTAAGTAAGATCATGAAGAGACTCCTCTGTCTGCAAATTAACTTGTTGATTGAAATTTTATATTTGTTGGATCATGGACACTGCAGTGGCCGGGGACTGGTCATTATCCACGTATGGGCAGTGATATCCACGCATGCATTTACCAGGTAATAAAAAATTATCACAAAAATTTTAATGAACTCCTTGCATGCTGCTGGCGAATATTCCTGCCCATGACAAGATTTCTCTTGACATTGAAATATGTATAATTTGGGCACATTTAACCTGATCTCTACCCTGTAAATTGAATGAATCTTACCGCCAATGATTTCTTGAGTTAAATTTAGAAGAAGTTTTCATCAAATCTAGTCATGGCTGCTTCACAGGTTTGATGAAAATTATCTTAAAAATACTCAGTGGGTTAAGAGTTAATGAACCACTGGGTTGTTAAAAATTAAATTTTTGATGATTATTCCTATAATTAGTGTTTGGAATCTAATATTATTGTGTCCATGGAAATTTTGCCCAAGTGACCAGTCCATGGTGGCCGTACTGTAAAGACCATATTTAGCACATTTATTTAACCCTTAGAGGCCTATTTCTGACTTTTCCGACTTCAGAACAGGTGGCTTTAACATGCCATCATGAGGAGATCCTGTTGACAACAGACCAAATACCTAAACAGTGGTTTGTAGTCAAGTCTTGGCTGCCTATTACTTAACTAGAAATCACTGATAAGCCATTGTACTATAGAGACTGTGGAATTGTGGGATTTCAAGACACTTCTTGTCCAGGCCCTTAGGGGTTAAACTATTAACAGTCCTTCTAACCAGGCCTGAAAATAAGCAGTCTGACATTTGCAGAATGGGGTCCCCAGAGGGTGAATTTGATGATGCTATCCCATACAGTGGGCCAATGTATCCCCTGGTTACCTCTCTCTGTTTAGTTTTGAGACCCTGATTCAGACTGAGGTTCACAGAGGGTAAATTTAGTGATGCTACCCTAGCATCACTAAATTCACTCTCTGGGGACCTCATTTTGAGGATGACAGTCGGCTTATTTTTTGGCTTGCTTTTAACAGTCCTATTAGTACTCTTTTGGTGGAGGCATGCAGTAAATATTTCAGTCTATTTATCAAAGAAATCAGTTGTTGATGAAAAGTGAAGTAGCAATTTTTGGAGTAAATTTAATTAGATGTAGAAACTTAACTCTAAGAAGCTGGGGAATCAGAATGAATTTATTAAACATGACATACTGCAAAAAACTTACAGTAAGGCAGGTGCTTCTAGTCAAGTGTCGTCTGCCTATTCAGGCAGACAACGCTTGACTAGAAGCACCTGCTCAGTGTTTAATTCTCCCCCAGGTCAAATATAGCTGAACCGTCACAGCCAGATTACCTGCCGTATTACATCACAGGCAGGCCTGAAAATAAGCAGTCTGACATTTGCACTATGAGGTTCCCACAGGGTGAATTTGATGATGCTATTCCATACAGTGGGCCAAGCTATCCTCTGGGTACTTCTTTCCGTTTAGTTTTGAGACCCTGATTCAGATTGAGGTTCACAGAGGGTAAATTTAGTGATGCTACCCTGCCATGCAGGGTAGCATTACTAAATTCACCCTCTGGGGACCTCATTTTACAGATGACAGTCTGCTTATTTTCTGGCTTGATCACAGGCAAGAAAACTCGACTCCCAGCTTCTAAGAGTTAATATCTTTTTGTGCCTCTTCGTACCTCCTAATGTTTAATGTGCCATACAAGTCTCAGAGTTTAATCCATTTATTTATTTATTGGGGTTTAAGGTCACATATTTCTGCACAATGGCTAATCATGACCATGACAGTTTTACGGGTGGAGGAAGCCGGAGTACACGGAGAGAACCACTGAGCAACGGCGAGCAACTGTCAGCTCCCCAACATACTAACTCCACACAAGCAGGGTTAGCATTGGTTGAAGACAAGTGCACCATCGACATGCAGTACGCCTTAGTA
Organism: Pictodentalium vernedei; assembly: GCA_031216915.1. Taxonomy (NCBI): domain Eukaryota; kingdom Metazoa; phylum Mollusca; class Scaphopoda; order Dentaliida; family Dentaliidae; genus Pictodentalium; species Pictodentalium vernedei. The sequence goes on from CM062292.1 coordinate 53,525,365, forward strand.
TATGACGTCTCCGTGCCCCCAGATGAGCAATGGGGGTGAAGTGTCTTGCCCAAGGACACAACGCAGTTGCCGGAGGTGGGATTCAAACAGTTTAATTCATGGAATTGAGAAGTGGCCTTTTTGGGGTGTGAGAACAGGGTGGCTCAGTGGTTATGTCATTGAACTTCAAACCGAGAGGCTCACAGTTCAGTCCTCACCAGGGGTAACAGCATTGTGTCCTGGGACAAGGCATTTAATCCCGATTGCCCACATTGGGGCATGGTGGTGCTGTGAACTAAGGCATACTGCACGTCGATGGTGCACCTGTCTTCAACCAATGCTAACCCTACTTGTGTGGAGTTAGTATGTTGGTGTGTACGACAGTTGCTAGCTGTTGCTTGGTGGATCTCTCTGGGTCCTCCAGGTTCCTCCTCCTACAAAACTGTCTGACATGAAGTGACCTTGGCTGTTGAAAATGTTGTTAAACTCCAATAAATAAATAAATAAATAAATAAATAAATAAATAAATTTTGGGGGAGTGAGACCAAACCTGTTCAGTATAAGCAAACAATGTGATAATTCTTGGAAATCCAATATTTCTGTAGTGCCTGACAATTCATCAGATACCATAGACCTATTCTGATCCCTGGAATTGAGAAACTTTAACCCTTCACCTAATATGAAAAACAGTACGACACTTGCAAACAAAATTCTTGAATAACTAATTTTTAGCTCAACTTTGACGAAGTCAAATTTGAGCTATTGTCATGGCCCATCGTCCGTCCGTCCGTCTGTCCGTACGTCAACAATTGGCTATGGCTCGGGCTAGAGGTCGTATTTATGAACCGATCTTTACGAAACTTCTTGTGTACCTTTGTTATGACCCTGGGACAGGAACGAGTGTTTTTACGTGTGGTCCGAAATTCAAGATGGCTGCCAGCGGCCATTTTGTACCGATGATGCAAAAATCAGTTTTTTGTACAGAACTTCTGTATGAAAGTTCTGATTTGAATAAAGTTTTGTATAAATGTTTAGTACCATGAGATACATCACATATAATACGGGTTTTTTTCTCGTGCGTAAATTATGCAAATTAGACTGACTTTGATTTATTTAGTGTTACTTTCAGAGCTGTAAATGCCAAGCTGCTATGGCTTGGGCTAGAGGCCGTATTTATGAACCAATCTTTACGAAACTTCTTGGGTACCTTTGTTATGACCCTGGGACGGGAACGAGTGTTTTTGGGTATGGTCCAAAATTCAAGATGGCTGCCAGTGGCCATTTTGTACCGATGATGCAAAAATCAGTTTTTTGTACAGAACTTCTGTATGAAAGTTCTGATTTGAATAAAGTTTTGTATAAATGTATAGTACAATGGGATACATCACATATAATACGGGTTTTTTTCTCGTGCGTAAATTATGCAAATTAGACTAACTTTGATTTATTTAGTGTTACTTTCAGAGCTGTAAGCGCCAAGCTGCTATGGCTCGGGCTAGAGGCTGTATTTATGAACCAATCTTTACGAAACTTCTTGGGTACCTTTGTTCTGACCGTGGGACGAGAACGAGTGTTTTTGGGTGCAGTCCCAAATTCCAGATGGCTGCCAGCAGCCATTTTGTACCGACGATGCCGAAATCTGTTTTTTGTACAGAACTTCCATATGAAAGCTCTGATTTGAATAATTTTTTGTATGAATGTTTAATACCATGGGATACATTACATATATTACAGGTTTTTTCTTGTGCGTAAATTATGCAAATTAGGCTAACTTTGATTTATTTAGTGTTACTTTCAGCACTGTGAGTGCAAATCCCAATACGGCTCGGGCTAGAGGCCGTATTTATGAACCGATCTTCACGAAACTTCTTGGGTACCTTTGTTATCACTGTGGGACGAGAAGGAGTGTTTTGGGGTCCAGTCTGAAATTCAAGATGGCCGCCCAGCAGCCATTTTGTTCAAAATTAAGTGCAATCAGATTTTTGCGCAGAACTTCCAAATGAAAGATCTGATTTGAATAAATTTTTGTATGAATGTTTAGTACCATGGGATACATTACATATAATACAGAGTTTTTCTTGTGAATAAATTATGCAAATTAGGGGTCCGGGTGGGACTTAGAAAATTTTGGACCAAAATCCGGAAATTAGTTTTTTGGTTTTTTATGCGTTTTGGTCAATTTTAAGACAAAAAAAAAAAAATTTTTTTTACACTGATAATTTGGGGTCCGGGTGGGACTTAGAAAATTTTGGACCAAAATCCGAAAATTAGTTTTTTGTGTTTTGATGCATTTTGGTCAATTTTAAGAAGAAGAAGAAAAAATTTTAGTCTGAAAATATTTTGTTTGGGACTGAAAATTTCCACACAAAAATAATAATCTACAATGATTGGTCTTAATCTGTAGTCCATTACAGTCACCTTGTAATTCTTTTATTATTGTTGACTGGGCCAAAACAAATACTAATTCCTGTCATATTCATTATTCAGTTGTCTCGGTCACAGCAAGTACTAATTCCTGTCATATCCAAGTTGAGCTATAGAGTCATTGACTCTTTCATTTTCATTTTTTGTCTCAAAAACATAGGATATGACCCCTCATTGGAACGAGCTTGATGAGCTTGTTCCGAAGAGGAGTCATAGCCTATGTTTTTGAGACAGAAAATGAAAAAAATAATGAAAATTAATTGGCAATTTTTGAGAATTGCACTGGTCGGTTTTGGCCGTTACCCTGGGAAAAGGTTTTAGACGCCCTGGCAATAGAGCTGGCAGGTTATTATTTATCAGATTCGGTTTGGTTTCAGGGTAAAACCTCAGTTTGGGTTGAGTTCTGTGTTAAGAACATATAGTAAACGACACTTCAGGCCCCTTGACATCTACTCTAGGGCTGAAACGGTTGGATCATTTTCATAACCAACTAACCAAGAGCTATAACCGGATAATATCCAGTTATCCATGGCCATTATTTCACCAAATATGGGATCAAAACTATAGGAATTAGAAAGCAGTATTCTTAAACTATTCCATAGTGTTTATACAAATGAACATTGTCGAGTACTCGACAACATTCGTTGGTATACACACTACGGAATTGTCTCTGCGATTACTCATTACTCTCGGAGACTGCCGATCATTAACAAAGTCTTGAATGCCAAAGTCGCTTATTTCTCAATATATACAATGCAGCTTCGATGTGTAATCTATCACAAGGAGAAGCGGCAGATTTACTACGTTTTAAACGTGGAATGACGATCACTATTGATATTTCAGATAACCGATTGATGGTTTTTCTAATCGGTTAGATAGCTAACTGGTTTCAAACTTATTATCCGGTTAACCATTTCAGTACAGTAGAATCCTCTTAATTGGATATCCATTTTGGCAGTGAAAATTATTCAATTAACAGGAGTATACAATTAACAGGGATTAGGTCAGTTTCCTGTGTTCTGGAGGTAAACTGAGCATTTATTCTATTATATCTTGTTTGACAGAGCTCACAGAGCTCTGTCAAACAAGATATAATAGAATAAATGCACGTAGTGAATGTAGTGAGTCCAAAAAGGTTGATAAATAAGGGGAATTTGGTGCATGTCACAGTAATTTTTTCGACATATTACACAAATTTATATACAATTAACAGGAGTTTACTCTACAACCCATATGCAATTAACAGATCAAATTTGTACTGAAGGTATGGTAAATGGTTTTGTGTTTGAAAATTATATTCAATTAACAGGGATATACAATTAAGAGATATCCAATTAAGTGGGCTCCACTGTACTAATCTACTCTGTTTTGGGTTCTCATCTTGACACTTTCTCCCTTATTGACTTGTCTGGTGGACGATTTAATAAGGAAGAAAATGTGGCAATCAGAATGCGACGTATTCATCTATTAGGTGGATAGACTAAGTGACGAGAATGCATAATGCCACTAGTCCAGTTCCCTCCCTTTAACCCTTTACCCAATGCAGACGATATCAAAATTTATTATTTTAAATATCATTTTTTAAATATTTTCAAAAAAATTGAACAAAACCATATCATGTGACCCCCTCATTGGAATGAGTTTGACAAGCCCATTCCAAAGAGGGGTCACATGATATGGTTTTGTTGATATTTTTAAAAAAATAATATTTTTTCAGCTGCTGAATTTGATTATTACACAGGCGGATGTGAGCAATTCGTTGGATTCAATTTTGCCAGGTCTTGCAGTTCAGTTTTCCAGTTTGCCACAAACACCTCCAAAATGCTCAGCTCTTCCTGGCAACTCACCCAAGATCAAACCCTGCAAACCCTTGTAGTTCAGTGACAACATGTATGCATTTCATATGTCGAGAATTTGGCACTCCTTGCCGATTGCATACTGAGAGATGGTAGGATGAGCTAAGATGGTCAGTTCTGTTGGGAAGTTTTCTACCAATTTCACATCGGGAGTGAGGCTGAGAATTGGCCTTTAAAAAGCCTTGGATTAAATCCTGAACTATTTATTTGTTTATTCATTCAATACACCTCAACCTGTGATTACATCTCCCACTGTAACAGGAGGAGAGATAAGAGCGGGAGCCGGGGTTCGAACCGTCGACCTCTAGCACACAAAGTGACCGATTTACCACGAGACTAAGAGATCCAGACCAACCAGGCTGGTTGGTAAATGGCCTTTATACCTCGACCGCTCTACACCACAACTGTATTTATATCCATCTGCTCAATGATTCGTCACTTCACTAGTCTTCCCTGGGGAAGCATTGGAAGTGGAGAAGTGCTTGTTTACTGTTGTAGGCAAGCAATCCTTTACTAGTATTATAGGATCTGATAACCATCGCGGGCCCTAGATAATATGCTTCATATGCGTAAATAATTGGCTAAACTTGGCTATGTAGTCTCTATATTACCATTAACCCTTTACCCAATGCAGACGATATCAAAATTTATTATTTTAACCCCTTCACTCTGATGTCAAAATAACCAAAATTTCAGGAAGCTGTTTTTTCCCATAATGCATCTAGAAATTTAACCAATTCAATCTCGTTTGACAGAGCGCAATGAGCTCTGTCAAACGAGATTGAATTGGTTAAATTTCTAGTTGCATTATGGGAAATTGTTTCTGCCTGAAATATAGATATTTTGACATCAGTGTGCAGGGGGTTAAATATAATTTTTTGAAGCTTTTCAAAACAAAAAATTTCAACAAAACCATATCATGTGATCCCTCATTGGAATGAGCTCGTTGAGCTCGTTCCAATGAGGGGTCACATGATATGTTTTTTTTAAAATCTTTTGAAAAATAATATTTTTTCAATTGCTGAATTTGCATATCACACAGGCGGATGTGGTCGATTCATTGGGTAAAGGGTTAACCCTTTGCCCAACGCAGACGATATCAAAATTTATTATTTTAAATATCATTTTTTCAAATTTTTCAAAAACTTCAACAAAACCATATCATGTGACCCCTTGTGGGAACGAGCTCGATGAGATCGTTCCCACGAGGGGTCACATGATATGGTTTTGTTGAAATTTTTTGAAAAATAATATTTTTCAACTGCTGAATTTACATACTACGTGGGTGGATGCGGCCGATTCATTGGGTAAAGGGTTAATGCTGCAAATTACGTAATTAACCAACTAGTTTGAATAGCACAAGTCATAAACTGACAGATATATAGAGGATATCTAGTGTTTTTCACTGGGGTGAAAATGATCATTTATCTCGATCACAAGTGAGAAAATTTCCAGTATCCACTCAAAAAGGGAGCGCGGTGGCATAGTAGGTAGAGGTGCAGGCTGCAAGCCGAGAGGTCCTCGGTTCGAATCCCACCTGCGGCAACCGCCTTGTGTCCTTGGGCAAGACACTTCATCTCCATTGCCCGCATGGGGGCACGATGACGCCGTGTACTAAGGCGTACTGCACGTCGATGGTACGCATGTCTTCAACCAATCTAACCCTGCCTGTGCTGCAGTGCGGAGTTACGATGTTGGGGAGCTGGCAGCTGCTCGTCGTTGCTCGGTGGTTCTCTCCGGGTACTCCGGCTTCCTCCACCCGTAAAACTGTCACGGTCATGATTAGCCATTGTGCATAAATATGTGACCTTAAACACCAATAAGTAAATAAATAAATAAATCCACTCAATAACACTAGATTTTCTTTTTATTATATGCTTTTTATAAGAATCTGATAATTCCACTTGTTTCAACCTTGAATTGATGTATGAAAGTAAACAGCGCATTGATGTGGAAGTTTTTGCCTATCCTGAAAAGTTGGAAAATTATGATACAACATTTTGGAAGCCCATCAACTATATATGTTTTAAATAAACACAGCGGTGCCAATTTTTTTAACTGTTTTGCTCAAAGTGAATTAAACCTTTACCCAATGCAGATGATATCAAAATTTGTTATTTTACATTTTTTCAAATTTAAAATAAAATTTCAACAAAACCATCTCATGTGACCTCCTCATTGGAACGAGCTCGATGAGCTCGTTCCAATGAGGTGTCACACGACAAGGTTTTGTTGAAATATTTTGAAAAAATATTTTTTCAACTGCTCAGTTTGTAAAGTACAGGTAAAACTAGAAGTCCTGTCATGAAATGCGCACAAATTGCACGTTGATATGCGCGTTAATGTGCGCGTTATGACTCAATTAAAGCTGTCATATTCTGTACATATGGCCTGTGCACAGGCAATGTTTTAGCCAATGGACCTCCGGGTAACCCGGAGGTCCATTGGCAGAAACATTGCATGTGTTTGTTATGAGTAACCAGGAGAACCTGCCGTGCTTTGGTGCCATTTGATATGGCAATTGCGCGCAATTCCAACGCGCAATTAAGCCTAGATAAGAGCACTATTCGTGACAGGACTTCTAGTTTTAACTGTACGCAGGCGGATGCGACTAATTCGTTAGATAAAGGGATAATGTGAGTTTTATCCAGTGGCTTGTTATCAGAATCACCAGATAACCAAACTTAGTTTTGAATATGTTCTAGTAGATCTCATATTAACATGTATAACGTTCTAAATTTCATTAGATAATTTATTTATTTTCCCAAATGGGATCTTTGTATATTTCTTGTGCCTTTATCACTTGCCATCTTCTTTTACACTGAATTCAAAATTGGATACATCTTGTACCTCAACAAGTTTTGAACTCCTTTCCATCTATAAAAGGCAATTAATTGAAAATAGAATCTGCTTTCATTTTTGGAATTCACTGAAAAAAACCTTTCCACAATCCATTCCAATATGAGGGAAAAAGCTGAGTTTGCATGCTTTTTTGAGAATATTACTACCTGGTGCTGACCATTATGTTGGGTAAAGGGTTACTATGGATGAGATTTGCACTAATGCTGTACAGTGCACAGGGTTAGATACACAGTTAATAATGAAAATGTTTATGACCAGAAAGTGTTTTTAGCCCTGTGCAATGCACAATGTTAGTCACACTTTCTAGTCATAAAAAATCGGTAGTCATAACAAAATTACATGAAAATGTACACCCACTAAGGCTGTGTCATTGACACTTTCATTATTTTTGGAATTTGCTAAAAATAAAACTTTCCACAATCCATTCCAATAAGGAGTCATAAGCTGATTTTAAATACTTTCTGAGAATATTTCTGACGGGTTTTGACCATTATGTTGTGTAAAGAGTTGCAATAGATGAGATTTATATTAACCCTTTGCCGACGCAGACGATATCAAAATTTATTACAGTTAAAACTAGAAGTCCTGTCATGAAATGCGCACAAATAGCACGTTGATATGCGCGTTAATATGCATGTTATGGCCGGCCTAAGTAAAGCTATCAAATTCTGTACATATGGCCTGTGCACAAGCAATGTTTCAGCCAATGGACCTCCGGGTAACCCGGAGGTCCATTGGCAGAAACATTGCATGTGTTTGCTATGGGTAACCAGGGGAACCTGCCGTGGTTTGGATGCCATTCGATATGGCATTTGCGCGCAATTCCAATGCGCAATTAAGCCTAGATAAGCGCACTATTCGTGACAAGACTTCTAGTTTTAACTGTATTTTGAAAAAAATTTTTAAAAAATTTTTCCAAAAATTTCAACAAAACCATATCATGTGACCCCTCTTTGGAACGAGCTCAATGAAAATTCAATTTTTTCAACTGCTCAATTTGCATATTATGCAGGCGGATTCGATCGATTCGTTAGGTAAAGGTTAAGGCTGTAGAGTGCGTGCACAGGGTTAATTACTCAGTTAATGAAAATATTTTATCACCAAAAAAGGATGGTTATAAAAAATTGGTAACTACCACATCACACAATACATGAAAATGTACACTCACTAAGGCTGTGCAATGCATAGGGTTACTCACACAATAGAGATGATCTTATTTAAAACCAGAAAGAAAAGAATGACTTTAACCCTGTACAGTAGATGGTAAGCTGACATATACTGTCTAACTATAGACACTGCACAAGATTAGTTGGTTGGCTGCCATATCAACTGCATACACACTACATGAAAATATACACTAACTAAGGCTGTAAAAAATGCACAGGGTTAAAAGGGTACAAGTTACATAGAGTGCAGGATTCAAGGAAATGATGGAAATACTTACAGTTAAAACTAGAAGTCCTGTCACGAATAGTGCGCTTTTCTAGGCTTAATTGCGCGTTGGAATTGCGCGCAATCGCCATATCGAATGGCATCCAAAGCACGGCAGGTTCTCCTGGTTACTCAAAGCAAACACAGGCAATGTTTCTGCCAATGGACCTCCGGGGTACCCGGAGGTCCATTGGATGAAACATTGCTTGTGCACAGGCCATATGTACAGAATTTGATAGCTTTAATTAGGCCATAACGCATACATTAACGCGCATATCAACATGCTATTTGTGCGCATTTCATGACAGGACTTCTAGTTTTAACTGTATACTGGATTGTGGTAGTTTTTTTAAAGTGAATACTAAAAATTAAAACATATTCTATTTTCATTTAATAGCTTGTTACATGAACAAGATTTCTTTTTTAACATCAGAAACAGCCAGCAACATTATTTAGTCTCATGTTGAATACAGCCCTGTTAATCAATAACCATTTTGCAAGTGGAAAATAGTAAATGAACATGAGTATTCAAATAACCAGAGTTTGATCACTTTTTCAGATTTTGGTGATGATTTGGGTATTTGTTTGACGTCATGGAGCTATTAGATCTTTGTCAAACAATATGCGATACAATTAATGTAATGTTTATCCTGAGTTTTGGGCCCTGGGAATCATACATTTTCGATTCAAATCATATCTTGAATTAAAGCATGTCTATCATTTAAAATTGAATTGAACCTCAAATCAAACCTCAAATCAAATCAGTGGGACCTTGAAGATGACCAATGGGGAGCGCGGTGGCTCAGTAGGTAGAGGTGCAGGCTGCAAGCCGTGAGGTCCTCTGTTCGAATCCCACCTGCGGCAACCGCGTTGTGTCCTTGGGTAAGACACTTCATCTCCATTGCCCGAGTGGGGGCACGGTGGTGCTGTGTACTAAGGCGTACTGCACGTCGATGGTGCACTTGTCTTCAACCAATGCTAACCCTGCTTGTGTGGAGTTTGTATGTTGGGAAGCTGACAGTTGCTTGGCATTGCTCAGTGGTTCTCCGGCTTCCTCCACCCGTAAAACTGTTCGCTGTCATTATTAGCCATTGTGCATAAATATGTGACCTTAAACACCAATAAATAAATAAATAAGATGACCAATTCGGGGGGGTTGGGCTACTATAAACCTGATTTTTTCCGACTGCGATGACTCATGTCCGACTCCCCATGGGAACCCCGGGAAGTAAGCAGTACTTGTTTACTGTGGTAAATCAGTTCCGCTTTACTAGTAAAATAGGACCCAGTCACCAATGCTTGGGGTGAAAGTCCTCTAAAATGGGCAACATGTTGATCAACGATTGACTAAACTTGACTTCATCTCCATGTTGTGTCACGATTAGCCATGGTGCATAAATATGTGACGTTAACCACCAACAACAAACTCATGTCCGACTGATAAAATAATTCAACTGCATCATCAAGGCATGCCTTCATTGAAGGCATGCCTTGATGATGTAGTTGGAATATTACCCTGTAAGGATAAACGTTTATCATCAAGATTGCTTGAAAACCTTAAATTTGCATTTAACAGTGGTACAGGGGGCGCGGTGGCTCAGTAGGTAGAGGTGGAGGCTGCAAGCTGAGAGGTTCTCAGTTTGAATCCCACCTGCAGCAAACCGCATTGTGTCCTTGGGCAAGACACTTCACGGGGCACGGTGGCATTGTGTAATAAGGTGCACCTGTCTTCAACCAATGCTAACCCTACTTACGTGGAGTTAGTATGTTGGGGAGCTGACAGTTGCTTGCCGTTGCTTGGTGGTTCTCTCCAGATACTCCGGCTTCCTCCACCCACAAAACTGTCATGGTCATCATTAGCCATTGTGCAGAAATATGTGACCTTAAACACCAAAAAATAAATAATAAATAAATTCACAGTGGTAGGGATTAGTGAGATTGGAATTAGCATTGCTGCTGGCACAAGTGCAGATGTTATTTATGTTAACACTTTGAGACTTTAATTATACTGACGTTCAAACGTCACTGGGAATTCAGTTTCTTCAACGTTTTTCAAAATGTACAAAAAGGCCAAAAAAAATTAAAAATCTGTTTCTCAGGCCCTCCTGCATGGTCCTTTTGGCTGCCGCATGCTCTCTTTTTATAACAAATATAAACTTAAAAAATAAAAATTAAATGGTTTATGTCTGATATTTTACCCAAATTAATAAAATTGATAAATTTGCCCCTTGAGTGCAAGAAGGCTTTGCAATGCTTCAGCATTGCAAAGCCTTCTTGCTCTCAAGGGATGAAATACACCACCACCCATTCTATTCTGTAGAATATATGAGGCCTACAACATAAACCAGGAACATGAACTTTTGATGGCAAAGAAATAATTACAGAATAAAATATAAAATAAAAAAACGCTCACCCGCATGAAATGTTACAAATAATGGCCTGAGAAACAGAAGATCTACTTTGTGTGGCCAAAACAAGATATTTTTCACATTAGTGATTAACTTGATGAGGGCTAGATTATTGTTGGTGGTCTGAATTTGTTATTCAAAACTTGTTTTATTACAAATTATTGGAGAGTGCCCACAGGCACTCTCCAATAATTTGTAATAAAACAAATTTATATAGACAAAATATTATTTGTGTTTGACTGAATATGAAATATAAGCAAGGAAAGTGTTGGCTTTTGCTCTGGTGTCCTCATTTTTTGAAAGCCGTGATAGTGGCTTCTAGCACTCAACAAGTTAAGAATTCTTAATTTTTCAAGCTGCGATAACATTTGGCTCAACGGTTGTCACTGAGCACTGTTCGGGAGAAAATAGGAATTGAGGTTAAAACTTAATCGAAATTTATAACAATCGAAATAATAATAATCGAAATAATAATAATCGAAAATTAATAACAAAACAAATGACCACAAAGTATTAACGCGCTGTTTGATTTTGTACGTCATAAAACGTACAAAAGTATCAAAGGTTTAATCTAGCCGAAGTAACACTCAGTCTTTTATTTCAATATTATTTATGTACAATTACCATCTGAACTATACGTTTTGTGAGGTGATAAAGATGACCGATACCAAGAAATAATCCTATGAAAGAGATTTCAAGAGGAAATTAATTGACCAAATATCTACTTAAGATTTGAAATCAAATCGATTCTCGAAGTTTTCGCAGGTCCCTATGAAAGTACTAAGTCCAAAGAGGTCTTGGGCATTTTGGGAGTTGGCTGTTTTCATTTTTAGCTTAACTTGACAAAGTCAAAGTTTTCGCAGGTCCCTATGAAAATACTTAAGTCCAAAGAGGTCTTGGACATTTTGGGAGTTGGCTGTTTAGATTTTTAGCTTAACTTGACAAAGTCAAGATAAGCTATTGCCATCATGTGTGCGGGAGTCTGTCAGCTGTGAGTCTGTTCACATTTTCTTTAGCACAGACTACACCCCGTAGTTCTTGTCCAATCCTCTCAACATTTCATATGCAGGTTCGAGGTCATGTCGAGATGAGAACGTCCTTTTTTGGTTGCGTGACGGCTACGCAAGCCTGAAACCTGAAAAAATTTAGCACGGTCTACAGGTTGTATTTATGAAGGGATTTCTTAGTAACTTTGTAGAATGACTCCGAATAATGTCCAGACAAAAATGTCCCTTTTTGGTCGTGATTATTCAACTGTGATGGGTGCTTTGAATTTATGCTAACTGCACTGTTCAGTGGTTATATATTTCTCCACCTATAAAGCCGTCTGACATGACATGACCCATGCTATTGAAAGTGTTGTTAACCCTTTACCCAACACAGACGATATCAAAATTTATTCTTTTAAATATCATTTTTTAAATTTTTTCAAAAAATTTCAACAAAACCATATCATGTGACCCCTCTTTGGAATGAGCTCGACGAGCTCGTTCCAAAGAGGGGTCACATGATATGGTTTTGTTGAAATTTTTCGAAAAATAATATTTTTTCAGCTGCTGAATTTGCATATTACGCGGGTGGATGCGGGCGATTCGTTGGGTAAAGGGTTAAATCCTAACAAATAAATTCAATAAAGTGAAACTAACTTTGAAAAAAAGAGAATAAAAATGATAAATTTCATCATTGTAAATATACCATCAGCGTCCAAAATGGCCAGGCAATAAACTTACATGAACTTTGACAGCAACCTGGCAACCCTGTGTTTTAACGTATTCTACAGTACAGTCTGCGTGGACTGGTCACTTTCCACGCATGGGCAATATTTCCACGGACACAATAATATTAGATTCCAAACACTAATTACAGGAATAATCATAAAAAATTAAATTAATGAAGCACCAGGTACAACCCGGTGCTTCATTAATTAAAATTTTGCTAATGATGATTTTTACCACCTGGTAAACAGATGCGTGGACATAACTGCCCACGTGTGGATTACGACCAATCCACGGCGACTGTACTGTAATTGAATGTTTATTGAGATGTTTTATAATCTGTTAGTTATTACTGATGCTGTGTAAGTTACAGACCACATACATAAAAAGGGAGCACCGTGGCTCAATGGTAGACTGTTGGACTTCTATGCCAGAGGTCCCGAGATCGATCCCCGTCCTGAACGACCTGCGTTGTGTCCTTGGGCAAGGCACTTTATCGCCATCGTGCCTACAGGGCGCCATGTACTAAGGCGTACTGCATGTCGATGGTGTACATGTCTTCAACTGCTGTAACCCTGCTTGAGCAGAGCTTGAACAGAGTTAGAATGTTGAGGAGCTGACAGTTGCTCATCGATGCTCGGTGATTCTCTCCGGGTACTCCGGCTTTCTCCACCCATAAAACTGTCACGATTAGCCATTGTTCATAAGTATGTGACCTTAAACTCCAATAAATAAATAAATACATAAAAAAGAAAAATTTGAAAATCTCAGTTTTATTCCAATTACCTGTACAACAGCAAACGGAAAATTGTACAGTGTTCCATCAGTGATGAGAAAACATTCCCGAGCAAGATATTTGTTATATAAAGTTCCAAAATTCCCACCATGGACACAGAATTTTGACACATTTAACCAAATTTATCCCCCGTACATTGCATGGACATGTTGACCAATGATTTCTTGAGATACATTTAGATGAATTTTTCATCAAATCTAGTCATGGCTGCTTTGCAGCAGCCATGACTAGATTTGATGAAAAATAATTTGAAAATACTCAACAAGTTAAGAGTCACTTATGCTTAAATTTGTGTGTTTAGTTTCTAATTGCACCAATAATAACTAAACAGATTGAAACAGTGTGTTAATAAATGAGAATAATTTTTGAAACAATGGGGTTGTGTGAGGCTGTATAGAGTTGTGGTAATTAGTTAGACAATTTATTACATATCATGGTTTGTATGTTACAAATGTTATAACTGTTTTTTGTTACGTTGAATAAATTATTTATTAAGTCCATTCTACTTTGTTTTTAATTTTCTATCCATTTTCTAATTTTAAGATTTGTGAACATTCTTTCAGCTTACCAAGACACACATTTGATTTAGGCACTGATTTTAAAAGTGGACGAGTTGAATTTTAGATTTGCAGTTTTATAATGTGTTTGTGCGTGTGTGGAAAGGTGTGAGGTGGGGTGGGAATGCATCGGTGTTTCGTTTTCAAAAACTGTCCTTTGTATTAGCATGAATGTACTGTTCACCTGGTTGAATGCTGGAAGCCACTGTCATGGCACTCTCCAAAAAATTGTAACAAGACAATTATTTATGCACCAAATTTGCTAAACTGAGGCTATCCTTGCTAGTAGCACAATATCATTGCAAAAAATGTCAAAATGTGAATAGAACCACACAAAAATATGCATGTTACCATCCAGCTTTTGAATATAATTCAGCAATCCACCAGTTAAAATAACTTTGAACGGGGGCGCGGTGATGTCACGGTAACCGGTTCTCATCAGATCACCGAAGTTAAGCAATGTCGAGCGCGGTTAGCAGTTGGATGGGTGCCCATTTCAGCGACTGATTCGCGCTCCCGTGTTGTGTCCTTGGGCAAGGCACTTCACACCGATTGCCTACATGGGGTCACGATGCCACTGTGTACTAAGGCGTACTGCACGTCGATAGTGCGCATGTCTTCAACCAATCTAACCCTGCCTGTGCCGCGGTGCAGAGTTCAGAGTTACGATGTTGGACGGCTGACAGCTGCTCGTCGTTGCTTGGTGGTTCTCTCCGGCTTCCTCCACCCGTAAACCTGTCACCGACATGATATGACCCTGGCAGTTAATGTGTCGTTAATCACTAATAAAAAAAAATAAATAAAAGTAATAACTTTGAACTACCATTGCTAGTCGCAATGGTAGTAAACAGTTGTTTTCAACATTTCCCTCACATTTTGATTCACATTGATAATTTCCAAGTATTAATATAGAACCACATTCAAAGTATATATACGGAACCACATGCCCGAATGCCAGCGCAGAAGGATAAAAAGAGAGGTCACAGGTCTCGAGTTTTATCCTTCTGCGATGGCACAAGTGCCATATCGATTAACCTATTCACACGCGTGTCATTCTGTGTTTATATTAGGCACCTTCACGCCTGTAAAATTAATTATTAGAAGGACACTCAGCGATTCATTTGACAACTATCAACAAAAACAACACATTTTATCGCCAACCAAATTTGCGAGGGGAACCCGTGTTACTACTTCGTCACCTGAGTTCCAATGTGTTCTATGTGCCTACTGGCGTGCCTACTGGCATATAAAACACATTGTAACTCAGGGGACGATTTTCAGCTATCGCCAGGGATTCAAACTGTTATTGCATTGCACGATTTGTAGAAAATTTCAGTGAAAATTTGCTTCTATTTAAAAAATAGCCCGTCAACGATTTCCGTTCCGTACATATGTGTGGAACATATTTTTATTTTCTGCATGGTTTAGTATTGCTGTAGATGGGGATTACATAGAACAGGCATGTAATAAAGGCGAGACAATGCAAAGTTGTCATGAAGATGTGAGCAACTGCAGGTTAACAGGACACCACAGATTATGTTTGGTTGGACTACCGTTGTGTTGTAGGATATAATTGATGATTTTGCTTTGCTTCCACCTTTTACTGCCACACAGGGGCTTTGTTATGAAAATGTAGTACAGTGGGACCCACTTAATTGGATATCTCTTAATTGTATATCCCTGTTAACTGAATATAATTTTCGAACACAAAACGATTTACCATACCTTCAGTACAAATTTGATCTGTTAATTGCATATGGGTTGTAGAGTGAACTCCTGTTAATTGTATATAAATTTTTGTAATATGTCGAAAAAGTTACTGACATGCACCAAATTCCCCTTATTTATCAACCCTTTTGACTTTACTACATCCAATACAGGCATTTATTCTATTATAGCTTGTTTGACAGAGCTCTGTGAGCTCTGTCAAACAAGATATAATAGAAAAAATGCTTAGTTTACCTCCAGAACACAGGAAACTGACCCAATCCCTGTTAATTGTATACTCCTGTTAATTGAATAATTTTCACTGGCAAAATGGATATTCAATTAACCCTTTACCTAACGTAACGGCCAAAACCGGCCAGCGCTATTCTCAAAAATCGCCAATTAATTTTCACTATTTTTTTCATTTTTGTCTCAAAAACATAGGTTATGACCCCTCGTTGGAACGAGCTCGTTCCAACGAGGGGTCACAACCTATGCTTTTGAGACAAAAAATGAAAAAAATTAGTTATTCAAGAATTATTTTTGCAAGTGTCGTCTGCTTTTCATGTTAGGTAAAGGGTTAAGAGGATTCTACTGTACCAATTTAACTGTATTACATGTAAGAAATATTGACGATCTTCTGAAAAAATTATGGAGCAAGTAAGCCCTTTCGAGTGCATTGTGAGTTTCCATTATGCAGAGAAGTGAAACAGGGCTAGATTAATACCTGCGTCCTTTACTTGTGATACAGAAACCCAGTAATCAATGCTGGACGAGTTTTGAATTATTATTATTATTATTTATTGGTGTTTAAGGTCACATACTTATGCACAATGGCTAATCGTGACCGTGACTGTTTTACGGGTGTAGGAAGCCGGAGTACCCGGAGAGAACCACCGAGCAACTGTCAGCTCTCCAACATCGTAACTCTGAACTCTGCACCGCAGCACAGGAAGGGTTAGATTGGTTGAAGACATGCGCACCATCGACGTGCAGTACGCCTCAGTACACAGCGTCACGTGCCCCATGTAGGCAATCGGAGTGAAGTGTCTTGCCCAAGGACACAACGCGGTTGCCGCAGGTGGGATTCGAACCGAGGCCTTCTCGGCTTGCATCCTGCACCTCTACCAACTGAGCCACCGCGCCACCGACGAGTTTTGAAAATGTGATGGCTGGACCCATTACTTAAAGAATCATCCACATGGCTGCACAATTTACAAATTGAGCTGTTAAAGAAAAAAAAATAAATACTATTAAATAAATTCCATATCATATCACCCAGAATTGGAACGAGCTCCTTGCACTCCTTCTAAAGAGGGGGCGGGGGGGGGGGGGGGGGGGGGGCACATGATAATGTTTTTTAAATCTTTCGAACAATTTGAAAAAGTAAAAAAAAACAAATTTTGTGATCGTGTGTATTAGAGGAAGGGTTTAAGCACACAGACTGGATTGGCCAAATCTTGACATTATAAGTACTTTGTAGTGGTGTGGTCATGACTATCGGAGTGTGCGAAGTGCCTTATGAATTCCTCTTAATTTTTAGACATAAAAATTTGACGTTTTGCAGTCATTTCTTCATCCATCTAGACCAAAACCATCACATAGAGTGCTCACAGTGAGGAAGATTTGACTTTGAAATTTGTTCAGTTTTGTAAATATGGGTTGCAAAAGGCATTGAAAAGTTGTGTCGTATTTTTGTTGGTTATCGATATGCTCTAAATGTGAACCGGACGGGACTAAGCATAGAGGCGGCGGAACCAGGGGGATACAGGAGGCACGTGCCCCTCTACTTTTTTCCGCAGACATATTGCGCGGTTACACACTAATTTAAAATGGGCGCTTGCAAACGTGTCAATCAACACACACAGGCATTCCTGAATTTCCTGTAATATATTATCTGCATATCCAAGCAACATATGGTAAAAGAATCCCACCTTTGGTCGCTTCGGTCCGTTTCTTCTCCTTCACCCATCTTCCAACCTGAAGGCTAGCCTTCGGGTTGGAAGATGACAAGTAGGTAAAATGTTTTGGACAGTGGCCACACCGAGAGACGTAGTATGTCACTGTACTTTTACTGATACACGGTTGTAACTTTTTTCCCACTGGGACAAACTATGATAACCTTGAAAAGTTGTGCCCCTCCATTTTTATTGAGATTCCATCGCCTCTGACTGAGCATTTTCGATAATTTTGAGAAAAAGGCCATCTTTCTGTTTTACTCTAAAAGAGGGAAGCCCAAAATTATACCATGACCTAATCTTTTTAAGTAGAGTGATATCTGGCATGTATTTGAAAAGTTGTGCCCCTCCACTTTTACTGAGCTTCCACCGCCACTGACTGAGCATTTTCGAGAATTTTGAGAAAAAATGCCATCTTTCCGTTTTACCCTTATAGAGGGAAGCCCAAAATTATACCATGACCTAATCTTTTTAAGTAGAGTGATATCTGGCATGTATTCTTTTTAACACTCAAGTCCCCATACAGCCCCCAATCTGGCCCTTTTATCTTTACGTTATTCCAAGTGTATTTTTATTGGGGCCAAACGACACTTACGACAGCCTTACAATTTTACGGATGAATGAAGCCGGAGTACCCGGAGAAAACTACCGCTCAACTGTCAGGACTGCACAACGTAGTAATTCCACACAAGCAGGGTTAGCATTGGTTGAAGACAAGCGCACAATCGGCATGCAGTACGCCTTAGAATACAGCGCGACCGTGCCCCCTTGGGGGCAATTGGGATTAAGTGCCTTGCCCAAGGACACAATGCGGTTACTCCTGGTTAGGATCGAACAGTGAACCTTTCGGTATGCCATAACCACTGAGACACCGTGCTCCCTCCAGGTGTATTCACCCATGAGAAATCTACTGGTAGGGGGCATTTGTCAAAAAAGTGTTTTACAACATTGTTGGCTGTCTGTACAGGCAGAAACACTTTCAAGCCATCTGTAGCTGTGTACACGTATACACGGTACTTATGGACGTAAAATTAATCCAAAGACTTGAGGGTTAATTAAAATGACAACAGTGTTCCATCACTGTTGGCTGCCTGTAAAGGCAGAAACACTATCAAGTCATCTGTAGCTGTAGCTGTCTACATGTATACAGGGTACTTATGGACGTACCATTAATCC
The DNA here is from genome assembly GCA_031216915.1 of Pictodentalium vernedei. Taxonomy (NCBI): domain Eukaryota; kingdom Metazoa; phylum Mollusca; class Scaphopoda; order Dentaliida; family Dentaliidae; genus Pictodentalium; species Pictodentalium vernedei. The sequence goes on from CM062292.1 coordinate 53,544,234, forward strand.
AAGGTCTTAAGGGTTAATTAAAATGACAACATTTGACACTTGGGCATCAAATGGTGGAACTATCGGAAGGATGGGTTCTCCAGGCAATATAATCTTACTTATCATGCGAGATTATATCAGAAGGATGGGTTCTCCAGGCAATATAATCTTACAAATCATGCGAGATTATATCAGAAGGATGGGTTCTCCAGGCAATATAATCTTACTAATCATGCGAGATTATATCGGAAGGATGGGTTCTCCAGGCAATATAACCTTACTCATCATACAAGATCATATCGGAAGGATGGGTTCTCCAGACTCCAGGGAATATAATCTTGCTTATCATGCGAGATTGTATCGGAAGGATGGGTTCTCCAGGCAATATAATGTTACTAATCATGCGAGATTATATCGGAAGGATGGGTTCTCCAGGCAATATAATCTTACTAATCATGCGAGATTATATCGGAAGGATGGGTTCTCCAGGCAATATAATCTTACTAATCAAGCGGGATTATATCGGAAAGATGGGTTCTCCAGGCAATATAATCTTACTAATCATGCGAGATTATATAGGAAGGATGGGTTCTCCAGGCAATATAATCTTACTAATCATGCGAGATTATATCGGAAAGATGGGTTCTCCAGGCAATATAATCTTACTAATCATGCGAGATTATATCGGAAAGATGGGTTCTCCAGACAACATAATCTTACTAATCAAGCGAGATTATATCGGAAAGATGGGTTCTCCAGGCAATATAATCTTACTAATCATGCGAGATTATATCGGAAAGATGGGTTCTCCAGGCAATATAATCTTACTAATCATGCAAGATTATATCGGAAAGATGGGTTTTCCAGGCAATATAATCTTACTAATCATGCAAGATTATATCGGAAGGATGGGTTCTCCAGGCAATATAATCTTACTAATCATGCGAGATTATATCGGAAAGATGGGTTCTCCAGGCAATATAATCTTACTAATCATGCGAGATTATATCGGAAAGATGGGTTCTCCAGGCAATATAATCTTACTAATCATGCGAGATTATATCGGAAAGATGGGTTCTCCAGGCAATATAATCTTACTAATCATGCAAGATTATATCGGAAGGATGGGTTCTCCAGGCAATATAATCTTACTAATCATGCAAGATTATATCGGAAAGATGGGTTCTCCAGGCAATATAATCTTACTAATCATGCGAGATTATATCGGAAAGATGGGTTCTCCAGGCAATATAATCTTACTAATCATGCGAGATTATATCGGAAAGATGGGTTCTCCAGGCAATATAATCTTACTAATCATGCGAGATTATATCGGAAAGATGGGTTCTCTGGGCAATATGAACTTACTAATCAAGCGAGATTATATCAGAAGGATGGGTTCTCCAGGCAATATAATCTTACTAATCATGCAAGATTAATTCGGAAGGATGGGTTCTCTGGGCAATATAATCTTACTAATCATGCGAGATTATATCGGAAAGATGGGTTCTCCAGGCAATATAATCTTACTAATCATGCGAGATTAATTTGGAAGGATGGGTTCTCTGGGCAATATAATCTTACTTATCATGCGAGATTATATCGGAAGGATGGGTTCTCCAGGCAATATAATCTTACTAATCATGCGAGATTAATTTGGAAGGATGGTTTCTCTGGGCAATATGAAATTACTAATCAAGCGAGATTTCTTGGAAGAATGGGTTCTCCAGGCAATATAATCTTACTAATCTTGCGAGATTATATCGGAAGGATGGGTTCTCCAGGCAATATAATCTCACTAATCATGCGAGATTATATCGGAAGAATGGGTTCTCCAGGCAATATAATCTTACTAATCATGCGAGATTATATCGGAAGGATGGGTTCTCCAGGCAATATAATCTCACTAATCATGCGAGATTATATCGGAAGAATGGGTTCTCCAGGCAATATAATCTTACTAATCATGCGAGATTATATCGGAAGGATGGGTTCTCCAGGCAATATAATCTCACTAATCATGCGAGATTATATCAGAAGAATGGGTTCTCCAGGCAATATAATCTTACTAATCATGCGAGATTATATCGGAAGGATGGGTTCTCCAGGCAACATAATCTTACTAATCATGCGAGATTATATCGGAAAGATGGGTTCTCTGGGCAATATGAACTTACTAATCAAGCGAGATTATATCAGAAGGATGGGTTCTCCAGGCAATATAATCTTACTGATCATGCGAGATTAATTCGGAAGGATGGGTTCTCTGGGCAATATAATCTTACTAATCATGCGAGATTATATCAGAAGGATGGGTTCTCCAGGCAATATAATCTTACTAATCATGCAAGATTATATCGGAAGGATGGGTTCTCCAGGCAATATAATCTTACTAATCAAGCGAGATTATATCAGAAGGATGGGTTCTCCAGGCAATATAATCTTACTGATCATGCGAGATTATATCGGAAGAATGGGTTCTCCAGGCAATATAATCTTACTAATCATGCGAGATTAATTTGGAAGGATGGGTTCTCTGGGCAATATAATCTTACTAATCATGCGAGATTATATCGGAGGGATGGGTTCTCCAGGCAATATAATCTTACTAATCATGAGAGATTATATCGGAAAGATGGGTTCTCCAGGCAATATAATCTTACTAATCATGCGAGATTATATCGGAAAGATGGGTTATCCAGGCAATATAATCTTACTAATCATGCAAGATTATATCGGAAGGATGGGTTCTCCAGGCAATATAATCTTACTAATCATGCGAGATTATATCGGAAAGATGGGTTCTCTAGGCAATATAATCTTACTAATCATGCGAGATTATATCGGAAGAATGGGTTCTCCAGGCAATATAATCTTACTAATCATGCGAGATTAATTCGGAAGGATGGGTTCTCTGGGCAATATAATCCTACTAATCATGCAAGATTATATTGAAAGGATGGGTTCTCCAGGCAATATAATCTTACTAATCATGCAAGATTATATCGGAAGGATGGGTTCTCCAGGCAATATAATCTTACTAATCATGCGAGATTATATCGGAAAGATGGGTTCTCTAGGCAATATAATCTTACTAATCATGAGAGATTATATCGGAAGAATGGGTTCTCCAGGCAATATAATCTTACTAATCATGCGAGATTAATTCGGAAGGATGGGTTCTCTGGGCAATATAATCCTACTAATCATGCAAGATTATATTGAAAGGATGGGTTCTCCAGGCAATATAATCTTACTAATCATGCGAGATTATATCGGAAAGATGGGTTCTCCAGGCAATATAATCTTACTAATCATGCAAGATTATATCGGAAGGATGGGTTCTCCAGGCAATATAATCTTACTAATCATGCGAGATTATATCGGAAAGATGGGTTCTCCAGGCAATATAATCTTACTAATCATGAGAGATTATATCAGAAGGATGGGTTCTCCAGGCAATATAATCTTACTAATCATGCGAGATTATATCGGAAAGATGGGTTCTCCAGGCAATATAATCTTACTTATCATGCGAGATTATATCGGAAAGATGGGTTCTCCAGGCAATATAATCTTACTAATCATGCGAGATTATATCGGATAGATGGGTTCTCCAGGCAACATAATCTTACTAATCAAGCGAGATTATATCAGAAGGATGGGTTCTCCAGGCAATATAATCTTACTGATCATGCGAGATTAATTCGGAAGGATGGGTTCTCTGGGCAATATGATCTTACTAATCATGCGGGATTATATCAGAAGGATGGGTTCTCCAGGCAATATAATCTTACTAATCATGCAAGATTATATCGGAAGGATGGGTTCTCCAGGCAATATAATCTCACTAATCATGCGAGGTTATATTGGAAGGATGGGTTCTCCAGGCAATATAATCTTACTAATCTTGCGAGATCACATCGGAAGGATGGGTTCTCCAGGCAACATAATCTTACTAATCAAGCGAGATTATATCGGAAGGATGGGTTCTCCAGGCAATATAATCTTACTAATCAAGCGATATTATATCGGAAGGATGGGTTCTCCAGGCAATATAATCTTACTGATCATGCGAGATTAATTCGGAAGGATGGGTTCTCTGGGCAATATGATCTTACTAATCATGCGGGATTATATCAGAAGGATGGGTTCTCCAGGCAATATAATCTTACTAATCATGCAAGATTATATCGGAAGGATGGGTTCTCCAGGCAATATAATCTCACTAATCATGCGAGGTTATATTGGAAGGATGGGTTCTCCAGGCAATATAATCTTACTAATCTTGCGAGATCACATCGGAAGGATGGGTTCTCCAGGCAACATAATCTTACTAATCAAGCGAGATTATATCAGAAGGATGGGTTCTCCAGGCAATATAATCTTACTAATCATGCGAGATTATATCGGATAGATGGGTTCTCCAGGCAACATAATCTTACTAATCAAGCGAGATTATATCAGAAGGATGGGTTCTCCAGGCAATATAATCTTACTAATCATGCGAGATTATATCGGATAGATGGGTTCTCCAGGCAACATAATCTTACTAATCAAGCGAGATTATATCAGAAGGATGGGTTCTCCAGGCAATATAATCTTACTGATCAAGCGATATTATATCGGAAGGATGGGTTCTCCAGACAACATAATCTTACTAATCATACGATATTATATTGGAAGGATGGGTTCTCTAGGCAATATAATTTTACTAATCATGCGAGATTAATTCGGAAGGATGGGTTCTCTGGGCAATATGAACTTACTAATCAAGCGAGATTTCTCGGAAGAATGGGTTCTCAAGGCAATATAATCTTACTAATCTTGCGAGATTATATCGGAAAGATGGGTTCTCCAGGCAATATAATCTTACTAATCATGCGAGATTATATCGGAAGGATGGGTTCTCCAGGCAATATAACCTTACTCATCATGCGAGATTCAATTGGAAGGATGGGTTCTCCAGGCAATATAATCTTACTTATCATGCGAGATTATATCGGAGCCCCCGGGAAGTGAAGCAGTGCCTGCGGTAAACAGGCTCTGTTTTACTGGTAAATTGGAACCAAGTCACCAATGCTTGGGAGGTGCAAACCCTCTCTAAAATGGGCAACATGGCTTATTAACGCTCACCCCGTACTTGAGTTGATACTCATGTTGTGGTCATGATTAGCCATTGTGCAAAAGCAAAAATATGTGTCCTTAAACACCAATAAATAAATATATCGGAAGGATGGGTTCTCCAGGCAATATATAATTTTACTTTTCATGCGAGATTGTGTGGCTTATTCACACCACTCCACTCTCCAGTTCTCAGTAAATATCTGGATCAATGTTTCTACACATACAACTTACCCCTACCAGATGTGCCCCAGTCCGCTGCGACTATGGCATCAGCTCAACTTACACATCTTAATTTTGGAAAGATAGCACGTTCTTTTTCGCGCAAAACTAATTACACCTTTTGCATTGATGAGAGGAAAAGAAAAAAAAAAAAACAAAAAAAAAAAAAACAAGAAAATCTTTAAATGCAAATTTTCAGGAACTTTTGTAAGAGAGATTTCGAGATAAAGGGGGGTTGGGGGGGGGGGGGGGTATGGAAAAGATGTCAAAATAAACGAAATAAAAAACTAACAAGATAATAAAAAAAAAAAAAACCCAAACTCTAAACACTAGAATAAAGTGAAACTGTAGAATGACGGATTAATTTTGAAACCAAATGTGTAACTGCAATTTTATTTTTGCTCCTCGAACGTTCAATACAATCGTGAAAAGCTTTGCAGACGATTCCTGTCTTTCTGGGAGAAAATTGTGGGAAAATGGAAAAAGTCTTTCAAAAATTACATAATGTTGAACTTTGCCCCTACTTTGGCAGCTACAGCAGAGGTGGGTTAAAACTAACAACAAAACTTCTGACAGAAAATGTGACTTTCCGTAAATGATAAATACAACGCGTCGCCCGAGAATTACAGTTTTCTAAGTCCATATTTGTCAAAACGGAGACCAGGGTTGCACTTGATACGTATACTCTCTCTGCATCTTTTAAAACAAAATATGGTTGCACCTAATATTTAAAAACCGAATAAAACCATTATTGTTTTGTTCTGTCTCCAAAAGGAGGGTAATAATTAGGAGAAAAAACTGTTCTATATCCTTGGAACAATGAAACTAACGGTTTGATGACACGTGTTTGAGAGTCACCCATTCAGAGTTGCAAGAATTTATGAGTTTAATTTGAAAGTATGCGTAGTTTCAAATGCATAATAATAATACACTAAATCTTTTTCCGACAAAAATGGAGACAGAACATTTCATTTCTAAAACTATATCAGGATTTAGCAACTTTTCAATGGTGAATGGCAATCGAAATAAAGCTTTCTGAGAACCCCATTGGGGTGTTTAAGACAATTGCCCTGACTTAAAAGTACAAATAGCAGTTACATTGCTATTGGTCTCGCGGAACTAAATATTTAGTTTAGAGTGATCTGCATTGCATCATAGTCTAAAATAAAGCCTCCTACAAAAAAACTTATTGCTTGAAAAACCTGTTAAAGGATTTTTTTTTAGGTTTTTACAACAATACTGAATATTTCACAAGAAAAAAGAGATTTTCTAAGTATTTTCTGGGTCTTTAAAATTCAGTTAACTATTTGTGTATTTTTGTTGGGAATTCCCAGAAAAAACTGAGTTCAAGGACGGCACTTCACTTCCTGGTACATTTTCTCTCTTATTTGTTGCATGACCCCATGTTTTGTGGCCAGAGAAAGTTGTGTGAAGGTCTTTACTTTATGTCGGTATTTAAATATTTAATTTAAAGTGATGCGATCATATTTGTTTCCACATAAGTGTTATAATGGTCGCCTATGGGAAAATATTTAGTTCTGTGAGACCTATAGAAATGCTGTTTTTCTGCATTTCCTTGGTGATTGTTGCTAACAGAATGAAGATGCACATGCATTATTGTCTATTTTCAAGAATGGCATCATTTTTTGACAAGCTCAAAGAAAGAATTATGTTTAGATCATCAACGGAGGGGGGGTGGACATGCTTGTTTGTTGTGGAGGGGGGGGGGGGGGGCAAAAAACAGCCGAGGATATGGCTTAATTAGAGTAACATTGGGAGATTCTAATAATTCACTGGAATATGTACACAGAACCATGTACATGGCTTTCAATGCACTGAGGAAGGATGAAATGCCACATTTTGGTGCAAATGGACAGCAGCTAGATGTTAGCCACTTGTGTCATCAGAAGCTTTGTGTTGAGCCTGGGCACCTAGTTTTGGAGAGCCATTCTTCCAATGAATACAGGAAATTATGTCTCCAAAATGGTATTTGTTCGAATGAACATACCCCTGCATGTATTTTATAGGTTATTACATACATTTATAAATAATTAGTAATAGATGGCCAATTTCAACCGCTAGGGCTATAGCTTCAGAAAAAGTGTGAATTCTATGGCAAATTTCATGGCCGATTGACTATCCATTTGAAAAAAAAAGTATTCAGACTGGCAAAATTAATCCAGGCTACTCATTTAGTTCAGTTAATACTTGTTAAACTATTTCATTTTGTTTTAAAGTGTCACACTAAGTTCCAAGTGGACAGGATAGGAAGAGTGTGTGTGTGTGTGTGTGTGTGGGGGGGGGGGGGGGGTGGCGGTGGCAGGCAGGCAAGTGCAAGAATGAAATCTTACCAGAAAATTATTGCTTGTGATATCTGTGGCGATCTTTCTTATTTTTTACTTTTGCTATGGCCCTTTGAGCTTTGGCTTCTTCCTTGTCTAAGGCTTTTCTGTAAATTTCATCTTCTTGGTGTTCTTCATATAATTAACACATTTTTGTGCGTTTTTCACACCGCTGAAGTTTGAATTCTATTGATTTCTGTCTCTTTTTATCCGAATCAGTTTTGCTCTACAACTGCTTCAGCTGTTTTGCTGCTTGAGAACCAGATGCCACTGGGCACTCACACTTTTTACAGAGTTTCACAATAGATTCTCCTGGGCCATTGCTCACTGAATGTATAGCACTGTGGGCTCTTCCCGGAAAGTTCCTAGCAAAGGTGATATTACGTGCCAAAAACCTCCGTAGACAACGATTCACTGCCTCAGCTTTTTGGGTATTGCTATGAAGTTTGGTCTTCAGTATATTGCACCTGGACAGTCGTATATTAGCACATTTTCGTAACCTTTGACTTGCAATTTGTGATAGAGGAATTTTAAATGAATCTAACAAATATGCACTCTTGGAAAGCCAAGTTTTCTTGATAGAACAAACATATGAATATCGCTTGCACAATTTATGATTTCCTTGGTAACAATCGACAATTGCATCTACAGCATATGACATGACATTTATAACTTTATTTATATTTCCAAAATGTTTCTTGTGACAAGCTGACAGTTCAGCTGTACATCTGGCTGCTGTATCCAATGCAAAGCGGTTACAGTGTGTTTGTCTTTCAGTCTTTGTCTTCCCAGGCATTATTGCAACAATACTCTTGTCATTCTTTATTTTCTTTCTGTGATTTGCAGATAAGTGCCTTGTATCCAGTAAATGTTCGGGGCGTATTGAACTCCTTTTATTCTTGTAAATGTTCTCAGCTGCTTTAAAGGCTTTAGAATCAGAATCAGTTGTCATGTACTGGACCTCCAAGTCATCTGATTTTAGTTTTTCTAGGCAAGAAGTATTCCATGCCTTTTCATTGCCAATACTTTCTTTCATATTTAATGTTACTGTACACTAGAGGTTTTCCGGCCCACAGGGCTGTTGGTTAATTTGTTCCTCTCCTGGAACATAGTTTATTCTTGTTACAAACTGAAATCTCTTGTTTTTTGTTGGTAACATTCTCTGAATGAATATAAGTACACTGAGTAGCAGGTTGGAATGGTGTTTTCCCTATACCTGAATACAGTGGATTATTGTACACTGCATTACATTCAACAGTTATAATATTTCGCTTCACACTTCTCAAAGAGTTGATTTCTTTGAGTTCTTCTCGTCTGGCCTTCATTTCATTCTCATTAGTTTTCTCTATTTGTGAACATACCACATTCCCTGTCTTCTGCATCCTTTTTTCAGAAGGGGCAGGTGAATTTAGTGTCACGCACAACCTGCGGAAACTTGCATTATCTATACTAGTCTGTGAGAGCCCCACTTGAAGTGCTCTGTTTGTGCATGCTGATCTGCGACCCTGTTTTGGGCTGGAAATTTCCTCATATAAAGAGAATCGAGTAGAAACATAGGAGCAGGTATTGCAGATGACTCGCTCCCTCCAAACAAGTCCACGCCTTTCCTCCCCAATTCTGAGACAGAAAGATTTGGAGAGGACGAGTGCGTAGCCGTCTCATTGGAATGAGATCCACGGTAGCTCCGCACAGACCTAACGACAATGCTCTGGTAAGGTGATCTACGTACGAGAGTGCGTCTAAATTTGCTCTATTCGAAGATATTGTAGTTTCCAAGGTAGAGCTATGAATAGACACAGACGACGGCATGGATAATTCAAGGTCTTCAGCCTGGTCGTCTAGATGCAGAGGAACTCTCTTAACGCCCTGTCCTGCCGTTTCAAATCTATTCCTTGAATTAATGAAAGGCAGATTAAGAGCATTAGCCGATAGGAAGGCTGACTTGCCCGATTTACCAGCAAGTTTATTGATAGCGTCATTCAAAAGTTCAAATGTCCGTGAGACATTCCTGGGCCGAGACGGAAACTCAGGCACGGTGTCCCTAAACCGATTAAAACATTCGGTGTCCAGTGGCGCTATAAGCCTCCTATCGGGCTGAGCAGCATCCTGGTCCGCTGGAACTGGAACAACATCGGGAAGAAAATGCCGGATTAACTCGACGGCGATTTTGTGTTGTTCCGAAAGGGAGAACTCCAATTCATCCATATCCCTTATGTACCTGTTTGGTTAGCCCGGATGTTCTGGGTTTCCCAAATTCCACTGATCTTTTCATTCTTGATCCTGATGCATCTGGTGTGGCTACTGGAGCCGAACTTTTTTGCAAGTACAAAATGGGAAGAAAAGAGCCATCAGCTACGGACGTAAGGGTTCAAACCCGGCACAACGTCGATATTATACAACAAGGAAGGAACTGCTTGCCGTGGTTCTATGTACGAGACAATATAGAATTTATTTGACGGGGAAAGAATTTATTGTAAAAACAGATCGCAATAGTCTGACATGGCTTTTGAAATTTAAATACACCGAAGGACAACTAGCACATTGGATTGAGGATTTGTTGCTACAGTACAATTTGATTATTGAGTACAAATTTGGCCGACACCACAGGAATGCCGATGATTTATCAAGACGACCAGATCGTTTACAGTTTTGTAATTGTTACAGTGCCGGATGTGATGTGAGAGATTTACCTTGTGGTGGCTGTAGATATTGTACAAGTGCACAGCATACTTGGGTCCAGATTTGAAAATGATATTGATGATGTCATTCCCCGTGCTGTGCGTGAGCTTAAATTTGTTGATAAAATCAATGGCATTAACGAAACCAGTACTAACTGGCTTACCCCCTACACAAAAGAAGAACTGTATACCTTCAGGAAAGAAGACTTGGACTTACAAAAACTAACAGCATGGCTAGAGGGAGATAAAGAACCGAGTGAGTTTGAAGTTCACTTATCAAGTCCAACTCTGAAACACTGGTGATTAACTAGAGACCAGATAATAAAACTAGACAAGGCTTTGTATTATAGATGGGGGGATGTGGTGCCCTAATAATCAAGAAATCTGTTTATGGAACCCAAATCATTGAGAAAAGAAGTTTTAGTTCATTGCCTTAATGCGAAGAGTGCAGGATGCCTAGGGCAAGATAAAATACTAAAAAGGCTTAAGGAGCAATTCATATGGTATGGCATGACACATGATGACAAACTGTATGTAAACAAGCTGTGAAATTTGTAATCTTAACAAAGGTGCCACTGATCTTTCATAATTTTCAAGTCAGAAAAAATAAATATATACCAATGATTATAGACCAGTTTACCAAGTGGCTTGAATGTTTCCCGTTACCACACCAGAGAGCAGAACTCGTTGCAAAATCGACAGTGGATGGATTTGTCAGCTAATTAGGATGCCCACTACAGATCCATTCTGATCAAGGCAACACTTTTGATCGCAATTTATTTATGTCACTGTGTAAACTGTTGGAGATTGCGAAGACCAGAACCACACCCTTCCCTTTCACCCCAGTTCAAATAGGCAGGTTGAACGATATAACCGAGTGGTTTTACAGTCCATTCGATACTACTCAGATGGGAAACAAAATGATTGGGACAAGATGCTTCAACAGACTGTCGGAACTATTAGGGCGATTGTAAACAGGAACACCGGATTCACTCCAAATCTCATGATGATATTGAGGGAGGTAATGCAACCGACTGATCTTATGTTAGGTGTAGCTGTGGCAAATGTTAGTAGTAAAACACCGTGTCAATATGTAGATGATCTTAGAAACACACTACAGAAAACACATGGCGTGGCAAGAAAAAAATCTTGTTAATCATCTGATGCGGCAGAAAAAACGACTATGATGCAAAGTTGAAATTTCATCTTCTTGAACCAGTCGATCTTGTGTATAAAACAAACTCCACCACAAAAATCGGCACTTATAAAAAACTTAAATCTCCATGGGGAGGACGTTATCTGATCATTGAAGTCCTTTTACTTAAAATCAAAATGATTATTCCTTTGTGGATGAAGAGATAAAGGCATTACGTGTTTGGTTTAGAAACAGACACATCTTCCCTAGCCGGTGGAGATGGTTCTTTTCGAGGGCCAGTGAAACAAGCAGCATATCAATAGTTTCCTGGAGATGATAATTTACCTTTCAGAGAGGTTTGGGATAGTTGGGCAGTGAAAAAGGCATAATGGAAGATGAGAAAAGTATCACAAAACCCGCCCGATACCTATCACGAAAAACGATAAACGCTTTTTTTGGATGAATTTTGACCACAGTTTTATTTACGGCTACAAACATACATGTAATTAACAAATTAAGTGATTGCACATAACACAATGACCAGGCCTTGCATATTAATATCTAAATCGGACGAACTAATAGGCGTTCATGTCTGACACACGCAAACCACTAACCATAAAGTGGTAACACACAACTGTAAGAGATAAGCCCTGGATCACGCTTCTCTGAGGAAGGCACAGAGAAAAATCTCCACTAGGAAAGCCAATAGAGAGTCCGCCAATGGAAGGCAAAGGCAATCTGAATCCACGATTGAACTACGCAGGTACCGACACAGCTTTAGTTTAACGAATATCAAACCTGCAAGGCCTGGCCAAATTGATGTGTCTATACACATTCACCGCCAAAAAGCACTCAACTATTTCTCTCAAACCAAGCAATGAAAACAAGGTTGTAAAACTAAAAATATATAATTAATCACCAAATGTTACAGAGTCGGACGTGAGGAAGTTCTCCAAGGCTCCAAGAATCGTATTGATATAAATGTCATTACCAATATCAGAAAGACGGATTTCATCCATGCGGTAGAGGCCCATAACGTTTGTTATTATGCCAGTAATTGTTACTGACAAATCAGCTTCAATATCTAGTGACCGTATATAAGACTGTATATCATCGACCTGGCCGTATATAGAGCTTATATACGATCAGTTCCGACATTTTGGTTTAACATCCAACGCTCGCTTCGATGTTTTTCCTAATTTCGCGTGTTCAACGAACAACAAATAATTTCGCGTGTGTGTCTTTTGAACAACGTATAACTGTAATACATTTCTTCCAGTCTTTGAGAAATTTTAATAAACAAATGTAAATAAATACAATAAATAAACCACTGAAACAACATGTATAGAAGCCATCTGGCAATGTCTGATACGAACTCAAGCGAGAATCCTTACCCGAATAATCTGCCCTTCTCAGTTCATGCAAATATTTTCGAGTTACTCCCCCTGGAATGTAAATTTTATCGTCTGTTTTGTTTTGATTTCAATGATTGAACTTGAAGGTTGATCGACATCGAACATAAATTACTCTTATGGTTGTGTCTCTTTCAAAGGACTGGCATAATAAATACGTTATGGGGCTTTCAGGGGCGGATATGGTGTGATGTAGGGTGAAGCGAAATCAATATTAGATCTCGCTTCGCCTTACATCACACCATATCCGCCCCCTGAAAGCCCCATAACTTATAATGTAAGGTCAGTATGCCTAATAACCCTACCTCCTCTGCCAAGAAAAAAATTTGCCAACTACCTATTTGTGCGTTTCCGTGCTCGTTCAATGGCCTTCAATTGCGGCGCGGTAGAAAAAAAGATCAAACAAGCGTACAGTCAGACATACTTTTGTGAAGATAATCAATATCATGTTTCATCTGCCATCTTACTTTGACATAACCCCTAGACGTGAGATCATTGGATCCGAGCTGAATCACAAGGAACTGCGGCGGAGGTGCGGTCTTCAAATCCTGCCAAATACGGGGTAGGAGATCACGCCAACTTACCTCTGAAGCCTCGCCATCTGATTCGTGTCCCAGAGTCCTGGAGCTGAAGTTGGCGACCAATTGGACGAACGTCCGCACCACGCATTGCCCAATACACAATGGATGATCCAATCAACCACACATCTAAAACGGAATGCCACATACATGAGAACACAAAGAAAAGGCATATAAAATTCACAGATTGCCTATAATTTAGGAGTGGATACCCTAATATATCGTTTAACATTTTTTGAGCACCACCTGCCCCATGCTTAGATCGTTGCACCTTCCACCCCTTGTAAATGGGCGTGTATTGATACGAAAGCTATGCGATTTAAACCCCGTAGGATCAGTCCCAAACAACGTAGAGTGTGTGATAGTACTGCCTAGAATTGATAAGTAGTTAACAGACTAGCATTGGCATGGCCAAATAGATAAGAGCGACCACTGAGACGAATGGCTAGGTATGCCAATATGGCTTGAACCGGATAGATGTCCTTTGGTTCTTTGGTGTCGATTTTTATCAGTACAGAGTTTTGGCATTGATCGGTATTTCGAGTGTCTGAGCTTTATTGAACAAGACTGTGTAGCAACTGAAATGTCCTGGAACAGCAGGGCGTGGCCAATGGCATGGCTGGCGGAATTTACCGCGTGTTCACCTACCCTGAAAAAAACCCAAAATGCAACGAGGTAAACGGCCGAAAATAGCTGTGTCTCATATGTCGATAAACACACTGTATGTAAAGCAGTGATGAGGCCTGGAAACAACTCTATGGTGATGGGATTGCAACGTTATCGGCAGGGACGTGGCTCCCGAACACCCTCAATCATTCTCCGTATTGCATAATTTTGCGTGGGCTCATTTTTGTTCAACAGTTTATGATAGTATCCTATCCCAGCCGAATAAGAGGATATGGTTGACGCGGCCAAACTGTTCAAGGGCATGCATGCTACAAAGCGACCAACGTGGTCCGCTGGTACCGGGAAGGATGTAGTCAAGTTTTTAACTGGGAGCGATGTTTCTATGATATACTTCAATTCCCGCTGTATATCTGCCATATCTCGTCTGCTTCAGGTCGGGTTCGGGGTTTTCTGTAGGTGCCAGTTGGTCAAATTTCTTGAACTGAAAACGAGATATGCTATCAGCGAGTGAATTGATTTTAGACTCTTTGTAATTTGCTTTTAATGATATGTTGAAGTTTAAAAATTTCAGAATCAAAAAACGCATTAAACACATCACATGCTTATTTTTTGAGGTTTGCTTGTTGATTAAATGCACCACAGCCTGGTTGTCATAATATAAAAGAATTCTTTGACTCGCTAAATATGGACTCCATACTGTAACTGCCACGACTGCCGGGAATAACTCTAAAAATGTCAAATTTCGAGTCAGGCCTGACTTGTGCCAATGAATGGGCCACTTCCCATATGTCCAATTCCAGTTTAAATAAGCCCCAAATCCTTTTTCTGAACCCCCGACTGCATCTTCATTGGGCACATTTCGTCCCCTGAGTTCCAATGTGTTCTATGTGCCTACTGGCACATAGAACACATTGGAACTCAAGGGACGATTTGTTTGATATCCTAATAACCCTGTCCAAAGAGCAATTGGAATCCATTAAGGAAACAGGGACTGAAATAAAGATTACTCATGCTGACTGAACTGACTGTTATAATTATTTTGTGAATAGTCATTTCCATTTGGACATGCTGTCTCAGAGAACCGGATGCTCTGGTTTATCTGAAGTTTGGCATAAGTTTCCACATTCAGACGAATCAGTTTCCATGAGATACGCCGTTGCAAATTACTGTTGGCCCAAGAAATGGTTAAATAGTCAAGAAAGAGAAAGGGTACGTTTAGATAGCAGGACATTTATCACATTTGGGATTCATCCACACCCAGTGAATTTTGAAAGCAATATATGTTTTGAAAGAAGATTGTCTGACCTAAATCATCTAGTGAAGTATCAACGAGTTGTAGTAGTTGGTGAATGTGGTTTGGATTTTACAGAAACAACCGATTAAAAAAAATCAGCCTACAATGCAATATTTTTCAAAAGCAACTGGATATAGCTGTCCAAAATAACCTCCCAGTGGTTATTCATTTGTAGAGGTCCCATGGCAAGAATTGACCAGTGTCTGACAATTCTACAAAAGTCTCTGCAGAAATACCACCCAATTCACAGGCATTGTTTCACTGGTAATCTTGATGAATACACAGCATGGAAATCAGTATTTCCCAAATGTGTCTTTGGGATTTCACAACTACTGTTTAAAGAAAAAAATCACTGGATTCAACTTTAAAGTAAATGAGCAATGACTCTAATGTGCTGGAATCTGATTTCCCCTACCTTGCGCCACCTATTTTTTGTCATTCTAAAGGAAATCAAATTAAGAGTCCATTTATGCTCTGTGAAGTGGCCAAAAAAGCAAACATAGGTCATGACCCCTCATTGAAACGAGCTCGACGAGCTCGTTCCAATGAGGGGGTCATAACCTATGTTTTTGAGACAAAAAATGAAAAAAATAATGAAAAATAACTGACGATTTTTGAGAATAGCGCTGGCCGGTTTTGGCTGTTACGTTGGGTAAAGGGTTGAGCAGATTTGTATTTGCCGTGACAGTATACATGTTTGTCAGTTGATAAACATGGTGTTATTTTTTCCACACATCTTGCCAATTCAAAAATAAAAATATGTGATTTTTTACAGAATGAGGAGGAATGTGGCGAACTCAGCTCATATTTATGCCCTTTCTGGAAGTCCAGGTCACGGATACGTGTGGACTGCACATCAAGGGAAGTAACTTTTGGCATGGTTTAGTCACTTGGAAACCCCACGTGCTGCTGGACATTTCAGCTATCGCCAAGTGATAACCAAAACACTGGCGCCTGAATATCTACGAACTTGGTAAATATATATTTGTACTAATAAATCCTATTCGTTTTGACCGTTACCACACTTGCATAGAATTTGGCAACCGCGCAGTCTCTGTATAATAATCGGTCGTCCAACAAAACTTTGGACATTTTTTTGGTAAAGGCCAAGAATAGAGGACCGCGCGTTTTTTTTAAGAAAATAAAACATATTTCACAACTTTTTTGAGTTACTTATCATTCTAAGACATGTTTTACACAAAATTAGCCTAAAACACCGATACCCACTCACAAAAATCATCACTTTTAACCCTTTTCTCTGTGACGGGTTTTTGAAACAAAATGAATTTCTGATTGCGTTCTTAAATGGAGCTGTGGATGTTTCGATGTGACGTCACAGGGGAGCAATCATTACCTTTTTTGCATGCCAGGATCAGTTTAGGACGGGTACGGGTTAGTTAACCCGTGCACATCCTAAACTGACCCGCATTGGTCGCCGTATTCTAATCCAGGCCCGTCGGAACGAAATTTATATTGGGGGGGGGGGGGGCTGATATTGCTAATTTGGGTGAACTGGCTGATACTAAATGGGTATGGGGTATCCAGATGCCGAAGGCATCTGGCGCGAATGCTGAAGGCACGAGCTTTTTTTTTGGGGGGGGGGGGGGGTTACTCCCCCAGAAAATTTTTTGAAAAGGGCAATCAAAGGAAGCATTCTGGTAGCTTTTGAAGCAAAAACCTCTTGATTTTTTTAAACGGCAAAAGTTTTTTTAACAAAATGTTTCAAAAATCCCAATAGAACCCCATAACATTTGGGGACGGTTCTCACACCGGGCTCACCTGCAGGCCGTGGCCGTATTCCGTCATGCTAAAAAACAGTCAGGCCTTATGGTGGATTTATTAGTTTTATCATTACGCCAACGGTTGTCGTGGTCTTCTAAGCTGCCAATGGAATTGCTCAAAACGTTTGCACATCAACATATGCAGGTACATGTTAAACATTCAGTGATACATTCATAATTCTAATCCAGGGGCGTAGTAAGCTAATTTTATTTGGGGGGGGGGGGGGGGGGGGTAGGACCTATATTCCCATGACGCGACGCGTCATCCGAGCGGCGAGTGGGGGTGAACACGAGAGGGGGTATCCTCCGTCTCGTTGGTGGGGGGTCCGGGGGCCCCGGGAAAATTTTCGAATTTAAGATGTAAAAACATGCATTCTGGTTGATTCTGAGCAAATAAATCGTATATTCCTATGACGCGAAGCGTCATCCGAACCGCGAAGGGGGGGGGGGGGGGGCACGAGAGGGGGTACCCCCCCCCCCGTCTCGTTGGTGGGGGCCCGAAATCTTTTTAATTTAAGATGTACAAATATGCATTCTGAGTGACTCTGAGCAAATACATCGTCAACAAGGAAATATGTCAGCTCTCTGATCAATTCAGCGTGATTTCCGAGCAGAATGACAGGAATAGTGAACATGCAATGAATTACCCTGTGGTTGGTTGGGGTTTAACATCGCTTTCCACAATTAGGCGAAAACACGACTGTCAGTTTTATTGGTGGAAGAAAGCTCACATGGAACCCACTCAATCCAGTAATCATTAACAGCAATGTCGGAATATGGTAACCAGTGGGCATCCCGTGTGGAGAAACCACAAACCCAGCACAGTAAAGCCTACTTTTGACAAATTTGTGGGGGGTGGGGGGGGGGGATATCCCCCCCCCGGTTCCTATGCCACTGTTCTAATCTGAGTTAAATAATGTAATGTCCAGTTTTATTCAGATTACATCGGTTGCTCCCATCATGGATAAACTAACGACGAAATATGAGCAAATTATTGGGGGGCTGCAGCCCCCCAGCCCCCCCCCCCCCCCCGATTCCGACGGGCCTGTAATCATTGCCTTCTTTGCGTACTAGGGTCAGTTTAGGATGGGTACGGGTTAGCTAACCCGTATCCATCCCAAACTGATCCTAATTCGTTGGTTGCTGTATTCTAGTTAGATAACGTATATATAAGTACTTACCTAAAATAAATCCGAAAGAATCCAGTTGTAGGCGAACAATAATAACATAAATACTTGAATAAACTTTAACGACGAATGAACAACAACGGAAAGAGAAACGGGAAACTTAAAAATCGTTAACTTTGTATTCATCTTTAATTGTTTTCAGGAGTAATGTGTAAAATTCGTATCCTTTCTCCGATGTCATCTTCCTCATGATGAATTCGTCCAAGAAAGCCCCCAAATTCCCTTCACTTCTTCCCCTCATAATTTTAAAATATGCTTTCATTTCCCCGTGCATTCTTTCAATAGTGTTTGTGTACTCCTTTATCAGAAACGAATTCAATTGAGTGATTAACCGTTTGGTGGTGGTATCCTTCATTTTTCAAACACGAATATATGCTGGCCACTGGTCAGAAAAAATTATTCATCCGGGTGCAATAGCAGATTTTATTAATGGTAAAAGTGTTTTTCTATTCCTTTGTTTAACAACCCGGCAGTTGAAAATATTTCTACTCCTTTCATACATAGTGAAAATCCATACATCCATGCCACTATAATTTCTCCCTCTCCCATATTTCCTTTTCCCACCCACTTTAGTTTCATCAATTTCAACAATATCCCCAACCCTCCCAACACAGTGAAGTTTTTTAAGAATGTAGGTTGAGCATAAATCACGAAAAAAACAGTACCAGTCTCTTAAGGAATTTTTTGATATTCCAGTCATTAATTGCACTTGATTGATTTGTATTTTACATGAGAAAAAGTACAAACATGTTATTATTTCTCTTATAGATAATTTGGAATTGAAAAAAAAACTTTTCCTGCGAACTGAATATTTTTTTCGGCAGGTTCTGCAGCGGAAAATTTTACCGTCTATAGTGGTATTGTCTCGTATTTTAACACACTCTCTTTGTTCATTATTATTTTGGCAAGATCCACAAGATACATTTGAAGCTAGTAGGTTGTCGAAACGAAGCCAGTCTTTCAATTTATCCTGGTCATTAACGATACTAAAAAACTGAAAAATATTCATTTTTGCAAAGAACTGGCAGACGACAGAAAATGGTTAAAATAAAACATAAAAACACACTGAATTCTCCCATTGTAATTACACCCTTGTATCCTCCGATCAAATGGAGTATACACGATAGCGGAAAAAACCAAAGAATCACGCACCTGTTTACCGCAGGTTTTGTTGTTGAAATTGTTCGGAGAATAAAGTTGACGGAGTACAAAAAAGGGTTAAAAGTAATGATTTTTGTGAGTGGGCGTAGGTGTTTTGGGCTAATTTTGTGTAAAACATGTCTTAGAATGATAAGAAACTCAAAAAATTTGTGGAAAATGTTTTATTTTCTTAAAAAACGCGCGGTCCTCTATTCTTGGCCTTTACCCATTTTTTTGAAATTTTTTCACACTGCCCTAAATACGAATTAAAGCGGTGAATAAAGACATATTATATACCAAAATAATGACAAAAGTATACAAACCCCGAAGTTATCCACTTTTCCAAAAATATTTTTTTATTTCCTTTTGCTTTTGATGACAAGGAAATTGCCGGCCGCATACGTAACCGTCAGGATTAACAAAGAATAGGTCGGTAATTCGAGTGTTTGAGTTGTAAATAAAAGACTCCATACTCGGAGAAAGCATATTTATCATTTCACCACCAACGTGGTGATAACACTCAGGGGAAAATGGATGACCACAAACGCTTGATTCTGTTCGGAAGACACGTTTGTTGTTGACAATGTTGTGATCACGTGGGTTTTGGGGGAAAAGTTGTGAAATGATTTGATTTCACACGATCTGAAATCTTCAAACATTTCAGTGCCGTTTTTGAATCTGGCAGGCCATGTAATGTCCAACTTACGACACATTCATAAGAAACTATTCAACTGACAACGTGATAATTGCGAGATACAGTCCATAGCAGCGCTGTGGATTACAAAATCTGTCTACAATGTGACGCCTTTTTTAGACTTGGAAGAAAATTTTATGAAATTTGACCAAATTTACGTTGGACGTCCCCTCAAGGGGCCGTCCAACATTACTTTGGTCAATTTGTTGAGATTTTTCCCATTGCCCCAGAAACTGATAAGAGAAGTAAGGAAAGGCAAATTATATATCAAAATAATGAGTCAAGTGCATAGAAAAGGTACATATAATTTTTTTCAGGAAAAAAGTGAATTCTATGATTTTCAGGAACATTAATTTGCCAGTAGCATAAGTAACGAACTCGTAAAACCACAAACTGATCGGTAATTCGAAAGCCTTGTCCTCAATGTAATGATAACTTACTACAGACTCGGAGAAAGCATTTTTATGACACACACTCGGGTGTGTTTTGATGTTGGAATGTAATACCACCAACACAAATTTTGGATGTTTTGGATGTTCCGGATGTGACCATGTTTCAATGATGTTTATTCCGGTCATGTGATTACAATGTGGTTCTTGCAGGAATACTCATTTTGGGCGACCGTAAGAATGAACGATGTGATCACGCCCTTTATTTGTTCGAGACAATGTATGAGCGGATTTGCAAACTTGTTACAGCAAATACTTGAGCTGTTAATGTCATAACTGCAAAATATGGCTTGAAATTCCCCCTAGTGACATGCAGCGTTTACAGGCCGTCTGAACTTTTTTGTTGACAGAAAATCTGAATTATTGCGCATTACAAAGACAACATGAACCACTTGTAAAAAAATAACCGAGTGTATAAAATCGAGACGATACACACAAAATAAGGTAATATTCATAAAAAGGTAAGCTGAATGCTTCAGAAATCAATTTTTTCTCGAAGTATATTCCAAGTGACCTGGAACGATATTAAGGGCCTATATAAGTAATGAAATTTTGTTTATTTTGAAAATTCTCACCTCTGATATTCCTTCAATTCAAATTAAGGGCCAAAATAAGTAATGGAATTTTGTTTATTTTGAAATTCTCACCTCTCATATTCCTTCAATTCAGATTAAATATTCATGTACACAAATTATACATCAAAATGAAGGTTTGGATGTATAGAACACGAAACACATATGTAATAAACTCATAGATTCGACTGTAGGCACCCGACTGGTTCCTGGAAGTCTACTACCATATTCGCACCAGAACTGATAATAAAATATTTCATCAGAACAACTTGTGGCCAAATGTGCTTCATATATCCAAGAACAAAGTTAGGCATTCAAAACACTTTCGAATACAGCGATAGGACTGCATTTTGGAAAAGGGCAACACTGTCTGCATTGTTTATTGAAGATGGTTTCCATGCTCGACAGACATGCGCAAATCACTCGTTACCACGAATTTCCATCGAAAAACAAAATCGTAATTCTAAGAAATTGCAACAGGTACCATGACACCTTGCATTGAATATGGCAACTGTGCAATCTCTATCTAATAACAGTATACTGTTTGAAGGCGATCTTTTTCATTATTTGATTTGAGACGGCGTTGTTTTTACATGCTTTTTCTGTCCGATGACGTCGACCGGAAATCGAAAGTATACTCATACGTAAACAAAAGCAAAGGCTTTGGAATTTTTCCCTGTTCAAGCCAAGTCCCTGGGTTCATATTTGGACTCACTGTGGGAGGCCGAATTATAACTTAGTTTAAAATGAGGAATTTTCTTTAAAAATCTTATTCTTCAGATCCAGCAGTCAGAATATTTTTATATTTGGTACGCAGCATCCTTAGGGGGTGGGATTCAAGTTTGTTCAAGCCATGTCCCTGGGTCCATATTTGGGCTCACTGTGGGAGCTTGAATTGTAACTTAGTTCAAAATGAGGAATTTTCTTAAAAAATTTTCTTCTTCAGATCCAGCAGATGAATGTTTTTGATATTTGGTATGCAGCATCCTTAGGGGGGTAAGATTCAAGTTTGTTCCAGCCATGTCCTTAGTTCCATAAAATTTGTCTCTCATGACTTCATTTCTTTGTAGTGTTGATGAACCATGTCTAACTGAATGTGACCCCAAATACTTCTTTGAACCACTTTGGCCGGTGAGCGATTAAGGCTCCTCGGGGCCTCTTGTTCATCGAAAATGGTTTCCAGGCTCGTCAGACATGCGCAAATCACTCGATACCATGAATTTTCATCGAAAAACAAAATCGTAATTCTCCGAAATTTCAACAGGTATCATGATACCTTGCATTGAATGTGGCAACTGTGCAATCTCTGTCTAATAACAGCATACTGTATGAAGGTGATCTCTTTCATTATTTGATTTTACACGGCGTTGTTTTTACATGCTTTTTCCGTCGATGACGTCGACCAGAAATCGAAAGTATATTCATACGTAAACAAAAGCAAAGGCTTTGAAATTTATCCCCATGCAGCTCTGCCGCCGTGTTTTGAAGAATTTTGATCCCCTAGCTTTGTTCTTGGATATGTAAAGCACATTTGCCCATGAGTTGTTTTCGCGAAATATTATTGAATTATCAGTTCTGGTGCGAATACGGTAGCAGACTTCCAGGAACCAGTGGTGCCTACAGTCGACTATACGAGTTGATTACACATGTATTTCGTGTTCTATACATCTCAATCTTGATGTTGATGTATATTTTGTGTATATTTAATTTGAATTGTAAGGAATATCAGAGGTATAAATTTTCAAAATAAACAAAAATTCATTATTTATATAGGCCCTTAAATAAGGTGCGATTGGACGATGCTGTGAATTTAGTTTTTTCTTGCAATCAACCATACCAACACAAGCGTCAATCAGTGTCTTTTGTCATCGTTTTACACTGACAAACGTGACAAATCTCCTTTACCGGAAACTATCTCCCAATTTGCATATCATAATAAACATAACCGCTATCAGCGTGACCGTGATGGTCAAAACCCAAACGAATTAACGAATTCACGGTCAAAATTAGCCACAATTGACATTTAAACAAATGGAATTCGCGAAATATTCACAATTTCTTCATTATCCGTGCCGAGTTATTTTTTACCTGATACACCAATCAGACCACATGCGTTCAGTTTCGTTTATCAGCATCATACTGCCTGGCGATGTTTGTGTTAATTGTACGAGAAGGCGAAAGAAACCAAATATTTTCCCATCATCGTTAAATTAATTAAAATTGATAATTCTGTTTATTTTACTGAAATTATGAATTGAGAAGGTGGGCGTGTTGTGATTATTATGCTCAGGACTTCGAAGGTGGAAAGTCAAAGGCACATCAAGCAGGTCGGGGTGATGTGCCGATCTGTCTATAAAAGATCGATTTGTCTATAATAGATCGATCTATGTAAATTGGCTGTGAAGCTAAACATTCGGACATACAGCACATATCGCAAACAATCGCAACTTCTCGATGTCAACAAACGATCGGCCGAGGAAAATTTCGTAAATTGACACTTCAGTATTTCTTTCAAACAATTGCACACATATGTACGGTACGTGGAGAGTGTATTGTCACTAAATCACCCACAGAGTGGAGATTCTACCCGAGGAATAATTGCAAATTTGTTGCAAAGCATAACCAGCACCAGCAAAGTTTCAGCCAATGGACCTCCGGGTTAAACCCGGAGGTCCATTGGCTGAAATATTGCTTGTGTTTTTTTTTCGATATGTACAAAATTTGAAGATTATAGCTTGGGTGATAACTCCACTCCGCGGGTGATTTAGTTGCAATCCACTCTCCAGGTACTGTATATCGAAATAAATGAATCATATCACTGGTAATTAGGAACAACTCGACATTTAAATGCTATTTTTCATTTTTTTTCTTCAATTTCCAGTGTTCAAATTCCCACACCATGCTCGAAATGATCGACATAACCGGAAATGAAGACTCGCTCAAAAACAGGACGTAAAATTTTGGAATGATCTCGGGTAAGTAAAAGTGTACAGGCCAAATATGCTTCTAAATACGACTATCCACGGGCGTCATATTTTTCTCGTGCTGCTAACCATCAAAATCGTTTTTGCACGCGGAACTGTGTTCGGTCCTTTTGTGAACATTTCAATATAAAAGAAACAGAAAACATCATGTTCTCTTCACACAGCACTGATTACTCACCAGATACAAAACAGATAGAAGAATTCAAGAAATTTAATTGCAAAATGGTAATTATTTTTATAACTATTAAATGCCACGGGGTAAAGGAGTATGTCTCTGGATTTTCAGCGATTCTGAAAAGACAGGATATATCTATGGGATTGTGTTTATTATCATGTCCGATGTGATTGTCATAAGGTGCACATATATACTGTCTTTTAATATAGGAAAACATACCATGTCTATGAAGGTTTACTCCCCAAAATTGCAGTCGCACATGCTCTCTATATGTTTTCATCATCATCCTGTCTGATTCACCCGGTACTAAGGCAAATGATGAAAGGTGATAGAAGTAATACTTGAACGACACTTAAAACATATGTGAAAATCACCATATAAATTCATTGCGCATTTAATGAGTACAAATTCCATTAACATGTCGAAAATGAAACAAATTTACATTATCTATTGACTAAAGTGAATTTTTTGATTTAATTGGTTGATAGATACGTGGTAGGAGACCATATTCATTGAAACCCACGATACGTCCGCCCAGCCACTGACAAATTTCCCATACCCAGTGGAAGCCTCGTTCCGAAATCTACAAATTGTCCATACCCCGTAGAAGACGCGTCATTCCAGTTTTACAGTGTACATGTATTATTTTTTAATTTTTATCTCCAAAATATAGTTCATGACCCCTTATTGGAATGAGCTTGTCGAGTACCCTCCAATGTGGGGTTCATAAGCTATGTTTTTGAGACAAAAAAGAAAAAAAGAAATTCAATAATTTTTTTATACTAGTCATATCGGCATATTTTCAGAAAAAACTGTTTTGCACAAAAATTCCACAGGAACCTGTATGGCTCAATAATGGAAGATAAAAGATCTCATGCTGTGTGTGTTCACACATGAAATAGATTGTACTTGTAAAACGGAAAGTCAATAGATAAATTCGTTACCCAGTGTCTGATCACGTGGTACGGGTTTTTTTTACCCACCCGAAGCCAGCCGTATCCCATGAGGCCGAAGGCGTTCGGCCTCATGGGATACGGCTGGTTTCGGGTAGGTAAAAACCCGTACCACGTGATCAGACACGGGGTAACTAATATTATCTATAATTGCATAAAAATTTACCAGCCCTATGAACGGCGGTCAATTAACGGAATAATCGAATTGTGTTTCAGAAAACTACAGTGGTTCCCACCTAAGTTGATATAAATTAATTGAATATCCCTGTGAACTTAATATAATTTTCACACAAAACCATTTACAAATTTAACTCTCTAAGTGCATACAGGTTATATATTAAACTCCTGTTGACTAAAAACGTAATATGTCAAGAACGTTCATTAGGTATGTTTATAGACCTGTTTTGCTTTAGGACCACCTATAGAGACATTTAAGCTATTCTATCTTGTTTGACAGATCTCCATGAGATCTGTCAAACAAGATAGAATAAATGCTCAGTTTATCTTTAGTTGTCAGGAAAATGACCAAATCCCTGTTAATGCAATACTGTTTTTCAAGGGCAAAGTATGTATTCTATTAACAGGGTTTGGCAGTTGACTCCACATAAAAACATTTGAATTTTTTTATTTATTTGATCGATGTTTAAGGTGACAAACTTCTACACATGCAATGGCTAATCATGATCACAGCAGTTTTACAAGTGGGGAAACCTGGAGTGAACCACCCAGCAACAGCGATAAACTGTCAGGCTCCAAAACATACTAACTCCACACAAGCAGGGTTAGCATTGGGTGAAGACAGGTGCACCATCGACGTGCAATATGCCTTCGTACACAATGCCAGAGTGCCCCCACCTGGGCAATGGTGGTGAAGTGTCTTACCCAAGGACACAGCGCGGTTGTCGCAAGTGGGATTCGAACAAAGGACATCTCGGCTTGCAACCTGCACCTCTGTTTACTGAGCCACCACGCCCCCGTGTTTGAAGGAATTCATTGCCTGTGTGGAGAATTCATTCTTTGCACATTTTGATACTATATAGTACCAGGTAACGTTTTCACATGACACAGTTAAAACTACACATAGAAGTGCTGTCATGAAATGTGTGCAAATAAAATATTGCTGTGCACGTTTATGTGCGTGTTATGACCCTTATAGTAAGACTATAAAACTGTGTACATATGCCTTGTGCGCAAGCAACATTTCAGCCAATGGACCTCCAGGTTTAATCCGTCGATTAACTGACTGAAACATTGCTTGTGCGTGCTACAACCACAGGAATCTGTCGTACTTTGGATGCCATTCAATAGGGCATTTCTGCGCAAATCCGATACAAAATTATATCAACATAGTGCATTGTTCGAAGCATTACTTGCACTTTTAACTGTACCTGATGATTCTGTAAAATGTTTATGCCATTTACCAGTGGTTGTAGAAAAGACCTAAAAATAATATTACAGTGTAAAAGTTAAAGTTGACTTTTATTTATTTCCTTGTAGAACAACGGATAATGTGAAGAAATGTACGTAAGCAACAGAAAAAAGAAAAATTAATCCAGGAAATAATTTTCCTGGTTAAACAATGAGGGCTAAAAAGCACCATGAGGGGAGAACTGATACAGCATATTGAGAGGATGCGATCAAGAGTAATGCAGCGTTTACATCAAGAAAGGAAACTATTTTTAAACAGGTAACTGAATTGCAATGGTTCTGTAGCAATAAACGTTATAATTTGATTTTCATACTTTCCAAATAACACAAATCGCAACTTTGGCCTTGTGAAGTGTAATTAAATTGTCAATACTGCTATATCTGTATAATCCCGACGCTATGCGTTGTCGAATTATTGGAAGTTTTTCTCATCAGTTATGGCCCAAATTAGTCTTGGAAGATAAAATGAATCTGTTCATATTTGCACAAAGCTTGCAAACACAAGCCATGCCTATTTACATTTCAAAAGTCTATGACGAAATTACCTTGGAACTGTTGGTTTCTGTCATTCACAAATTGCTCCCCAACTCGGAAAGTTTGTCCTTCAGTTCATCATGAAATTGGATAAGCACGTCTTTTTGGAAATTTTTTATTCTTTTCTATTTTTCTAAAAATAGGTTATTGCCTTTATCAACTGCAGCTTCCTGTACAACTTGGAGCATTGAATTGATGGATGATATGATTTCATTTTTTTGTTTCCTTTGATGTCTGTTCGGATAATTTGCGATCAGATTCTGTTATAACTGGCTTTTTCGGATCTTGACATTTTCCAATTTTCCCGCCATTTTCAATGAATTCATAATATAAACGTTGATTATTTGAAGACGCTTCCGTAAAATTTATTAATACAACGTCCAGTGTTTCCCCATCAAATGACTGTAGTTGTTTTTCTGCGAAATGATCAATGTATTTTGATCTTCGCCAATGGAGTATCTCATTCGTGACATCAGTTTTTCTCATTTTTTGGTTCCTGTAGTTTGAGCTTCTCTCATACATGTATGTTGCCCTGTGAGTAGTTCCACGTTATCTCAAACCCATTAAGTAGAAACTTGATAGACAACAACTGCATTAAAAATACTCTGTCTCGAATGACATGGCCTGTAAGTCCCTCAGAAATTAAAAGTTTATACATGCGCACCTAAACTACCATATGTTCATTTAATAGTATAACACCCTGTGGTAGGGATCTGACTGGAGGAATCTAAAAAAAAAGGTTGATGATGGATCCAAAGAAGCTTACGCCAAAACGACACGATCCTTAAAATATATACTATAATGTTAGCCTCGATTTTACGGGAGATGGGGTGGGGCGAATTGCCCTCTTGTTCCTGACTCATATAGGAGCGCATTAGCCCCCTACCCCCCCCCCCCCCAGTAAAAATATCGTAGGAGTCGGGAACATGATTACTCAAATAATTTCATTCCATAATAGCATCAAGTTATTCGTTCTGAATTTCAGGTTAAAGAGCTTTTACTGAAATGACTGGGTGTGAGATTTATGTAGAAATGGAAAGTCAGACGCAGAAACACTATGTTTGGGGTACAAAACATTTCACAGATAAATATCAGATATAGTAACAAAACTTATTACATTTATTCAAATGCACCAGGAACAGGCTCTGGACAACTCATGGCCGGATTGATTTTCAAGGAGCAGAACAGTTGATCCGGCCCAGGCAGGACGAATCCAGATATTTGTAAAAAGGGGATGAGGGTGGAAAACAGAGATAACACCCTCCACCTCCACCCCCACCCCCCCCCCCCTGTCGGTATTGAGCCGGGTGTATTTTCGCGAAAATTTTCAGTTGAGTTTTCAAAAGAAACTCGACTATTGGTATGGCTAGGGTCGATCGCCGAAAGGACGAGCGGGTGGGCCCTGTGATAGGGTGGGCTCTGTGATAGGGTGGGTGGACAGTCCCTTCTTCTTATAGCTTAGTCTTTTCTGAACCTATTGTGATAATATTTGGTATGTGACTTGATATGCATGTTCACCTACTGATGATGCGAAACAGGCCCTTTATTAACATCGACTAATTTGAGCTTGATTGCGTGATGACTTCAATAAACGTCAACAGATTCGATTCATTTTTGTTTTATGATTTTCTAAGATTATCTCGATCGAATTCGAAAACGGGCTCGGTCCGATGTACGATAGCAAAATTATTGGGCGGACTTGGTTATTTTTTGGCGAAATTTGCGCTCAATAGAGAGGTAACTTGAACAAACGTCAAATGATCCAATTAACTTTCTGTGTGTCGGTTTCCAGGAACATTTTCTTGATTGAGTTTCCGCTAGCCATGAAAACATCCCCGCATCGGCGATACGAACCTTTGTTTTTATATTCCAAAAATACCAATGCATTTTTCTTGATTTTTATGTCATTGGAGGACGTCGAGGGTTAGAGTTGTACTTAATAAACAGGGCAATTACAATGGAGCCCACTTAATTGGATGTCTCTTAATTGTATATCCCTGTTAATTGAATATAATTTTCAAACACAAAATCATTTACCATACCTTCAGTACAAATTTGATCTATTAATTGCATATGGGTTGTAGAGTAAACTCCTGTTAATTGTATATAAATGTTTGTAATATGGTGAAAAAATGACTGTGACACGCACCAAATTCCCCTTATTTATCAACCTTTTTGGCCTCACTACATTCAATACAGGCATTTATTCTATTATATCTTGTTTGACAGAGCTCTATGAGCTCTGTCAAACAAGATATAATAGAATACATGCTCAGTTTACCTCCAGAACACAGGAATCTGACCAAATCCCTGTTAATTGTACACTCCTGTTAACTGAATAATTTTCACTGATAAAATGGATATTCAATTAACAGGATTCTACTGTATTTATTTTGGACGTCGATCGCTGATGGTGTTGATAATTCTTCCCCTGAGTTCCAATGTGTTCTATGTGCCTACTTGCACATAGAACAAATTGGAACGAATTGTAGACTAGGCTTCTGC
The DNA here is from genome assembly GCA_031216915.1 of Pictodentalium vernedei. Taxonomy (NCBI): domain Eukaryota; kingdom Metazoa; phylum Mollusca; class Scaphopoda; order Dentaliida; family Dentaliidae; genus Pictodentalium; species Pictodentalium vernedei. The sequence continues at coordinate 53,574,027 of CM062292.1, forward strand.
AAAAAATCGAAATTAGATTAGTTTTCACCAAATCGATTGGATATACGATTCGATCAAAATCGCCACTTCACAGGCCCTGTTGTAGACCCCATATTCCAAGATGGCATGCCTTTGATTTCAAGTAGATGGAAGTAAATTTTGGTATCATATACATACAAATAATCCCCGTATCACTGATGGATGCTCTAATATTATAATCATTACCATTGCTATAAACGGTTATTTATGTATTTTTATAATTCTTTCAGACCCGAAAGGATTATTCAAATTCTTGTATACCGTCCCCATCACAACAAGAAGCATCACCAGAACCACAGCCATCAACATCAAGAGACAATTCATCGAGTTTCTCACCATCAAACAGTTTCATGATAAATATGTACAAGTGCCAGGCAATGCCTTAGCGGCTACAAATATTTGCAGACTTTGTGGTGTGAAACATGAGTGTGAACGGAACAGTGGACTTTGGATGGGGTGTGACATCGATGGGTGCGACTATTTGGTGCATACCCATTGCATTCGTCTTCTTAGGATGACAAACAGGAAATTAAAAAAAAACAGTTGAATACAATTGCCCACGGCACATTTCAATAAATTAAAATTATTTAAAAAGTACAATGTATGTTCTATTAATATTTCCCATTCCAATCACAAGTACAGTATGTGCCATGTGGAGAGTGTATTGTCACTAAATCACCCACTGAGTTTTGATTCCACCCAAGCAATAACTGCAACTTTGATTTGATGTATGGCAATCATAAGTACAGTTCCAGGCAATGGACCTCTGGGTTGAACACGGAGGTCTATTGGCTGAAACATTGCTTATATTTTTGTACCATAGGTACAGAATTGAAAAGTGATACTATGGGTGAAAAATCCACTCCACTGATGATTTAGTTACAATCCACTATCCACGTACTGTTGAAGACCATTACAAAAAAAGAAAACCAGATGAGTGTCATTTCTAAATACCTTTTCAAGTCTATCAGTGTTCCTGCAGACACGAATCCACCTTCTCTCAGTGGGCAACCCTGGCGGAATCCACATTTTTGTTCTTTTGTTTTTGGATTCTTGAATGAAATCACCTCCCACTGCTTGACTTTTATTTCCTGATGGCGAAAATGATGGATATTTGTTTAAAAACGTGTTTATTTCTGTTGGTGCTTGAAGTTTCATGGACATATCTCTAAGGAAAAGTTCCCTGTAATCTGGCATGCTCAGACCATATGACAGAACGGATATTTTATATTGTACACAGTTGATGATTAAGGAATTCTGACATCTTACACCAGCTCGGAATAAATGTATAGCAAACATGTATGTGAATACTATTTCAAAGAGTAAAATATAATTTTTATGGTCACAGAATTTATCCAGGTGTAAAAATCTTCTTCACGTTGTACTTTGATGATTTGGAGTGTTGGCAGTATGGCAATAGAAGTTTAAATAAATAAATAAAATATTTGAATTATTTGCCGAGACTTACGATGGTCACTGATCGAATAACACGATGCAAGGGTTTTTGGTGTACGATAACCTAGGAGTTTAGCCAGTTCCCCAAGTATAATGTCCCAGGTCAGATTAAATAGAGCTTTAACCATGTTAATGTCAATGTAGCCTAAACCAGGAAGGAGTAAGACGTTGTCATATTTTATTTCTGAGGGGAATACAGTAGAATCCTCTTAATTGAATATCCATTTTGCCAGTGAAAATTATTCATTTAACAGGGATTTATCAGTTTCCTGTGTTCTTGGGGTAATCTGAGCATTTATTCTATTATATCTTGTTTGACAGAGCTCATATAGCTCTGTCAAACAAGATATAATAGAATAAATGCCTGTATTGAATGTAGTGAGGCCAAAAAGGTTGATGAATAAGAGGAATTTGGTGCGTGTCACAGTAATTTTTTCGACACATTATAAAAATTTATATACATTTAACAAGAGTTTACTCTACAACCCATATGCAATTAACAGATCAAATTTGTACTGAATGTATGGTAAATGGTTTTGTGTTTGAAAAATATTTCAATTAACAGGGATATACAATTAAGAGATATCCAATTAAGTTGGCTCTACTGCACTGTGATATTGTTTGTGTGATGATGATCTTGTTTGTGTTTTGTGAAGATTTCTTTTCCCCAAAATTTAATTTTACATATGTCACATATAAACGTTTTTTTCTATCATTCTGCTCAACAGTATGTATGGGTGTCCATCACAACCTAAAATTGACCATGATCTCTGAGAGTTATCTATAATGTTTTTTGTTAAGGTATCAGCTATCTGACCTATTGATGAAAATGAACAAGGATTGATGAGGACTGGGTTTCCCATACAAATGGGGTGGCTTGTTTAATTTTTACTTTCAGCAAAAGTGTATCTGCCTTTATTTACATATGTTTCATTGCCGGTGTTTCCAATTAATGTGGTCGATGTAAATGCACTGGTGTTGATATTAGTGCTTTCAAGTTCTGCAAACACAATTTGTATTCGTTCACTGAAAAATTTTGAACGTTCCTTTCTGAAAGTTGAATTCTGTTTCTCGATGTAGGATTGAATTTGGGGGATAATATTAGTTTTTTCACGTAACTCGGGAGACGACCAATGTTTTGGAGATAAAGATTCATCACTTTGCAGTTTACTCTGTGTTTGGAGTGACATGAATAACTGTAGTTATTGCACTAAGTATGGCTTTTGCATCAAAAGAAACTCTCCATCTGCGCGCCGGCACTTGATTGTTATCAAAAAATGTTATTGTATCGCTATCTGGGGAACATAAAATCCTACTTTCAGAGTACTGATTTATCCAGTTGCATATCGATGTGTACAGTTAAAACTAGAAGTCCTGTCACGAATAGTGCGCTTATCTAGGCTTAATTGCGCGTTGGAATTGCGCGCAATTGCCATATCGAATGGCATCCAAAGCACGGCAGGTTCTCTTGGTTACTCATAACAAACACATGCAATGTTTCTGCCAATGGACCTCCGGGTTACCCGGAGGTCCATTGGCTGAAACATTGCTTGTGCACAGGCCATATGTACAGAATTTGATAGCTTTACTTGGGCCATAACGCGTACATTAACGCGCATATCAACGTGCTATTTGTGCGCATTTCATGACAGGACTTCTAGATTTAACTGTAAGTGGTGCCAGGGTGAATTGTAGCGTTCATGTTGCAAACTGTTTTACTTACAGTGACAAAATACGTAATTAGATTTATTACAAAGGAATATGGTGCAACAAAATTCAAATTTCTGCAATGGTAGATCTGTTCAACTGCCAATGTTAGTGAGTTATCTTTTTTTGGATTTTCCTAATCATGACACTTCGTTATCGATTTTAGAAAAACTAATAGGGTTTTGTTTTTGTAGCCACTGTTGAGGGTGAAATGCTTGTAGATACTCGTCATCTTAGTATAGTCGCCCTTTATTTTCTGAATCTCTAAAAATATTGTTTGACTGCGATTCGCCAATTGCCGAAGCAAATTCTGCAAGTTTAGTTTCGGAGATAATGCCCTATTTTATTTTTAAAATAATATCAGTTTCATTGTCATTATCGGTTTTTTGTTTTTTACTGCTGTGTGGGGCTCAGAAATTCATCAGCGTGATCGGCACATGCAGTGCAAAGATAAGGTGTCCTCTCCTTAATCAGAAAATTATCCATAAGAGTTTTTATTGTTGATTTCCTGTATTTTTTGGCACTCAGTTTGTATGTTGTAAACTCCTTTCTATTGCCAAAATTGGAATGTATGCTGCATCCACATTTCGAAGCCCTTTGAATAATCTAAAGAAACTAAATCCAAAACACTTCTTCAAAACAACTTAATTTCCAGTGTGACCTTGAAAATGAAATGTCAAATGTGTTGGGATTAGTTTCCGGCGCGAATTTAAAGCTTTTTGCTGACCACATCGAGGTTTGAATTCCTAATTTTCAACAGATAAGAAAAAGATTGAGAGTTATCACGAAAGTTATAGAATTAAAATTTGGGGCCCATCGGTCATTCGTAACTGAGTTTCAGAAATGGTAAACTTGACATACCACTTTTACTTACTCGAAATAATGCCTATATTTTACGTCCTGTTTTTGAACGAGTCTTTTCCCCGTGGGAACCCCGGGAAGTAAGCAGCACTTGTTTACTGTGGTAAACCAGTTCCGCTTTACTAGTAAAATAGGACCCAGTCACCAATGCTTGGGGTGAAAGTCCTCTAAAATGGGCAACATGTTGATCAACGATTGACTAAACTTGACTTCATCTCCATGTTGTGTCACGATTAGCCATGATGCATAAATATGTGACGTTAACCACCAACAAACAAATGAACGAGTCTTCATTTCCGGTTATGTCGATCATTTCGAGCATGGTGTGGGAATTTGAACACTGGAGTCTGGAAATTGAAGAAAAAAAGTGAAAAATAGCATTTAAATGTCGTTGTTCCTAATTACCAGTGATATACGATTCATTTATTTCGATACACATATGTATGCAATTGTTTGCATCAAATACTGAAGTGTCATTTTACGAAGTTTTCCTCGGCCGATGGGTTGTTGACATCGAGAAGTGGCGATTTTTTGCGATATGTGATATGTGTCCGAAAGTTGAGCTTCACGACCAATTAACTTAGATAGATCGATCTATTATAGACAAATCGATCTTTTATAGACAGATTGGCACATTTCCCCGACCTGTCTGATATTCCTTAAGGTGCTATATACAGTACGTGGAGAGTGTATTATCACTAAATCACCCGCAGAGTGGAGATTCCACCCAAGCAATAATTGCAGATACCTTGCAAAGCATAACCAGCACAAGCAAAGTTTCAGCCAGTGGACCTCCGGGTTAGACCCGGAGGTCCATTGGCTGAAACATTGCTTGTGTTTTTTGTCGATATGTACAGAATTTAAAAGTTATAACTTGGGTGACAACTCCACTCCGCGGGTGATTTAGTTACAATCCACTCTCCACGTACTGTATGCAATGGAATTTTGTTTATTTTGAAATTCCCACCTCTGACATTCCTTAAGATGCTAAATCCGTAACTAGCAGGGTTACCCGGCGTTGCTCGGGCTGAGGAGAGTATTCTCCCTTAATCTATACTATATTTTGCTGGTCATAACTGTTGGTGCCCCTCTATCCCCCACCCCATCAACCCCCACCCCACCCCGGCACTTTTTAAAACCTCACCATTAGATTCCTCGTAAAAAAGTACCCCTAGTAGGCCCCTTTGAAGACCTATATCGTGAGAAAAACATTTTGGTCATAACTTTTGGTGCCCCCCTACACCACCACCCTTACCGGATACTTTTTTAAACTTTTAAACCTCACCATTAGATTCCTGATAAAAAAACGTACCCCTAGTATACCCCTTTGAAGACATCTATCGGTAAAAAGAATTTTGGTAATAACTTTTGGTGCCCCCTACACCCCCACCCTCACCCCACACACTTTTTTAAACCTGACGATGACCTCCGCCATAAAGAAGTACTCCTAGTAGACCCATTTTGGACACTCGGGGTGGCCCCATATTCATCTCTATAGCGGACAGACAGACAGACAGACAGACAGACATTCTAAAATCTAGTATAGAAAAAAGATAGAATGGAATTTTGTTTATTTTGAAATTTACGCCTCTGATATTCCTTAAATTTAAATTAAATATACTCAAATTACATATCAAAATGAAGGTTGTGATGTATAGAACACGTACAGTACATGGAATCAACTCATATTGTTGGCAGAAGGCACCACTGGGTCCTGAAAGTCTGTTACCGTATTCGTACCAGAATTGATAATACAATAATATTTCCTGAGAACAACTTGTGGCCTGCTGTCAACTCTATGAACTCTCCGAGTTGATGTCATATATGTTTCGTGTTCCATACCTCCCAACCTTCATTTTGATGTATAATTTGTGTATAGTTAATTTGTATTTAAGGAATATTAGAGTTGGGAATTTCAAAGTAAACAAAATTGCATTACTTATATAGCACCATAAATTCAAATGAAATATACACAAATTATACCTCAAAATGAAGGTGGAGATGTTTAGAACAGGAAACACATATGTCATCAATCCATAGAGTTAACAGCTGGCACCACTGGTTCCTGGAAGTCTGCTAAAGTATTTGTACCATAACTGATAATGCAATACTATTTCTCGAGAACAACCTGTGGCCAAATGTGCTTCACATATCCAAGAACAAAGCTAGCTTTCAAAACTCTTTGGAGTGCAGCGATACGACTGCATTCGGGAAATGGACAGCACTGTCCGCATTTTTTATTGAAGATGGATTCCATGTTCTACGGCCGTGCGCAAATCACTCGATTCCAAGAATTTCCATCGAAAAACGAAATCGTAATTCTAAGAAATTTCAACATGTGTAATGATACTTTGCATAGCATATGACCACCGTGCAGTCTCGATATGATAATAGTTTGCTGCATTAAGGCGATCGTTCTCACTATTTGATTTTAGACGGCATTGTATATCTGTGCTTTTCCGTCCGTCGACGTTGTCGGGAAATCGAAAGTAAATCCAATGTAAACAAAGAGAACAGTTTGGGAATTGACCCCCAAGCAGCCCTGTCGCTGGATTTCGAAGAATTTTGATAGCCGTGCATTGTTCTTGGATATGTGAAGCACATTTGGCCACAAATTGTTCTCGTAAAATATTTTGTTATCGGTTCTGGAACAAATATGGTAGCAAACTTCTAGGAACCAGTGGTGCCTGCTGTCAACTCTGAGTTGATTACATACGTGTTTCGTGTTCTATACATCTCAACTTTCATTTGAAATTAATGAATGAAGATGATGAACTGTTTCAGTCTGTCAGACCCAATGTCTTTTCTGCTCTGGTACTGTCATCTCTTTATGTACTGGAGGATGACGTCGTCAGTTCATTCTGGGTCCACTCGATTACAATTATTGAAAAATAACAGAATGAAAGCAGGACCCGGGTAACCCACCCCAGAAATGCCACATTCCCCCAATTTTGAAACAAAGTTGTGACGGTGGGGGTACTGGGATAGGACAAAAACATGTAGGCATAGAAATCATCACCTGGACTCCAGCCTCTGCCTGCCCATCAGCTGAGCAGAGATTGTCCCATCCGGGATTCTGTTTAGCTCACGTGTACCCGAGGAGCCTGCAGGTGGTAAGCCATAAGGGTGTTCTGCACAGTTTGGTGCAGAAGATCCACCAGGGCTTCCTCTCTCACCTCAGCTACTCGCGCTGCCACCTCGTCAATATATGCTGGCGTGTTTGTTCGAATTTGTGACTGGCTCCGTGGCGCGAAATAAGGGGAATCAGTCTCAAGCAAAAGGCGATTGTCCAAAACCAACCGCAAAGCATTTAGCTGTTCCTTCCCAAAACTCGCCACCAAGCCAGTGGAACCAAAATAAACGGTGGGAAACCGATGAGTAATGTACCTAAAGGTATCCGGTCCCCCGGTAAAACAGTGCAAATGGATGGGGTGAGACTGGTCCACTTTCTCCTACTCCAAAATTTGGCAACACATAGCGAACACGTTGGAGGATTGAAGGTCGCTTCCTTGGCCCCTTACGTACAAGACTAAAGTCTTCCCACAAGGGATGCCTAGGAGAGACAAAAAACCCGATCCTGTGCTCACCAGGGGTCGACAGAATCCACAGTTGGCCGATCTCCCCCAAAGCATTCACCCTCGGGTCGATCAGGTGGTTTCGAGGTCTGAAGGGGGATCACAATGACAAGTGATGCCTCCCAAAAATGTAACCGCTTGGCGAAGCGGAATGGATTGACGATAATTTAAAATATCATCAATTCCCGACTCAAGGAGCCCTAAATCTCGACCCGTCCGGTCACTACCAAGGAGGACCCCCCCCCCCCCCAGTTCCCCTTGGATGGAGGCTTTTGAAACGATGAAGTAACAAGTACCTCATGATCTCCCCCTCCAAAGGTCTCAACTGTAGAACTTTTGAATTCCAGTCTGGAAAATTCGCTTCCAGACAGAACTCAAAATATCGGTCAGGACTGTTTCCTCTGCGGATAGGGACATAAGGGGCGACTTCAGTTTTTCAAGCCATTAATCTACACCACCATCCCCAAAGAAAGTAGAGTGAATTTCATCTACAGGGGTGTCGTGTGTGCTGGAGGATATATCAGCCGTTTCTATAGTCACATGAACCACCCTCCCGTCCTCGTGAGCTCTTTGGGAAGAAGACGATACCTTGTCTGTCGTTACTACTGGCCGTCCAACCTTAACCTCCGCCAAAAGCGCCCCCCAAAGACCCCTACATCCACTAAAACATCCTGGGATGCTGGGAATTCCCAGCACACACTACCGGCGAGCCAACCCCCTTACCAACACTGTCTCCCCCATTTGGGGATAGCAACCTCTGAACAGATCTCTGCTCAGGGGTTACTCTCCCTCAAAATGCTAATTCACCTCTCCAGTGTATTAAAAGTGCTGGAGAATTGGGAGGCGAAAGCTGGAAATGATATGGGGATAGGCCATCACCTGTATTTACATAAGGCCTCCATGGATGCAATGCAGAGGGATGAGGTCTGAATCGTATTAGGACCACATCCCTCACCCCTCTTACTCCCCCCCCCCCCCCCACAGGGCCTCTACCTCCCTACTCCTCGTGAGGAAAAAGGGTTCCTGAGAGACTCTAGACGCAACACCAGGGAATCAGAAGTCACATCTGGAGGGAACTTATGATATCCTCCCTGTATGGAGACGGCAAATGAAAATTAAGTACATGCTTTTTCAAATTTCTAGAATATACCGCCTCACACCCAGATAGGGGACACCTATATTTTCCGGAGCCTCTCCTAGGGGAAGCTCGCCCTGCTTTGCTCAGACTCTCCATATCACTATCTCCCATCTGATTCAAACCTTTCGGTGTATTTTGCCATGTATGAATCTGTGAAAAAATACAAAAGCCACAAGGCCGTTCAAATAATATAAAAGTCAGGAATGAGAGAAAGATTATAAATAACTTATTTCAGACATATTTTTAATTAGAGAATAATTATGTTATTGCAAGCCTTCTTGCACTCAAGGGACAAATTTATTAATTTTATTAATTGGGATAAAATATCAAACATTAGCCATTTATTTTTTCTGTGTTTGCATTGGTTATAAAAAGAGAGCTTGCGGGAGAGCCTGAGCAACAGAGTTTTAACATTTTTAGGCCAAAGGAAGTATTGTCTTCTTCTCGGGTGCAACCCCAAGCACAGTGAGAAACACAAGTGATGCAATTGTTAATTATGAAAAGAAAAGATTTAAAAAGTTATAGTAGTTATTCTGCAGAGGCGTTAGGTTGCACATGCTGAACACAAAAAGTCATCTAATTTTGCGGGAGGGCGGTGACTCAGTGGTAGACTGTTGGACTTCTATGCTAGAGGTCCCTAGTTCGATCCCCGTCCGGGACGACCCGCGCTGTGTCCTTGGGCAAGGCACTTTATCCCGGTTGCCTACATGGGGGCACGATAGCGCTATGTACTAAGGCGTACTGTATGTCAGTGGTGCACATGTCTTCAACTGCTGTAACCCTGCTTGAGCTGAGCTTGAGCAGAGTTAGAATGTTGAGGAGCTGACAGTTTCTCGTAGATGCTCAGTGGTTCTCTCCGGGAACTCCGGCATCCTCCACCCGTAAAACTGTCACGATCACGATTAGCCATTGAGTATGTGACCATAAAAACCCATAAATGAATACATCTAATCTTGTCGCGTCATCAGTTCTGATTCCAACACAATGTCCATAACACCAGTCTGAACATGATTCACATTGAAGCACAATATTCCCATTATTACAAAAACAGTAAATGGGGTCAGAAATAGTTTCTCCCACTGAACCGAACCATTCTCAAAATATGACTTTTTTATTTTTTTTCCAACTTGGGATTATTATTATCCCAAAATATCCCTGCTGGTTAAGGGTGTGAGATGTGGGAAATCTCACCCGAGGGCAAGATATTTGGGCTATACACGAGGCTTACCGAGTGTATGGACCAAATATCTTGTCCCGACAGTGAGATTTTCCTATCTCACAACCACTCCTATCAGGGATAATTTTTCTTCCCCCCCCCCCCCCCCCATAAAAACACCCTGAGGTGATCAAAAGTAATTCAGGTGCTAGTGCTGCTATATCGAACAATTTGTTTTTCATTTCTGAAAAAAATGATTTGCCTATCGGAAAGAGCGCGCATACTTTCTGTATATACCACAGGTATATGCTACGAAATTGATTCCCTACGCCGACAAGGCAGGGGTTAAAGATTTGTAGCGAAATGAACATTGACACATTCCAATGACGTCATATTATGAATTTTGCAATGTGTTCTTCGCATAACGTTTCGACGGGAATTTCGTGCAACTCATTCCACTCATAACGGTATTCACCCAAACATTTATATAGAAGAGTCAAGTGTCCTTTGTTTTTGCGTTCTGTGTGTTTATTTATTTTTTCTTGACAAACGTTAAAATTTCCGAAACGTGACACCATGTTGTTTGTTTACAGAAGAACGCACGATGATTGAATAGTCCTGCGCTCATTAAATATGCTAATAAGCCGGTCACGTGAGATATCTATCCCATGGCCTTCTCACGTGGGTCACGCATATCTTGCACAGTAAGTGGGGGCAGAAAGTACTGTCTGTGCATAATTTAAGGCGGTCATTATTGGCCGTGATGATGGAAGTTTTTAATTTGACACTAAACAGATATGCTGTAATTTTTCTTAGAATCAATCCTCGACCTTTCCAAATAGGATGTAATTTCTTGGTATGACCCCTAATAGAAGTTGTGTCTGAAATATATACATAATCACCCACATGGTATGTTTTTTGAAGTAATTTAATATCATTATCTCTCCTCATTCGTTTTTGATTGTATTCCTTGCAATGTCATGCGCCTGTTTTCTGTTAAATTCTAATTCTTCAACATAAGATTGCATAAGTACATAATCTGATGTAAATGTTTGTCTTGAGGAACATTAAATCTCCTTGTTGATTGATATTTCTACCCAACATTAATTCGTTAGGAGCATCACCTGCTTGTTTATTGACTCATAATCTGAAAACTCCTGCTAACTGGGGAAACATTTATCCCATTTATTTTGTGTTTTACCAATAACACTTTATAACTGCCATAATTGGTTTGTTAAACCTTTCAGCTTGACCATTAGATTTATTCATATTTGTTTATTTATGTATTGGTGTTTAAGGTCACATACGTATGCACAATGGCTAATCGTGACCGTGACAGTTTTACTTGTGAATGAATTGGGAGTACCTGGAGAGAACCACCGAGCATCAACGAGCAGTTGTCAGCTCCTCAACATTCTAACTCTGTTCAAGCTCCGCTCAAGCATGGTTACAGCGGTTGAAGACATGTGCACCATCGACGTGCAGTACGCCTTAGTACACGACGTAATCATGCCCCCATTGAGGCAACCGGGATAAAGTGCCTTGCCCAAGGACACAACGCGGGTCATCCCGGATGGGACCAGACTTTTAGATCAGTCTAATGTGGGCAAAACGGCAAATATGGATGTGGCCTGCACGGTTGAAAAAAAAGCACCGGTATTTCCTTCTTCTTGGCGTCTATTTTAGGTTTTAGGTCCCCGTCTTAAAATGATAGTTTAGAACCCCTTGTTTTAGGTCTTAACCATTATCACTGGTTCCCATCACCCTTTTACGTAACTTTACTTGACTAACTGGATAAGGCTTCTTAGTTTCCTAGTGCCGAGCCAAAAGCCTATTTGAATGTGAGCGAAATTATGCGTGGCGTTTACTGAGAAATGCCACAAACTTGAATCTAATAGATCTCAAGAATTAAGTGCAGGATCATATGGAATTCGCCACAGAAAAGCAATCGCCGTCGACAGTGTCGTATACGACACTGTCAACGCCGATTGCTTTTCTGTGGCGAACTCTGTGGATTTACAAAAAAAATATTTGTTGTATTGTTTGATTCGAAGGTGAGCTCAAAGCTATATTACAAGCATTAGGGAAACCCGGCCAAACTATATATTGCCGAAACACTGCAAACCTTTGGAAAAAGTTTCAAGCTCCACATAATTTGGGCACAATTATCTTATTTGGGCACAGCGTTTACCGTCGTTAGTTGGGAAGAGTTTAAAGGCCTGGACGAGACCATTAGATGAAGATCGATATGGTGTAGTGTGTGATTTATGGATTTTCAATAACTCACACATTGTTGTAAACAGTTAGCTTTCAAAATTTCGACCTTAATCGGCAAAAGTTTGAAAACCATAGCCAAATCTTGTGAAGAATTAATTTACTGCTGCTTGTGCTGTCAGCTCTGTGTTTTGATTTGGTAATGGAATTCATTCTACCCACTTCGTGAACTGATCAACTAGCATTAAAATGTATTCATTATTATTTGGTGTTTTAGGTAATGGTCCCAAGAAATCAAGATGCCCTCGTTCCATAGGAGCACTAGCATGATACTCTATCATTTGAAACATTTGATTTTCTGTCTGCTTTTTTATTCTTTTATTGAAAACCTCAAATGCTTTGACATAATTTCCAATATCCTTATCCATTCTATACCAATAGAATTTAACTTTGATTTTACTTTTGGTTCTCTCTTTTTGGAACTATTGTTGTGCTCTCTAACAGACACCGCAATTTTCAAAGTTGTGCTGTCAAATAATTCACCCTCAGTGTCACTTCCTATGATCACACGGTTGAATTTACGAGAGTGTAATACTGAATTGTGCAGTTTCTATTCATTGTGTGTGTTTGGAGGGGGGGGGGGGGGGTGTGGTCATTGACTATTAATAGATCTGTCTCTTACTGTAAGGAATTTTGTAAGCGATCAGCTGAATCGATCACTGAAATCCACATAGAATGTATTCATGCGCCTGTTATGATAGCCTGTCGCTTTCCCGGAGACGAATTGTCTTTATGATACGGAATTGGAACACATTATGTGATAGGTACCGTTTCTCCTGGTTTTCAGGCCAGAATCTGTATGATTGTTAGATAAATTCGTATACCCATTGGTATTATATGTGTATGTGTGTGTGTGGGAGGGGGGGGGGGGGAGAGGTCAGTATATCTTTATTGATCCAATAAGCTTAGAAGTTTGGCTTGCTAAAAATAAGCTACTTTCTGAAGGCTGCTTGAAATATTTTAGCCAATTTAGAATAATCTGAAAATCTAGATCATTTAATTGTCTTTTGATCACTTCCCCATCTGAATACCCCAAAACTGAAAATGTAGTATCTGGATTTGATTGTGACTTTCTTATACTGATTTGTGATACCGAAGTATATTTATCAGTTCCCCATGAATTCCAAGGTAATTTGTTGCTTTGGGGCATTTCAATAGTACAGTTAAAACTAGAAGTCCTGTCATGAACTGTGCGCTTATCTAGGCGTAATTGCGCGTAGGAATTGCGCGCAGTTGCCATATCGAATGGCATCCAAAGTACGGCAGGGTCTCCTGGTTACTCACAGCAAACACAGGCAATGTTTCTGCCAATGGACCTCTGGGTTACCCGGAGGTCCAATGGCTGAAACATTGCTTGTGCACAGGCCATATGTACAGAATTTGATAGCCTTACTATGGTTATAACGCGTAGATTAACGCACAGATCGACTTGCTATTTGTGCGCATTTCATGACAGGACTTCTAGTTTTAGCTGTACTCAATTTATGCTCTGGAGACTGTGTGGATAATTTGATTGATTCCAACATACAACTACTTGTGCAGTGTAGCTGGCTAGTTTTAAGCATTCCAGTAGTATTTAATTTATGAGTAGATAATTGTACAGGTATTTGACTGGACCCGTCATCCAACTGGGTCCTCTTTTACCATTTTGTTCTAGATTTATAACTTCACAGATTATTCTGGAGATGTTAATTCTATTCTGAAATTCTCATTATTTGACAAGATGACAACATAATCCATATTTTCAATAAATTTTTCTCAGTTTTTAAATGCTTTCCAACATTAAGTTCAGCCTTTGCATGGAAGGTTTTCTTCTAAATTTATGTTTGCTAGATAATTAGTACATTTTTGTTCATTTTCGGAAAAAAAGGATGCGAGAAAGTGCATCTGCATTCAAGTGTTTTTTGCCCAGGTCTTTGCTTACTTGGAATATGATACTGGTTGAGTTCTTTAATCCACCTGCCCAACTGACCTTGTGATGTTTTAAAGTTTATTAGCCAGGGCAGACTTCTGTGATCTGTCCTAAGGACAAATAAACATCCTAACAGATAATGTCTGAGTTGTCTAGTAAACCTCACAACTACAAGCAGTTATTTTCTTGTAGTGCAATATTGTTGTTGTGCAGATGCCAAAATATAACTTCCATAGGAAATTACCTTTTCCTGGCCATTTTACACTTGCAACAATTCTGCTCCGATTGCATAATTTGAAGCACTTGCATCTAAAATAAACAGATCATTATCATTTGGTAAATGATATAGTGCTATACATAACTCCCTGCACACTGATGTCGAAATATCTAAAGTTCAGGGTGCAAATATTTCCCATAATGCAACTAGAAATTTAACCAATTCAATCTTGTTTGACAGAGCTCAATGAGCTCTGTAACATAGAGCTGTAGGTTAACCAAAACCGTACCGAGGTTTTTAGTTTTTTTTTAAAACCGAAACCGTCGACATCCCGTAATCTAAGGTTTTTCGTTTTTTATTAAATATTCTCTTGCTGCAGAAATTCACAGAATGTAGCCATCCCAGAGTAGTGAGAGTACCCAGACACTGCCATAGGCAGTGTCTGGGTACTCTCACTACTCTGGGAAGGCTGCATTATGTTAATTTTCGACATTTCAGTTTAGTTGTGTTTGCAGCTTTCCTCAAGTTGCGTGTAGGTGTCAGACCTCGAGAAATGGCCAAGCACAATAAAAGTTCTGTATGTTTAGGTAATTATTATATTGACCTTCCTGATTCTTCATGTATTATAGCTTATTTCGGGTATTCATTGAGTTTCTCTCAATTTCACTGCCATTCAGTTATGACTCCGGACATAAGAATGAATTTTATTGAATTTTATTTGGCCTCCTGAACAAACCGAAAACCGAACCGAACCGAGGTTTTACTCCACCTGAAAAACCAAAAACGAGACCGAACAAGAAATTTAAAAACCTACAGCTCTACTGTCAAACAAGATTGAATTGGTTAAATTCCCAGATGCATTATTCGAAAAACGGTTGCTTCAAATCTGGATATTTTGACACCTTTGTGCAGAGGGTTAAAGCTGTCTCTAAAAGCTCATTACTGAACTTCATCCAAACAAAAAACTTTTATAGGCAATTTATATAAGGGTTCTGCTATTTTGGCATAATCCTTAATGAAAGATCCATAATAATTTGCAAGACCTGGGAATAATTCTACATCTTCAGTATTTTGTGGAATTGGCCAACATTCTGTAACTTCAGTCTGTTTATTACTTATATGTAAGCTATTTTTACTGACCTGGTCAATTTTCAGTCTAAATAAAGCACATTATTTTAGCTTGAGGCCACACTCACGAAATTGTGAAAACACTGACTCCGAATATTTCATGTGATCTGCTACATCCAATGACCAAAATGTCATCCAAAAAGACCAGAAGTATATTCCAAGTTAGGCCTCTTAGAACCAACGTCATAGACGTAGAATAACAAGAGGGCGCACTACAAAGTTCAACTAACATCCTTATGAATTGAAAGAGACCATATTTTGTTAAAGCTGTTTTTTATCTCTTGCTCGTTTATTTCAATTTGCCGGTATGCAGAGTTGGTGTCAAGCTTTGAAAGCCAGTAATTCCCAGCTAAAGTATCCAAACACTCTTCAGTAATGGGCAAAGGGTACGCATCTTTGTTGGTAACTGCATTTAATGCCCGATAATCAAAACACCACCTAACCCTTCCATCCTGTTTTCTTATGAGGACAGGTGCTAAAGCCCTTTCTGAAATTGAGGGTTGAATCACTTTTGTTTCTAACATTTTATTTAAATGTGCTTCCTCCTCAGCTGGAAAGACTGCTGAAGTTCTCCTCATTCTTTGCATAATTGGTTTGGAGTCACCAGAATCTATTGAATGTGTAATGTCAAAACAATGTCCTAAATTAAAATCACTCATTGCAAATACATCTTGATATGTAATTAATAAATTTGTTAAATGCTTAATTTCCTCTGTTTTTAAATGTTTACTGGATTCATCTAGTAATTCTTGTAAATGAGATGGCACTTCTTTAATATTTTAAGTACAGACTTTATATACTCAAGGAGTTTTCTGTTCTTGTACTGTTAGTTCTTCAATTTCCATAGCATTTCCAATAAGTGCATCTCTCCTTAGATTAACAGTATAATCATTTATGTTCATTAAAAATAAAAGGTATTCATATCATTCAAATGTAGGGAACGAGGCATTAACACTTCCAGTACAGTTCCATAAATTGTGACAATGGCTTGCTAAAAGAACATTTATTTTTTCTACACTATTTGGAGGTATCAGTTTTTTTAGGTACAGTTATTCGAGCTACAGCACAAAATAAGTTGTAGCATAACCCCAATAAACTAAGTATATTGCTGCTTCTGTACTGATAAAATCAGAATCTGATATCATTTTCTGGAAAGCTCTGAGTGAAAGCTTTCCAGAAAATGATGCCAGATTCTGGTCTGATCATTGTATGAAGAGGAAGACACAAAGTTTATAGTGGTTATCCTATAACTTAATTTGAATTGTACTGTACCTTCTGATAGACACTGTTTTCAGGTTTGAGAAAGACTAGTTGATCATTTCAGTGACTTTCAAGTTCTACTAAATCAATTTTGGCATTGTTTGCTTAAAAATCCAATCCAAGCATCCTTTCATCTTGGATAGGAGCAATATAAATGGGTTCTTAAAAATCAATTGACCTTATTCAAAAAGAAATTGATTCAGTTATGAATACATTCATTTTCATGTCTCTCCCTGCTGTATGCATAAAAACGTCTTGTATTTTTTTTGAGGTGTTTCTTTAAATTTATTTTGTCACATATTATAGTTACCCCTGCAGTAGTATTTACTACATCTTGTATGGTTTGTTTACCTATATCAATAAAAACAGTAAAAATAAAATTTGTTAACAATTGACGAATATATTTTCTGTCAGTTTCATCTGTCAATTGCTTATTCTGTTTTATGCAAACATCTCCAATGGGAGTGCTCTTTTTTGCATATTTTCACTGGGAAAAAAGGTATAAATCTTCCATTTGATCATTTGACAGTTAGTGGCAATCATTATTGTGTAATTTATCAAATGAATTAACATTCATATGCGTGTCCTTGGGCAAGACACTTCACCCCGATTGCCTACATGGGAGCACGATGACGCTGTGTACTGAGACGTACTGCACGTCGATGGTGCGCATGTCTTCAACCAATCTAACCCTGCCTGTGCTGCGGTGCAGAGTTCAGAGTTACGATGTTGGAGAGCTGACAGCTGCTCGTCGTTGCTCGGTGGTTCTCTCCGGGTACTCCGGCTTCCTCCACCTGTAAAACTGTCACGGTCACGATTAGCCATTGTGCATAAGTATGTGACCTTAAAACACCAATAAATAAATAAATAACATTCATATGCAAATTTTCTGTGTTAAAATTTGAAGGTAAAATCCCCGTCTCAATTTCTTCCTCTTTTGAGGTACAAGAACCTTTGTCGGGACATTTGTAGGAACCCCAAGCGGGCCGTAGGCCCGTAAAGGGTTCCACGTACCCAGTCAGATAAATGTGTTCCAGAACAGATTTCTCTATAGCCGTCAATGTGATTTTTGAAGTGGACAGTAAATTTCAGTGAAAAATCCACGTAACTTCCGGTGTCGAATTGCCCATGCAATTGCAATTGGCCTGTCCCCCTCTGGGAATCAAATGTATTTTGTTGCAAACTGATTCGCCTCAAAGCTTTGCGTGATACATTCGCCTACATAGCTACACTTCAGGGGTAACCAGGCCTTCTCATCCGAGAACCGCGACAAATCAGCGGCCGGCCAAAGTGTTATTATTATTACTCGAGTTCTGTCCTTCTGGAGGTTTGTCAATATGCTTAGCTGATGATCTCGTCATTTCAGATCGAACTCTCAGTCCTGATTTCGTGGCAGCTTGTCTGCCAGTGATATTATAACCTCAATCGAAAAAAAACATACATATAACCGATAATATAACTGATAAGTGTTGTTATATTGGTGCGATTGTATACAGACATACATTGACATGTATCTCGTGAAATATCAAGACGAACAGAAACTCAGTTGTTGAATTATCCGAATGTTAAGGTGTTGTAAAAGTAAGGAAAAGTTTGCTTGAAAAAAGGGAAAATGGACGTTTCGTCCGCAAGCCGAGTCGTCCGCTTGTCAAAATATTGTCTCCACATTTTCTACATTTCGAACAAGACACCCACCCTCTACTAACGTGTGACATTTTCCCAGATTAAGCCCAATATTCTTTCATATAAAGCCTCCTGATGTTTGTATTTATGTTAAGAGTGTGATGTACAACATCATCTTTAAGGTTTGAAACACAAATGATGGTATATATTGGCTGATATATTGATATGTTTTTAAAAAATTCAAAAAATTGCACAAGTTGGAAATGCACATTTTTGGTGCACTCAAGAGACCCACCCACCCCCAGATCACGTCTTGCAAATTTTTGGTGCCCCCCCCCCCCCCAGCCCCCTCCCCCTGGAATAATTGCAAAATTATAAGATTATGTTACGGAACTTAATATAACAAGTTTTGATGCATTTCTTAATATAATTATAACATGTTTTGATCCGTTTCTTAATATTATTAATTCCTATAATACATTTGCTAATAATTTTGAGATTATTCATTGTAAAGTGCCGGTGATGCTCTTCCAAGAATAATTGCAAAATTATAAGATTATGTTGCAGAATTTAATAAACCATAAATTTTGATGCGTTTCTTAATATAATTAATTCTTATAATACTTCTGCTAATAATTTTGCAATTATTCACTGTAAGGTGCCGGTGGAGCTATTCAATGAAAAATTGCAAAATTATAAGATTATGTTGTGGAACTTAATATACCATACATATACTTTAAGAATTTTTACTGTAATAATATAATTATTATAGGTATTCCATCGAATAAACAGTAATCAAAATTTATTAGATGGCTGGGTAGTTTATTTTGTTCAGACATTTCTGTTTTCAGAATTTCGTACATGTACAGTTGAAACTAGAAGTCCTGTCATAAAATGCGCACAAATAGCACGTTGATCTGCGCGTTAATGTATGCGTTGTGGCCATAGTAAAGCCATCAAATTATGTATATATGGCCTGTGCACAAGCAATGTTTCAGCCAATGGACCTCCGGGTAACCCGGAGGTCCATTGATACAAACATTGCATGTGTTTGCTATGAGTAACCAGGAGAACCTGCCGTGCTTTGGATGCCATTCGATATGGCACTTGCGTGCAATTCCAATGCGCAATTAAGCCTAGATAAGCGCACTATTCGTGATATGACTTCTAGTTTTAACTGTATATGAAATTTAATGCAAGGAGGTACCTTAAGATATATTACAATAGGTAATATACAGTAAAGTATACAATAAAATTATTATATAAATAAATAAAAAATGATTCAAAATACAATACTTGAATACTTTTCCCCAGCGAACGCGTTTTGGACATGTTGGGTAGAATTGTAGAGGACGACTTGGGTAAAATTGCAGCGGACGATTTGGTTAGCAGACGAAATGGGTGTAATTCGAAAAAGTGATACTGACAGGTTGCTTTCAGTCCCGTTAGAAACCAAAACAAAGTAATAATGTGTTACTTTTTGGCGCCATCTGTATTTCTGAACAGTGCTTTGTAGTTTCAAACACTAAAAAAATGGAAAATAATAACCCTTTTGGATATTTACCGCCAATGAAAATGGCATGTCATCTTTTTTCGGGAACTGGGGGAATCTTCGGCCTTGGGAGAACTAGGCCCAGGGAAGAATCATCCAAAAGAAAAGCAGTACACATCTGTTAGGATGTTTTAGATACGCTACGATATTCGTTTTAACTCCTGAAAATAATTCTTAAAAAAATATTAATAGATTGTTCGATATTTATTGAAAAAATATTAATATAATATACATCGTCGAGCAATTATCTCTGCAGTAAATTCACATTCAATGTGTTCTGTAATAATTAACATTTCTCATCTGTTAGAAAGGTATCCAATCACTTCGGCTCCAAGTCATTTCGTCCTCTGGTCACTTCGACCTCAAAGTCATCTCTGTCCTAGTCACTTTGGTCCCTTGGTCATTTCGGCACCATTTTAAGTGTAGAGATCTATAAAGATCAGTGCATAGTTCATGTTCAGAAATAATGGGTAATTACCTTTATTAAGTAATGTTCAGTTATTTGTATTTACAGAGTGTGCAGAAAAGTTATACATGACATTACAAATTATCCATGTGTTCAATTTTACATACATTTAAGAAGCTATCTGTATAAGTAAGAAAAATTATTTTACTTTGAAATTTTGCAAAGTATATACAGTCATTCATTCATATTGTTATGCACAATTCCTAGTCACCTTCCAGTTTGAGGTTCACAGGGTTTCTTTTTCTTTTCTTTTTTCTGAAACAACCATCAAACTTCGATTTTGATACTACCATAAATACGTCCACGTTTTCTAAAACACAGAGCAGAATCCTTGTAGTTATGCGCAATTCCTAGTCCCCTTCCAGTTCGATGTCCACGGGGGTCTGACCCCAGTACCCCACTTCCAAGGCATACACTCAAACCAAATAACATTACTGACCCTCGCTTCCGGCTCTCGCCGATTCATAAGCAAATAAAATTATTCAGGTCGCAAGGGATTTCAAATCCCACATAGTCCATGTGCACCTTTGACGTGCTGAAACTTTCCTTTTATTTATTCATCATGAAAGAAAATCTACTAGACATATATCTTATGTATACCTGAAAATCTAATTGAGATATAAATGTTGAAAAAAAATTAAATAGAAAAATGTTAAAATTCAAACAATATTTGAAAATATTTATAGAGGACGAAATGACCTGGTATATTGGTGCTGAATTGACCTGAGGCCGTAATGGCTGGGGCCGAAATGACTTGGGGCCAAAGTGACTAGAATTCGTGAGAATTGCATCCAAACTGTCCTCCAACAATTTGACCCAAACTGGATACTAATCTAACCCAAACCACCCTTTGGCAATTTGCCCCAAACTGTTCTCCAGAATATGGGCACATGATTATTATTGATTTATTTATTGGGGTTTAATCACACTTCGATAGCCAGGGTCACTTCATGTCGGACAGTTTTACAGGTGGGAAAAGCCAGAGGAAACCACCAAGCAATTACAAACAGCTAACTTACAAACAGGAAACAAGCTGGGTTAGCATTGGTTGAAGACGACTGTACGATTGACATGCAGTATGCCTTGGTACGCAATGGCACTACACGGGCAATGGGAATCAAGTGTATTGCCCAAGGAAACAAAGTGGTTGCCGCAGGTGGGATTTGATAGAGGACCCTTGGCTTGCAGCCTACACCTCTAACTACTGAGCCCTTTAACCTTCAAAACTGTATAGTACCAGCTAAAACATGTTGTAGAATGACCACGTTAAAATTTCACAAGTACATAGTTTCATTATTATTTTGTGATATTTGTTTTTGCTGTACAGTGGAACCCTGTTATTTGAAGAGCCACTTTGCCAATAAAATTATTCAATTAGCAGGAGTATTCAATTAACAGGGATTTTGTCACTTTCCTGTATTTCAGAGATAAACTTAGCATTTATTCTATTATATTTTGTTTGACAGAGCTCCATGAACTCGGTCAAACAAGATATAATAGATTAAATGCCTATATTGAATGTACTGAGGCCAAATTGGTCTATAACCAAAGGAAAACTGGGAAGAGTCAGGGTAATTTCTCAACATGTTACAAGATTTTTTATTCAATCAACAGGAGATTACTCTATAACCTATATTCAATTACCAGGTCAAATTTGTACTGGAGGCATGGTGAATGGTTTTGTGTTGGGAAATTATATTCTATTAACAGGAATATACAATTAAGATATATCCAATTAAGTGGGCACCACTGTATAATCCCCCCCCCCTCCCACACACACACCCCCCAATCAAAACCATCATTCAAAGGTCTTGGATTCACCAAATTTGATTTCATTATTTACTGGGGTTTAACAACAATTTTTACAGCCAGGGCCACCCAACAGTTTTACTAGAGGAGGAACCCAGAGTACCCAGAGAGAACCACCGAGCAACAATGACAAGCAACTGTCAGGCTTTTCAACATTGTAACTTCAAGAAAGCGTGGTTAACATTGGTTGAAGACAAGTGCATCATCAATGTGCAGTACGCCTTATTTCAGTTGCTGCAATTGGGATTCCAGCTGAGAACCTCTCAGCTTGTTTTGTGAAGGTTTTTTTTTGTTCTAGCAATCTACTTTCATTAAGGTTTGTTTCATATCGCACTTGTAATTTTGTCATAATTAGTAATCATAAATCCTTAACAAAAAACAATAGAATAGAAAAAATGCATAGAAATTTAAAAAAAAATTTCTGTGAGGATTTGACCTCAGAGGTGATGATATTCGACACGACTGAGACCGAATATTCTCAGAAAAAGTATGAGGGCTGAATCTTCCTGTGACTGAACCTTCATGAACCCCTTTTTTCAAACTAAATTGCCCATTACTTATAAAGCACCATAACTAAGGCAAAAACAATACTATGAAATTTCCAAGTCTGAAATTCTATAAATTCCAAATAAATTTACACAAATTATATAGCAAAATGAAGGATGTGGTGTATAGAACCCCAAAAGTATGTGTGCTTCTCACGCACTGACACACAGTCACCATCAGACATCAGCAGTTCCTGAAAGTGTGCTATCGGTACCATATTTGTACCATAACTGATAATAATAAAATAATACTTCATAAGAACAACAAACACAGGAATTCAAAATGCAGCCTCAAGGCAGCATGGTGGTGAATGCCAATGCTGTCAGATTGTCCTTGAAAGGGGGAGTCCTTTACAAATAGTTTTTTATTTTGTGATACACTGGATGCTCCCCATTTTTAGCTCAACTTTGACATAGTCATATTTAACGTTATGTCGTAGCCCGTTGTCCGTCTGTTTGGGAGCAACAATTCAATACGGCTCGGGCTAGAGTCTGTATTTATGAACCGATCTTTACGAAACTTCTTGGGTACCTTTGTTATCACCGTGGGACGAGAACGAGTGTATTTGGGTGCGGTCCAAAATTCAAGATGGCCTCCAGAAGCCATTTTGTACAGAAGTTAGTGCAATCATTTTTTTTTGTGTAGAACTTCTGTATGAAAGTTCTGATTTGAATAAATGTTTGTATGAATGTTTAGTAACATGGAGTACATCACATTTCATACAGGTTTTTTCTCGTGCTGAAATTATGCAAATTAGATGAACCTTAATTTAATCAGTGCTACTTACATATATACCCAGTAAGTGCACACGTCAATACCCTCTGACTATGCTGTATTTATGAACTGATCTTCATGAAACTTCTTGGGTACCTTTGTTATCACCTTGGGATGAGAATGAGTGTTTTTGGGTGCGGCCCAAAATTCAATATGGCTACCAGTGGCCATTTTGTACCAAAATTAGGTACAATCAGTTTTTTGTACAGAACTTCTATACAACTTGGGCTAGAGGCCGTCTTTATGAACCGATCTTTACAAAATTTCTTGGGTACCTTTGTTATCACCATGGGGTGAGAATGAGTGTTTTTGGGGGGAGTCCAAAATTCTAGATGGCCGCCGGCAGCTACGTGTATTTTGTACTGAAATTACTGCAATCAGTTTTTTGTACAAAACTTCTGTATGAAAGTTCTGATTTGAATAAATTTGTGTATGATTGTTTAGTAACATGGAATACATCACATAAAATACAGGTTTTTTTCTTGTACAGAAATTATGCAAATTAGATGAACTTTGATTTATTCAGTGCTACTTATACACAGTAATTACACATGTCAATACATCTTGGGCTAGGGGCTGTATTTATGAAGCGATCTTCACCAAGCTTCTTGGGTACCTTTGTTTTTGTACCAAAATTAGGTCCAATCAGTTTTTTGTACACAACTTCTATACGGCTCAGGCTAGAGACCGTATTTATGACCCGATCTTTACAAAACATCTTGTGTACCTTTGTTATCACCGTGGGATGAGAGTGAGTGTTTTTAGGTGCAGTTCGAAATTCAAGATGGCCACTAGCAGCCTTTTTATACCAAAATTAGTGCAATCAGTTTTTTGTACAGAACTTCTGTATGAAAGTTCTGATTTGAATAAATGTTTGTATGAATGTTTAGTAACATGGAATATATCACAAAAAATACCGTATAATACAGGTTTTTTTCTCTTGCAGAAATTATGCAAATTAGATGACCTTTGATTTATTCAGTGCTACTTATACACTGTAAGTGCACATGTCAATATGCTAAGGCTGGAAGCTGTATTGATGAAGCGATCTTCATGAAACTTCTTGGGTACCTTTGTTGTCACCTTGGAATGAGAACACGTGTTTTTGGGTGCGGCCTGATATTAAAGATGGCTGCCGACTTTCACACTGTTGCTTACTGAGGTGAAGTCACTTTACCATTACCAAGCTACCTACTAAATACCAAAGGGAAGATTTTTCAGTGCACTCTTATTACTTCAGCACCCATAATTATCAAATATGGCATTAAAACCAATCACATACTAGTACTGCTTAAATCTATTTACATAATCAGAATACACCATCAGAGGTGCATTAGCTCAGTAGGTAGAGGTGCAGACTGCAAGCCGAGAGATCCTCGATTTGAATCCCACCTGCGGCAACAGCTTTGTGTCCTTGGGCAAGACACTTCACCCCCACTACCCATGTGGGGGCAAGGTATGCGGTGTACTAAGGCATACTGCTTGTTCTTGGTGCACCTGTCTTCGAACAAGGCTAACACTGCTTGTGTAGTATGTTGGGGGGCTCACAGTTGCTTGCCATTGCTCAGTGGTTCTACTGGGGTACTCTAGTTTCCTCCATTCATAAAACTGCCATGGTCACAATAAGCTGTCGTGCAGATAAATGTAACCTTAAACACCATTAAATAAATAATAAAAAGAACACACCACCTCATACCCATTTCTCTCCTGTTTTCATTCACTTTGGTATCCCTCGGTTTGTCTCGGTGTTTAGTATGCCTGCCAGAAAAGGAGTGATTTCTTTTTCTAAAAGAGCTAAAAAAAAGAAACAGTAATTTTTAACAGGTAGTAACGAAATAATTTTCATGAAGCGCACAATTTTATGTTAGTTAATAGCTGAAAAAAACGCAGGGTGATATTTGCAAATCTTATTTTATTACTGGCACCAAGTACTGGTAATGGAAATTGTTGTTTGTCATCAATACTTGATCAAGTTTTTGACAAAGCACATTATACTATTCCAATATGTTAGCTACTGGACATAAGCACACAATTTGATGTTGGTTTACCATTATACTAGGTGCTTAGCCAGGATATCTAAGTTACATATGTAGGGGCAAGAGTATTATCTAGGGGGAGTGGGGCCGGGTCGTAAAGAATATGATGCACAGAATCACCTGAGCCACATAGCAGTGAGATAGGGCGCGGACAAGAGGGTGTGTGACCCTCTCATCAGTGGAGAGGTTGGGTGCACCTCCCCCCCCCCAAAAAAAAAAAAAAAAAAAATAAAAATTGAAATTCAAGACAGTAAAACACAATTACCTTGACTCTGTGTCCATTTGTGTCCATAATAAGTTCCAAACAAGCATAAATATCTAGATATTAAAATGTCTTTTTGGATGTTCATTATATGGGTTAACAGGAGAGAGGGGTGGGGGCGGGCATGAATGAAATTGGGGACCGAATATTCTCAGAAAAAGTATGATGGCTGAATCATTCTGTGACTGAATCTTCATGAACCCCTTTTTAGCTCAACTTTGGCAAAGCCAAATTTGAGCTTATACGGCTCGGGCTAGAGGCCGTATTTATGAACCGATCTTTACGAAACTTCTTGGGTGCCTTTGTTATGACCGTGGGACGAGAACGAATGTTTTTGGGTGCGGTCCGAAATTTAAGATGGCTGCCAGCCGCCATTTTGTACCGACGATGCAGAAATCTGTGTTTTGTACAGAACTTCCATATGAAAGCTCTGATTTGAATAATTTTTTGTATGAATGTTTAGTACCATGGGATACATCACATATAATACGGGTTTTTTTCTCGTGCATAAATTATGCAAATTAGACTAACTTTGATGTTTTTTGGTGTTACTTTCAGCACTGTAAGTGCAAATGCCAATACGGCTCGGGCTAGAGGCCGTATTTATGAACCGATCTTTACGAAACTCCTTGGGTACCTTTGTTATCACCGTGGGACGAGAAGGAGTGTTTTTGGGTCCGGTCCGAAATTCAAGATGGCCGATGTCAGCCATTTTGTACAAAATTTGGTGCAATCAGATTTTTGCACAGAACTTCCATATGAAAGCGCTGATTTGAATAATGTTTTGTGTGATTGTTTAGTAGCATGGGATACATCATATATAATACGGGTTTTTTTCTCGTGCAGAAATTATGCAAATTAGATGAACTTTGATTTTTTCAGTGCTACTTACACACAGAAGTACACATGTCAATACGTCTCGGGCTGGAGTCTGTATTTATGAACCGATCTTCACGAAACGTCTTGGGTACCTTTGCTATCACCTTGGGACGAGAACGAGTGTTTCTGGGTGCGGTCCAAAATTCAAGATGGCTGCCAGTGGCCATTTTGTACCGAAATTAGGTCTAATCAGTTTTTTGTACACAACTTCTATACGGCTCAGGCTAGAGGCCGTATTTATGAATCGATCTTTACGAAACTTCTTGGGTACCTTTGTTATCACTGTGGGATGAGAACGAGTGTTTTTGGGTGTGGTCCAAAATTCAAGATGGCCACCAGCAGCCATTTTGTACCAAAATTAGTGCAATCAGTCTTTTGTACAGAACTTCTGTATGAAAGTTCTGATTTGAATAAATTTTTGTATGAATGTTTAGTAACATGGAATACATCACATATAGTACGGGTTTTTTTCTCGCGCAGAAATTATGCAAATTAGACTAACTTTGATGTTTTTTGGTGTTACTTTCAGCACTGTAAGTGCAAATGCCAATACGGCTCGGGCTAGAGGCCGTATTTATGAACCGATCTTTACGAAACTCCTTGGGTACCTTTGTTATCACCGTGGGACGAGAACGAGTGTTTTGGGGTCCAGTCCGAAATTCAAGATGGCCGATGGCAGCCATTTTGTCAAAATTTGGTGCAATCAGATTTTTGCACAGAACTTCCAAATGAAAGCGCTGATTTGAATAATTTTTTGTGTGAATGTTTAGTACCATGGGATACATCACATATAATACGGGTTTTTTTCTCGTGCAGAAATTATGCAAATTAGATGAACTTTGATTTTTTCAGTGCTACTTACACACAGTAAGTACACATGTCAATACGGCTCAGGCTAGAGTCTGTATTTATGAACCGGTCTTCAAAAACTTCTTGTGTACCTTTGTTATCACCTTGGGACGAGAACGAGTGTTTCTGGGTGCGATCCAAAATTCAAAATGGCTGCCAGTGGCCATTTTGTACCGAAATTAGGTCCAATCAGTTTTTTGTCACAACTTCTACACAGCTCATATTTGTCAACTGATCTTCACGAAACTTCTTGGGTACCTTTGTTTTCACCTTGGAACAGGAATGAGTGTGTTTTGGGGTGCCTTTGTTATCACTGTGCTATGAGAACAAATATTTTGGGGTTCAGTCAGACCCACTCTGGGACTCAAAGATTTTTTTCTAGTTTAGCATCTGACTGTCACCCACCTTTACAATATTTTACCTATATATTTGTTACAGGCAACGGTCAGTATTTATGTACAGACCATTACAATACTTTATATGTACCTTTGTTATCAGGTCATTACCTAGATGTTTGTCATTGCTGTGTCACATACTATACATGTACATGTCTTTGTCTTGACAAGTTGAGCTACAGTGTCATTGGCACTTTCATTTTCAAACTAAATTGCTCATTACTTATAAAGCACCATAACTAAGGCAAAAACAATACTATGAAATTTCCAAGTCTGAAATTCTATAAATTCCAAATAAATTTACACAAATTATATAGCAAAATGAAGGATGTGGTGTATAGAACCCCAAAATTATGTGTGCACCTCACGCACTGATACACAGTCGCCATCAGACATCAGCGGTTCCTGAAAGTGTGCTATCGGTACCGTATTTATACCATAACTGATAATAATAAAATAATATTTCATAAGAACAGCAAACACAGGAATTCAAAATGCAGCCTCAAGGCAGCATGGTGGTGAATGCCAACGCTGTCCCACTGTCCTTGAAAGGGGGAGTCCTTTTTCTTGAAAGGGGGAGTCCTTTACAAATAGGTTTTTATTTTGTGATACTCTGGATACTCCCCATTTTTAGCTCGGGCTAGAGACTGTATTTATGAACCGACCTTTACGAAACTTCTTGAGAACCTTTGTTATCACCGTGGGACGAGAACGAGTGTTTTTGGGCGCAGTCCAAAATTCAAAATGACCTCCAGCAGCCATTTTATACAGAAATTAGTGCAATCAGCGTTTTTGTCCAACACTTCTGTATGAAAGTTCTGATTTGAATAAATTTTTGTATGAAAGTTTAGCAACATGGAATACATCACATATAATACAGGTTTTTTTCTTGTGCTTAAATTATGCAAATTTGATGAACTTTGATTTATTTGATGCTACTTACATATATATCCAGTAAGTGCACATGTCAATATGGCTCGGGCTAGGCTGTATTTATGAACTGACCTTCATGTAACTTCTTGGGTACCTTTGTTATCACCTTGGGACGAGAATGAGTGTTTTTGGGTGCTGTCCAAAATTCAAGATGGCTACCAGTGGCCATTTTGTACCGAAATTAGGTACAATCAGTTTTTTGTTCAGAACTTCTATACAGCTTGGGCTAGAGGCCGTATTTATGAACCGATCTTTACAAAATTTCTTGGGTACCTTTGTTATCACCATGGGGTGAGAATGAGTGTTTTGGGGGGGGGGGGGGGGGGGAGTCCAAAATTCTAGATGGCCGCTAGCAGCTATTTTGCACTGAAATTTCTGCAATCAGTTTTTTGTACAGAACTTCTGTATGAAAGTTCTGATTTGAATAAATTTTTGTATGATTGTTTAGTAACATGGAACACATCACATATAATACAGGTTTTTTTCTCGTACAGAAATTATGCAAATTAGATGAATTTTGATTTATTCAGTGCTACTTATACACAGTAAGTGAACATGTCAATATGGCGCGGGCTAGGGTCTGTATTTATGAACCGATCTTCACCAAGCTTCTTGGGTACCTTTGTTATCACCTAGGGACGAGAACGAGTGTTTGGGGTGCAATCCAAAATTCAAGATGGCTGCCAGTGGCCATTTTGTACCAAAATTAAGTCCAATCAGTTTTTTGTACACAACTTCTATAAGGCTCAGACTAGAGGCCGTATTTATGAACCGATCTTTACGAAACGTCTTGGGTACCTTTGTTACCACCGTGGGACGAGATCGAGTGTTTTGGGGTGCAGTTCGAAATTCATTATGGCCACAAGCAGCCATTTTGTACCAAAATTAGTGCAATCAGTTTTATGTACAGAATTTCTGTATGAAAGTTCTGATTTGAATAAATGTTTGTATGAATGTTTAATGAGATGTAATACATCACAAAAATACTGTATAATACAGGTTTTTTTCTCATGCAGAAATTATGCAAATTAGATGACCTTTGATTTATTCAGTGCTCCTTATACACTGTAAATACGTCAATACGGCTAGTGCTGGAGGCTGTATTTATGAACCGATCTTCATGAAACTTCTTGGGTACCTTTGTTATCACCTTGGGATGAGACCGAGTGTTTTTGGGTACGGCCCGATATTAAAGATGGCTGCCGGCATTCACACTGTTGCTTACTGAGGTGAGGTCACTTTACCATTACCTAGCTACCTACTACAGTTAAAACTAAAAGTCCTGTCATGAAATGCGCACAAATAGCACGTCGATATGCGCGTTAATGTACGCGTTATGGCCCAAGTAAAGCTATCACATTCTGTACATATGGTCAGTGCACAAGCAATGTTTCAGCCAATGGACCTCCGGGTAACCCAGAGGTCCATTGGCAGAAACATTGTATGTGTTTGCTATGAGTAACCAGGAGAACCTGACGTGCTTTGGATGCCATTCAATATGGAAACTGTGCGCAATTCCAACACGCAGTTAAGCCTAGATAAGCACACTATTGGTGACAAGACTTCTAGTTTTAACTGTAAATACCAAAGGGAAGATTTTTCAGCGCATTCTTATTACTTCAGCACCCATAATTCTCAAATATGGCATTAAAACAACGCACAAACTGCTTAAATCTATTTATATAATCAGAATACTCCACCAGGGGTGCAGTGGCTCAGTAGGTAGAGGTGCAGGCTGCAAGCCGAGAGATCCTCGGTTCGAATCCCACCTGCGGCAACAGCTTTGTGTCCTTGGGCAAGACACTTCATCCTCACTACCCATGTGGGGGCAAGGTATGCTGTGTACTAAGGCATACTGCATGTTCTTGGTGAACCTGTCTTCAAACAAAGCTAACCCTGCTTGTGTAGTATGTTGGGGAGCTCACAGTTGCTTGTCATTGCTCAGTGGTTCTCCTGGGGTACTCTAGTTTCCTCCATCCATAAAACTGCCATAGTCACAATAAGCTGTTGTGCAGATAAATGTGACCTTAAACACCAATAAATAAATAATAAAAAGAACACACCACCTCATACCCGTTTCTCTCCTGTTTTCATTCACCTTGGTATCCCTCGGTTTGCCTCGGTGTTTAGTATGCCCGCCAGAAAAGGAGTGATTTCTTTTTCTAAAAGAGCAAAACAAGAAACAGTAATTTTTAACAGGTAGTAACGAAATAATTTTCATGAAGTGCACAATTTTATGTTAGTTAATAGCTGAAAAAATGCAGGGTGATATTTGCAAATCTTACTTTATTACTGACACCAGATACTGGTAATGAAAATTGTTGTTTGTCATCAATACTTGATCAAGTTTCTGACAAAGCACATTATACTTTTCCAATATGTCAGGTACTGTACAGAAGCACACAATTTGATGTTAGTTTACCATTATACGGGTGCTTAGCCAGGATATCTTAAGTTACATGTAGGGGCAGGAGTAATACATGTATATCCAATGGGAGTGGGGCCGGGTCATAAAGAATGTGATGCACATAATCACCTGAGCCACATAGCAGTGAGATAGGGGCGAGGACAAGAGGGTGTGTGACTCTCTCAGCAGTGAAGGGGTTGGGTGCACCCCCCCCCCCCCCCCCAATAAAAAAAAATTGAAATTCAAGACAGTAAAACACAGTTACCTTGACTCTGTGTCCATTTGTGTCCATAATAAGTTGCGAACAAGCATAAATATCTAGATATTAAACTGTCTTTTGGGATGTTCATTATATGGGTTAACAGGAGAGAGGGGTGGGGGGCATGAATGAAATTGGGGAGGGCATGTGCCCCCTCCAGCACACAAGCCTACAGTGTGGCTGCCATGGACTGGTCACTTTTCATGGGTGGGCAGGATTTCTGCAGATGCAATGATATTAGTTTTCAAACACTGTTTACAGCAATAATCATCAAAAATTTAATTAATGAACCACAGGATACAATTCGGTGCTTCATTAATTAAAATTTTATTGATGATGATTTTCTATTACCTGGAAAAAACATGCATGGACATCATGCACTGCCCATGCAAGGATTATGACCAGCAACTGTACTGTAAGCCTGTGTCACTGCTATGAGCAGGGACTAATCTAAATGGGTGGGTGTGTTTACAAATATTAAATATTTTTTTAACACCTGATAACAAAGTAATATAAGTTTATAAACAACCACACAATTGACTTTTAATTACAATACTCCCAATTCCTATTAAACATATATGAATGTTTATTAATTTTGTGGAATTTTTACACTGTGTATGAAGCTTATTTGGGCCTGTATGTTTGTTAAAATTGCCCTTCCACTATGGAGGACTTTTTGAAATCAGTCTACACTGGATTGTGTGGTATTCCTTTGTGTAAGACAGTGTATTCATTGTAATAAGATTCATGTATAAGTTCATGTTCTTAGTTTGTTTTAGGCCTCATAATCTACAGAATAGCATGGGTGGCGGTGTATTCCATCTCTTGAGTGCAAGAAGGCTTTGCAATGCTATAGCATAAACCTTGTTGCACTCCAGGGATAAATTTATCAATTTTAATAACATGGGTAAAATATCGGACATGAACCATTTAATTCTTTTTTTTTTAGCTCACTTCGACAAAGTCAAGCAAGGCTTATCTAATCACTCTCCGTCCATTGTCCATCCATCTGTCATCCATCAACACCATGTTTTGGTCAATTCAAGTTAAAGTTTGTGTGAGTAATGGTACCAAAGGGGTATTACATTTTTGTTTAACTCAACATGCCCAGCCCCATAGGGAGGGGTGGGGTAAAATGCTCCAAAAATATTTTTAAAATCTTATGAACCAGTGGGTACAGTGACTTGATATTCATTTTGGAACTACCTTTTGAGGTGTAGAATCACGTATGTTCAAACGTACTTTTTGCAGCAATATTTGGCTTTGTAATGAATGGCAGGGGTTAGATTTTTGGTACCACCCAAAATTTCTATTTTCCGAACCGATGATCCGATTTGAATGAAATTCAGTATGTGGTAATATTGGGTCATAAGTACTTTCCTCATGCAACCCCCCCCCCCCCCTGCATCCCCATGGAAACCCCAGGAGCAAAAAATAGAAATATTTTCAAACCCCCATATTTCCCAAACCACTTGGAGCAGAGAACTGTTATGTGGTATGAAGCATCCTTAGGACCAGTAGAATTGAATGGTAAAAAAAATGCCCTCTGTTGTTGTTAGGGAGTTTTGCAGAGGGCATCAGAATAATGTTGGCACAACATTTTTGCAAACATTTTAGAAAATCTTTTCCCCAGAACCAATGTTCAGAATCTTTTGATATTTGGTATACAGCATCCATAGAGGGGTCAGATACAAGTTTGTTAAAATGAAGCCCATTGGTTTATATTTGGACTCAATGCAGGAGCCCAAATTTTATGGGGAATTTTCTTTAAAAATCTTCTTCAGAACCACGAGTCAGAATTTTTTAATGTTTGGTACCCTCATTGTTATGATGGTCAGATTCAAGATTGTTCAAACCAAGTCCCTATGTTAATATTTGGGCTTCCTTTGGTAGCCCAAATTTTAACTTAGGGCTATATGGGGAAGTTTTTAAAAAAAATCTTCTTTAGATCCACCAGTCAGAAGGCTTTCGTATTTGGTATACAACATCTCTAAGGGGAGTGGGGTGGGGGTGGGGGTGAGATTCAGGTTTGTTCAAATCGGGTCTGTAGGTTAAAGTTTGGGCTCGCTATGGTAGCCCAAATTTTAACTTAGGGCAATATGAGGAAACTTCTTTAAAATTTTGTTCTTCAGATCCACCAGTCAGAATGCTTTCGTATTTGGTATACAGCATCTCTAAGGAGATCAGATTCAACTTCGTTCAAATCGAGTGCCTGGGTTGATATTTGGGCCCCCTATGGGAGCTGGAATTGGCCAAGTAGCTGAAGAATTAGACATTTTTTTATTCAGTACCCTCTAGAGGTGAAGAGTAATCTACATAGGTTGTATCGAGGGACTTGAGAGGGGAGCTCCACATTTTACATCATGATCAGCTAAAGAAAAGGCATGATGCTTGGACTGTTTTTGTCACTCCTGAGGGGCTCAAAGATTTGCAGTGTATCCTATGGAGGTGGATTGCTTAATGTAGATTCATTCTTGGACTCTTATATCATGATCTGTTCTCTGTTTATATCGTGTTCAGTTCAAGGTGTATGTTCTTGCAAATGCTTGTTAAGAAGATCCATATTTACCATTCCCGCAAAAATATAAGCATTTTTTCATCAGATAAAATTTAATAAAATTAAATTAATGTTAGAGCTGAAACGATTAAAGGGCTTTCGTGATTGATTAATCGCATGGATTAACCTTGGTTAACCGATTAATCACTTGCCCCAATAGGTAGCTGAATAATTGCTGTACTGTTGACCATTTATATAATTAAAACTTTACTCAGCATAATGGACAAAACCGGGCAGCGCCATATACAAACATGTCCATTCAAATTTTATTATATTTTCAATTTTTGTCTCAAAACATAGCTTATGACACCTCATTCGAACGAGCTCATTGAGCTTGTTCCAATAGGGGGAGGGGGGTCATAAGCTATGTTTTTGAGACAAACATTGAAAATCTTCAGTAATTCAAGAATTTCTTGTGCAAGTATCGTCTTCTACCTGCATTTGGTGAAGGGTTGAGA
The DNA here is from genome assembly GCA_031216915.1 of Pictodentalium vernedei. NCBI lineage: Eukaryota > Metazoa > Mollusca > Scaphopoda > Dentaliida > Dentaliidae > Pictodentalium > Pictodentalium vernedei. The sequence continues at coordinate 53,608,533 of CM062292.1, forward strand.
ATGACCGTTTTCAGCTACTGATACAGTATAATGATCATGCAAGTGAACAAGTATTTTGGCACGTAACTGGCATGCATTCCTCTGTCTCATGCAATTGTGAGCCAGTGTGACAATATTTGCCTGTTTTGGAGCAAGTTTGTTCCATAGTTGACCCATGCAGGGTATTTTTTGTTTTTAAAAATTTGATAGCAGTTTCCATCTCGGTTTCAAAAAGTGTTGATAAATAGTGAATATAAGCTTACCCAATATGAAAGAAAAATGGTTAGCAATTGGACATTTTTGTATAGCATTTTGCGATGTGAATCCAGCCATCAAATACCCTGACATATAATACTGTACTTCAAAAGTAATGGTTAACCGATGAATTACTTTTTTTTTCAATCAAGATATTGATCATTGGTTAGTCGATTAATTAGTTAACCGTATCAGATCTTATTAATTTCTATAAACATGATTACTGCAATAGCCTTTGATGTGGTGGTTCAGCAATCTAACAATCTATGTATTTAGTTTAAACAATATTTATTCATGAGAAAATATGATACATACATATCATTATCTACAAGATGGTTGTTACACAGAATACGTAATACAATGATATGCATTAAAGTTATGTGTCAAGAACGAGATTTGTTGGAAGGATTCAGCATTAAGCTTTTAGCTTGTATAAGCTGTCTCCTTGGGAAGACTGACGAAGTTTAAAGGTAGCTGGAAACACTAAGTAAAATATTGTTTAAACATGAGAAATAGAGAGAGTAAGGAGAGTAATAGAGAGAATAGAAGAATAAAAAGGGACAAGGAACTTAACCCCTTTCCCAACACGTGTAGAAGACGACACTTGAAGAATAATTTTTGAATAACTAGAAATGTTCAATGTCCGTCTCAAAAGCACAGCCCATGACCCCTCACCGAAACGAGCTCATCGAACTCGTTCCATTGAGGGGTCACTAGCCATATTCCCGAGACGAAAGCTGAAAATATAAAGTGGGTTAAATGGTGATTTTCTTGGATAACACTGACCGTTACATTGGGTAAAGGGTTAACTAGGAAATGGGGAAACAACCTGAATTCAATGTTGGCTATCACAGAATATTCAATAGGGCAGCCTCAATGAACAAATCGGTAACGGTGGCCCATATGTGTGGCAAATAATACCAAAATGTCTTTAGGCTCACTGTTACGTATTAAAACGTCCACTCGCCATGATGAAGTCCTGCACAGCTCTGAAGACAAGAAAGTTTTCATTGTTATTCAAATGTTCGGATCCAAATAAAAGTGTTGAGAGCTCAAAAGTAAATGGCAATGTATTGATTGTGGAATCACGAGCATCGTCATAGATTGGGCAGTGCATAAGAAAGTGCTCAGTATTTTCAAGATCCCCACACTGGCAACGTGGAGATGGTGAGAGATGGTTATCGTATAAGTGGGCGTTGATATTACTGCAATGCAGGCGTAACCTGCAATGATAAATCTGGGCAGCACGAGATTTGGCGCCATAGTAGAAAATTGGTGGTCGCAGGTTCGCATTATTTATAAACGTCTTGAAGTTTATGAGGGAACAATTTTCTCTTACTGAGGGGGGTATTCCATTCCACTGGTCGGTAACTTGCGGGATAAACGAGGACTTATATAAATTGGTGTGGCAAAAAGGAACACGGTGGTTATTTTCCGATCGCAGATTGTGGTTTTGGGTGATAGATGAGATAATTGGTGGCACCTTGTTGGAGATATATGGAGGCGTTAATTTATGATACATCTTAAAAAATTGGATAAGCTTGTGCTTTCGGCGTCTTTCTTCCAGTGAATCCCATTGAGTTTCTGTGTAGAGAAGTTCTTTTCTGCAGCTCACAGTGGCGCCAGTGACTATTCTTGCTGCAGCTACTTGTATTTTCTCCAGGTCAGCAGCTTGAGTTACTGAGCAGTTGTCCCAGACAGAGTCAGCGTATTCTAAAAGAGGTCGGATAAATGCGAAGTATATCTTTTCAAGGACTTTCCGGTCAAGTGTAAACTTATGGGCCCTGAGCAAGTCAATACGTGTCCAGGCTTTAGCGCACATATCATTGATATGGTCGTTCCATGTACAACCTTTATTCAAAATTACACCCAGATGCTTGTGGCTACACACCTCCGAGATTTGAGTTCCGCTTAAATATATTGGTGGGTGCACTGGAACGTTACTTTTACGTGATATGATCATGGTTTCCGTTTTATGGGGGTTGAACTCAACGAGCCTAGTATTAGCCCAATGTTCAATTGTGGCTAAATCACGGTTGAGTATGATGGCACCTTGGTCAGGATTCTCAATTATAAGATAAAGGGATGTATCATCTGCAAATAAACGTATGCTGCTAAGTAGGTTTACAGTAATATCGTTGATGTAAATCAGGAATAACAGGGGACCAAGGATAGAACCCTGTGGAACACCAGAGGTTATTGGTTTCCAAGGAGATGCCTCAGAGGCTACAAGGACGCGCTGGTACCGATCAGAAAGGTATGATTTTAGGAAACATAGCAAGTCACCAGATATTCCTATTCTCTCGAGCTTGTGAATAAGACCAACATGCCAAACTTTATCAAATGCCTTACTAACATCACAAAAGACGACCCTTACTTCTTTTCCTTCGTCAAGAGCGTGACAGAATTCATCATATAGGTCTGTCAGTTGTAGAACCGTAGAGTCACCTGGAGTAAAACCAGACTGAAACTGGCTTAGTATGTTGTTATCACATAAGAAATGCCATAATCGTTTGAAGATACATTTTTCAAGTAGTTTACCAGTACAGCTAAGCAAAGATATTGGCCGATAGTTAGTAACTACATTAGACGGATTCTTTTTCAGCACCGGTGTCACATTGGCTTTTTTCCATAAATTTGGAAAGTAACAGTTATCTAATAACCTATTGAAGAGGGCCGTAAGTGGGTCACACAATGAGTCTTTACATTCTTTTAAAAGTCTGGGACTTATTAGATCAGGACCAGACGCCTTCGATACCTTAATACTCTTGATTGCTTCGTACACTTCCTTGCTTTCAAGTGTTATTTTGTCAAGCGATTGTAGGGTAGGCAGGGGTGAATCTGGCAAGGATGCATTAGTGTCATCCAATGTCGAAATGGAACAGAAGTAATCATTGAACACTTCCGCCTTTTCTAGATTAGTTGAATAGAGTTTATTGAGGTGACTTATAGTCGGGATTCCATGGATATTTTTACAGATAAATGTTTTTAATGTTTTCCACCACACTGACGATGGTGTATCCGGACAACTTAGTTCTGATTGGACTTTTGATATATATGTAGATTTGGCTTTCCTAACAGCTGATACGACTTCATTTCGTTTATGCTTATATCTCGCCCAGTCTTGCAGTTGGCCAGAGCGCTTTGCTCTACGGTATAAACGTGTTCTTTGCCTTATTAATAATCGAATTTGATTATGCATCCATTTAGGCTGGTTAGCCCTAGAGGTTATCAATTTGTTGGGAATAAATTTAGATGCCGTTTCGAGTAATTGATCGGTGAAGGTGGATACTACAGTGTCCAGGCACGAATGAGCAAGCAGTCTTTCCCAGTCTACGTTATTGTATGCAGTGTTCAGACCATCAAAGTTTCCCTCTGCATACAACCATATGCGTCTCTTAAAGTTTTTAGGCTTTTCTTTCTTGAATTCAATGGCAATATAAATTGGACAATGATAGCGAGTCATGTCAGGTACAAGTGGTTCTAGGGCTTCACATTCCAGTACATGTACAGTATTACTAACCGCAAATAGGTCGATCAGAGTTGCAGATGATTCGGTAAAGCATGTTGGTTCTTCCACAAGCTGTCTAAGATTGAAATAATTACTTAGTTCCCGGAAGCAACCATTGGGAGAACCATATTGGTTGTCGTTGAAGTCACCAGTAATAATTATGTCTGAAATTAAGGTATCTTTGGCTTTGTCAATAGATGCCGTAATTTTATCCCAAACATCTGAGGGACTACTGGGTGGGCGGTAAAATACTCCTAGCAGCAGTGACGTACCATGGGTCATGAACACTTCAGCCCAGATGCATTCAGTGTCATTCACCTCAAGATCAGTTCTATGCCGAAAGCACAAGCCGTCTTTCACGTAGACGGCAACACCCCCTCCCCTCGACAAACGGTTAAATCGTACAGGTTCTTGGAAGCCATGGATCATAATATCTGATGTTGGGTCCGAGCATTGAAGCCATGTCTCAGTAAATGCTAAGATATCATAGAAGGATGATTCATATTGAACAATGTCTACTTTAGGCTTCAGGCTTTGGATGTTCAGGTGAAAGATTTTTAATGCATCATGGTTATTTTCTCTGTACACAGAGTCTGGTCCAGGGTTTGATTCAATGTCTCCGGACAATAACAAGACCACAGCCAATACCAAAGTCATAAAATATATAAAATAACAGATGGCTGAGGAAGTTGGCATTGTATATGGTACATTAAGTGTCGGTGGGAGATTGGGTCTTTCAACATTCGTACAAAGATCATTACTGCATTGGCAGCGTAGGATAAATTTGTTGAATAAAAGATGAAACAGGGCTGATGTTACAGTAATGCTGATCTGGACCTTAATACGAATAGACCACATGTAAAGATACACAAGAGCACAAAGGGACTGGTGTTTTGTTAGTCTTCTTTTCAGGCCGCGGGCATGAACTACAGTATTGAATGTACCAATCCTGGCGCGGTATGACTCAAGACTATACATTATGTAATCTGTGGGTGGTAATAATACACACGTATGCATGATGCCCGGAGATTGGTAACTTTCAATGACAGGATCATTTCGCAGTGGTGCGAATTGAATTCAGGTTGCTTTATACGAGAGTTTGGATGAAAGTGGAGAAGGTAACTCAGAAGAAACAAGCAAGAGAAAATAGTAAAGAAAAATAAGGAAAACAAGCTGGAAAAACAATTCATATTCCGAAGGAATGAACTGCTTATTCAAAGTCAAATGTCAAACTAAATAACAAGATAGTAGTGGATATCATACGTAAAATAATTCGGGAGTGGGTGAATTGTGACGCAAGCGACAAACCAAAGGTGAGGAGACAGACACACACACAAAAAAGGGAAGACTATAATATTTGCTAAAATAATAGAGTTGTGTTATTGCTGCTTGGCACAGGCTGTATATATGCACATATACGTCCTCTCACACACACAAGCGTATCTACATACTCGCACACCCTCACACGCACACGCTGCCCCGCATCCTCACACACAACCTGTGCATTCTTTCTCTCTCGTACACACACATACGCATGTGCACAGGCTCTAACATAAATATACCGATACAGTTGACACCCGCCAGTTCCAAGTTCACCCGAGCGAACCACATTCTGAACCACAGTTGCCCCCAAGTGATATTTCCATAACGCACCTGAGGAACCTGGAACTGAGCAAAAGGACACGCCATCACGCATTCCAGAAGATAGAGACCATCATTGACTTTGTCAATGTCGACCCACATCATCTGGGATGGGTGGTGGAGGGTTTATACTTACTAGTTACTGACTATTTGGGCCGACTTCTACACACATACGTGTATGTGCACACATATATGCTCTCAGATATACATAGACACAAACACACGTACACACAAACACACGTACACACACACACACACACACACGGATTATTTTCTACCTTTGCTGAAGACTGCAACCAATCCAGGTATCTTCTTTAATAGGTAATATTTAATTTTCCAATTTTATTTATTTCATCACTTTTATATTTTATTTATACTTAATTCAGCTACTTTCTTTAAAAATGGCAAGAAAAGGGCAGATGCATCAGAGGCAGAGAGTTGCCCAGTCCAGAACTGGCCAGGAACTATCGTTCCAGGCTTATTCTAGGCTGGTCAAGGCTTTGTTTCAGGTGCTTCAATGTTTGCACCACATTGGGCTATTAGAGCACCATTTGGCAAATCGGGATTTCCCGAAACAGCTGGAGAAGAAAGTAGATGAGTTAGGTGGCTTTCTAAAGCCAGCTCTTCCCACCCCACACATTTTTTCTGTTTTTCGACAGATTAGTGTGGGATGGGCCAATCAAACGTTAAATGCTTTAGTTGAGCATTATAAGATAAATTTAAACCAGTTGAAGTCTAAGATAACTTTGGCTATGCGACCACCTCCTGGACTCGAAAAAATAGACTTCAACAGCGCTTCGGCACGTGCCTTGATCTGGGCTAAAAAGAACTTTAAAAATAAGTTGACAGATAAGACGATTTCGGCCTATGAGTCTTACATTTCGGAACTTCGCCCAGCGTCTGGAGTAAGGAACAATACGGGAGGGAGCAAGCAAACTCCGGCCCGTGTTGTCCCTCTACCCCAACGCGAAAAGCAAAATAAGAAAAGATCAAGGCAAAGCACTTCTCCCTCTTCTTTTCCTTCTACTTCTTTCTCTCAGAGTAAGCGCCTCAATTTGCAAACATCTCCGGTCCATATTGTGACTGAAGATGCTCGCAAATTGAGTAACGCTGTCTCGCCTCGTCTTGCTCCTCTACCTCCTACTCCTCCTCAGCCTTTTTTCTCTGGTTCTCCTAGTGCTCTCACTAGAACTCCTCCTCCTCCTTCTGTTTCTTCTCCTGCTTCTGTTTCCTCTCCTGCTTCTGTTTCTTCTGCCCCTTCTCCTGCCTCTAGTGTGGTTCAACCAGGTATATCGTACTCAGAGAAAGTCAAATCACCGAGCCGCAACTCGGGCCGCTCATTTGATTCTAAATTCTCCCAGTTTCGGCATAAAAGCGGAGTTAATTTTGACAAAAGGAATTGGCGCCTCCCCGATGTTTGTAAAAACATCCTTATGATTGGAAGTTCAAATTTAGGACGCATTGATCGAAATCCCCATCCGGACATCCAGGTGGAGTGTTACCCCGGCGCCAAATTCAATCATCTGCGCTCTATGTTTAAAGGGCACAGGGGCCAGTCCAGTCCCCAAAAAATATTATTAAATATTGGCGTGAATTCTCGAAACGATAATTCTGATCTCGTAGTTAAGCAGTTGCGGAATATGCTTAGCGATATCAGGGTCAAGTTTAGATCAGCAAAAATTTATTTCGCTGAACTAAACTTTTCGCAAAAACTCCCTCAGGCTGAGAGGAGAACCCTGAGCATCATCAACGAAACCATTCGGAAAGTGAAGGACGTTAACGTGATACCAAAAATTGATGACGCGAAGTTTGATGTTGCTCAGGATTTAATCCATTGGACCACGAGAACCGCCAATATTATGTACGATCACTGGTTGAACCACCTAAATTTAAACTAAGTAAAGGCAAAGGTAACAGCCGCCTAACAGATGTGGGATTAGGAACTAATGTGGTTAACCTGTCTGGCACCAATGACCTAACAACCCAAGAGAAATCTCTTTTAGATCGCGGTTTAACTTTTGTACCAGCACCAAAGCCTAAAACTGATAACCAAACAAATTTACCATCATACAACTGTAATTTTCTTAGGCAAATGAAATTAGCCGACCGCTTTAGAAACTCCAGCGGTCGGAAACTTCCTTTTACAGAATCATCTGGTTGGTCACCTCCAGATAGTGAAGTAGATCCCGAAATTATTGAGGCTAGCAAACGAATCATCAAAAAGGTGTTCAGCATGAACATACTCTCTGATAAAGACAATTTAACAGCTGGTGAACGGAGAGCCCTCACGAAACTTCGAAAAAATAAGAAATTAGTGATTAAACCAGCCGACAAAGGTGGGTCGGTAGTTGTTCTATCTCGGGATAATTATATAAAGGAAGCCATGAGACAACTCAGCAATACTAAACATTATAAGAAAATAGATTCACTTATTTGGCCTAGTAATATCGAAAAATTCAATAAGATCTTAAAATTTCTCCTCGACGAAGGTCACATTACCAAAAAACAATTGAAATATTTAAAAGCTAAGCTCAGTGCTCAAACAAGACAATTTTATATCCTACCAAAGATCCACAAGGACCGTTCTTCATGGACGGATGACTTAACTCCACCCGGGAGGCCAATTGTATCAGATTGTAATTCGGAATCTTATGCGATCTCGGAATTAATTGATTATCATCTGAAACCTATAGCAAATAGACATCCGAGCTATCTAAAAAATACACAGGATTTCCTGTCAAAAATTTCGAAATTGAAAATATCGAAAAATGCAATTCTGGCTACTTTGGATATCGACAGTATGTATACGAACATTGATATTGATAAAGGTGTTAAATCAGTTAAAAATGCATTTGAAAAATATCCGGATGCGAAACGCCCGGATGAACAAATTTTGGATCTTTTAGAGCTGAGCTTAAAAGGTAATGACTTTCAATTCAATGGAGAATATTTTCTACAAATAATGGGTTGTCCTATGGGCAAAAGATTCAGTCCTAATTTTGCAAGCATTTATGTAGCGGAATGGGAGGAAAATGCCTTAAGCAAATGTGCAAAGCATCCTCTCGTATATCTCAGGTATTTAGATGACATTTTTATTATTTGGGAACATTCAAAAGAAGATTTTGATGAATTTTTAGAAATTTTGAACAATCACGATCCAAATATTAAATTGAAAGCTACTATCAGTGAAAATTCTGTTGATTTTCTCGATGTGACCGTGTATAAAGGCAAGCAATTTCAGGCGTCCGGTCATTTAGATTATAAAGTGTATTTTAAACCAACTGATTCGCATCAATTGTTGCACACAAAATCATTTCATCCTCAACATACATTTAAAGGTATCATCAAATCACAACTCATTCGTTTCCACCGCAATTCAAGTGATAAGGTAAATTTCAATGAGGCTTGTTCTACTCTATTTGGCGCCCTCAGATCGAGAGGGTACTCGCTGCGCCTCTTGCGTAGCCTGAAATCCCAAACCCTGAAAAAGCTCGAAAGTCCAGCTGAAACTACCGATTTCGAACCACTGAAGATTGAACACAACAGACCGTTGCAGAATGGTAGTGGCGCGGTATTTAATTGCAAAAAGCCTCGTTGTAGACTGCATACTTTTATGCCTGATCAGAAAGAGGAATTTTCCTCCGAACAAACGAAAAATCATTATCAGATCCGTAACCCCCTCCATTGTGATTCACCAAACATTATTTACCTTATCACTTGTAAGCGATGTCGGAAACAGTATGTTGGTCAAAGTCAAAATCCTTTTCGAGAACGTGCTACTAGACACAAACAGGATATAAAACATAATGCTGATGCCCCAGTAGCTCAACATTTTAACCTTCCGGGCCATTCTTTGGACGATTTCGAAATCCATCCTATTGAACAACCACCAATTAAAGACACATTAGAAGAAACGGATGAATTTAGAAAAAAACGTGAAGCTTTTTGGATCAATACGCTTCAAACCCTCTGGCCATTTGGTATGAACATATCAGAGGGCGAATGCGAAAGGAGATCCATCATTCCTTTCACTTTAACGTACAACAGAATGAATATCGAAATAGCAAAAATGTTAAAAGATGAATTCAATTTTACCAATGCTAAATTAAATGAACCTTTGAATCTTCGACCTGTCATCGCCTATAAGAAAAACAAAAGCTTGCGTAACATCCTTGTAAGGACTAAATTAGAGCCCATCAATGAATAACATCAATTTTTGCCAGTCAGTTTAACCAGTTCCTAAGCTCATCACTTAGTTTAAATCAATTTTATGTAATTTTTTGTCATGTTTGAAACCCATCAGGGTTCAGTAAATGAAAACAATTTTTCGGCGGCATATTAAAAGAAAAAAACGTTTCAGTAGGAAATGTCTGTGCCAGTGCGATTTTTTAACCTCAAATACACACACGTACACACACACGTACACACACACGTACACACACACACACGTACACACGTACACACACACACACACACACACACACACACACACACACACACACACACACACGTACACACACACGTACACACACACGTACACACACACGCACACACACACACACACACACACACACATATATAGTCCATTTTCAGGAACCTGGAACTGAGCAAAAGGACACGCCATCACGCATTCCAGAAGATATAGACCATCATTGACTTTGTCAATGTCGATCCACATCATCTGGGATGGGTGGTGGAGGGTTTATACTTACTAGTTACTGACTATTTGGGCCGACTTCTACACACATACGTGCATGTGCACATATATATGCTCTCAGATATACATAGACACAAACACACGTACACATATACACATATATACATGCAGATACACAAACACACACACACACACACACGGATACACACACATATATACATATACATGTACACATATATACATATACATATACATATACATACATTCACACATATATATATATATATACATCTTTACACACATAAATACATGTACTATACTTGTGGGTTATGATAATCGTACATATATGCACAATCGAGGAGATGAGATACAGACGGTAATATATTTGGCTGGTCAGGATTCATCAAGCTTTATGTACCACTAGCAAGCTTTGTAATTGCGCCAAGGAATAAAAATCAATGAGGGAAACGTATTCCCTTCTGACACGAAAAATCGAAAATTGTCAGAAGGGTGTAGCTATTATGCTGCGGAGGTACCTAACAAGTGGGATCCACCCCATATCTTACAGGCTTAATCCTTCTTGCAACAGGTGAGTTTCCATAGGAGGACGATATTACCTGTGATATTGGTAATAATAATGGTAATAATAATGGTGATAATATTGATAGTAACGAGAAGGAGGAGAATCTCAGCTGGTCACGTTGACACCTTGATCCCCAATGCCATCCTCCATATCAATTCAGTCCACTAAGGTAAGAGAGTCCATTTTCAATTTTAAGGGCAGACCAATCAACACTTTCGACGCGCAGCCTTCCGGTAGCCTTCGGCCTGGTATCTATGTATTTGAAGATAAATAAGCATAATTCATGTGATTAAGACACATGTTGGAAATGGATCCCACAAAAAATATATTTGTGAAACCCTGGCTCACTGTGGGAGCCTGAATTATAACTTAGACTTAGTTCAAAATGAGGAATTTTCATTAAAAGACTTTTTCAGATCCAGCAGTCAGAATGTTTTGATGTTTGGTGTGCAGCATCCTTACAGGGGGAGGGGTGGGGGTTGGGGGGGGGGGGAGATTCAAGTTTGTTTACGCCAAGTCCCTGTGTTCATATTTGGGCTCACTATGAGAGCCTGAATTATAACTTAGTTCAAAATGCGGAATATTCTTCAAAAGTATTCTTCACATTCAGCAGTCAGAATGTTTTGATATATGCAGTATCCTTAGGTAGGTGAGATATAAGTTTGTAAAAGCCAAGTCCCTGGATTCATATTTGGGCTTCCTGTAGGAGCCCGAATTGTACCAAAATTTCTATTTTCCAAATTGAGAGGCTGATTTGAAGCAAATTTGATATGATGGGCTTATTGGGTCGTAAGTACCTAATTTATGCCAAAACATTTTCCTGTTGCCCTGTGGGAACTGCAGGATCTAAATATAGAAAAATTATTTTCTACCTTGGCTGAAGACTACAACCAATCCAGGTATCTTCTCTAATAGGTAATATCTAGATTTCATTTTAATTTATTTCATTTCTTCATTTTAATTTCATTTGAAATTCATCTACCTATTCTTCAAATGGCTCAAAAAAGACAGAAGCATCAGGGAAAGAGTTGCCCAGTCTGGAAGAGGCCAGGAACAATCGTTCCAGGCCTATTCTAGATTGGTCAAGGCCCTTTTCCAGGTGATTCAGTGTATGCACCATATTGGGCTCCTAGAGCAGCATTTGGCCAACCGGGATTTCCCGAAACAGTTGGAGAAGAAAGTAGATGAGTTAGGTGGCTTTCTAAAGCCGGCTCTTCCCACCCCACACATTTTTTCTGTTTTTCGACAGATTAGTGTGGGATGGGCCAACCAAACGTTAAATGCTTTAGTTGAGCATTACAAGATAAATTTAAACCAGTTGAAGTCTAAGATAACTTTGGCTATGCGACCACCTCCTGGACTCGAAAAAATAGACTTCAACAGCGCTTCGGCGCGTGCCTTGATCTGGGCTCAAAAAAACTTTAAAAACAAGTTGACAGATAAGACGATTTCGGCCTATGAGTCTTACATTTCGGAACTTCGCCCAGCGTCTGGAGTAAGGAACAATACGGGAGGGAGCAAGCAAACTCCGGCCCGTGTTGTCCCTCTACCCCAACGCGAAAAGCAAAATAAGAAAAGATCAAGGCAAAGCACTTCTCCCTCTTCTTTTCCTTCTACTTCCTCTTTCTCTCAGAGTAAGCGCCTCAATTTGCAAACATCTCCGGTCCATATTGTGACTGAAGATGCTCGCAAATTGAGTAACGCTGTCTCGCCTCGCCTTGTTCCTCTACCTCCTACTCCTCCTCAGCCTTTCTTCTCTGGTTCTCCTAGTGCTCTCACTAGAACTCCTCCTCCTGCTTCTGTTTCCTCTCCTGCTTCTGTTTCCTCTCCCCCTTCCCCTGCCTCTAGTGTGGTTCAACCAGGTATATCGTACTCAGAGAAAGTCAAATCACCGAGCCGCAACTCGGGCCGCTCATTTGATTCTAAATTCTCCCAGTTTCGGTATAAAAGCGGAGTTAATTTTGACAAAAGGAATTGGCGCCTTCCCGATGTTTGTAAAAACATCCTTATGATTGGAAGTTCAAATTTAGGACGCATTGATCGAAATCCCCATCCGGACATCCAGGTGGAGTGTTACCCCGGCGCCAAATTCAATCATCTGCGCTCTATGTTTAGAGGGCACAGGGGCCAGTCCAGTCCCCAAAAAATATTATTAAATATTGGCGTGAATTCTCGAAACGATAATTCTGATCTCGTAGTTAAGCAGTTGCGGAATATGCTTAGCGATATCAGGGTCAAGTTTAGATCAGCAAAAATTTATTTCGCTGAACTAAACTTTTCGCAAAAACTCCCTCAGGCTGAGAGGAGAACCCTGAGCATCATCAACGAAACCATTCGGAAAGTGAAGGACGTTAACGTTATACCTAAAATTGATGACGCGAAGTTTGATGTTGCTCAGGATTTAATCCATTGGACCACGAGAACCGCCAATATTATGTACGATCACTGGTTGAACCACCTAAATTTAAACTAAGTAAAGGCAAAGGTAACAGCCGCCTAACAGATGTGGGATTAGGAACTAATGTGGTTAACCTGTCTGACACCAATGACATAACAACCCAAGAGAAATCTCTTTTAGATCGCGGTTTAACTTTTGTACCAGCACCAAAGCCTAAAACTGATAACCAAACAAATTTACCATCATACAACTGTAATTTTCTAAGGCAAATGAAATTAGCCGACCGCTTCAGAAACTCCAGCGGTCGGAAACTTCCTTTTACAGAATCATCTGGTTGGTCACCTCCAGATAGTGAAGTAGATCCCGAAATTATTGAGGCTAGCAAACGAATCATCCAAAAGGTGTTCAGCATGAACATACTCTCCGATAAAGACAATTTAACAGCTGGTGAACGGAGAGCCCTCACGAAACTTCGAAAAAATAAGAAATTAGTGATTAAACCAGCCGACAAAGGTGGGTCGGTAGTTGTTCTATCTCGGGATAATTATATAAAGGAAGCCATGAGACAACTCAGCAATACTAAACATTATAAGAAAATAGATTCACTTATTTGGCCTAGTAATATCGAAAAATTCAATAAGATCTTAAAATTTCTCCTCGACGAAGGTCACATTACCAAAAAACAATTGAAATATTTAACAGCTAAGCTCAGTGCTCAAACAAGACAATTTTATATCCTACCAAAGATCCACAAGGACCGTTCTTCATGGACGGATGACTTAACTCCACCCGGGAGGCCAATTGTATCAGATTGTAATTCGGAATCTTATGCGATCTCGGAATTAATTGATTATCATCTGAAACCTATAGCAAATAGACATCCGAGCTATCTAAAAAACACACAGGATTTCCTGTCACAAATTTCGAAATTGAAAATATCAAAAAACGCAATTCTGGCTACTTTGGATATCGACAGTATGTATACGAACATTGATATTGATAAAGGTGTTAAATCAGTTAAAAATGCATTTGAAAAATATCCGGATGCGAAACGCCCGGATGAACAAATTTTGGATCTTTTAGAGCTGAGCTTAAAAGGTAATGACTTTCAATTCAATGGAGAATATTTTCTACAAATAATGGGTTGTCCTATGGGTAAAAGATTCAGTCCTAATTTTGCAAGCATTTATGTAGCGGAATGGGAGGAAAATGCCTTAAGCAAATGTGCAAAGCATCCTCTCGTATATCTCAGATATTTAGATGACATTTTTATTATTTGGGAACATACAAAAGAAGATTTTGATGAATTTTTAGAAATTTTGAACAATCACGATCCAAATATTAAATTGAAAGCTACTATCAGTGAAAATTCTGTTGATTTTCTCGATGTGACCGTGTATAAAGGCAAGCAATTTCAGGCGTCCGGTCATTTAGATTATAAAGTATATTTCAAACCAACTGATTCACATCAATTGTTGCACAGAAAATCATTTCATCCTCAACATACATTTAAAGGTATCATCAAATCACAGCTCATTCGTTTCCACCGCAATTCAAGTGATAAGGTAAATTTCAATGAGGCTTGTTCTACTCTATTTGGCGCCCTCAGATCGAGAGGGTACTCGCTGCGCCTTTTGCGTAGCCTGAAATCCCAAACCCTGAAAAAGCTCGAAAGTCCAGCTGAAACTACCGATTTTGAACCACTGAAGATTGAACACAACAGACCATTGCAAAATAGTAGTGGCGCGGTATTTAATTGCAAAAAGCCTCGTTGTAGACTGCATACATTTATGCCTGATCAGAAAGAGGAATTTTCCTCCGAACAAACGAAAAATCATTATCAGATCCGTAACCCCCTCCATTGTGATTCACCAAACATTATTTACCTTATCACTTGTAAGCGATGTCGGAAACAGTATGTTGGTCAAAGTCAAAATCCTTTCCGAGAACGTGCTACTAGACACAAACAGGATATAAAACATAATGCTGATGCCCCAGTAGCACAACATTTTAACCTTCCTGGCCATTCTTTGGACGATTTCGAAATCCACCCAATTGAACAACCACCAATTAAAGACACATTAGAAGAAACAGATGAATTTAGAAAAAAACGTGAAGCTTTTTGGATCAATACGCTTCAAACCCTCTGGCCATTTGGTATGAACATATCAGAGGGCGAATGCGAAAGGAGGTCCATCATTCCTTTCACTTTAACGTACAACAGAATGAATATCGAAATAGCAAAAATGTTAAAAGATGAATTCAATTTTACCAATGCTAAATTAAACGAACCTTTGAATCTTCGACCTGTCATCGCCTATAAGAAAAACAAAAGCTTGCGTAACATCCTTGTAAGGACTAAATTAGAGCCCATCAATGAATAACATCAATTTTTGCCAGTCAGTTTAACCAGTTCCTAAGCTCATCACTTAGTTTAAATCAATTTTGTGTAATTTTTTGTCATGTTTGAAGCCTATCTGGGTTCAGTAAATGAAAACAATTTTTCGGCGGCATATTAAAAGAAAAAAACGTTTCAGTAAGAAATGTCTGTGCCAGTGCGATTTTTTAACCTCAAATACACACACACGCACACGCACACACACACACACACACACACACACACACACACACACATATATAGTCCATTTTCAGGAACCTGGAACTGAGCAAAAGGACACGCCATCACGCATTCCAGAAGATATAGACCATCATTGACTTTGTCAATGTCGATCCACATCATCTGGGATGGGTGGTGGAGGGTTTATACTTACTAGTTACTGACTATTTGGGCCGACTTCTACACACATACGTGCATGTGCACATATATATGCTCTCAGATATACATAGACACAAACACACGTACACATATACACACATATACATGCAGATACACAAACACACACACACACACGGATACACACACATATATGCATATACATGTACACATATATACATATACATATACATACATACACACATATATATATATATATACATCTTTACACACATAAATACATGTACTATACTTGTGGGTTATGATAATCGTACATATATGCACAATCGAGGAGATGAGATACAGACGGTAATATATTTGGCTGGTCAGGATTCATCAAGCTTTATGTACCACTAGCAAGCTTTGTAATTGCGCCAAGGAATAAAAATCAATGAGGGAAACGTATTCCCTTCTGACACGAAAAATCGAAAATTGTCAGAAGGGTGTAGCTATTATGCTGCGGAGGTACCTAACAAGTGGGATCCACCCCATATCTTACAGGCTTAATCCTTCTTGCAACAGGTGAGTTTCCATAGGAGGACGATATTACCTGTGATATTGGTAATAATAATGGTAATAATAATGGTGATAATATTGATAGTAACGAGAAGGAGGAGAATCTCAGCTGGTCACGTTGACACCTTGATCCCCAATGCCATCCTCCATATCAATTCAGTCCACTAAGGTAAGAGAGTCCATTTTCAATTTTAAGGGCAGACCAATCAACACTTTCGACGCGCAGCCTTCCGGTAGCCTTCGGGCTGGTATCTATGTATTTGAAGATAAAGAAGCATAATTCATGTGATTAAGACACATGTTGGAAATGGATCCCACAAAAAATATATTTGTGAAACCCTGGCTCACTGTGGGAGCCTGAATTATAACTTAGACTTAGTTCAAAATGAGGAATTTTCATTAAAAGACTTTTTCAGATCCAGCAATCAGAATGTTTTGATGTTTGGTGTGCAGCATCCTTACAGGGGGAGGGGTGGGGGTTGGGGGGGAGATTCAAGTTTGTTTACGCCAAGTCCCTGTGTTCATATTTGGGCTCACTATGAGAGCCTGAATTATAACTTAGTTCAAAATGCGGAATATTCTTCAAAAGTATTCTTCACATTCAGCAGTCAGAATGTTTTGATATATGCAGTATCCTTAGGTAGGTGAGATATAAGTTTGTAAAAGCCAAGTCCCTGGATTCATATTTGGGCTTCCTGTAGGAGCCCGAATTGTACCAAAATTTCTATTTTCCAAATTGAGAGGCTGATTTGAAGCAAATTTGATATGATGGGCTTATTGGGTCGTAAGTACCTAATTTATGCCAAAACATTTTCCTGTTGCCCTGTGGGAACTGCAGGATCTAAATATAGAAAAAATTTAAAACGCCCATATCTTCAAAACTACATGGCACTGAGAATTTTTATTTTGTGTGACGCTTCCTTACGAACAGCCGAAAAGAATGGTCAAAAAAAATTGCCATCAGTTTTATCATACAGTTAAAACTAGAAGTCCTGTCATGAAATGCACACAAATAGCACGTTGATCTGCACGTTAATGTACGCGTAAAGGCCATAGTAAAGCTATCAAATTCTGTACATATGGCCTGTACACAAGCAATGTTTCAGCCAATGGACCTCCGGGTAACCCGGAAGTCCATTTGCAGAAACATTGCATGTATTTGCCATGAGTAACCAGAAGAACCTGCCGTGATTTGGATGCCATTCAATATGGCAATTGCGCGCAATTCCAACGTGCAATTAAGCCTAGATAAGCGCACTATTCATGACAGGACTTCTAGTTTTAACTGCAGGGAAGTTTTCAAGGACTTATGAGGAGTCCTCATTTTAGTAATGGGAAAAACATTAAAGAATCTTCTTCTCCCATACCACTGCTCCAAAGGCTTTCATATTTCGCATACTGGTATAACATCTTTGGAAGATTTATTCACATGTTTGTTGAATCAAATCCCTGGGTCCATATTTGGACTATGATTAGATTAGTGCAATGTGAGGAATATTTTTTAGAAATCTTCTTCTGGTCCACTCTTCAGAATATTTTGATATTTGGGATGCTGCATCCTTAGAGGGGTGAGATTCAAGTTTGTTCAAGCCAAGTCCCCGGGTTCATATTTGGGCTCCCTGTGGGAGCCCAAATTACAACTTGGTTCAATAAGAGGAATATTCTTTAAAATCCAGTAGTCAGAATCTTCTGATATTGGTATATAGCATCCTTAGGGATGTGAGATTCATATTTGTTCAAGCCAAGTCCCTGGGTTCATATTTGGGCTCTCTGTGGGAGCCTGAATTATAACTTAGTTCAATATGAGGAATATTCTTTAAAAATCCCTTTTTTGAGATCCACCGGTCAGAATCTTGGGATATTTTGTGTAAGCTTTTCTTATGAGGGGCAGATGCAACCAAATGTTCAAATAAATTCCCTGGGTTGATTTTTAGGTTACCATGTCAGGTGAATGCCATCAGGCCCTCTTGGGGCTGTTGTTTGTTTTCTGTTTGACAACATTGCCCTGGCTCTTCTATCTATATATTTCATTTTAAGTTTGTCACTACTTTTATGTAGGCTTTCAAAATTTGTTACTGCATGTCTCAGTCTGTCTGTCTGTTCTTCAGATGAAATGTTTCTTTGCTTTTCATTTGCGTGTCTCAACATTTTAAATAATTTGCAGCTATCTTTCGCCCTCCACCCCCCTCCCCCACCCCCCCCCCCCACCCCTCTACACACACACACACATACAAAAATCTGGGCTGGCAAGTATTGAGTAGTTTATCAAAAAAGTGGTACTCGAGTACTACGAGTACTGAGTACTTTGGACCTAGCCTATCACAAATATATTAAACATCAAAGAGTATATTATATACTTGAAACAAATACAGTACAGTGGCTGTGTACTGCTCACTTTCCATGGATGGGCAATATTTCTACGGATACAATAATATTTGATGCCAAACACTAACTATAGGTATAATCATCAAAACCCGGTGCTTCATCAATTAAAATTTTGTAGATGATGATTTTTATTGACTGGTAAACGCATGAGTGGACATCACTGCCCGCGCGTGTATTTACAACCCGTCCACAGCGACTGTACTGTAACTACTCCTCTTTGTGAACATATTTTCTACAATTTCACTCCTTTTGACAGAATGCATGCCTGTGGGGATTAAAACCAAAATAGTGAAAGTGCACTTGTGGATATTTGCAGCACAAGCACAGCTCTAATGAATCAATATTTGATGATTTTAGGAATTTAACAGTGTCATGAGACACCACAGTAGCAGGTACTGATCATTCTGTTAGAAAAAATCACTGTTTCATGACTCGAGGTGCCTTAACTGAGAAAACATCGGCTTTTTCTTACAAAGATTGCAAAATATCAAACACAATGTGAAATGTGTTCAGAAGCAAGAATGTGATTAAAAAACAATGGGAAATTCATTTCACCATCAATTTATAAATTAATATAGTTTTTTAGCTCACCTGAGCAAAGCTCAGTGGAAGCTTTACTGATCACATTCTGTCCGCCGCCTGTCAGGCGTTAACTTTACATTATTCAAATGTTGGGTAAATGTTTATTACCTAATGCCAATTCAGATTTGTTCAAATGAAGTTGCCCCCTTCTCCTGGGTAGTGCCAGCCTCCAAGGGGCACCAAAATCTTCTTCTCATGAACCAGCAGTAGCAGAGACTTGATATATGGTATGCAGCTTCCTTTTAAGGTGTAGACTTGGATTTCTTTAAGAGAAGTTTGATGGGCTATATTTGGCGTTGTTATGAGAGGGGCAAAATTTTTGGCCCCGCCCAAAATTTCTATTTTCCGAACCGAGAGGCTGATTTGAACCAAATTTTATGTGAGGGCTTATTGGGTCAGAAGTACCTAATTTATGCCGAATTTTCTTTTTCTGTAGCCCCGTGGAAACCGCAAGAGCTAAAATAGAAAAAAAGTAAAATTCCATATCTCCAAAACTGCACGGCACTGAGAATTGCTATTTGGTGTGAAGCTTCCTTAGGACCAGCAGAAAGGATTGGTCCAAAACAATTGCCATCGGTTTTATCACAGGGAACAGTTTCGGGACTTTGAAAACACTTTTTTACACTGTTGGCAATGAGGAAAACATTAAAAAAATCTGCTCCTCTAGATCCAGCAGGCAGAACCTTTTGATATTTGGTATGCAACATTGTAGGGTGGATCTGATTCGAGTTTGTTCAAATCGGCCCCCTGGGTTTATATTTGGGCTCAGTGTAGGAACCTGAATTCAAACTAAGTGCATTTCAGGCAAATTTCTTAAAAAATCTTCTTCACCAGATTCAGCTGGCAGAATCTTTTGATATTTGGTATGCAACATTGTGGGGTGGATCTGATTCAAGTTTGTTCAAATCGGCCCCCTGGATTCATATTTGAGCTCACTATAGAAGCATTTCAGGCAAATTTCTTTAAAAATCTTCTTCTCCAGATCCAGCTGGCAGAATCTTTTGATATTTGGTATGCAACATTGTGGGGTGGATCGGATTCAAGTTTGTTCAAATCGGCCCCCTGGATTCATATTTTGGCTCACTATAGAAGCCCGATTTCAAACTTAGTGCATTTCAGGCAAATTTCTTAAAAAATCTTCTTCTTCAGATCCAGCAGGCAGAATCTTTTGATATTTGAGATGCAACATTGTGGGGTGGATCTGATTCAAGTGTGTTCAAACCGGCCCCCTGGGTTCATATTTGGGCTCAGTATAGGAGCCCAAATTTGAACTTAGTGCATTTCAGGCAAATTTCTTTGAAAATCTTCTTCTCAAGATCCAGCAGCAGAATATTTTGATATTGGGTATGCAGCATGCTTAGGGAGATTCAAGTTTGTTCAAGCCAAGTCCCCGGGTTCATATTTGGTCTCACTGTGGTAACCCGAATTATAACTTAGTTCAAAATGAGGAATTTTCTTTAAAAATCTTTTTCAGATCCAGCAGTTGGAATGTTTCGATATTCGGTATGCAGCATCCTTAGGTGGGTGAGATTCAAGTTTGTTTAAGCCATGTCCCTAGGTCCATATTTGGGCTCACTGTGGGAGTCTGAATGATAACTTAGTTCAAAATGAGGAATTTTCTTTAAAAATCTTCTTCAGATCCAGCAGTCAGAATGTTTTGATATTTGGTATGCAGTGTCCTTAGGGGGGTGAGATTCCAGTTTGTTCAAGCCATGTCCCTAGGTCCATATTTGGGCTCACTGTGGGAGCTCGAATTGTAACTTAGTTCAAAATGAGGAATTTTCTTTAAAAATCTTCTTCTTCAGATCCAGCAATCAGAATGTTTTGATATTTGGTGTGCGGCATCCTTAGGGGGGTGAGATTCAAGTTTGTTAAAGCAAAGTCCCTGGGTTCATATATGGGCTCCCTGTGGGAGCCCGAATTATAACTTAATTCAATGTGAGGAATATTCTTTAAAAATCATTTTTTTTATATCCACTTGTCAGAATCTTTGGATATTTGGTATAAGCTTTTCTTAGGAGGAGTAGATGAAACTTGTTGAAATTAATTCTCTGGGTTGATATTTAGGCTACCATGTCAGGTGGGCGTCCTCAGGCCCCCTGGGGCCTCTTGTTTTAAGAAAAAAAATGCATACTGGGATGTTGGGGGGGGGGGCACATCCAGGGCTATAATTTACCCCATCACTAGGTAAAAGAATATTTGACATCATTTGTTGAGATAAAATCGCACTTTCTATTGATAGCCTCAGCCAGGGCTTATAAGAATCTGAGAATCGATTCCCGTAGAGATCCGTACAACAAAACCAGTGAGAAACCATGTAGCTTCTCGTAACACTGCTGCTACGATTGCCATGAAAAGAACTGAGTCAGTTTGACCCTTTACATAACACAAAGGCAGCAAATTAACCAATACAACACTAAGATAACCTGAAATATTGTGACACTGGCAATAAAATTTGTACAAATATGGCTGTTATTGGAACCGGCTCTCATCAGCCGGTTCCAGTAACACCAATAATTATCATGCTTGATGAATATTGTTTACTTTTAGCTCACCTGACTGTAAGTCAGGGGGCGCTTAAATGATGACTTTCTGTCTGTCGACCATCCGTCCGTCCTGTCCAGCGTGAACTTTAAGTTATCAACCTCTCCTCATAAACAACTGAGCCGAATTGAACCAAATTTGACATTCATGTTCCTTATCATATATGAATTCCAGTTTGTTCAAATAAAGTTGCCACATCCACAGGGGGCCCCAAGCATTTCTCTGATACATGCATAAATTGTTTTCCAAAATTGAAAAAAAATCTGGGGGAGGGGGGATAGATTCAGGTTTGTTCAAATCAAGTCCCTGAGTTAATATTTGGGCTCCCTATGGGCACCCAAATATCAACAGTGCAACATGAGGAAATTTCTTTGAAAACCTCCTTCAGATGCACCAGTCAGAATGCTTTCACATTTGGAATGCAACATCTCTAGTGGGGGTGGGGGGGGGGGGGATTGAAGTTTGTTTGAATCGGGTCTCTCGGTTAATATTTGGTCTATCTATGGAAGCCCAAAGTTTAACTTAGTGCAGTATGAGGAAATTTCTTTAAAACTCAGAATCCTTTCATATTTGGCTTACAGCATCTCTAAGGGGGTCAGATTCATGTTTGTTCAAGCCAAATCTATGGGTTAATATTTGGACTCATTATGGGAGTGCAAATTAACTCAAAGCAACATGAGAACATTTCTTTAAAAATCTTTTTCTTCAGACCCACTAGTTAGAATGCTTTAATATTTGGAGTACAACATCTCTGGGGAGGTCAGATGTAAATTTGTTCCAGTTTGGTTCCTGCCAGTCAGAACCCTTTCATATTTGGTATCGCAGGAAAATGGGGGGGGGGGGGGGGTGTGTGGGGGGGGGGGGGGGGGTGTGGGCAGAGTTGAGTTTGTTCATTTCGGGTCTGTGGCTTAACTGGTTGAGGGCTAGATTATTTTTGGTGATGAGAATTTGTTCAGAAAATTTGTTTTATTACAAATTACTGGACAGTGCCATCAGGCACTCTCCAGTAATTTGTAATAGATCAAATCTTTTATAAACCAAATAGTACTTGCCTTCAAGTAAATATTAAATATGGGCAAGCATAATGTGAACTTTTGCAAAGTACCCTCAATTTTTCCAAAGCCCTGATAGTGGCTTCCAGCACTTGACCAGTTAATATTTGGACAGGAGTGGGTTAGGTTCGAGGTTGTTCATAAATGTTCAAATCCATTCCTTAGAGCTTTTTCATAAAATTTGCCTTTTAAGCTGCAGTGACACAACAACCTTTGGAAGTTTGGCAGTATTTTTTGTCTACAGCTGTCAGAATTGAAAGCAATCAGGAAGACCTATGCTAATAATCATCTGACATGGACACTAGAATTATGAATAATTTCATAACATTATTCCTATGTAGTGTCCATGAACCTTGACTAACTGAATCTGACCCAAAATACTTCTCTGAACCACCTCGCCAGGTGAGCGATTAAAGCCTCTGGGGGGGGGGGGGGGGTAAAAATCAGTAGTTGGTGTTGTAAAATTAAAAAAGCTGTTTTGGGTAAAGGGTTAACATGTATTATCAGTATGCAACAGGGGTTCAATCATACTGACCTAATAGGATCCTGGCCCCTAGCAGGTCTGAATTCTCGGAACGATTTCCGCAAGATTCCAAATGGATTCTCCCAAATTTAGAGGAACTATAAGCCCTGCACAACCCCAATTTTGAAACAAAATTGACATATTGTTTCGTGGTGGTGGGGCACTATTTATCTTGCTGTATGGTTAATTAAAACAGATTTTGTGAAAAGGTTTTGTGTGCTGATGCAGATTTTAGTTTTATTTTGGGATTTGGGTAGTTTCAAAGAAAGCTGTGAATTCTTATCCCCCCCCCCCCCCCCAACTTATTAGGTAACAGAGTAGAAATTCTGTCGGAGGCAATACCATGTTTTAAACCCATTTGACACAGATTGGACAGTTCTCTTCAAAAGAACAAATTTCCCAAGTTTTGGACTAGACAGAAGCCAAAAGTTGAATTGTATTGCAGAAATGACTCTTTCATCACATGAAAGAGGTAAATGTATCTTTGGTAGGGTTGGGTTTGCTCCTAGGTATAACTGTTGTAAATATTTTAATAAGATTTACCTGCCTCGAAAAGTTGCGCCCGGAAATTATGTAATTCCCAAAACTAAGCAGTCTTGGGAAAATATATTGTTTCAATAAACATTTGAAGAAGTCTACTGACATTTTGCATTACTGTTGAATGTTCCAGATGAATAAAGAGGATGATTTGAGGACTTTTAGAACCTAAAAATCTGTTTGACTATTGGTGTGTTTTGTTTGGGAATTCCCCGAGAAATATGAACATGTGACCAGCACTTCCCTTTCTGTTAGTTTTTCTTTTATTTGTTGCATGGCCCCCTGTTTAAAAATCAGAAAAAGGTTGTCTGAAGGGCTATACTTGACAAAAAATATTTGGATGCTAAATTTAAAATGATGCGACCGTGTTTTTTTTCGCCTGAACGTTATAATGGTCGCCTATGGGAAAATATTTAGTACTGTGAAACGTATTCATTTTTGGCTGAAATTAAACAATTGCAGGAATTCGATTGAATGAACCAAAATGTTTTGGAGTAATGGTTGCGGAATGAAATAGTTCAATATGTTGGATACTTTGGGGTTCCTTCTTACGCCGTGCGTATTGTCATATTAGTTTACAGTCGGTTCTTGATATTTATTCAAACCAATATTTGAAAAATTATTTACATAAAAATCATTTCAAATAACACCTTATTTACAAGTTGCATGGCATCATCTGACATTTCAACAGGAAATCTCCCCCGTGGGAACCCCGGGAAGTGAAGCTGTGCTTGTTTACTGTGGTAAACAAGCTATGTTTCACTGGTAAAATGGGACCCAGTCACTAATGCTTGGGGTGCAAGTCCTCTAAAATAGGCAACATGCTTACACGATTGACTGACCTTGACTTTCTCTCCACGTTGTGGTCATGATTAGCCATTGTGCAGAAGTATGTGACCTTAAACAACAATAAATTATAAAACAGGAAATCTACTGAGTCCTG
Organism: Pictodentalium vernedei; assembly: GCA_031216915.1. Lineage (NCBI taxonomy): Eukaryota > Metazoa > Mollusca > Scaphopoda > Dentaliida > Dentaliidae > Pictodentalium > Pictodentalium vernedei. The sequence goes on from CM062292.1 coordinate 53,633,412, forward strand.
CATTATCTGAAGGGATCAGAGTTAGATCTCCATCTTTGACCGTTCCCAAATTAAATCCCCTTCAAACAGGGGAGCCGCAAAGTGAACTGCTTTGGCTGATGATCTATTTTTGTTTTTGGCGCCATGGCATTGGTTTTTATAGTGGCCTTGCCCCCATCCATGACCAATGCAATATCCTTACTATTGGGAGATGGGGATCGTGGTCTATTTCTGACCACAGCTGTGAGCTTTTTAACATTTTGTGCCAAAGAATTAATTTTACTAACCATTTGAGCCATTTGCATTTCTAATACAGACAGACATGTTCCATATATTTGTTTTGGGGAATCTGCCCATTTCCAGCAGAAGCAGTGGCCTTCACATGTATAGGCACATAACTGTGTTCAGAATAGGGCTGTCACGATTTTTAAATTTAGGAATCGATTAATCGTCGTAAATAATCGATCATAATCGATTAATCGTACCTAAATGCCCACCTCCCGCCCCTCCCTCTCTTTGAAGTCGATAAAAATGAAGTTCACGTCAGCTGACTTACCTCAAGGAAACAAGGAAGACGATCCTTTTTTAGGTACATTCAAAGCTTTGGTGTTCTGAACTTTTGAACCGTCAGTGTAACAATCAAGGCCGGTCGGCAGTTGCGAACTTCGCAACTGCCGACCGGTCTTGATTATTACACTGACGGTTCCAAAGTTCAGAACATCAAAGCTTTGATGAATATACCTGAAAGACAATTGCTTCCAACAGCTTCTTGGGGGTTTAACATCGATGTTCTTAACTCTTTACCTTTAGAAACAGAAGTTTTTTCATCAAATTTTCTTTTAATTATTAAACGTCTAAAACGGGATACAATTTACCGATTATTCGACAACGAAAAATACTAATCGATTTCGCCGTGACCGATCAACAGTCGATTAATCGAATAATCGTGACAGCCCTAGTTCAGAATATGGTACAACATATTTAACCTCTGTTTTGACTAAATTGTATGGCTGAGTATCTGTTTATTGGTACTTGAGTATGTTCACAATTATGTTCTGGTTTTGCGCCCATTGTTTTGTAGAACAATTTCTGAACTATTTCTATCAATTGTAGATTTACGAATTCCAGTTTTACTGGTAGATGGTTGATCACCAAAAATAGCTTTAGTAATATGCTGAAACCATCGAAGTTTGTCCATGGCTTCTTCAATACTCTGTGCTTCGCTATTGGCTACATATTGACCAGTTCCTTTATCAATACAACATTTACATAATTATAAAATTGCTTATAAATACATATACTCATCATTGAAGCCATGAAATGCACATGTTACCAAAGTTAGCATTCTGTCAGCCCATTCTTCTAGTGGTTCATCGACAATTTGCCAAGCTTCTCTAAAAGGCATTTGCAATGTTTCTGGTAAATCATGAAAACCAATTCTTTTCTCGAGTTTTTCAACTACATTAAAATATTCTAGTTTCTCATCTCTTTCTAATACAAGAGAATAATATTCGCAAGCTTTTCCTTCCAAACAAATGAAAAGATTTGTTTTGTATTGTCTAGCTGGCCATCTTTGAATTTCAGCATATTTTTAAAATTTATTGAAAAGGACATTCCAATGTCTAAATCCATTATACAACAATGATGTTGGTTGATTGAAAAGCTTTTGTATGTAATCACAATCCGCTCTATGGAAATATTGCCTATGTGGTCCATACAAAGGTTCATCATCACGACCCAATGCGTGCGTGTGTGTTGCTTGCAGTGGCGGTAGTACAGGCGGTATCAGTGGATACTGAACTGCTGTTGGAACAGATGGAATTGGAGTTACAGGTTGGAATTGTAAACTGTAATTGACCTTGATTTGGTTGTCCAACAGGCGATATTGTTGACAACTGCATTTGAGTTTGTGATTTACCAGATGATATAAGTATGGGAACTTGAGTTTGTGATGATGGTGGTAGAAATGGGTGTACCTGTATTTGTTATAGTTGTGACCTTACTGGAAAAGATGCATTTTGAGGTGAAAGTTGAACATTAACTTGTGTATCTGGTACCAACCTATTTTTCATTTCTTGTTCTTTGCAGGTGGGGGGACCCTGCTTGAATTACCATTTTCTCAAATTGTCCCTGACACCCCGTTCATCTTTATTTGGTGACAAATTCAAACTTCTATTTGTGCTTGATAAAGATGTATCAGGTCCTTGCAAACTAGTAAAAATTTCTGGGACTGTGACCTTGCATCAGTCACATTTGGATCATGCACTTGGAAATCTCTTGCATCTATAAGAGCTGATGTAACACTTAAATGTGGAAGGTTTGTCAAACGTTCAGGTATCAAATTACCTGATCTTTCTCTCAAAGTACAATGCACTTTGCTATTTTCTGCATATCCCGGGTAAGCCAAGAAGAGTTTTCTAAGCACGTGATGCTACTAATGATTGATTAAAACAGATATATTTTCAAAAATGCATTAAATACAAGGGTGTAATTTCCAAATAAAAATAATTTAGTGCACAACTGTTAAGGGTTATGTTCGGTGGACATGCAAGTCAACAGTACAAAATATCACCATCCTCCAAATGAACAGAAAAGGGTTAAAATAGAAAATGAATGCTTACTATGTGTTTACTGCTAGCTGCAGAAGACATAAAACACATTTAACAAAAAAGTAAATAATTAACTCACCAAATCAAAACTGTGCACAATAGCAACTAGAACAAGATCATCAAACACTGGAAGAGAAAAATATTTCACTGCGTGAATATTATATCCTCCAAGGGGCGCGGTGGCCCAGTAGGTAGAGGTGCAGGCTGTAAGCCGAGAGGTCCTCCGTTCGAATCCCACCTGCGGCAACCGCGTTCACCCCCAGTGCCCATTGTGGGGGCACGGTGACATCGTGTACTAAGGCGAACTGCACGCTGATGGTGCACTTGTCTTCAACCAATGCTAACCCTGCTTATGTGGAGTTAGTATGTTGTGGAGCTGACAGTTGCTCGCCGATGCTCGGTGGTTCTCTCCGGGTACTCCGGCTTCCTCCACCCGTAAAACTGTAATGGTCATGATTAGGCATTGTGCAGAAATATGTGACCTTAAACCCCAATAAATAAATAATACAAAATATATCCTCCAGAGTACAGTAGAGGCGGCCTAATATGAATTAGAAATCTATTAAAAGGTTCAAAAATGAAAATAATAAAAAGAGGAAATCTTTTTTTGAAACTAGAAGCACATGTTCATAGTGTAAATAATGCAGGTATGGAAGCACACCTTGTTACTTTTGACAATTTCTCAAATATCTTTAACATGTGAATTTCATCTTTTTATGCCACATCAGGGTGTACAATATGTGTGTTGTAGGTTCAACAGAGGGTGGTCAGGCCTGACGGAAAATGTTCTCACCATTGTCAAATGTTATTATGCACTGGTACTATACAAATAATATTCTTATATAGCTCTATAATATAAATATACAAATCTCTATGCAAAATGATTTCTTTAACACTTATGCTGCCGAAAGCGACTATTGTTACCTATGATGATGCATGCGCAGATCAAACATACCATTTGATTAATGTTTGTAAAGGGCTTAGAGAGCCCTTTCCAACAATCAATCAGATGATAGAGTTTCAAGTATGTCATAAATTTTATTAAACTTCCTCTCAAACAGGCGTACATAGAGGTCCTCCATATATGGCTAAAGTGAGCGTCGCAATAAAAGGGTTAACCCTTTAGCCAACGTAACTGCCAAAACCGGCCGGCGCTATTCTCAAAAATCGCCAATTAATTTTCAAAATAATTTCATTTTTTGTCTCAAAAACATAGGTTATGACCCCTCGTTGGAACGAGCTCGTCGAGCTCGTTCCAACGAGGGGTCATAACCTGTGTTTTTGAGACAAAAAATGAAAAAAATTAGTGATTCGAGAATTTTTTTGGCAAGTGTCGTCTGCTTTTCATGTTAGGTAAAGGGTTAAAACATGTGATTGGATATGAATGTATATAACCAAAATGCATAATATTACTATCCACTAGAGTATAGGAGTTGATTACTTGGGGGTGAGGTGTATGTTTGTGGAAAGGGGGGTGAGGGAGAGGGGGTATCCTTTGTTACCGATTATTGAATCCTTTCTCATTCTACCAGCGGAAACCATTCTAGTGAAAATTGTTATCCAATATTGTAGCATTTAAGAGCCACATATAACCATTTAAATATCTCACAGAGGACTTAAAATGTGTCCCGATTCGCGAGAATCAGTTTTGATCCTTCCAAACTCCTACCACGAGAATCAAATTTCAGTTTTTAAATAATTTAGATTTCTGAGAGAACAACTGTATCCATTCGAGTGCCACCATTATATATTCAACAGTAAAAACCAAACCTCATATTTTAATACTTACTACAGTTTCAACTGAAGAGCCCAGATCCAATTTTGTGAGTTTCTTGTTTTATTTGTACATGCAGAACATTCAGGGTGTTGATGCTCTCGTTGATGGAATTTACAACTAGCACATTAGGTTAGTAGTATAGACAGCAAAGGTCTCACATGACACAACCACTAAGCCAGGATGTTACTTTATTATGATGGAACAAACATAAGTAGAATTTTACAGGCCATTAACCCTTTACCTAACATGAAAAGCAGACGACACTTGCAAACAAAATTATTGAATAACTAATTCTTTTCATTTTTTGCCTCAAAAACATAGGTTATGACCCCTCATTGGAACGAGCTCGTTCCAAAGAGGGGTCATAGCCTATGTTTTTGAGACAGAAAATGAAAAAAATAATGAAAATTAATTGGCGATTTTTGTGAATAGCGCTGGCCGGGTTTGGCCGTTACGTTGAGTAAAGGATTAATGACACTATGAATCTATGATGAGAATAAAGTGAACATTTTGCACGAATCAAAGTTGAATCTCATTGTTTTTCCTTGTTCTGTGGAGCGGGCCGTATTCTGATGTGGCCACATCAGTCTGTCTATCCATCTGTCCGTTATCCTTTCCTTGCCCGTGTAATAACTTCAATTAATCTGTGGAGCTGATGGCGAAACTGATGGATATTTGTTTAAAAACGTGTTTATTTCTGTTGGTGCTTGAAGCTTCATGGACATATCTCTGAGGAAAAGTTCCCTGTAATTTGGCATATTCAGACCATATGACAGAACGAACGGGTATTTTATTTTGTGCACAGTTTATGGTTAAGGAATTCTGACGTCTTACACCAGCTCGGAATAAATGTATAGCAAACATGTTTGTGAATACTATTTCAAAGAGTAAAATATAATTTTTATTGGTCACAGAATTTATCCAGGTGTAAAATCTTCTTCACGTTGTACTTTGTTTTGATGATTTGGAGTGTTGGCTGTATGGCAATAGAAGTTCATCAGCTGTTCCAAACAAAAATATTTGAATTATTTGCCAAGACTTATGATGGTCACTGATCGACTGACACGATGCAAGGATTTTTGGTGTGCGATAACCTAGGAGTTTAGACAGTTTCTTCAGTATAATGTCCCAGGTCAGATCAAATAGAGCTTTAACCATGTTAATTTCAGTGTGGCCTAAACCATGACGGAGTAAGACGTTGCCATATTTTCTTTCTGAGGGGGATACTGTGATATTGTTTGTGTGATGCTGATCTTGTTTGTGTTTTGTGAAGATGTCTTTTCCCCAAAATTCAGTTTTACATATGTCACATAAAAACGTTTTTTTCTATCATTCTGCTCAACAGTATATATGGGTGTCCATCACAACCTAAAATTGACCATGATCTTCGAGAGTTATCTATAATGTTTTTTGTTAAGGTATCAGCTATCTTACCTATTGATGAAAATGAACAAGGATTGATGAGGGTTTCCCATACTAATGGAGTGGATTGTTTAATTTTTACTTTCAACAAAAGAGTATCTGTCTTTATTTTGATATTTTTCATTGCCGGTGTTTCCAATTAATGTGTTTCTAGGAGTTTCTAGGGGGCTCAGAAATTCGTCAGCGTGATCTGCACATGCAGTGCAAAGATAAGTTGTCCTCTCCTTAATCAGATAATTATCGATAAGAGTTTTTATTGTTGATTTCCTGTATTTTTGGCACTCAATTTGTATGTTGAAAACTCCTTTCCATTGAAAAAATCGGAATGTTTGCTGCGTCCACATTTCGAAGCCATTTGAAATATCTAAAGAAACTAACCCAAAACACTTATTCAAAACAACTTAATTTCCGGTGTGACCTTGAAAATGAAATGTCAAATGTGTTGGGATTAGCTTTTTGCTGACCACATCGAGGTTTTAATTCCTAATTTTTAACAGACAAGAAAAAGATTGAGAGTTATCACGAAACTTATAGAATTAAAATTTGGGGCCCATCGGTCAGTCGTAACTGAGTGTTCAGATTCCCACACCATCCTCGAAATGATCGACATAACCGGAAATGGAGGCACGTTCAAAAACAGGACGTAAAATATAGGCATTATCTCGAGTAAGTAAAAGTGGTATGTCAATTTACAGTTTCTTCAGAAACTGTAAATTTGACATACCACTTTTACTTACTCGAGATAATGCCTATATTTTATGAAGAAACTGTATATTTGACATACCACTTTTACTTACTCGAGATAATGCCTATATTTTACGTCCTGTTTTTGAACGAGTCTCCTCCATTTCCGGTTATGTCGATCATTTCTAGCATGGTGTGGGAATTTGAACACTGAAAATTGAAGAAAAAAAGTGAAAAATAGCATTTAAATGTTGAGTTGCTAATTACCAGTGAAAATACGATTCATTTATTTCGATATACATCTGTATGCATTTGTTTGCAACAAATACTGAAGTGTCATTTTACCAAGTTTTCCTCGGCCGATCGGTTGTTGACATCGAGAAGTTGCGATTTTTTTTGCGATATGTGCTGTATGTCCGAATGTTTAGCTTCACGACCTATTTACATAGATAGATCGATCTATTATAGACAACTCGATCTTTTATAGACAGATAGGCACATTTCCCCGACCTGTCTGATATTCCTTAAGGGCCTATATAAGTAATGGAATTTTGTTTATTTTGTTTATTTTGAAATTCTCACCTCTCAAATTCCTTAAGTTCAGATTAAGGGGTCGTCCAACCTAACTTTGGTCAATTTTTTGACATTTTTCCCAATGCCTCAGAAACAGATAAGAGAAATAAGGAAAGGCAAATTATATATCAAAATAATGAGTAAAGTGCATAGAAAAGGTACATATAATTTTTTTCAGGACAAAAAGTGAATTTTAGGATTTTGAAGAAGATTAATTTGCAAATGGCATAAGTAACGAACTGGTAAAACCACAAAATAATCGGTAATTCAAAAGCCTTGTCCTCAATATAATGATAACATACTACAGACTCGGAGAAAGCATTTTTTTGACACACACTCTGGTGGGTTTTGACGTTTGAATGTAATAACACCAACACAAATTTTGGATGTTCCGGATGTGGCCATGTTTCAATGATGTTTTTCCGGTCATGTGATTACGATGTGGTTCTTGCAGAAATACTCAATTTGGGCAATCGTAAGATCACGCCCTTTATTTGTTTGAGACAATGTTTGAACGGGTTGCAAACAGGTGACAGTAAATAACTGAGTTGTTAATGTCATAACAGCAAAATATGGTTCGAAATTCCCTCTCGTGTTTACAGGCCGTCTGAACTTTTTAGTTGACAAAAAATCTGAATTATTGCGCACTAGAAAGACAACATGAACCACTTGCCAAAAAATAACCGAGTGTATAAAATCGGGACGATACACATAAAATAAGGCAATATTCATAACAAAGTAAGCAGAATGCTTCAGAAATCACTTTTTCACGAAGTATATTCCAAGTGACCTGGAACTATATTGAGCGTGTTGATTTCACCCGATGTTGTGATGTTGTAAGTTACCACGGACTGTGTTGATGTCTGCAAAGGACCGATTGAAGATGGGTTGAAAATGATGCATTCGTGCTTTTAAATAAGGTGCGCTTGGACGATGCTGAGAATTTAGTTTTTTCTTGCAATCAACCATAGTAATACAAGCGTCGATCAGTGTCTTTTATGATCGTTTTACACTGACAAATGTGACAAATATCCTTCACCGGAAACCATCCACCAATTTGCATATCACAATAAACATAACCGCTGTCACTGAGTGTCAGCGTGGCCGTGTGGTCAACACCGAAACGAATTATCGAATGCACGGTCAATATTAGCTGCAATTGGCTTTTAAACAATTGAAATACACGACATATTCGCAATTTCATCATTATTCATGCCGAGTTACTTTTTAACCAGACCATATGCGTTCAGTTTCGTTAGTCGGCATCAAACTGATATTGTTTGTGGTAATTAAATAGTACGAGAAGGCGAAGGAAGCCAAATATTTTCCATCATCTATTAATTAATTCAAATTGATAATTTCTTTTATTTTACTGAAATTATGAACTGATAAGGTGGGTGTGTTGCGATTATTATGCCCCAGACCTGGAAGTTGGAAAATCAAAGGTGCATCTAGGGCCGTGGGTTTACTGACGTTTCGTACACAAGTCATCAAAGGACCAGCAGGAGAAACTCATGGACCTTTGGGGCAAGTACGAGGAGAAGCAGCTGTCAACATTTGCTTTCCTGAAGGCCTGCTCCACCATCGTTCCATTCTAAATTTGTAAAATACTGTATATAAATACTAAGTGTGTGCTTTTTTTATTTTGTGCTATTTTTATTGTTACAATTGGAGTGCTATACTTTGCTAAAATAAAATAAAATCAGTTTAGCTTAATGCAATGAGGTGATTTGCCGAAAATGTACAGTATCGCTGGAGATAAACTTTTATTGCATTTTTATGACAACTTATCTCCAGCGATACTGTACATTTTCGGCGAATCACCTCATTGCATTAAGCTAAACTGATTTTATTTTACCGATATTTGCCCTTTATTGATAGCAACGTTTTTATGACAAAAAATCTCGCAGAACAACAAACACATAAAAACAAAACGTTATTTTTGTTTCATGAATTTATTTTAATTTAGTATGTATGAGAATGAATAAATTTATTCATGCCAGAAAATAGTCTTCTTTCGTTCTTTTAAACCCAAAATCTGTAATTAGAAGGAAAAAAAGTGAGATATAAAGAGAAAATGCGAAATTGAAATCTGTGTACGAAACGTCCTGGCTTTTTGTGTACGAAACGTCCTAGATTGGCCGTGTACGAAACGCCGTGTACGGAACGTCTAGCACCCAGGGCCGTGCAGTGGTGACCCCTGTCCTCTTAATCTTAGTCTTACCCATTCATCATTACATGTACCAACATTCTCCCTTGTATCTCAGCCATTGCTACTCCAATTTGAAGGATATTTGGTGTTGTGATCGAGCATCATGGGGAAACAATGCCTGTGTAGCTGCTGTAGCATGTGTTTCTTCCCACATTTTTTCAGAGTTGTATTACTTTTTCACTCTTTTAAAATTTTGTTTATAACTAATTGATTTGTTACAATTTGTTGCAAAGTGCCTGCTAATACCCTCAATTGTATTGCTACAGAATTTTCTGGTGAAGATTTTGTTCCTATTACTTATCAAGCAATAACCTAATAAATATTCTGTATAAAGCCACAGATCTGATGTTTGACACTTTTATCGGAGCTGTTTTGAAGGCTTATGGAACTCAAAATGTTGATTATGGCAGGACTTTTCTATTCACCCATTAATCGATAAATTAAGTGTTATAGTTGGAAGTAAGAAGCATGAAAGGTCCAGAACTAAAAGTCTAAAAAGAATGTTTTGCAATGTAACATGATTTTTGCAGATACACTTATTTGGAGGGTTACCTGTCTTATAGTGTTTGGAACATGTGGGCCAGGATCTTTAAAAAGAAAAAAAGAGTTAAACTTTGAGAAAAATAGGCATATGCCTTGAGTGCCGGAGGTAGAGTCATACAAGGAAGCGAGCACCCCCCCCCCCCCCCCCCCAGGAATTTTTGTGTCAAATGGAGCTCACTTGTCACCTTTTTGGGATTGCTTTGTGTACTGCGTTCTTGAAAAAAATATGTGAGACCCTCTGCATGTGCCCTTCTGATCTCAATATGTCAATAAGCCTCCTTGGGGAAAGTACATGCAATAATGGTTATGTAAGGTTGATTTGATGTGTTTTGAATAACAATGTACTTTTAAGTACATTAGATGTTTTATTGCAGTGACAGGTTACAGTTACCCTTATTTCTTCTCCAACAGAAATCATGAGTGTATTGGTGTCCAAGAGTTAAACAAAGCTATTGTACTTATTGATAAACCAGACAAATTTAACAATTTAATCATTATCAAATTGGTGCATGGGATAAAAGGGGTTACAGTGCAAGGGGTTTGTAAATATATTTATTCAACTACAATGTTTGACTTTGCAGTGCATTCTACATAGGAGAATATCATATTTTCTTTCCAAACCATTACAGTAACACATACATCTTTATATTGGGAGACACTCTTTTGTCCTTCCATACTTCTTCTGCTGGACTCCTTCAAGTTGACCTTTGTTGAACTCCCCAAATCAAAACATAAAAGAAAATGTCTGCCTTCAGTCAGTGAGCACTCCACTTATAACATTTCGTCTCAATCTTTATTACTTTCATGAATTAGGAAAAGATTTCTTCGAGTATGTACTTAAATGTTTATAGAATACAGCTGTCATTTTTTTTTGAGGTATTGTAAAAATTTTGTTCTCTTACTTATGCCACAGCAGACTTTCAGGTGGTGCTATTTACACATGGCAGCAGTTCCATGGCAAATTTCAATTTCCACATGTTCTATGTTTCATTCCAAGCATTTTGGTATATAATTTATTGGGGTTATTCATTTTGGGACTTTTTTAAACTTGAAAGAAAATTACATGAAATTTGACCAAAGTTAGGTTGGACGTCCCCTTAAATATACACAAATTATACATCAAAATGAAGGTTGGGATGTATAGAAAACGAAACACATATGTAATCAACTCGCAGAGTTGACAGCAGGCACCACTGGTTCCTGGAAGTACCAGAACTGATAATACAATTATATTTCACGAGAACAACCTGTGGCCAAATGTGCTTCACATCTCCAAGAACAAAGCTAGCGTTCAAAACTCATTAGAGTGCAGCGATACGACTGCATTTGAGAAATGGACAGCACTGTCTGCATTTTTTATTGAAGATGGATTCCATGTTCTACGGCCATGCGCAAACCACTCGATTCCACGAATTTCCATCGAAAAACAAAATCGTAATTCTAAGAAATTCCAACATGTGTAATGATACTTGGCATAGACTATGGCCACAGTGTAGTTTCTATTTAATAATAGTTTGCTGTATTAAGGCGATCGTTCTCATTAGGATATATCAGCCGTTTCTATAGACACATGAATCACCCTCCCGTCCCCCTGAGCTCTTTGGGAAGACGAAGATACCTTGACTGTCGTTACTATTGGCCGTACAACCTTGCTCTTCGTCAAAAGCGCCCCCAAAGACCCCCACAGCCACTAAAACTGAGAGCTGGAAATTCCCAGCACACACAGTCGACGAGCCAACCCCCTTACCAACACGGTCGCCCCTATTTGGGGACAGCAACTTCTGAACAGATTTCCCTGCTCAGGGGTTACACTCCCTCAGAATGCTAATACAACTCTGCAGTTAAAAGTTCTTTAGAATTGGAGGCGAAAGGGTGAAATGATTTGGGGATAGGCCATCACCTGTATTTACATAAGGCATCCATGGATGCAATGCAGAGGATTGAGGTCTAAATCATACTAGGAGGCCACACCCTCTTACTTCCCCCACAGGGTCTCTACATCCCTGCTCGCCGTGAGGAAGGAAAAAAGATTCCTGAGAGACTCTAGACGCAACTCCAGGGAATCAGAAGTCACATCTGGAGGGTACTTATCCTCCTGGCATGGAGGCGGCAAATGAAAATTAAGTACATGCTTTTTCAAATTTCTGGAATATGCCGCCTCACACCCAGATAGGGGACACCTATATTTCCCGGAGCCTCTCCTAGGGGAAGCTCGCCCTGTTTTGTGCAGACTCTCCATATCACTATCTCTTCTCTGATTCAAACCTTTGCCATATATGAATCTGTGAAAAAAACACAAAAGGCACAAGGCTGTTCAAATAATATAAAAGTTAGGAATGAGAGAAAGATTGTAATAACTTATTTCAGACATATTTATAATTAGAGAATAATTATGTTATTGCAAGCCTCCTTGCACTCAAGGGATAAATTTATCAATTTTATTAACTTGGATAAAATATCAAACATTAGCCATTTATTTTTAGGCCTAATGAAGTATTATTTTGGTCTCAAGTGCGACCCCAAGCACAATGAGAAATACACAAATGATGCAATTGTTAATTACGAAAAGAAAAGATTTAAGAAGTTAGTAGTTATTCTGCAAAGAGGCGTTAGGTTGCACATGCTGAACACAAAAAGTCATCTAATTTTGCGGGAGGGCGGTGGCTCAGTGGTGGACTGTTGGACTTCTATGCTAGAGGTCCCGAGTTCGATCCCCGTCCGGGACGATCCGCGTTGTGTCCGTGGGCAAGGCACTTTATCCCGGTTGCCTACACGGGGACACTATAGCGCCGTGTATTAAGGCGTACCGCACGTCGATGATGAGAATGTTGAGGAGCTGACAGTTGCTCGTCGATGCTTGGTGGTTCTCTCCGGGTACTCCGGCTTCCTCCACCCGTAAAACTGTCACGATCACGATCAGCCGTTGTGCATAAGTATGTCACCATAAACACAAAAAATAAATACATCTAATTTTGTCGCGTCATCAATTGTGATTCCAACACAATGTCCATAACACCAGCCTGAACATGCTTTACATTGAAGCATAATATTCCCATTATTAGGCTTTCTACAAAAACAGTAAATGGACCAGAAATAGTTTCTCCCATTGAACCATTGTTAAAATCTGACTTATATACTTTTTTCCAACTTGGGATTTTTATTACCCCAAAATATCCCTGATGGGTAAGGGTTGAGATGTGGGAAATCTAACCCGAGGGCAAGATATTTGGGCCAGACACGAGGCTTGCCGAGTGTCTGGACCAAATATCTTGTCCCGAGAGTGAGATTTCCCTATCTCACACCCACCTCTATCAGAGTTAATTTTTCTTCCCCTTACAAAAACACCCTGAGGTCATCAAAAGTAATTCAGGGGCTCGTGCTGCTATATCGATCAATTTTGTTTTTCATTTCTGAAAAAAACTGATTTGCCTATCGGAAAGAGCGTACAAAAGTTCTGTATATACCACAGGTATATGCCACGAAATTGATTCCCTTCGCCGACAAGATAGGGGTTAAAGATTTGTAGCGAAATGAACACTGACACATTCCGATGACGTCATATTATGAATTCTGCAATGTGTTCGCATAACTTTTCAACGGGAATTTCGTGCAACTCATTCCACTCATAACGGTATTCATCCAAACATTTATATAAAAGAGCCAAGTGTCCTTTGTTTTCGCGGTTTGTGTTTTCATTTCTTTTTTCTTGACAAACGTTCGTCTACTAATATTTGCGAAACATGACATCATGTTGTTTGTTTACAGAAGAACGCGCGATGATTGAATAGACCTGCGCTCGTTAAATATGCTAATAGTGCACACCCACGCAGTGGCGTGGGCGCACATAGGTAACCCCGGCACGTATCCATGATTTTATAATTTTTCTATATACCATGCAACAGAGTTTGGGGTGCCATCTGGCGGCGTGGCTCTCCCACTGGCAAAAAATCCAGAATCATTGTAACGGATATTTAATTGTTTTTGGCTTTTCAAAGGACATTATGTAAAATATATTGTCGCAGAATGCTGGGAACTATGTGAAATAATTAAGCAATGAAGTAACTTTCGAAGTTAGGTGGTTGTTGGCGAGTTAGGTGTTGTTTGAATGTTCGAAGTGCCAATGTCGTCCGTTGCCGGTTTCGTCAGATTCAAAAGCTCAGTTTCAATTTCAATTGAGAACGTACACTTCACAAATTGTTGACAACGAATTAAAAATAAAACAAGTGATTTATTGGCACGTTTAGTGGGCCTTTTTCATTTGTGGGGAACTTACCCCTATTTCCTTAGAAACAGCCGGAGTTCGGATGAATTCAAGTTATGCTGACGTACGGTCTGGGGAAATCTTTGTTTTCAAAACGCGGGCATGCAGTCTTGTACTGAGTTGTAGTAAAATTTTACAGAAACAGACATGCACGCGAACAGCGATATTCGTTTATTTCCAAGATTTTTCTTCACAAATTCACTGGCTCTAGTCTATGAACTATTTTACCAGTGATACAATACAATACAATGACAGTTTAAGACTGTCAGAATTACAGTGTAGCGGCCAGCCAATTTTGTGATCCGACGTGTTTTCCTAAAGGCTAAATACCAGAACCACTCACAACTCCCATTTAAATTACACTTCCTCTGTGTTTTGGTAAACAATGTTTTAATTCCCAGATGCTTGAGGCTTTGCAACCAGAATAGAACTGAATTCATCCTCAAACTAATCAATGTCGTCGCCCTCCTCGTCTGACCAACATCTGGAGGTGGGGATTCTTTTTCAAACTTCTGGAATATGCCGCCTCACACCCAGATAGGGGACACCTATATTTCCCGGAGCCTCTCCTAGGGGAAGCTCGCCCTGTTTTGTGCAGACTCTCCATATCACTATCTCTTCTCTGATTCAAACCTTTCGGTGCATTTGCCATATATGAATCTGTGAAAAAACACAAAAGGCACAAGGCTGTTCAAATAATATAAAAGTTAGGAATGAGAGAAAGATTGTAATAACTTATTTCAGACATATTTATAATTAGAGAATAATTATGTTATTGCAAGCCTTCTTGCACTCAAGGGATAAATTTATCAATTTTATTAACTTAGATAAAATATCAAACATTAGCCATTTATTTTTAGGCCTAATGAAGTATTATTTTGGTCTCAAGTGCAACCCCAAGCACAATGAGAAATACACAAATGATGCAATTGTTAATTACGAAAAGAAAAGATTTAAGAAGTTAGTAGTTATTCTGCAAAGAGGCGTTAGGTTGCACATGCTGAACACAAAAAGTCATCTAATTTTGCGGGAGGGCGGTGGCTCAGTGGTGGACTGTTGGACTTCTATGCTAGAGGTCCCGAGTTCGATCCCCGTCCGGGACGATCCGCGTTGTGTCCGTGGGCAAGGCACTTTATCCCGGTTGCCTACACGGGGACACGATAGCGCCGTGTACTAAGGCGTACCGCACGTCGATGTTGAGGAGAATGTTGAGGAGCTGACAGTTGCTCGTCGATGCTTGGTGGTTCTCTCCGGGTACTCCGGCTTCCTCCACCCGTAAAACTGTCACGATCACGATCAGCCGTTGTGCATAAGTATGTCACCATAAACACAAAAAATAAATACATCTAATTTTGTCGCGTCATCAATTGTGATTCCAACACAATGTCCATAACACCAGTCTGAACATGCTTTACATTGAAGCATAATATTCCCATTATTAGGCTTTCTACAAAAACAGTAAATGGGTCAGAAATAGTTTCTCCCACTGAACCATTGTTAAAATCTGACTTATATACTTTTTTCCAACTTGGGATTTTTATTACCCCAAAATATCCCTGATGGGTAAGGGTTGAGATGTGGGAAATCTCACCCGAGGGCAAGATATTTGGGCCAGACACGAGGCTTGCCGAGTGTCTGGACCAAATATCTTGTCCCGAGAGTGAGATTTCCCTATCTCACACCCACCTCTATCAGAGTTAATTTTTCTTCCCCTTACAAAAACACCCTGAGGTCATCAAAAGTAATTCAGGGGCTCGTGCTGCTATATCGATCAATTTTGTTTTTCATTTCTGAAAAAAAAAACTGATTTGCCTATCGGAAAGAGCGTACAAAAGTTCTGTATATACCACAGGTATATGCCACGAAATTGATTCCCTTCGCCGACAAGATAGGGGTTAAAGATTTGTAGCGAAATGAACACTGACACATTCCGATGACGTCATATTATGAATTCTGCAATGTGTTCGCATAACTTTTCAACGGGAATTTCGTGCAACTCATTCCACTCATAACGGTATTCACCCAAATATTTATATAAAAGAGCCAAGTGTCCTTTGTTTTCGCGGTTTGTGTTTTCATTTCTTTTTTCTTGACAAACGTTCGTCTACTAATATTTGCGAAACATGACATCATGTTGTTTGTTTACAGAAGAACGCGCGATGATTGAATAGACCTGCGCTCGTTAAATATGCTAATAGTGCACACCCACGCAGTGGCGTGGGCGCACATAGGTAACCCCGGCACGTATCCATGATTTTATAATTTTTCTATATACCATGCAACAGAGTTTGGGGTGCCATCTGGGGGCGTGGCTCTCCCACTGGCAAAAAATCCAGAATCATTGTAACGGAGATTTAATTGTTTTTGGCTTTTCAAAGGACATTATGTAAAATATATTGTCGCAGAATGCTGGGAACTATGTGAAATAATTAAGCAATGAAGTAACTTTCGAAGTTAGGTGGTTGTTGGCGAGTTAGGTATTGTTTGAATGTTCGAAGTGCCAATGTCGTCCGTTGCCGGTTTCGTCAGATTCAAAAGCTCAGTTTCAATTTCAATAGATCTTATCAGCTATCCTCCATGCGCAATGCATTTCGGGACGCCACCCAAATGAAAACGTAAACATAAACACGAACGCACATGTGCAAACAGAACCGACTCGCTTCGAAAGTTTAAGTTTCAATGTATGTTCTCGTGAATATTGTCAACTTCACATTTAATAATCACAAGTAAAGATAAATCGAATCAAAATTATGCAGAATTTTAGTTGTTGAGCGAAATGAATAACCAACAACAGGATTTATTTCAACATTTATCGGCTGAAATCTCTATGTTCGCCGTGGGACCTTCGGCGCCCAGATGAAACATAATTAATGTTAATGTTAATTTTATAGTCTAGTTTTGGTACGTCCTGTGTACGTACCAAAACAAACAAAATATATTATAGACTGTGGCTCCAAGGTTGGACTAGGCATGCAGGTGGGGGTAATTCGTGGGTGGGACCAGTCCTTCCTCCACATTTAGAATCCCGGAGGTCTTGGAAAGTCCTTTTATAACACCCCCCACCACCACACACACATCGTATTAGATATTCCCAATCCCCCCAAGATGTGAGAGTCAGGTAGACCCGATCATATCTAAGTCTCACATATACTATGTGGCTGGAAAAATGGTGGAAAGTAAGGGGGGGGGGGGGATCTGAAAATTTCTTTCGAACACGAGGCCGGGGGGGGGGGGGAGGGTGGGTGGGTCACCAGCCCAGAAAACACATTTTATCCTGGCCCTGAAGGGCCCTGCAAATTTGTTCCTGTGTTTATTTTTCTTGAAAATGATGGAGCCAAATTGTTCAGGCATGCTTCTATGGTGTTTACTGTTTCGACATGTATTTATCTCCTCTGAGTGAACTTGAGGCGGCGGGTGGAGGGTTGAGTTGACAATCCTGTAGGAATGAGAGCTGATGGGGCCCAGGTCAACTTGGAAAAATCTTGCCTTCCTCCTCTCATTTATAGCACAATGAAAAATATTGCTCCACAATTTTTGTTTCAACAAACGTAAATGCATGTACACCCAAAAAGAAAGCTGAATACCATATATCAAGACATTGTATGTGTCTGTTTGTGAAAAGATTTTTAAAAAATGTTAGTGCATTTTTCCCACCACTCCCTATTGGGCAGCAATTGGATTTGTACAAAACCAATAGGCAACTCCCCAACCAATCATTTCCTAAATTATCTATTAAATCATTTCAATGTTTTTTTTTTTAATTAAGGCACAAAAAGCACCTTCACAAGTTCACACAGGATGTCGGATGATGGCAGACAGACGACGGATGGGGTGTGATCACAAAACATCCTGACTTTCTGTCAAGTACCGGTAAGCTAAGAATTCTGAATGGTGCTGTCTGGTGGAACTTAAAAAGATTTTCCCAAAAATGTCCTCACATTGCATTAAATTAAACTTGGAGCTTTTTCGAATGCAGCAATAAACATTTGATGGAAGGTTGGCCTGACGAAATGGATAAAATAGACATTGCTTATGGTGTAAGGGGGTGGGTTCCTATCTGAAAATCATATCCCCCCACCCCTTTAGGGAAAAAATCATTCAATATATTGTCTGGGTTGGTTCAGTCAATGATTACTTAAAATAACACCATTATTTATGCTAACTGAATTTTATTTTCTCATTACAGAAAAAATGTAAAGTACCAAATTAACAAAAATAGAACCATTTTAAATATCTTAATTTCAATTTGTGTAAAATAAGGTAGCATTTTGCATAATTAATCGAATATCAAGATGGAAGAAAACAGTAAATTTACTTCTTTCACTGTTTCTCAAATGAAAGAATTTTTAAAATCAAGGAGTGTACCACAGACCGGTACTCAAAGACAACTACTAAAACGCTGTTATTGGGTTGATAAACTCAACCTACAGACATATCCAACTCCTGGGCAACAAAAGGTGGAAGCAGAGTTAAGATACATTGAAAAGCTGACAATGGAAAGTGGGGTCAAACTCCCAGACAAACCTTATTATCAATTGGTCAGATGATTTGCACAAAATGTCCGATATTGACTATTCAGATATTTATTCCTATTTGATCAATACACCTGGTGATTTTAACAATGAAAGTTTAAAATCTAAGAAAGCACTCAAAGCCACCCAATACATGAAGGATGGATGGGTGCAAACTTTGAACAGTTCCCTTTTTTCCCCCCATCTGCACCACATCCTTTCACACAACAGAAGTGATGCCCATTATCTGAAGACAAACAATACAAAGAAATCACCATTGCTGTGATGTGCACAGATTGCCAGAAATAACCAGAATATCACAAACAGAGAACCTTTTAATTTCAACCCAATAGATGTTACATTTTAGGTATGTGTGTGTAGGGGTTGGGGGTCGAGAATTTGTTATGTATTTATTGGTGTTTAATGTCACTTTTCTTCAGCTATGGCTAATTGTGACCGTAACATAGGTGTAAAGTCAAGTTTAGCCAATAGTTTACTATTCTCCTACTTAAAAATCATTTGTGAAATGCCCCCAACCTGGGCCATCGGAAGATCAAAAGAGCTGGGCCTGGGGCACCCATAAGATCAGGGCAATTCAGTGGGGGCAGGAGTCCCCCCCCCCCCCCCCCAATCTGGTGGCCCTGCCAAGTGGTCTTACTTTTGTCATTATAATTATATATCTGGTTTGTTGAACTTGAATGTTGTGAAGTTTCCACTATCTGGAGGGCGAGTCATAGAATTGACTTAATTTGTCTTGCCAAAAGCATTAATTATATTACGGCGTTCAGCCATCAGTATCAGTAATCTTGAAATGCCGCAGTAACCTGGAAGGCATATTCGAATGGTGTACCGTAAGACGAAGTGTCAAAATGGTTTGTTTTGGTAATTTGACAGCAACTCTTACAAGTTAGTGACGTCTGCCATGCGCAATATGTGCCCAAACCCCAATTTATACCACAACAGAATGCTTGTAAATATACATATAATTGTTTTTGAATGTTGCTACTCGGTTTACGAACCTAAAATACTTCCACAAGTCCAAATCGTGCAGAAACGTATTCATTCTGAATTTTAATATGGCTCTGTGCAGTTTGCTGTCCACGTGCGTTTGTGTTTATGTTTACGTTTATATTTGGGTGGCGTCCCGAAATGCATTGCGCATGGAGGATAGCTGATAAGATCTATTGAGAACGTACACTTCACAAATTGTTGACAACGAATTAAAAAATAAAACAAGTGATTTATTGGCACTTTTAGTGGGCCTTTTTCATTTGTGGGGAACTTAGCCCTATTTCCTTAGAAACAGCCGGAGTTCGGATGAATTCAAGTTATGCTGACGTACGGTCTGGGGAAATCTTTGTTTTCAAAACGCGGGCATGCAGTCTTGTACTGAGTTGTAGTAAAATTTTACAGAAACAGACATGCACGCGAACAGCGATATTCGTTTATTTCCAAGATTTTTCTTCACAAATTCACTGGCTCTAGTCTGTGAACTATTTTACCAGTGATACAATACAATGCAATGACAGTTTAAGACTGTCAGAATTACAGTGTAGCGGCCAGCCAATTTTGTGATCCGACGTGTTTTCCTAAAGGCTAAATACCAGAACCACTCACAACTCCCATTTAAATTACACTTCCTCTGTGTTTTGGTAAACAATGTTTAAATTCCCAGATGCTTGAGGCTTTGCAACCAGAATAGAACTGAATTTATCCTCAAACTAATCAATGTCGTCGCCCTCCTCGTCTGACCAACATCTGGAGGTGGGGATTCTGATAATTAGTACATGTCTGTTTCTCCAAAAATGGCAAAAAACGTTTAAAAAGCCTAAATACCAACCTCCCCAGAACCGACCTCTAAATGGCATTTGCACACTGATTCCAGAGAAAATATTTCATTTCTACTAATTCTAGTTTGTTTTAGCATTCAAAAGGAAACTGAAATTTAATTTATTACAAAATGTGTGACTGCATTATGCATTTCTGTCTGTCATCCATCCATCAGTGAGTTGGAAAACTCATAGCCTCACCCTCTGGGGACCTCATTTTGCAAAATGACAGGCTGCTTATTTTCTGGCTTGGTTAATACATGTACATGAAACAGTTTAGTACACTTACTTGAGACAACTTGTACCAAAAAGGAGACAATTCAATAACTTTTACTGGGACAATTTGTACCTTTTGTCTAGACAATTTGTACCTTATTGTCAAGACAATTCGTACCCCCTAATTGTGGTATGAATCGTCCAGGGTGCAAGTTGTCCAAGAACCGTCCATCACAGACAGCGATTCTTTGCTTTTCATTTGCCTGGTTGTACATGTACATTTTCAGTAACTGGCTTCTGACTATTTTTCACATTGTAACCCCTCCACCTTACACACACACGCATACACAAATATATTAAACATTAAAGAGCAGTATCTTTTTGAATATCTGATTCATCCTCTCTGGAAAACATACATGTACATTGTATTTTTCTTAATTTTACTCTTTTTATCAAAATATGTCACGAGTGTCTGTAGGAATTAAATCCAAGGTTGTGAAAGTGCCTTTTTGGGTATTTGCAGTATAAGCACTGCACTGCAGAAGCAATATTTGATGGTTTTGGACATTTTAATGGTGCTGTGAGATACTACATGAGCTGCACTGTCGTGCTGTTGGAAAAAATCAATGTGTAATGTTTTGTCAGAGACCTACCAATGACTCTAGGTGCCTTAATTAAGAAATCTGAGGGATTTTAAAAAAAAAACTTTTTTACAAAAATTGAAAAACACATTGTGAAATATCTTCAGAAGCCAGAATGTGATTTAAAAACTATCACAAATGAGAAATTTAATATCATAAGAGGTTTGTTTTGTGTCAACATCAATTAATTTATGAATTATATCATAGTTTTGGATGACAGTGGGTATGCTGGGGGTCTAGGGGGCACATTCAGGGCTATATTTTACCACAGCAATATGCAGGAGAAAATATGACATCATTTGTTACGCTAAAATAGCTATTGATATTGGTGATTTATATAGCTACAACACCAGTTTTTAAAACAAAATTGATATTCATTTTCTTTTGTGTGGAGTGGAATGAGACAGATTTTTCCCCAAACTATTGTCTGCTGATGCAGATTTTATTTTGGGATTGGGGTAGTTTTCAAAGAAAGCAGTGAATTCACAAGCAGAAATGACTCTTTTTTCAAATGAAAGAGGTAAAATGTATCTTTGGAAGGATTAGAATGTTGGTTAAAATCCATCCCAATCATTTTTACACACCTAGCAAAATCCCCCCTACAGTTTTTGAGGGTAGTACCACAATCTCCCTCATTATTTTAAGAGCAGTACAAAAATCCCCCATCCCGGCCATTTACATCAAAAGGTTAAAAGGCAGGGATTTAAAAACTTATGTATTTAATTTGTAAATTACATAAACACTCATTTAGAAGAAAACATGCATCAGTAACTATTTATCAGGACAGTTATTTATTTATTTATTGGAGTTTAAGGAAGTGCTCGGCCTCGAGCGGTAAAAAGATTTGGACATTTTTGTATGGCTTTAAATATACTTCTAACAAATTAGTGGTGGGGTGGAGAAGTTTGGTTCACCAGAAATTATGGAGGGAGGAATTTTCAGGGAAAAGTTTTGTACGTTACCCTTTGGAAGGTTTGGGGTTGATTATAGGAAATACATACATGTAAATGTACATGTACTTTGGCTTCCAATACTGGATATTACACATATTTCACATTTAAATGTTCATTCAAGAAACACAGACCGAATAATACTGTTTTATTTTTTGAAAAGTTATATTTTTGTCACAGTCAGTAATAAAGGCCATATATTGCCATAAATAATGCAGTTAAATGCATCTTGAGCAAGTGTGTCATCCAGAACTGAGTAGCACACTATAACCTCTGGCAAATACCAAATACACATGTAACCACCTATTTTACCTATTAACACATTTAATTAACCCATGGTTTCCCCTCATAGTACTTGTTATAGAGGGGATTCCAAATATATTCCAATCCTCTCCCAAATCACCATCCAAACTCTCGACCAGAAAACCCCAATTTCACTTGTATTCACTGGTATAATAGAAGTTTTCTCCATATTATAACCCTTTACCTTACATGTACATGAAAAGAAGATACCACTTTTGAATTACTAATTTCTTTTCATTTTCGGGTCAAAAACACAGCTATGACCCCCCCCCCCCCCCTTCACTGGAATGAGCTGAACAAGCTCATTCCAATGAGGAGGTCATAAGCTATGTTTTTGATGCCAAAAAATGCAAAAATAATTAACATTGAATGGCAATTTTGGTGAATGGTGCTAGCCAGTTTTGGCCATTACTTTGAGTGAATGATTAATAGAAACTTTCTCTACATTATGATGTTAACCCTTTACCCTGTACATAAAAAGAAGATACCACTTTTGAATAACTAATTTCTTTTAATTTTTTTCTGTCAAAAACAGCTATGACGCCCCCTCACTGGAATGAGCTGAACGAGGTCATTCCAATGAAGGGGTCATAAGCTATGTTTTTGATGCCAAAAAATGCAAAAATAATTAACATTGAATGGCAATTTTGGTGAATGGTGCTAGCCAGTTTTGGCCATTACATTGAGTGAATGATTAATAGAAGCTTTCTCCATATTATGATGTTAACCCTTTACCTTACATGAAAAGAAGATAGCACTTTTGAATAACTAATTTCTTTTTATTTTTTGCGTCAAAAACATAGCTATGACCCCCACCCCCTCCACTGGAATGAGCTGAACGAGCTCCTTCCAATGAGGGATCATAAGCAATGTTTTTGATGCACAAATAATGAACATTGAATGGCAGTTTCGGTGAATGGTGCCACTAAGCCCGATTTGGCCATTACAATGTGTGAATGATTAAAAATGTTAAAAAACAATTTCTTCATTCACAGAGTATTTTGGAACATAAATTTGGGGAAGGGGGGTGGGGGTACATTGGGAAAAGTAACAAAGTTGCAAATGTGAATGAATGGCTTTTGTGTACATACCAATGTAGTAGTCTGATACTAGTGTTGTCAGGGTCCCCATGTTATAGCACAAACTACATTAACAATTGTCCCCCTACCACCCATACTGAACCCCTCAGCTGATGAGAAAGTAAACAGCATACACTCTCAGTTTCCTATGATTTGCTTTAGTATTGCAGCTCTCAGGGTCCAATGAGTTTTTTTTCTATTTGACAACCCTGGCCTGTCTCTTCTCACTATATTTTTCATTGTATGTCAGTCAGTATTCCTATGTACATGCAGACTGTCACTTTCAAAATATGTGATTGCATGTCTGTCTGTCCATCACAACATTCCTCTGTACATGTAGCCTGTCACTTTCAAGATATGTGATTGCATGTCTGTCTGTCCATCATACAAAGTGTTGGTTTGTTTTTCATTTTCACGGTTCTACATTTTCAATAACTGGCAATTGCCCCCCCCCCCCCCTACACACACATACACAAATATATTAAACATTAAAGAGCACTGCATTCCTGAAGCAAATACCTGAGTCATCTTCACTGGGTACTATGCATGCATGTATTTTCCCTAATTTCACTCTTTTTATCAGAATGGGTGCCTGTAGGGATTAAATCGAAGGTTGTAAACGAGCCCTTGTGGGTACATGTACATGTGCTTGCGGGACACACACATCACTACAGAATCAATATTTGATGGTTTTAGGCATTTTAACAGTGCTATGCTATAACATAGGAGCAGTGCTCAGCTGGTCATACTGTTGGAAAAATCGTGTTTAATGTTTTGTCAGTGCCATACCAATGACTCTAGGTCCCTTAACTGAGAAAATGAGGCTTTTTTCACAAGAATGGCAAAATATTCATCAAATGCATTGTGACATATCTTCAGAAGCCAGAATGTGATTTAAAAACTATCGCAAATGGGAAATTTAATATCACAGGAGGTTTGTTATGTGTCAACATCAATTAATTTATGAATTTTATCCTAGTTTTTTATAGAAAGGGGCATACTAGGGGGACACCTTCAGGGCTGTATTTTGCCACATCCGTATGTACATGTAGAAGAAAACTTGACATCAGTTGTTAGGATAAAATGGTACTGTCTATTGATATTGGTGAATTATACAGCTGCAACCCCAATTTTTGAATCAAAATTGACATTCATATTGTTTCGTGGGGTTGGAACACCCTCTTTGTCTTGCTATTTGATTAAATGAGACAAATTTTTCCTCAAAGTATTACATGCTGATGCAGATTTTAGTTTTATTTTGGGATTAGGTTAGTTTTCAAAGAAAAGCTACATGAATTCCTTACCTCTCAGCTTATTCATTAGGTAACAGAGTAGAAAAATGTACTGGAGGCAACAGCAGTTTTTAATCCATTTGACACAGTTTAGACAGTTTTCTTAAAAACAACAAATTTCCCATGTTTTTAACTCATTGGAAGCCAAAAGTTGAATTCTCATGCAGAAATGACCCTTTTGTCACATGAAAGAGGTAAAATGTATCTTTGATAGGATTGGGGTTGATTAAGGAAATACATAATTTGACTTCCGAACCTGATTTAATTATTATTTTGAGAGATTATTTCACATTTAAAAATTCATTGGGGTACCACACACCTAACAGTACCTTTTTATTGTTTTGAAAAATATGTTTTTGTCAGTAAGGGCTATATATTGCAAGCGAATTCACATCTTGAGCAAGTGTAGCCTCCAGGGGCACACTACAGCCTCCAGCAAATGCCAAATAACAACCAATTTTGCCCTACATGTACACATGTATTAACAAATGTAATTAAACCATGGTTCCTCATCATAGTACTAGGGGCAGGGGGGGGGGGGGGTCCAATCTTCCAACCCCCTTCCAAATCACCATTCAAACCCACAGCCAGAAAGCCCATATAGCACTTTTATTTACTGGTATTTAGATGTTTGTCTGAATTATGCTGTTAACCCTTTACTTAACATGAACAGCTGATTACCCTTGCCCACAAACTTATTGACTCACTAATTTTTTTGTGTCAAAAACATGACTTTTTACACCATTGGAATGACCTCATTCCAATGAGGGGTCATAAGCTATCTTTTTGACACAAAAAAACGAGAAAATAATGAACATGGAATGGCAACACTTGTGAATTGCACCAGCAACTTTTGACCGTTATATTTGGTAAAGGGTTAAAAAATGTTAGAAAATAATTTCTTCATTGAAAGAGTATTTTGAAACACAAATTTGGGGGTGGGGTATAGTGGAAAAAATAACAGTAAAGTTGCAAATGTGAATGAATGTCATTTGTGCACAGCAACCAATAAAGTAGTCTTGTACTAATAAAGTAGTCTAGTACTAAATTTTTCCTCTTATATGATGCACGACCCTCTGTTTTTAGGTCGGAACAAGTTCTCTGAGGGCTATTTTGACAAAGATATTTGACGTTTGTTGAAATATCGCGCTATCAAGCTCAAAATTAGTAGATTTTAACAAAGGGCCATAACTCTTGAGAAAAAGCGCAGACACGCCCTATTTTGCGTCATTGGGTGTTGCACGTGCATATCAAGCGACACACCAAATATCAAACCCCGTCCAGAAATAACTAATTTTTTCACCAAAAAGGGCCGGCGACCGGCCCTCGCCATACCAATAGTCAAGGTTTTTTGTTGTTGAAAAATTCGACTAAAAATAGGAAACTAAATGAATAGAATTAAATAAGTATGCCTAATGATATCACGGAACACCGGCGACGTTTTTTTCTCGAGTCTGGCAAATAACTGACAACATTGGTGTCATTAAATTGAGACAGGTCGGATATCACACATAAATCTGCTGTTACGCACCCCCCCCCCCCCCCCCCTCTTATACATCCTGCAAGTATAAATATCTCCATAATAAAATTTCTTGCCTAATGTTCCCTACATGGGGTAACTTGGAGGGGGGGGGGGGGGGGGCGTATGGATGATTTTTAGCTCACCGAAGGGAGCTTAACTTATCACTTGCCGTCCGTCGACGTCCGACGTGAACTTTACATTATCGACTTCTCCTCCCAAACTACTGAACCAAATTGAACCAAATTTGGTGTGCATGTTCCTTATCATATGTCAATTCAAGTTTGTACAATTAGCCTTGCCGCGCCTACAATGGGCACCACAAGGGGCATTACTCTGATAGCACCCATACATTTTTTTAAAAAAAATTAAAAAATCTACTCCAGAACCATCATTTAGAATATTTTGATATTTGGTAACATCTCTAGGGGTTACATACCAGTCAGATTCAAGTTTATTCAAATCGAGTCCACGGGTTAATAATCGGGCTCCCAATAGGAGCCCGAATTTTAACTTAATGAAATATGAGGAAATTTCTTTAAAAATCTTTCATATTTGGTATGAATGCTTTCGTATTTGGTATACAACATCTCTAAGAGGGTCAGATTCAAGTTTCTACAAACCGGGTGCCTCAGTTAGTATTTGGGCTCTCTATTGGAGCCCAAAGATTCTTTTCTTTAAAAACCTCCTTCTTCAGCTCCACCGGTCAGAATTGTTTCATATTTGGTATATAACATCTCAAGGGGGATCAGGTTCAAGTTTGTTAAATTTGAGCCCTGGCTTATTATTTGGGCTCTCTACGGGCAGGGGTGGGAGTGGCATGGGGAGCATGTTAGGTTCAGGTTTGTTCAAATGGATTCCTTAGTGTTTTTCCATAAAATTTGCTTCTCATGCATTCATTCCTTTGTAGTGTTGATGAACCATGCATAACTGAATGTGACCCCAAATACTTTTTTGAACCACGTTGGCAGGTGAGCGATTAAGGCCCCTTGGGGCCTCTTGTTTAGTTTAGGTGAATGGCGGGCGGGCGTAAACAATTGGTTTCCGGATGATAACTTGATAATGGTTCGTCCCACGTTCATGAAACTCAATAGGTAGGTTGGCATCGGTGAGTGGAAGAACCCTATTTATTTTGGACATGCTTGGTCAAAGGTCAAGGTCACAGTGACTATGAACATAGTAAATTGTAAACAATTGGTTTCCGAATGATAACTTGTCCCACATTCATGAAACTTCATAGGATGGTTGGCATCGGTGAGAGGAAGAACCGCATTTATTTTGGACTCGCTAGGTGAAAGGTCAAGGTCACAGTTACCTTCTACATAGTAAATCGTAAACAATTGGTTTCTGGATGATAACTTGACTACGCTTGAACCCACATTCACGAAACTTCATAGGTAGATTGGCCTAGGTGAGTGGAAGACCCCTATTTATCTTGGACACGCTAGGTCAAAGGTCAAGGTCGCATTGACCTTGAACGTAATAAATCGTAAACAATTGGTTTCCAGATGATAATTTGACAATAGTTCCACCCAAAGTCATGAAACTTCATAGGTAGGTTGTCGTTGTTGCAAGAAGGAATCCTATTTATTTTGGAATCTTTAGGTCTAAGGTCAAGGTCATAGTGACCCTTCACATAGTAAATTGTAAACAATTGGTTTCCGGACGATAAGTTGATAATGATTAAACCCACTTTTGTACCGTCACAACTCGACATTGGATTGGTGATCCTATCGGAATTATTTTTTTTTTTGGAGGGGGGGGGGTGTGCCCCCAGAACACCCCATGGCTGCGCCACTGTGCCCCCACTTGGGAAATCGTGATTAAGTGCCTTGCCCAATGACACAACGCAGTTACCCCTGCTGGGGATCGAACCGTGTATCTCTCGGCTTGATGTTAGTAGTAAATCATGTACCCGATCGACCCACATTAGCCGGATCTCATGTGAGATGGCCCAGTTACTTCATTTTTGGTTGTCATGGTAGCCCGCGTGACTGCCGTCTTGTGACAACATCCCCATAGTGATACGTGGTTCTAGTGTACATGCGCCGCGAGTTTTTGTTGAGGTGAGACGAGTGTATGTCGTCCATTTTGTATATCTGAGACCGCCATCTTGGTTTCTATGGCAGCACATGGTTTCTATGTGACCCAAAACCTTCTGATAGGAAAGGGGTGTGTTCGGAGGGTGTGTTCGATTGAATAGGAGTAAATTTAATCATAACAAAAAAACTGACAATCCCTCTAAATAATCCAAAACTACCAAAACTACCAAACCCCCATTGAGGGCTTATAATAGTAGCACGTAGTGCTAAATGAATGATGAGAGGTCTCATGTGGATAAATTTTACGTGAAGTGGAATAAATCGAATTACCACGAACATCCAGACAAATCCTCTAAACCATCAAAACAACTTTATTTGGCACGGATTCCTCAATTTTGGGCTTAAAAGAGTAGCATGCAGTGCTTTAAGTTGAGGTGCGTTTCCTGGTATGAGTAATTGTATTTGTTCGAATACTTTGTAAAATTACCCAAATAAATCCAACAGTTCTTTTACTAGTGCGGATTTCCCACTAAATATTCGGTTTCTATCTGTTGTCCCCTAGAATTCTTCTCTTTGTAACTTTATTGTTTCGAATGTGCACCATAGTCTCTGTATTTTATCTATCCCGGTATATTCTGTGGTTTATCCTTCTATTTCCTGGCCTGTTTTGCCTTTTACTGAGCCCATTTCTGCCTATCCCAACAGTCTATTTTGTCTTGGACGTCTCAGTTTTTGCCTTCCCTGTGTATAATCCTCAAACCCAAAATACAATCAAGCAGGGATAGGTATTATTCGAACGACTCGAATCTTCTCGAGCAAATAAGCTTTTGAGCAATTACTGAAAAAGTCATTGCTCGAACGACTCAAATCACATTGAGCAAATGAGTATCGAAAGAGCAATTTCTTTTACGACTCTTAATGCCCATCGGGGTATAGGAGGATACCTATGACATGATGACATAGTACTATATATACTTGATGATAATTTAGCTCCAAGCATCTGCTCAGTTCTAGACCTTTCCATGATCTTCATATCTCCAATACCACTATTACTGATTTTCCCAATATTGCCATCGTCTGTCCTATGATTAGCTTTTACAGTAGTCACCAAAACCTGTAGTCTTCTTTCACTCTTGCAGCCTTGTACCATTACTAGCACAAGTACAGGCTTCCTAACCATCTCAGATTGCTCGAACGACCAGAATCGAACAAATGAACCAGAGAGTAATTGCCTGAACGAGTGACTCCACGTACGACTCTTTTGCTCGTCTAGGAATTGAAGGATGGGAAGGATCTTGGGAACTGACAACGTGATATAATAACCTTAGTTATTGAGATTGACGTACAATCCAGCTCATAATATAGTCTTGGTTTTTGAAAGTGTTGTTAAACTCTAATGAACCAATTTGCCATTGAATTATGATCTTTTGTCAGTTTAAAAAATGAAGGTTTGTTTTACTGTAGCTTGTCTCGAGTTTGATCCTTCCGAAATCTTTCAAAATTTCCCGATTGCCATATTTGTCGCCACATTAACATATGAACATACATGTGTGGTTCTGTGTTTATTTGTATGTCGCTCTACAACACGTTTTGGCAAATTGTTATATTTCACATAACCGCTGCTATTTCTGCGATATATACCATCTCTTTCCTGAAAAATCTTGCTTAGGGCCTGCAATATTTACCGAAATTAACAATATTGGGTGTGCACCATTACGTGTCACGTATTTTCATTTTAAATCCGGTCAGGCGAAATTAATATCTATCTCATGGCCTTCTGGCAAGGAACATGGGACACTCATATCTTGCATAGTAACTGGGATAGAAAGTACTGTCTGTACATAATTTAAGGCCGTCAGGATTGGACGTGATGATGGAAGTTTTTAATTTGACACCAAACAGATTTCAATTTTTCTTAGAATCAATCCTGGACCTTTCCAAATAGGATGTAATTTCTTGGTTTGACCCTTAATAGAAGTTGTGTCTAAAATATATGCATAATCACCCACATGGTATGTTTTTTGAAGTAATTTAATACCATTGTCTCTCTTCATTCTTTTGATCGTATTCCTTGCAATGTCATGCGCCAGTTTTCTGTTAAATCCCCCAAATCTTCAACATAATATTACATAAGTACATAATCTGATGTAAATTTTTGTCTGAGGAACATAAATTTCTCCTGGTTGATTGATATTTCTATCCAACATTAATTCGTTAGGTGCATCACCTGCTTGCTTATTGAGCTCCTGCTAACTGGGAAAAAATTATCCCATTTATTTTGTGTTTTACCATATAGCACTTTATAGCTGCCATAATTGGTTTGTTAAACCTTTCAGCTTGACCATTAGATTTATCTATTTATTTACTGGTGTTTAAGGTCACATACTTATGCACAATGGCAAATCATGACCGTGACAGTTTAACGGGTGGATGAAGCCGGAGAACCCGGAGAGAACCACCGAGCATCGACGAGCACCTGTCAGCTCCTCAACATTCTAACTCGGTTCAAGCTCCGCTCAAGCAGGGTTACAGCGGTTGAAGACATGTGCACCATCGACGTACACGGCGTCATCGTGCCCCATTGAGGCAACTTCTAACGTGCCTTTCCCACGGACACAACGCGGGTCGTCCCTTATGGGACCAGACCTTTAGGTCAGTCTAATTTGGGCACAACGACAAATATGGATGTGGCCTGCATGGTTGAAGAAAAAGCACAGGTATTTTCTTCTTCTTGGCGTTTGTTTTAGGTTTTAGGTCCCCGTCTTAAAATGATAGTTTAGAACCTCTTGCTTTAGGTCTTCACCATCATCACTGGCTCCCATCACCCTTTGACGTATGTTTACTTCGACTAACTGGAGAAGGCTTCTTAGTTTCTCTGTATCGAGGCAAAGGCCTATTTGAATGTGAGCTAAATTATGCATGGCGTTTACTGAGAAATGCCACAAACTTGAATCTAATAGATCTCAAGCTTTAAGTGCAGGATCAATAGAATTCGCTATAGAAAAGCAATCGTCGTCGACAGTGTCATATAATTGGCCACAGAAAAGCAATCGTCGGTCGATTACTTTTCTGTGGCGATCTCTGTGGTTGTTTTAAAAAAAATATTTATCTATTGTATTGTTTGATTCGAAGGTGAGCTTTAAGCTATATTACAAGCATTATGAAAACCTGGCCAATCTATATATTGCCGAAACACTGCAAAACGTTGGAACAAGTTTCAAACTCCGCATAATTTGGGCGCAATTGTCTTATTTGGGCACAGCGTTTACCGTCGTTAGTTGGAAAGAATTTAAAGGCCTGGACGGGACCATTAGATGAAGGTCGATATGGTGTAGTATTTGATTTATGGATATTCAATAAATCACACATTGTTGTAAATAGTTCACTTTCAAAATTTCGACCTTGATCGGTAAAAGTTTGAAAAGCATAGCCAAATCTTGTGAAGAATTCATTTACTGCTGCTTGTATCGTCAGCTCTGTGTTTTGATTTGGTAATGGAATTCATTCTACCCACTTCGTGAACTGATCAACTAGCATTAAAATGTATTCATTTTTATCTGGGGTTTTAGGTAATGGTCGTGGGGACACGATGACGCCGTGTACTAAGGCGTACTGCACGTCGATGGTACGCATGTCTTCAACCAATCTAATCCTGCCTGTGCTGCAGTGCGGAGTTACGATGTTGGGGAACTGGCAGCTGCTCGTCGTTGCTCAGTGGTTCTCTCCGGGTACTCCGGCTTCCTCCACCCGTAAAACTGTCACGGACATGATTAGCCATTGTGCATAAACATGTGACCTTAAACATCAATAAATAAATAAATTAGGTAATGGTCCAAAGAAATCAAGATGTCCTCGTTCCATTGGAGCACTAGCATGATACTCTATCAGTTTAAACTTTTATTTTCTGTCTTCTTTTTTATTTTTGTATTGAAAACCTCACATGATTTGACATAATTTTCAATATCCTTTTTCATTCTATACCAATAGAATTTAACTTTGATTCTACTTTTGGTTCTCTCCACCCCTTGATACCCAGAAGTCGGTATATCATGAGATATGTTCAGTACATCCTTTACTAAAGTTGAAGGTGTCACTAAAAGTTTTGGATTCTCTTCGTTTTTATTTGTGCAGAGGATACTCTGATCAAGAAAAATATATACTGTCCCAAAAAAAGTTACCCCCCCCCCTCTATAACAACAGAGCGTATACAGTGAATGGGTAAATTTCCATGAGAGAAAACCTATTTGTACTGGGGGAATATGCCTTATTAGTGAAAGAAGGATTTCTGGATCATGTTTTTAATTGAATGAACATTAGGTACCACGAACGTCATCATAACGTCACGTTGTCCAATATCTGGTGGGACCGCCTCGAGCATTTCTAACACATCTTAATCGGCATGGCATGCTGTCGATGACCTTCCGAATTTCTATCAATGTGATGTCCCATTCCTCTAAAAGTGCACGATGCAGACTGTCAATGTCTTGAGATAGTGGCTGTCTATTAACCACTTCCGGTCGAGCATGTCTCACACATGCTCTATCGGGTTGCAGTTCGGGCTCTTTGCAGGAAAATCTATCCAGGTCACGTGGTGTTGCAAATCTTTGAATTCACGCCCTATTCTTGTTCGATGAGGCCTGGCATTATCGGCAAAATAATGAAAGCGGTTTCCAAGGAAACTGCGACCATAGGGAATGGCAATCGTCTCCAAACTGTGGTCCCTGTACGTTTGTGCGTTCATGTTTCCATCGACGATGTAAAGTGGTGTTTTGCCCCGAAAGCAGACACCGGTCCAAACTATGATGCTTCCACCACCAAAATGGTCAACATGCTGAAATTCTTCTCAGTTCCTAAGAGGCGCATTAGATAATGACCTGAACGGTCTCGTCAAAATCGGACTTAACCTGTTACAGCATATGTCAGATATGCACGGCAGTGAAGTGGTCATTAGCCAGCAGTTTTGAGGATCAATGCCCGCTCCGATAGAGGAATGGGGATCGTCACAATATGATATATATAGATTATCATAATAATGTGCTTGTTCTGTGATTTGTATCAGATTCGAGATGGTGTCCAGAATGCGATCTCAACGAGACGGATTTATCTAACAATTCTGTCACATAAACAGATTAAATCTTAAATTATTAATACAGTTTTGGCACATAATGTTGGTCGAGAAAAAGTTAAAAAAAAAAACCAGCTAAAGTATCCAAACACTCTTCAATAACGGGCAAAGGGTACACATCTTTGTTGGTAACTGCATTTAATGTCCGATAATCAAAACACCACCTAACCCTTCCATACTGTTTTCTTATGAGGACAGGTGCTGAAGCCCTTTCTGCAATTGAGGGTTGAATCACTTTTGTTTCTAACATTTTATTTAGATGTGCTTCCTCCTCATACAGCTGAAGTTCTCCTCATTCTTTGCATAATTGGTTTGGAGTCACCAGAATCTAATGAATGTGTAATGTCAAAAAAATGTCCTAAATTAAAATCACTCATTGCAAATACATCTTGATATATGAGATGGTGTCCAGAATGCGATCTCAACGAGACGGATTTATCTAACAATTCTGTCACATAAACAGATTAAATCTTAAATTATTATTACAGTTTTGACACATAATGTTGGGCGAGAAAAAGTTAAAAAAAAAAAACCCACAGTTTATGGAACTATATTGTTGTGCTCTCTAACAAAAAATGAGTAATATTGTCACCGCAATTTTCAAAGTTGTGCTGTCAAATTATTCATCCTCAGTGTCACTTCCTATGATCACACCGTTGAATTTACGAGAGTGTAATACTGAATTGTGCAGTTTCTATTCATTGTTTGTGTTTGGAGGTTGGGAGGGGGGGGGGGGGGGGTCATTGACTATTAATAGTTCTGTCTGTTACTGTAAGGAATGTTGTTTTATTTTGTAAGCGATCAGCTGAATCGATCACTGCAACACACATAGAATGTATTCATGCACCTGTTATGATAGCCCGTCGCGTTCTCGGAAACGAATTGTCTTTATGATACGGAATTGGAACACATTATGTGATAGGTACCGTTTCTCCTGGTTTTCAGACCAGAATCTATATGATTGGTAGATAAATTCGTATACCCATTGGTATTATAAGTGTGTGTGTGTGGGGGGGGGGGGGGGGGGGTGCGGGGGGGGGAATATAATTCGTGGTGGGGGAGTCTTAACTTTTTTGGTCAGTATATCTTTATTGATCCAATAAGCCTCAGAAGGTGGGCTTGCTAAAGAAAAACTACTTTCTGAAGGCTGCCTTGAAATATTTTAGCCAATTTTGAATAATCTGAAAATCTAGATCATTTAATTGTCTTTTGATCACTTCCCCCTCTGAATACCCCAAAACTGAAAATAATGTATCTGGATTTGATTGTGACTTTCTTATACTGATTTGTGACACTGAAGTATACTTATTATCAGTTCCCCCCTGAATTCTAAGGTAATTAGTTGCTTTGGAGCATTTCAATAGTACATGTACTCAAGTTATGCTCTGGTGACTCTGTGGATACTTTGTTTGATTCCATCATACAACTACTTCTACAGGGCAGCTGACAAAAGTTTGAAGGATTTAAGTAGTATTTAATCTATGAGTAGATAATTGTATAGGTATTTGACTGGACCCGTCATCCGACTGGGTTCTTTTTTACCATTTTGTTCTAGATTTATAACTTCACAGGTTATTCTACAAATATCTGGAGATGTTAATTCTATTCTGAAATTCTCATTATTTGACAAGAGGACAACATAATCCACATTTTCAATAAATTTTTCTCAGTTTCTAAAAGCTTTTCTACAATAAGTGCAGCCTTTGCATGGAAGGTTTTCTAACTTTGTCTGCTAGATAATTAGTACATTTTTGTTCATTTTCTGAAAAAGGATGTGAGAAAGTGCATCTGCAAGTGTTTTTCCCCACGTCTATGCTTACTTGGAATATGATACTGGTAGAGTTCTTTAAGCCACCTGCCCAACTGACCTTGTGATGTTTTAAAGTTCATTAGCCAGGTCAGACTTCTGTGATCTGTCCTAAGGACAAATTAACATCCTAACAGATAATATTTGAGTTGTCTGGTAACCTCACAACTGCAAGCAGTTATTTTCTTATAGTGCGATATTGTTGTTGTTCAGATGCCAAAATATAACTTCCATAGGAAATTACCTATTCCTGGTCATTTTACACTTGCAACAATTCTGCTCCAATTGCATAATTTGAAGCACCTGCATCTAAGATGAACAGATCGCTATCATTTGGTAAAGCCAAAACCAGTGCTGTACTTAACTCCCTGCATTCTGATGTCGAAATATCTAAAGTTCATTCAGGTGCAAATATTTCCCATAATGCAACTAGAAATTTAACCAATTCAATCTTGTTTGACAGAGCTCAATGAGCTCTGTCAAATAGAGCTGTAGGTTAACTGAAACCGTACCGAGGTTTTTAGTTTTTTTTTTAAAACCGAAACCGTCGACATCCCGTAATCTAAGGTTTTTCGTTTTTTATCAAATACTCTCTTGCTGCAGAAATTCACAGAATGTAGCCATCCCAGAGTAGTGAGGGTACCCAGACACTGCCATAGGCAGTGTCTGGGTACTCTCACTACTCTGGGAAGGCTACATTATGTGAATTTCCGACATTTCAGTTTAGTTGTGTTTGCAGCTTTCCTCAAGTTGCGTGTAGGTGTCAGACCTCGAGAAATGGCCAAGCACAATAAAAGTTCTGTATGTTTAGGTAATTATTATATTGACCTTCCTGATTCTTCATGTATTATAGCTTATTTCGGGTATTCATTGAGTTTCTCTCAATTTCACTGCCATTCAGTTATGACTCCGGACATAAGAATGAATTTTATTGAATTTTATTTGGCCTCATGACCAAACCGAAAACCGAACCGAACCGAGGTTTTACTCCACCTGAAAAACCAAAACCGAGACCGAACAAGAAATTTAAAAACCTACAGCTCTACAGTCAAACAAGATTGAATTGGTTAAATTCCCAGATGCATTATTCGAAAAACGGTTGCTTCAAATCTGGATATTTTGACACTTTTGTGCAGAGGGTTAAAGCTGTCTCTAAAAGCTCATTACTGAACTTCATCCAAACAAAAAACTTTTATAGGCAATTTATATAAGGGTTCTGCTATTTTGGCATAATCCTTAATGAAAGATCCATAATAATTTGCAAGACCTGGGAATAATTCTACATCTTCAGTATTTTGTGGAATTGGCCAACTTTCTGTAACTTTAGTGTGTTTATTACTTATTTGTAAGTTATTTTTACTGATCCGGTGTCCTAAAAATTCAATTTTCTGTCTAAATAAAGTACATTATTTTAGCTGGAGGCCACACTCACGAAATCGTGAAAACACTGACTCCAAATTTATCATGTGATCTGCTACATCCAATGACCAAAATGTCACCCAAAAAGGCCAGAAGTATATTCCAAGTTAGGCCTCTTAGAACCAACTTCAAAGACTTAGAATAACAAGAGGGCGCATGAATTGAAAGAGACCATATTTTGTTATCAAAGCTGTTTATTTTTCTCTTGTCGTCTATTTCAATTTGCCGGATTTTCAGAGTTGGTGTCAAGCTTTAAAAGCCAGTAATTCCCAGCTAAAGTATCCAAACACTCTTCAATCTTTGTTGGTAACTGCATTAATGCCCGAAATTCAAAACTCCACCCAACCCTTCCATCCTGTTTTCTTATGAGGACAGGTGCTGAAGCCCTTTCTGAAATTGAGGGTTGAATCACTTTTGTTTGTAACATTTTACTTAGATGTGCTTCCTCCTCAGCTGTAAAGACGGCTGGAGTTCTCCTCATTCTTTGCATAATTGGTTTGGAGTCACCAGAATCTATTGAATGTGTAATGTCAAAACAATGTCCTAAATTAAAATCACTCATTGCAAATACATCTTAATATGTAATTAATAATTTTGTTAAATGCTTAATTTCCTGTTTTTAAATGTTTACGGGATTCGTCTAGTAATCCTTGCAAATGAGATGGCACTTCATTAATATTTGAAGTACAAACTTTATATACTTAAGGAGTTTTCTGTTCTTGTACTGTTTGTTCTTCAATTTCCATAGCATTTCCAATAAGCGCATCTCTCCTTAGAGTAACAGCATAATCATTTGTGTTCATTAAAAATAAAAGGTTTTCATATCATTCAAATATAAGGAATGAGGCATTAACACTTCCAGTTCAGGTACTGATTTTACCACAAATTGTGACAATGGCTTGCTTGAAGAACATTTATTTTTTTCTGCACTATTTGGAGGTATCACTGTTTTTTTCAGGTACGGTTATTCGAGCTACAGTACGATTCAAAATAAGTTGTAGCATAACCACAATAAACTAAGTTTTCTGCTGCTTCTGTACTGATAAAATCAGAATCTGACATCGTTTTCTGGAAAGCTCTGAGTGAGAGCTTTCCAGAAAATGATGCCAGATCGTGGTCTGATCATTGTATGAAGAGAAAGATGCATAGTTTATAGTGGTTATTCTAGAGCTTATTTTGACTTGTACTGTACCTTCTGATAGACATTGTTTTCCGATTTGAGAGAGACTAGTTGATCATTTCAGTGACTTTCAAGTTTTACTAAATCAATTTTGGCATTATGTTTGCTTACAAAATCCAATCCAAGCATCATTTCATCTTGGATAGGAGCGATATAAATGGGTTCTTAAAAATCAATTGACCTTATTCAAAAAGAAATTGATTCAGTTATGAATGCATTCATTTTCATGTCTCCCTGCTGTGTGCATAACAACGTCTTTTATTTTTTGAGGTGTTTCTTTAAATTTAAGGCACATATTATAGTTACCCCTGCAGCAGTATTTACTACAGCTTGTGTGGTTTGTTCACCTATATCAATAAGAACAGTAAATATAGAATTTGTAAACAATTGATGAAGATATATGCTGTCAATTTCCTTTGTTACAATATGCTGTCATTTCA
Source organism: Pictodentalium vernedei (assembly GCA_031216915.1). Taxonomy (NCBI): domain Eukaryota; kingdom Metazoa; phylum Mollusca; class Scaphopoda; order Dentaliida; family Dentaliidae; genus Pictodentalium; species Pictodentalium vernedei. The sequence goes on from CM062292.1 coordinate 53,671,825, forward strand.
ATTGCTTATTTTGTTTTATGCGAAAATCCACAATGGGGGTGCTCTTTTTTGCATATTTTCATTAGAAAAAAGGCATAAAATCTTCCATTTTATCATCTTGACAGTTAGTGACCATCATTATTGTCCAATCTATCAAATGAATTAACATTCATATGCAATTTTCTGTGTTAGATTTTGAAGGTAAAATCCCCATCTCAATTTCTTTCTCTTTTGAGGTACAAGAACCTTTGTCAGGACAATTATAGTTTACAGTCGGTTCTTGATATTTATTCATAAAAATCATTTTGAAAAATTATTTACATAAAAATCATTTTCAAATAACACCTTATTTACAAGTTGTATGGCATCATCTGACATTTCATCGGGAAATCTACTGCGTTCTGCATTATCTGAAGGGATCAGAGTAAAATCTCTGTTTTTGACCGTTCCCAGTTTAAATCCCATTCAAACAGAGGAGCCGCAAAGTGAACTGCTTTGGCTGATGATCTATTTTTGTTTTTGGCGCTAGGACATTGATTTTTATAGTGGCCTTTGCCCCCACCCACGACCAATGCAATATCCTTACTATTGGGAGATGGTGATCGTGGTCTATTTCTGACCACAGCTGTGAGCTTTTTAACATTTTGTGACAAAGAATTAACTTTACTAACCAGTTGAGCCATTTGCATTTTTAGTAGACAGACATGTTCCATATATTTCTTTTGAGAAATCTTCCCATTTTCCAGCAGAAGCAATGACCTTTACATGTATAGGCACATAACTGTGTTCAGAATATGGTACAACATATTTCACTTCTGGTTTTTCTAAATTGTATGGCTGAGTATCTGTTTATTGGCACTTGAGTATGTTCACAATTATGTTCTGGTTTTGCGCCCACTGTTTTGTAGAACAATTTCTGAACAATTTCTATCAATTGTAGATTTACTAATTCCAGTTTTACTGGTAGATGGTTGATCACAAAAATAGCTTTAGTAGTAGGCTGAAACCATCGAAGTTTGTCCATGGCTTCTTCAATACTTTGTGCTTCGCTATTGGCTACATATTGACCAGTTCCTTTGTCAATACAGCCTTTACATAATTATAAAAGTGCTTGTAAATACATATACTCATCATTGAAGCCATGAAATGCACATGTTGCTAAAGTTAGCATTCTGTCAGCCCATTCTTCTAGTGGCTCATCGACAGTTTGCCAAGCTTCTCTAAAAGGCACTTGCAATGTTCTGGTAAATCATGAAAACCGAATGGTTTTTTTCGAGTTTTTGTACATCAAAATATTCTAGGTTCTCATCTCTATCTAATACAAGAGAATAATATTCACAAACTTTTCTTTCCAAACAAATGAAAAGATTTGTTTTGCATTGTCTTTGAATTTCAGTACATTTGAAAAATTTTTTGGAAAGGACTTTCCAATTTCTAAATCCATTATACAACAATGATGTTGGTTGATTGAAAAGCTTTTGCATGTAATCACAATCCGCCCTATGAAAATATTGCCTATGTGGTCCATACAAAGGTTCGTCATCACGATCCAATGCGAGTGTTTGTGTTGCTTGTAGTGGCTTGCTTTTTTGGCGGTGGTACATGCGGTATCAGTGGATACTGAACCGGTGTTGGAACAGATGGAAATGGAGTTACAGGTGGGAATTGTAAATTGGTATTGACCTTGATTTGGTTGTCCAACAGGCGATATTGTTGACAACTGCATTTGAGTTTGTGATTTACCAGATGATATAAGTATGGGAACTTGAGTTTGTGATGATGGTGGAAGAAATGGGTGTACCTGTATTTGTTATAGTTGTGACCTTACTGGAAAAGATGCATTTTGAGGCGAAAGTTGAACATTAACTTGTGTATCTGGTACCATCCTATTTTTCATTACTTATTCTTTGCAGGTGGGGGGGGGGGGGGGGGGCGGTGGCTCAGTTGGTAGAGGTACAGGCTGCAAGCCGAGAGGTCCTCGGTTCGAATCTCACCTGCGGCAACCGCGTTGTGTCCTTGGGCAAGACACTTCACCCCGATTGCCTACATGGGGGCACGATGACCATGTGTACTGAGGCATACTGCACGTCGATGGTGCGCATGTCTTCAACCAATCTAACCCTGCCTGTGCTGCGGTGCAGAGTTCAGAGTTACGATGTTGGAGAGCTGACAGCTGCTCGTCGTAGCTCGGTGGTTCTCTCCGGCTTCCTCCACCAGTAAAACTGTCATGGTCACGATTAACCATTGTGTATAAGTATGTGAACTTAAACACCAATAAGTAAATAAGTTCTTTGCAGGTGGGGACCCTGCTTGAATTACCCTTTTCTCAAATTATCCCGATTCCCCGTTCATCTTTATTTGGTGACAAATTCAAACTTCCATTTGAGCTTGGTAAAGGTTATCAAGTCCTTGCAAAATAATAAAAATTTCTGAGACTGTTGACCTTGCATCAGTCACATTTGGATCATGCACTTGGAAATCTCTTGCACCCATAAAAGCTGACATAACACTTTTAAATGTGGAATGCTTGTCAAACGTTCAGGTATCAAATTACCTTGTCTTTCCCTCAAAGTACAATGCACTCTGCTATTTTCTGCACACTCCACGTAAGCCAAAAAGAGTTTTCTAAGCACATGACGCTTCTAATGATTGATTAAAACAGATATATTTTCAAAAATGCATTAAACACAAGGGTGCAATTGCCAATTAAAAGTAATTTAGTGCACAACTGATAAGGGCCATGTTCGCTGACATGCAAGTCAACAGTACAAAATATCACTATCCTCAAAATGAACCAAAAAGGGTTAAAATAAAAAATGAATGCTTACTATGTGTTTACTGCTAGCCACGGAAGACACAAAACACATTTAACAAAAAAGTAATTAATTAAATTAATTTTAACTCACCAAATCAAAACTCTGCACAATAGCAACTGGAACAAGATCATCAAACACTGGAAAAGAAAAATATTTCACTGCGTGAATATTATATCCTCCGAAGTACAGTAGAGGCGGTCTAATATGAATTAGAAATCTATTAAAAGGTTCAAAAATGAAAATTATAAAAAAGAGGAAATCGTCTTTTTTGAAACTGGAAGCACATGTTCATTGTGTAAATAATGCAGGTATGGAAGCACACCTTAATTGTGTAAATAATGCATGTATGGAAGCACACCTAAATTGTGTAAATAATACAGGTATGGAAGCACACCTTAATTGTGTAAATAATGCAGGTATGGAAGCACACCTTGTTACTTTTGACAATTTCTCAAATATCTTTAACATGTGAATTTTATCTTATGCCACATCAGGGTGTACAATATGTGTGTTGTAGGTTCAACAGAGGGTAGTAGTCAGGCCTGATGGAAAATGTTCTCACCATTGTCAAAAGTTATTATGTCTCCCCTTCCCAGGAGAGAGACATATTGTTTTAGTGCATATTGTGCATATTCTTCTTCTTCTTCTTTCTTCTTCTCCTTCTTCTTCTTCTTCTTCTTCTTCTCATACAAACATTGTCTTCTAACCTAGACCTTAGATATTTGGCATGTGGATGTATCACCATGAGCCGGTGTGCCACGTACCATAGTGACCTTCATGTGACCTTGATCTCTGACCTGAAGGTCAGATTTATGTGCTTTTTAAGGGAAACTTTATCCGGGGCATAACTTTTTGGTCTTTTGACCTAGACCATAGATATTTGGCATGTGGATGTATCACCATGAGTCGGTGTGTCGCGTACCATAGTGACCTTCATGTGACCTTGATCTCTGATCTGAAGATCAGATATATGTGCTTTTTAAGGGAAACTTTGTCCGGGGCACAACTGTTTTTTGTCTTTTGACCTAGACCTTAGATATTTGGCATGTGGATGTATCACCATGAGCCGGTGTGCCGCGTACCATAGTGACCTTCATGTGACCTTGACCTTTGACCTGAAGGTCAGATTTATGTGCTTTTTAAAGAGAAACTTCGTCAGGACCAGAACTTTTTTATCTTTTGACCTAGACCTTAGATATTGGGCATGATTGTCAATATTATTCATGTATATATAATTTGCAGTGCATTAAATAGAAAGGGAGACATATGTTTTAGTGTGCTAAAACAGTTTCTAGTTATGTACTGGTACTATGCAAATGTATTCTTATATAGCTCTATAATATACAAATCTCTCTGCGAAATGATTTCTTTAACACTTGTGCTGCCGAAAGCGACTATTGTTACCTATGATGACGCATGCGCAGATCAAACATACCATATGATTTATTCTAGGAAAGGGCTCAGAGAGCCCTTTCCAACAATTAATCAGATGAATGCTTTATTGTTGGAAAGGGCTCAGAGAGCCCTTTCCAACAATTAATCAGATGATAGAGTTTCAAGTATGTCATAAATTTTATTAAACTTCCCCTCAAACAGGCGTATACAGAGGTCATCCAGATATGGCTAAATTGGGCGTGGCAATAAAAGGGTTAAAACATGTGATTGGATATGAATGTATATAACCAAAATGCATAATATTACTATCCACTAGAGTATATGAGTTGATTACTTGGGGGTGAGGTGTATGTGTGTGGAAAGGGGAGTGAGGGAGAGGGGGTATGCTTTGTTACCGATTATTGAATCCTTTCTCATTCTACCAGCGGAAACCATTCTAGTGAAAATTGTTATCCAATATTGTAGCATTTAAGAGCCACATATAACCATTTAAATATCTCACAGAGGACTTAAAATGTGTCCCGATTCGCGAGAATCAGTTTTGATCCTCCCAAACTCCTACCACGAGAATCAAATTTCAGTTCTTGAATAATTTAGATTTCTGAAAAAAACTACTGTATCCTTTCGAGTGCCAGCATTATAAATTCCACAGTACAAATCCAACCTCATATTTTAATACTTACTACAGTTTCAACCGAAGAGCCTAGATCTAATTTTGTGAGTTTCTTGTTTTATGTGTACATGTAGAACACATGTTTCAACATTCAGGTTGTTGATGCTCTCGCTGATGGAATTTACAACTAGCACATTACTCTAGTAGTATAGGCAGTTATGGTCTCACATGACACAACCACTAAGTCAGTGTGTTACTTTATTATGCTGGAGCAAAACATAAGTGGAATTTTCTGGGCCATTAACCCTTTACCTAACATGAAAAGCAGACGACACTTGCAAACAAAATTCTTGAATAACTATTTGTTTCATATTTTGTCTCAAAACAGGTTATGACCCCTCATTGGAACGAGCTCGACGAGCTCGTTCCAAAGAGGGGTCACTACCTATGTTTTTGAGAGAAAAATGAAAAAAAATAATGAAAATTAACTGGCGATTTCTGTGAACAGCGCTGGCCGGGTTTGGCCGTTACTTTGAGTAAAGGATTAATGACAATATGAATCTATGATGAGAATCAAATGAACATTTTGCGCGAATCAGCATTGATTCTCATTGTTTTTCCTTGTGAGAAGCATTTCTGAGAATCGCTTGTGATTTGCATATGAATTTTTGTTATATCCTGTCACATGTTTTTATATGGCTTTTCTGTGGAGCGGGCCGTATTCTGATATGGCCACATCAGTCTGTCTATCCGTCTGTCCGTTATCTGTTCCTTGCCCGTGTAATAACTTTTTCAATTAATCTGTGGAGCTACAATGATAATAATAATATACTAATAATATACTTATGAGCCGAGTATCCACACAAGTGCTCACAGGCTTCACACAAAACTAAAGGTGCATTTCATATAATACAAGCAGGTCAGCAATAAGCCAATTTATACAGGTGTGTTTTAAGTGTCTCTTAAATGACTCAAGTGACTGGTTTTTTGATGTCGTCAGGTAACGCATTCCTCAAATGTGGTGCCGTAATGCAGAAGGCCCGATCGCCAGCTGTGATCAGCTTTCCTGCATTCTGAACAAGATTGCACGAAGTAGCTGATCGCAAAGGACGAGGAGGTTCATACTTCTTAACTAGATTGTAAAGATAAGGAGGCGCAAGATCGTTGACAGCTTTGTAGGTAAACAATAATACTTTCAAACTAATTCTTTTACTAATGGGTAACCAATGCAGTTTTTGTAAGATAGGGGAAGCCAAAGAGGATTTTTTACTCTTGCTCACAAGTTTAGCCGCACAATTCTGAACATTTTGAAGCTTGTTAACTAGGGACTGTTTGCAGCCATATAGGAGAGAATTACAACAATCCAATCTACTCGTTACAAATGCATGAATTAATTGCATTGCCGTCCCTCATCTACCACACCACGCATTCTACCGATATTTCGAAGGTGATAAAAAGCTGTTCTGGAGACTTGCAACACATGCTTGTCTGCAGAAAGGTTTTCATCCATGAAATAACTAAGATTACGAACCATTGCCAATGGAAAACTGGAACCGCCATCAAAATTCAAACTCATTCGAGAAATTTTCGATAGGTGATAAGGGAGTCCAATATAAATGACTTCAGTTTTGTCCCCATTCAATTTCAACCAGTTGTAGGTCATCCAGGATTTAATATCAGACACACAGTTTTCCAGGCGGCATGCCGCATCTCTCTCGTGTTGAGAGTTGAAACTGACGTATAACTGGGTGTCGTCGGCATAGAGATGGAAGGAAAGCCCATGCTTTCGGATTATTTCACCAAGGGGAAGGACATATATGGCGTACAATAACGGGCCAAGGACTGAACCCTGAGGCACACCATATTTCAGGGAGACGGACTTTGATACAGTGTTTTCTGTCAGTATTCTCTGTGAACGATTAGCAAGATACAATCTGAACCAGTCTAGTGCCACGCTACAAACGCCAACTCTTTGCTCTAGAATGGATGCCAGAACAGAGTGGTCGATTGTATCGAACGCCGCGCTCAAATCGAGTAATACAAGACATAAAACTCACTGTTGGTCCATGGCAACTAAAAGGTCATTCTGAACACGCAAAAGCGCACTTTCCGTGCTAAATTTTGGGCGATACGCAGATTGTAACTCTTTGGAGAGTTCGAAACGTGCGAGGTGATTCCGAATTTGTTTGGATACAACCCGCTCGAGCAATTTCGATGTGAAGGACAAATTTGATACAGGACGATTTCTTATCAACCTACTCACAATTGTTTACTACAGGCTTGCACTACAGTGGAAGTCCCTAACTCGGATAAAATACTCTCTATTTTTGTCTTTCCCAAGCAAGTTGGGAAAGAAAAGTGGTGCAAAAGCACCAATGAAAATAGGCCAAAACTGGGTCGAGTGCAACCGGCACAGACCCAGTACGGGACGCTCTCTCCCAAGTACAACTCCACGACTTCCGTTGCCAGTGCGCATATACCGTCTCTAAAGACTCATTCTTTTTAAAATCCGCTTCGTGTCGAGATGTTTTTGCACGCTTATCAGTGTTCCACCAGCTCGATGTTTGATGATTCCTGATTCATTATACCACAGTGTATCCTTTGTATTCTCAGGAACAGTGTTTTATATTCTCTTTTTCTATTATATGTCCATAATGTATATTTATTTGCTCTCTCTCGAGTCGCGCGCGAATTTCGCGTGCCACGCGGTTCGGACTTAGATTTTTCACAATTATTGTTAATGCTTTTTTTGCAAAATTTTCTAATTGTGTTAGAGTTAGGTGTCAGCGGTGTCTCTTCTTTCTTTTGAGAGTAGTCTTCCTGTTGGGTGGTTCCCGGTCGACCGTCTGGGGTCTTTGTTTCTGTCACCTTTCTCTCTTCTTTGGGGGTGTTCTGTTTTCTGATCTCACCTTCTCTGCTCCTCTCACCTCTATTATGCCCAGGACAATTCCTTGTGGGCAATGTCTGCTGCCAAAGCATGTGGACGATGTGCATTCGTCTTGTTCCTCCTGTAATGGGTGTTCGGCCGAACGGCCGTGTGGTGTCTGTGGAACATGGTCTTCCACCTTCTGGGCGTCAGTAAACCGTGTCGTTCGTTCTCGTGGCCGTGCCTCCCGCTCCCGCGGGAAAGGAGAACGTGGTCGTTCGGGGCCTCCCGAGCCGACTTTGTCTGGTGAGAGTTATTCCTCCTCCGTGGGGGATGTGCAGTCTTTTCCTGTGGTGGATACTGCGGGGGCCGTTGAGTGTTCTGGTGTAGAGATGCCTGGTTCCGGGACTACGGTCCCCCTCCAGTCGACATCTGAGGCTGTCACTAGGGTTGTGACTCCTCCTTCGGAGCCGAGCCGGTGTGCTCTCTCCACTTTTTCACCAGCCTCAACGACTCTCGACGTATCTACTACTGCTGCTGGCCCGTCTGCTTCGTTGTCTGTTTCAGCCGGCCTCGGCTTTTCGCTGCAGGGGACTGCAGGACTGTCCGATACTGTAGACGTGGGATATCGGCCTCAGCCTTCCCTGACTTCAACTCGGCGAAGTCGGAAGGGGCTGCCGGCCGAGCCCATCGCTGTGGTCTCTTCGCCGTCGAGCACCTCAGCTGCGTCTTTGGATTCGGATGTTCGTAGTGGAAACACTATGAACTCCGTGGCGTTTCCGTCTACTCACTCTGGTCACACGACCAGTTTTGGGGGACCAACGCCTTTTGTGCAGCCTGGACCTTCTGCCCCGCAGAGGTCCGCGGTGACTCTCATGAGTTCTCGCAATATTGATCCTCGGGGTGCATCGTACCCCTATACACGTCTGCCTTCAGATGTTTCGGCTGCCGCCCGTCGTCCCGCGTCGGGTGTTTTGGAGGATCGTGACCCTTCGCTGGTTAAGAGGGTCAGAGGTGAAGCCACTTTGCCGGTTCGCTCCCCTGTCGAACCGGTCGGTACAGGTAGTGAGCTTAGGGAGGCCCTCTCCTTACTCACTCAGGTTCTTTCTAAGAGCCTTCCTGTTGCTTCCAGCGATGCTATGGGTGGTTTCCAGGCGCCTCCTATGGCGCCGCCTCCCGGGATTGGAAACAGGCCGGTTTCCGATTCCTCTGGTGTCCCGACACCATGGGAGGCGTCGGCTGGTTTGCCCACGATGGGCTATGTGTCTTCCGACTCTGGGGAGGAGTCCGACATGCTTGAGGTCGAGGGCCAGCAGTCTTCGGACTTGGGGCGGCTCTTGACTTGGTGTTTGGGTTTCTGCCTGAGCTCAAACCTGCTAACCAGCCGACAGTGTCAGCCTGGCCGCGATCATCGGTCGCGCGCCAACAGCCTATGGAGCAACCTGCTTCTGGGCGCCTTCGACCGTGCCAGTCGGTACAGGTGGTTGAAGCTTTTTCAGCATTGGATGCCAAGCTGAATTCCAAGGCTTTGAAGACTTCGTTCTTCACCAGGGTTGACACCCTTTTTGCCTCCTGTGCGTTATCGTTCCTACGATTCCGCCAATCCGTCAGTCTGCCAGGCTTTGACGGTTCTGGATCAGGACTCCACTTCCCTCGGGCTTTCCAAGCCCAAGTCTGCCGTCATTCCAATGACGACTCTGGAGTCCACGTTGGGCTTATCTAGAGAGATGCTTGGCATGCTTTCTCTCTCAGATCACGTCGTCTCAGCTTTGGCTGCTTATCTGCCTCCAGATAAGTTTGACGAGGTACAGGCTCCTTTGCGTGTGCTGTCCAAGGCGCTTATGCACCTTACTCACACGCATGCCTGTAACACGGCTAATTTGGAATTAGTTCGAATGGACGCTGTGCTGGCCACAGGACGATCCCTTCCCGAGGAGCAGCGTGCTACTCTTCGATCTGCTTCGTTGGCAGGTCCGCAACTTTTCCATGGTTCCGTGTCGACGGTCCGGGATGATGTCCTACGTCATTCCAAAGATCAGCTGCTGTTTCGTCAGCTTGATCAGCCTTCTCGGGGAGGCAAGGGCCGTTCCAAGCCTAACAAGTACCCTTCTGCTTCCTCTGTGAAGCAAAAGGCTGGTCCTTCTGCCGCCGCCTCTACTTCTTACTCACGGGGTAAAGGTAGGGGTCGGCAGAATCGAGGGAAGTCTCAGGATTCTTCATTTAGCAGAGGAGGTGGTTTCTCCTCTCGCGGGCCTCGTCGGGGCTCGAAATGAAGGTCCTCACCTCGACTCGTCCCAGGTTGGAGGAAGGATAGCAGAGTTCGCAGACCATTGGACCACCATCACATCCGATCCATGGGTGTTAGATGTTGTTCGGTCCGGGCTGCGCATATCCTTCCGACGGCACCCCACTCTGTCAAGAGTGCCTCTTCCAACCACAGTTCCTTCAGACGTTTTACGTCGGGAACTTTTGTCCACGGAGATTGCCAATCTCCTGGCAAAGGGGGCGATCGAGGTCGTCAAGAACGTTCAGTCAGTGGGTTTCTATTCCCGCCTGTTCTTGGTGCCGAAGAAGGACGGCCGACTCCGACCGGTTATCGATCTGAGTATCCTGAACCAGTCTATCATTGCTCCCAAGTTCAGCATGGAGACTTTCAGGTCGGTCCGCCAATCAATTCACCAGGGAGATTTCGCAGCCAGCATCGACCTGCGACACGCTTACTTCCACGTTCCGATGCATCGGGCGTCACGGAAGTATCTCAGGTTCGCTTTTCTGGGGCGAGTTTACCAGTTCAAGGCCATGCCTTTCGGCCTCAACTTGGCTCCTTGGGCGTTCACCAGACTGATGTCGCATGTGATCGCGTTCCATCGCACACAGTCCAGGGTGACTACTTCGGCATATCTGGACGATATCCTCCAGAGGCATTCCAATGCTGTCTTACTGGAATCGGATGTCGCCACTCTGTTGAGCTTGCTCACGTCGCTAGGATTCAGAGTCAACGAGGAGAAGTCGGACCTGGTCCCTTCTCAGTCGTTTTGTCATCTGGGGATGTCTTTCCAAACCAAATTCAATTTGGTGGCTGTTCCCCAGGCCAAGGCTGTGATTCTCTCAGCTTTTGCTCTGACTCTGTCCCAGTCCAGGTCCGCGACCGCTCGGAGTTTTCTCCGGCTGATCGGTCTCTGCGGTTCGGTGACGGATCTCATTCCTCTAGGTCGGCTGCGTGTCAGACCTCTCCAACACTTTCTGCTCAGTCGTTGGAGGCCGAATATAGATTCTCTGGATCAGGTGCTTCCGTTTCCGGACTCTCTGTATCCTCACCTTCTTCCCTGGACAGATTTTCAGTGGATTACGCAGGGTGTTCCGCTGGACTTACCCACGTCCGATCGCGTTCTGACGGCAGATGCCAGCGATCTCGGATGGGGTGCGACGTTGGATCCTCTCGGTCTTTTCCTACACGGGATGTGGGACCAGGATCAAGCAGCTCTACACATCAACCAGAAGGAGCTTCTTGCTCTTCTTCTGAGTTTCAGGCAGTGGATCCCTCACCTGTCGAATCGCCAGGTCCTTCTACTGTCCGACAATTCGACAGTGGTTGCTTACATTCGGAACCAGGGCGGCACGCACTCGCTTCCGATGTACGAGTTAGCTCGGGATCTTCTACTGCTCGCTCAGGATGTTCACGCCGGAGTGGTTGTTCGTCACATTCCCGGTCGTCTGAACGTCCTAGCCGACTCCCTGTCCCGATAGGGCAGGGTTATTTCCACCGAGTGGATGCTTCACAGGGCAGTGTTCCAGTCGCTTTGCGATCTCTGGGGTCGTCCCCACATCGACCTCTTTGCGACTCGTTGGAACCATCAGGTGGACACTTTCGTGTCCCCGTGTCCAGATCCTCTGGCTTTTGCCGTGGACGCTCTGTCACTCGATTGGAACGGTCTAGTCGGCTACGCCTTCCCGCCGGTTCCGATTCTTCCTCAGGTTCTCGCCAAAATTCGAACCTGCAGTTGTCGAATCATTCTGATCGCTCCCCTGTTGCCTCAGCGGGTGTGGATCAATCAGCTCCACTCGCTGATGGCGGCGGTTCCGGCACGTCTCCCGCTACGTCGCGACCTTCTTTGTCAAGGTCGCCCGAGGAGGTTTCACGTCGACCCGACTTCATTGTGCCTTCACGCATATCTTTTGTCAGGTCCTGTCTCCTCCGTAGAGGTTTTTCGAGACGAGCAGTGGAGTGCATTTCTTCTTCAAGGAGGCACTCCACTGGTTTAGCTTATGCAGCTAAATGGAAGGTCTTCTGTCGATGGTGTGTTGATCACTCTGTTGATTATGCCAATCCTTCGATTTCACAGATTGCGGAGTTTCTGGTATATCTGTTTGATTCTCGGGGTCTCCAGCCTGTTACCATCAAGGGTTACATGTCTATGCTTTCAGAGACTTTTTCTTATGTGGGGAAGCTTCGTATCGGCACTAATCCTTACCTCTCCAAGCTTGTTCGGCACTTTTCTTTGAAAAGGCCTCGGACTTTGCAGCTTACTCCACGATGGAATCTTTCGTGGGTGCTGCTTTGCTTGGGGGGGGGGGGGGGGGGCGCCGTTCGAACCTTTATCCCAGGTGGATATGCATTTTCTCACATATAAGACGGCTTTTCTGATGTCATTTGCTTCGGCCAGACGGGTTAGTGAGCTTCACGCCCTTTCGGTTGACCCGGCCTTTTTTAGGAGCTCTCCCAACAGTGTTACTTTTACCACTGATTGCTCCTTTTTGGCTAAGAATCAGTTACCAGATACTACTCCTCCTCCTATCTGTTTCAGGGCTCTTCCCTCTGTTGAGGGTGCTCGTCCTTTGCTCTGTCCGGTCCGTGCTATTCGCATTTATCTTGATCGGACACGCTTCATACGGAAAGGCAGAAAACGGTTTTTTCTGTCTCTCATTCCGGGTCGACAGAAGATCTCTCCTCAGTCCATTTCTCGATGGATTTGTCTTGCTATTCGTACGGCTTATAGTCGTTTAGCAGCTGGCGATTGTATTACCAATCGTATCTCTGCCCACGAGGTGCGGGCACTGTCTACCTCTTGGGCTTATTCTAACTCCGTCAAGTTGTCGGATGTTATGCAGGCAGCCTACTGGAGAAATGCTTCGACTTTCTCCACCTTTTATTTGCGCCAGTTGCAGGAGCAGTCGGAGGACCTTTTTGCCCTGGGTCCTCTTTCTTCTGCTCAGGCTGTTGTCTGCCATAGCCATTAGGCTTCTTGAAGGTCAGTTTCAGCCTTGTGCTGTTACTGCCCTTTTTCTGTCTGTGTGTCACACAGGCTCATATGTCTCTTTTCATTGTTCTTTACCAATGATTGCGACATTATGGTTGATAAGCCTCGGGACCTCTTTCTTCTACTTCACGGTTCCAGTGCACTAGGGTTATGTGGGGGTTGGTTATGCGATTCCCTCCAGCCTTTTGTCTATTCAGCCTGTAGTAAACAATTGTGAGTAGGTTGATAAGAAATCTAAATTTTATAGTAAATTTCCTTTCTTATTATACCTACCACAATTGTTTACATGGAGGCCCTCCCGTCTTCTTTACGGGTAAAGAATCTTTCCACCCCGCTGATCACTTAACTCTAACGTTTACGGATTCAAAAAGAATGAGTCTTTAGAGACGGTATATGCGCACTGGCAACGGAAGTCGTGGAGTTGTACTTGGGAGAGAGCGTCCCGTACTGGGTCTGCGCCGGTTGCACTCGACCCAGTTTTGGCCTATTTTTATTGGTGCTTTTGCACCACTTTTCTTTCCCAACTTGCTTGGGAAAGACAAAAATAGAGAGTATTTTATCCGAGTTAGGGACTTCCATTGTAGTGCAAGCCTGTAGTAAACAATTGTGGTAGGTATAATAAGAAAGGAAATTTACTTTAAAATTTAGATATTTCTTCAGAATATCACTATCAAGTCCAGGTTTTTTCAGAGGAGGGACTACAAGGTCTTCTTTCATAGAGAATGGAAATGTCCCCGTGGCCAGAGATGAGTTGACAATTTGTAAAATCCAAGGTACATGTAGCAGGGCTGGTACACAAGCCTTTAGAAGTTTTGTTGGGATAATATCTCGGGAACACTGTTTGGATGGCAACTTCTTAATTAATTCACACAGCTCTTCGTTTTCAAGAAGACGGAAGTGTCAAATCGATTCCCAACAAAAACTGGAGCGTGTGGTGTTCGATCTCGCACACCCTCGCTGCCAAAAGCTCTAATATACTCAATTTTATCGACGTAGTAGCATGCAAATCTATTGGACAGTTCTTCCGGTGAAGAATGATCTGGGGGTGATTTGTGCCCCTTTCGGTGCAATAATTTGTCCAACACCTCTGATAGAACCTTCGGCCTTTTGATGTTATCGTTAACTATATTTGTGAAATAGTCTTCTTTAGCCTACAGAATGAGACGATTAACTTTATTACGCTGGTTAACGTATAGCTCTCTGTGGACGGTTAACTTCGATTGCCTCCATTTGAGTTCAAGGTCACGGCGGAGTCGTTTTGCGTCACGAATTTCGTCAGTGTACCACGGAGATATTTCACGCTTGGTGGTATTTCTTGTTCGTAGTGGGGCAAATTTGTTTATAAGATCAGTTGACATCTTTTGGTACTTTTCAACAATTACATCAACAGGATCATCAAATGATATGTCCATAGGAGTGCCAGATACTGCTTCAGAAAAATCAAAATCATTCGCAACGATGTTCCGGTATTTACGATATGTGATTGTATGTCTAGACAGCGGCGAACATGGCATTCCTTGGTTGAATGTGACCAGGAAGTGGCCATTACACGCCGGGTCGATGATCGCAATATTACTGACAAGACCGGCATCACATTCACGGGTTATTATCAAGTCTAATGTGTGGCCGCTGACATGGGTCGGTCTGATCACATGCTGAACGAGCTCCACAGATTCAAGAAGACTTAAGAATTTGCTAGCATTGGAGTCGTTGTTGTTATCTACATGAAAATTATAATCACAGGTTATAATGAATGACCCACTAGACACAACAGCAGATCCCAGAAAATCTGCAACCTCTGGCAGAAAGGAATTTACGATTTACGGAGTCTTCGGTTACGGGGTCTTTCTTTTTACCGGATTTGCTTGTTGGGCGATAAAGCACTATTATCCGAACTGATCGAGTACCATGCTTCATGACCCCAGACACCACTTCGAAAGTTTTGAATTTTACATTGCCATTTGCATAATGTCGCTCAGGTGTAGAGAGATTTCGTCATATTTTATTGTGAACAAGTCGAAGTTGGTTGTTTGTCTTATTTTGGCAATTTCAAAATAAAACAAATATAAATGAACGATATATGAAATTAATACCGAAAATCGCAGAAGAAAAGAGGAATGACAGTACATTACAATTGTGGAAATTGGTTGACAACTCGTCCTCTGAGTTCCAATGTGTTCTATGTGCCTACTGGTACATAGAACACATTGGAACTCAGGGGACGAACTCTCACAGCCACAAATTGGTGTTTTAAATGGAAAACTTAGCAAGGATCAAAATGTAAACAAATGAGCCTTTTTGTCAAAACGTCAGCCAAGTACAGTGATTGTGACAGCATGCCATACACTTTTGGACATGGAGGAACTCGATAAGATTCAATTTAAAAAAGACATCTCTCCTCTACCGTAGGTACATGACTATCTTTTATATGTATAATTTTAAAAGGCATAATACAGCACATGTGAGTGTAATGTCTGTCAGAGGCTATGAGGCTGTTGGTTGAGGATGATGTCATTTGTATATCCCAATGTATGGGGGCGCGGTGGCTCAGTTGGTAGAGGTGCAGGCTGCAAACCGAGAGGTCCTCGGTTCGAATCCCACCTGCGGCAACCGCGTTGTGTCCTTGGGCAAGACACTTCACCCCGATTGCCTACATGGGGGCACGATGACGCTGTGTACTGAGGCGTACTGCACGTCGATGGTGCGCATGTCTTCAACCAATCTAACCCTGCCTGCGCTGCGGTACAGAGTTCAGAGTTACGATGTTGGGGAGCTGACAGCTGCTCGTCGTTGCTCGGTGGTTCTCTCCGGGTACTCCGGCTTCCTCCACCCGTAAAACTGTCACGATTAGCCATTGTGCATAAGTATGTGACCTTAAACACCAATAAATAAATAAATAAATATCCCAATGTATGTAACACTGATTTTTGTCAGTAGACTTGGTATGAATATTACAGCTGTCCCTGACTAGTCACTTTCCACGGGTAGGCGATATTTTCACGGACGCCTGGGCATTATCCAATCAAATGTGAAAGAACAGTGTGTCTTGGCTTCCAACACTCTACCAGTTAATTGTTTGAGTTATATCTGGTGACAGGTATTGAACATGCATTGATGGTATGGATCACGTACATCACATTACATATTAGATTGACTTGCAAAACCATTGAGATTCCGTTTACATGCAAAACATAAGCTTTTGATGTGGGAGCGTGGGGTGGGGGGGGGGGGGGGTGGGGGGGGGGGCTGTCGAAACTTTGTTCGAAAAAATTGCAGGTAAGGATGGGTGGGTCCGATGAATGGCAATACCAAAAAATGAGACGTTGTGTCAGCAGTTTCTTTCCGTCCTCGCCCCCTGATTGTTATTGTATTTTCTATAAGTTTATTTGCTGTGTGCGATTTTGTTTTAAACTTAATAACATTATTACTAATGACAAAATACAAGCCAGGTTTACTAATCCCGTTTACCGTAGATGTATTTTGGGAGTTGTCATCCTTGAACCTGGGATAAACTACTCGTTTTTTTTTGTTTCTATCAGTCTAAAACTATTTGTTGTGATTTGACTTTTGTTTTTAATATTATAAAGTTATGAGTTATGGTCCGAGACAATACTAAAGTTCAATTCACTTATCACATTTACTGAATAGTGCGCTTTGAAAATTATGCTTCTTGCATTACAAAAGTTTACTGGCAGAAATGGATGGAGCTGAAAAATTTGAAAGTTGGTCAGGCCAATATCTGTTGAATAATATGAATGACTGAATTGTGACCTAATACAGGATGAAAGTACAGTTAAAACTAGAAGTCCTGTCATGAAATCCGCACAAATAGCACGTTCATATGCGCGTTAATGTGCGCGTTATGGCCCAAGTAAAGCTATCAGGTTTTGTACATATGGCCTGTGCACAAGCAATGGTTCAGCCAAAGGACCTCGGGGTAACCCGGAGGTCCATTGGCAGAAACATTGCATGTGTTTGCTATAAGTAACCAGGAGAACCTGTCGTGCTTTGGATGCCATTCAATATGGCAATTGTGCGCACTTCCAACGCGCAATTAAGCTTAGATAAGCGCACTGTTCGTGACTGGACTTCTAGTTTTAACTGTAAGTCAAAACTTGTAGAAATACAAATCAAACTCATTAGGGTCTCCCGTGGGTGATTAAGTGCATATTTTGAAAACGCCGATGTTCAATCTGAAACCGCAATGCAATGAACGCCATGTTCGAATTTTCAAATAGTGAGCAGAGAAGAAAGTATTTGAAAGTGGGTCACGCTTATGCTAAAAAGTATTTAGTTCTCAGGTACCTCCCTCATTGGAACTCAACACCCTCGTGAACATTTTTATCGGTATGTTATTGTGAAATCATGAGTCTTTAACATTTTATCTTTTTTCTTTGCAGTTTTTGTTTTGCACTTATTTAAAATAAATCATGATTAAAATACAGTGTCTATTCAATATTTTTGTTTTGTAAACATTCTGTTTACTCTGCGCTACAGACAATATCTCAGATATTCTGTGGATGGTATTTATTTTTCAAAAAAGGTACACAAATATAACTGAACACAAATGTATTTCATATTTCTTTATTAACTGTTTAAGTGCTGGAAGTCCAAACTTGGGTATTTAAACTGTATTTTCCAGAAGTGCGGGTGCCACAACTTAAAGGTTTCATATTCGGTGGATGTACTCTATAAAATCTGTGAAATTAAATTAGTTAGCCTGTATGGATTTGCCTTGTAAAATGGATGGGAGAGTGCCTGAAAGCACTCTCCCGTAAATGTTAAAGCGAGAACATGTGAACAATTTTTTCTGATCAAAATTAATTTAGCATTCTGCCACTTACCAAACACAAAACATAAAAAGTAAAAATAAAAGCCTCCCCCTTAGCTGGTTTAAAAAATTAATTGCCCAAGAACCAAATGTATTTTTTATTTAGGCCTTATATCTTAAATAGTTTTTCCTTTTGGCATATCAACTGTGAACCAACCGATTAAGGCAAAACTGTTTGGGGGTTCGAATATGGGTCAAGATAACTGGGCGTACACTGGGATTTAGGTCATTGCAGAATACAAGAGGTCACTGGATGCCTATTTCAAAAAGGCCGGGAATTACATTTTCAGACCGTCAATTTTTGTCTTCTAACTCATCCATTGATTTCAAGTGTGGGCATGACACAGTGCAGGTTTACTGCAGTAAACAAGCTCTGCTTTACAAGTAACATGGGGGTGCGGTGGCGTTGCGGTAACCGGTTCTCATCAGATCACCGAAGTTAAGCAACGTCGAGCCAGGTTAGTCCTCGGATGGGTGACCATCTGAGCGATCGATTCGGACTCCTGCGTTGTGTCCTTGGGCAAGGCACTTAATCCCGATTTGTCCACAAGGGGGCACAATGAAGCCGTGTACTAAGGCGTACTGCGCGTACATGGTACGCAGGTCTCCAACCAATCTAACCCAGCCTGTGCTGCAGTGCGGAGTTACGATGTTGTGGAGCTGGCAGCTGCTCGCCGTTGCTCGGTGGTTCTCTCCGGGAACTCCGTCTTCCTCCACCCGTAAAAACTGTCACCGTCATGATTAGCCATTGTGCATACGTATGTGACCTTAAACATAAATAAATAAATAAATAAATAATATTACAAGTAACATAGGACCCGGTAACCAACACACACGGTGAAAGTCCTCCAAAGGGGACAGGAGAGGTATAAACGATTGGCTATACTTGACTTCTATCTATGTTGAAGCATGATATAGCCATAGCTGCCTAACGCGAACCCATAATTTATACCATGATTACCTATTCTTCTATATATGAAAAGCCTATGATATAAATTTTAGCTTTGGTGACGTCGACCTGAATGCGAACTTGTCGAAATTTATCGCACGTCGCCTCGCGAAGAGTCAAATGAAAGTGACAATTATTTATTACGTTTTTGAATGAGTTTACCCCATAAAATACACAAAAAATTAAAGAACTTGCAATGTCTCATGTTAAGAAAGCATCCATAAATCGAAATAGCATGTTATTATGTTTTATGTTATTAAAATGAAAAAGGTCCAATTTCTTTTTCTATTTCGTTTCGGTGCTACAAGTGACAGCGAAAATACCGCCCATCGATCCTCATGTAAACAACAAACAAATTCGTACGGCTGCTGCTCAGTAAAATCGAGAAAAAATAATAGCGACTCTTAATAATTTGACGATCATGGTATAAATAAAATATACCCAAATTAGCTTTGTGTACCAAGTGTTCACCACTCGTGGTGAAGTGATGTTAACCGCGCGCCGAAGGCTCGCGGTTAACACCACTTCACCACTCGTGGTGAAAATTTGGTACACCAAGCTACTATGGGTGTATTCTATATAACTCTCACGGCTACTCCGTGCTGCGTTTTAGTTTCTAGCCATTCCTATTTCATCTTTATTGAGGGGGCTATATTTGTTTCAGAAGAATAAAGAATGATATAAAAGCACAGAGCAATCAATGGGACTTCAATGATTTACATTTATTTCCATGTGTTATTTACTGACATCCGACACTTCATTAATTAGTTTCAAATAAAGACCTGTGTTTCAAGCTCTCGTGGGGAAACATTATTTAAATGGACTTGTGAGGATTCATTTTTCGACAATAATTTACATACGATCGTTTAGTACTCCTGTTTTAACTGGCTTTTCTCATAAATAATTTGAATTGTGAACATAAAGTAATATAATTAATCTAACGGGATGTCTACCAACCAGAGTGTATTAAATTACAAGAGATGATTACGAAATATTAAGCAAATATATTGAATATTCTGCCGAAAGGGACAGGAATTTTTCTTTTTTGGTATCCTTTTGTACGAAATAATTTACAACATGTCGTTAGCAGTTTTTAAATACTGGAGTTCTTTTCAGATGAATTCGAGATGTCATCTGAACGCCCCAGGACGTAATGACCTTAAACCAGTATCCCCATTGCATGATTAATGTACATATAAAAATGTTTTAACTTTTTTTAAACGTAACACTTTCAAGTAGTGTCACCGGTAACGATCATTGATATATCTCTAGTATAATTTAGGATAAAAGCCCACACATCCATTAGTATGCATGTCGCAACACGGTTGAACATGCTTCATTGGTACCAGGGGCGTCGCCAAGATGACTGATTAGTTTGCAGTTCGACGTTGCCTTTTTACACTATCGTCATCACCAGAAGCCTGTCACGATTCCTAGAAACATGATAAAACTTGGATGTGATATCGTACCTATTGTTATGCCGTCTCCTGAGTTCCAATGTGTTCTATCTGCCAGTAGGCACTTAGAACACATTAGAACTCAAGGGACGATGTGTCGGGCTCGAATATTTTTTAATTTTCTAGGCGAGTGAGTAACTTGAAATTATATGAGTTAGACGTGTATGTGAGCGATCGCCCGCCACCCATGAGAACACTGTCTTAAGTCTTTCCTTGGTAACGCGAACATTTGTGCAAAACATCTTGACAGGGACTTGGCTAGAGGTGTCCGATTGGGGGAGTGTAGGGTAGTGAATTTCCAACTGGGGGAGGGACTGTGAGGGGGAACCCCCCTCCCCAAGTTGGATATTCACAGCCGAAAAACATTTTGAAAATGAAGCCCTGAAAGGGGGCATAAAATTGATTCTAGTAACTGAAATGCCATCACATTTATGATAGAATTATCATCAGGTTATTATTATTTAGTATTATTGTGGGAATTGAATATGTGCTAAACAAATGCTCAAGCTGAGTCTTTTGAGCCATTCACACTGTCCTAACATTAAATGGATGGAATTTCCAACTACTCATGATTTGCTCCCCGAATTTCCAACTATAGGACATTTTTTGTCAGATTTGGGGGGGGGGGGGTGACATCCCTCCCCCTGTCGCCACGTCCCTGCATCTTGACTCTGAATTTCGACTAACCTTTGAATAACAAAGGCTTGTTATACACCAATATAAACATCGGGTTTCACAGGATGAACGTCAACAACAAATATGGTGGAACATAGGAGCATGGTGGCGCTGTGTGGTGGCGCTGTGAACGTCAACAACAAATCATGGCGCATGGTGGCGCTGTGAACGTCAACAACAAATCTGGTGGAACATAGGAGCATCCACTGTGCCCAACCCTTCAACCGCTGCTAACTCTGTTTATGCCAAGTAAAGTCTGTTGGAGAGTATAACAGTTGCTCGCCGCTATTCGACGGTTCTCGCCAGGATCTCCGGTGTCCTCCAGCCGTGAAACTATTCCACACAATATGGTCCTGCCTCGGGAAAGTGTCATTAAGTCGCGATAAATGAACAAACAAACTGGTGGAAGCGGGTTTCAGAATGAAATGAAATGGTTTCGCGCGTCAAAGGCGCGCAGGGACGTTGTGGGACAAGCCCATTTCAATCTTCTTTGACTGTTTACCGACGCTTGTGTCTTTTGTTCTTCTTTTTTTGTGGAGGGCGGGTTTCAGTGATTTATGACCGTGGCATTTCTTATCAACCTACTCACAATTGTTTACGACAGGCTTGCACTACAGTGGAAGTCCCTAACTCGGATAAAATACTCTCTATTTTTGTCTTTCCCAAGCAAGTTGGGAAAGAAAAGTGGTGCAAAAGCACCAATAAAAATAAGCCAAAACTGGGTCGAGTGCAACCGGCGCAGACCCAGTACGGGATGCTCTCTCCCAAGTACAACTCCACGACTTCCGTTGCCAGTGCGCATATACCGTCTCTAAAGACTCATTCTTTTTAAAATCCGCTTCGTGTCGAGATGTTTTTGCACGCTTATCAGTGTTCCACCAGCTCGATGTTTGATGTTTCCTGATTCATTATACCGCAGTGTATCCTTTGTATTCTCAGGAACAGTGTTTTATATTCTCTTTTTTTCTATTATATGGCCATAATGTATATTTATTTGCTCTCTCTCGGGTCGCGCGCGATTTTCGCGGGCCACGCGGTTCGGACTTAGATTTTCACAATTATTGTTCATGCTTTTTTTGCAAATTTTTCTAATTGTGTTAGAGTTAGGTGTCAGCGGGGTACCACTCCTACAGTATTTCTTCTTTCTGTTGAGAGTAGTCTTCCTGTTGGGTGGTTCCCGGTCGACCGTCTGGGGTCTTTGTTTCTGTCACCTTTCTCTCTTTGGGGGGTGTTCTGTTTTCTGATCTCACCTTCTCTGCTCCTCTCACCTCTTTCATGCCTAGGACAATTCCTTGTGGGCAGTGTCTGCTGCCTAAGCATGTGGGCGATGTACATTCGTCGTGTTCCTCCTGTAATGGGTGTTCGGCCGAGCGGCCGTGTGGTGTCTGTGGAACATGGTCTTCCACCTTTTGGGCGTCAGTAAATCGTGTCGTTCGTTCTCGTGGCCGTGCCTCCCGCTCCCGCGGGAAAGGAGAACGTGGTCGTTCGGGGCCTCCCGAGCCGACTTTGTCTGGTGAGAGTTATTCCTCCTCCGTGGGGGATGTGCAGTCTTTTCCTGTGGTGGATACTGCGGGAACCGTTGAGTGTTCTGGTGTAGAGATGCCTGGTTCCGGGACTACGGTCCCCCTCCAGTCGACATCTGTCAGGCTGTCACTAGGGTTGTGACTCCTCCTTCGGAGCCGAGCCGGTGTGCTCTCTCCACTATTTCACCAGCCTCAACGACTCTCGACCTATCTACTACTGCTGCTGGTCCGTCTGCTTCGTTGTCTGTTTCAGCCGGCCTCGGCTTTTCGCTGCAGGGGACTGCAGAACTGTCCGATACTGTAGACGTGGGATATCGGCCCCAGCCTTCCCTGACTTCAACTCGGCGAAGTTGGAAGGGGCTGCCGGCCGAGCCCATCGCTGTGGTCTCGTCACCGTCGAGTACCACAGTTGTGTCTTTGGATTCGGATGTTCGTAGTGGAAACACTATGAACTCCGTGGCGTTTCCGTCCACTCACTCTGGTCACACGACCACTTTTGGGGGACCAACGCCTTTTGTGCAGCCTGGACCTTCTGCCCCGCAGAGGTCCGCGGTGACTCTCATGAGTTCTCGCAATATTGATCCTCGGGGTGCATCGTACCCCTATACACGTCTGCCTTCCGATGTTTCGGCTGCCGCCCGTCGTCCCGCGTCGGGTGTTTTGGAGGATCGTGACCCTTCGCTGGTTAAGAGGGTCAGAGGTGAAGCCACTTTGCCGGTTCGCTCCCCTGTCGAACCGGTCGGTACAGGCAGTGAGCTTAGGGAGGCCCTCTCCTTACTCACTCAGGTTCTCTCAAAGAGCCTTCCTGTTGCTTCCAGCGAGGCTATGGGTGGTTTCCAGGCGCCTCCTATGGCGCCGCCTCCCGGGATTGGAAACAGGCCGGTTTCCGATTCCTCTGGTGTCCCGACACCATGGGAGGCGTCGGCTGGTTTGCCCACGATGGGCTATGTGTCTTCCGACTCTGGGGAGGAGTCCGACATGCTTGAGGTCGAGGGCCAGCAGTCTTCGGACTTGGGGGCGGCTCTTGACTTTGTGTTTGGGTTTCTGCCTGAGCTCAAACCTGCTAACCAGCCGACAGTGTCAGCCTGGCCGCGATCATCGGTCGCGCGCCAACAGCCTATGGAGCAACCTGCTTCTGGGCGCCTTCGACCATGCCAGTCGGTACAGGTGGTTGAGGCTTTTTCAGCATTGGATGCCAAGCTGAATTCCAAGGCTTTGAAGACTTCGTTCTTCACCAGGGTTGACACCTTTTTGCCTCCTGTGCGTTATCGTTCCTACGATTCCGCCAATCCGTCAGTCTGCCAGACTTTGACGGTTCTGGATCAGGACTCCACTTCCCTCGGGCTTTCCAAGCCCAAGTCTGCCGTCATTCCAATGACGACTCTGGAGTCCACGTTGGGCTTATCTAGAGAGATGCTTGGCATGCTTTCTCTCTCAGATCACGTCGTCTCAGCTTTGGCTGCTTATCTGCCTCCAGATAAGTTTGACGAGGTACAGGCTCCTTTGCGTGTGCTGTCCAAGGCGCTTATGCACCTTACTCACACGCATGCCTGTAACACGGCCAATTTGGAATTAGTTCGAAGGGACGCTGTGCTGGACACAGGACGATCCCTTCCCGAGGAGCAGCGTGCTACTCTTCGATCTGCTTCTTTGGCAGGTCCGCAACTTTTCCATGGTTCCGTGTCGACGGTCCGGGATGACGTCCTACGTCATTCCAAAGATCAGCTGCTGTTTCGTCAGCTTGATCAGCCTTCTCGGGGAGGCAAGGGCCGTTCCAAGCCTAACAAGTACCCTTCTGCTTCCTCTGTGAAGCAAAAGGCTGGTCCTTCTGCCGCCGCCTCTACTTCTTACTCACGGGGTAAAGGTAGGGATCGGCAGAATCGAGGGAAGTCTCAGGATTCTTCATTTAGCAGAGGAGGTGGTTTCTCCTCTCGCGGGCCTCGTCGGGGCTCGAAATGAAGGTCTTCACCTCGACTCGTCCCAGGTTGGAGGAAGGATAGCAGAGATCGCAGACCATTGGACCACCATCACATCCGATCCATGGGTGTTAGATGTTGTTCGGTCCGGGCTGCGCATATCCTTCCGACGGCACCCCACTCTGTCAAGGGTGCCTCTTCCAACCACAGTTCCTTCAGACGTTTTACGTCGGGAACTTTTGTCCACGGAGATTGCCAATCTCCTGGCAAAGGGGGCGATCGAGGTCGTCAAGAACGTTCAGTCAGTGGGTTTCTATTCCCGCCTGTTCTTGGTGCCGAAGAAGGACGGCCGACTCCGACCGGTTATCGATCTGAGCATCCTGAACCAGTCTATCATTGCTCCCAAGTTCAGCATGGAGACTTCAGGTCGGTCCGCCAATCAATTCACCAGGGAGATTTCGCAGCCAGCATCGACCTGCGAGACGCTTACTTCCACGTTCCGATGCATCGGGCGTCACGGAAGTATCTCAGGTTCGCTTTTCTTGGGCGAGTTTACCAGTTCAAGGCCATGCCTTTCGGCCTCAACCTGGCTCCTTGGGCGTTCACCAGACTGATGTCGCATGTGATAGCGTTCCATCGCACACAGTCCAGGGTGACTACTTCGGCATATCTGGACGATATCCTCCAGAGGCATTCCAATGCTGCCTTACTGGAATTGGATGTCGCCACTCTGTTGAGCTTGCTCACGTCGCTAGGATTCAGAGTCAACGAGGAGAAGTCGGACCTGGTCCCTTCTCAGTCGTTTTGTCATCTGGGGATGTCTTTCCAAACCAAATTCAATTTGGTGGCTGTTCCCCAGGCCAAGGCTGTGATTCTCTCAGCTTTTGCTCTGACTCTGTCCCAGTCCAGGTCCGCGACCGCTCGGAGTTTTCTCCGGCTGATCGGTCTCTGCGGTTCGGTGACGGATCTCATTCCTCTAGGTCGGCTGCGTGTCAGACCTCTCCAACACTTTCTGCTCAGTCGTTGGAGACCGAATGTAGATTCTCTGGATCAGGTGCTTCCGTTTCCGGACTCTCTGTATCCTCACCTTCTTCCCTGGACAGATGTTCAGTGGATTACGCAGGGTGTTCCGCTGGACTTACCCACGTCCGATCGCGTTCTGACGGCAGATGCCAGCGATCTCGGATGGGGTGCGACGTTGGATCCTCTCGGTCTTTCCCTACACGGGATGTGGGACCAGGATCAAGCAGCTCTACACATCAACCAGAAGGAGCTTCTTGCTCTTCTTCTGAGTTTGAGGCAGTGGATCCCTCACCTGTCGAATCGCCAGGTCCTTCTACTATCCGACAATTCGACAGTGGTTGCTTACATTCGGAACCAGGGCGGCACGCACTCGCTTCCGATGTACGAGTTAGCTCGGGATCTTTTACTGCTCGCTCAGGAGGTTCACGCCGGAGTGGTTGTTCGTCACATTCCCGGTCGTCTGAACGTCCTAGCCGACTCCCTGTCCCGACAGGGCAGGGTTATTTCCACCGAGTGGATGCTTCACAGGGCAGTGTTCCAGTCGCTTTGCGATCTCTGGGGACGTCCCCACATCGACCTCTTTGCGACTCGTTGGAACCATCAGGTGGACACTTTCGTGTCCCCGTGTCCAGATCCTCTGGCTTTTGCCGTGGACGGTCTGTCACTCGATTGGAACGGTCTAGTCGGCTACGCCTTCCCGCCGGTTCCGATTCTTCCTCTGGTTCTCGCCAAAATTCGAACCTGCAGTTGTCGAATCATTCTGATCGCTCCCCTGTCGCCTCAGCGGGTGTGGATCAATCAGCTCCGCTCGCTGATGGCGGCGGTTCCGGCACGTCTCCCGCTACGTCGCGACCTTCTTTGTCAAGGTCGCCCGAGGAGGTTTCACGTCGACCCGACTTCATTGTGCCTTCACGCATATCTTTTGTCAGGTCCTATCTCCTCCGTAGAGGTTTTTCGAGACGAGCAGTGGAGTGCATTTCTTCTTCAAGGAGGCACTCCACTGGTTTAGCTTATGCAGCTAAATGGAAGGTCTTCTGTCGATGGTGTGCTGATCACTCTGTTGATTATGCCAATCCTTCGATTTCACAGATTGCGGAGTTTCTGGTCTATCTGTTTGATTCTAGGGGTCTCCAGCCTGTTACCATCAAGGGTTACAGGTCTATGCTTTCAGAGACTTTTTCTTATGTGGGGAAGCGTCGTATCGGCACTAATCCTTACCTCTCCAAGCTTGTTCGGCACTTTTCTTTGAAAAGGCCTCGGACTTTGCAGCTTACTCCACGATGGAATCTTTCGTGGGTGCTGCTTTGCTTGGGGGGGGGGGGGGGGGGTGGGCGCCGTTCGAACCTTTATCCCAGGTGGATATGCAATTTCTCACATATAAGACGGCTTTTCTGATGGCATTTGCTTCGGCCAGACGGGTTAGTGAGCTTCACGCCCTCTCGGTTGACCCGGCCTTTTTTAGGAGTTCTCCCAACAGTGTTACTTTTACCACTGATTGCTCCTTTTTGGCTAAGAATCAGTTACCGGATACTACTCCTCCTCCTATCTGTATCAGGGCTCTTCCCTCCGTTGAGGGTACTCGCCCTTTGCTCTGTCCGGTCCGTGCTATTCGCATTTATCTTGATCGGACACGCTTCATACGGAAGGGCAGAAAACGGTTTTTTCTGTCTCTCATTCCGGGTCGACAGAAGATCTCTCCTCAATCCATTTCTCGATGGATTTGTCTTGCTATTCGTACGGCTTATAGTCGTTTAGCAGCTGGCGATTGTATTACCAATCGTATTTCTGCCCACGAGGTGCGGGCACTGTCCACCTCTTGGGCTTATTCTAACTCCGTCAAGTTGTCGGATGTTATGCAGGCAGCCTACTGGAGAAATGCTTCTACTTTCTCCACCTTTTATTTACGCCAGTTGCAGGAGCAGTCGGAGGACCTTTTTGCCTTGGGTCCTCTTTCTTCTGCTCAGGCTGTTGTCTGCCATAGCCATTAGGCTTCTTGAAGGTCAGTTTCAGCCTTGTGCTGTTACTGCCCTTTTTTCTCTCTGTGTGTCACACAGGCTCATATGTCTCTTTTCATTGTCCTTTACCAATGATTGCGACATTCTGGTTGATAAGCCTCGGGACCTCTTCCTTCTGCTTCACGGTTCCAGTGCACTAGGGTTATGTGGGGGTTGGTTATGCGATTCCCTCCAGCCTTTTGTCTATTCAGCCTGTCGTAAACAATTGTGAGTAGGTTGATAAGAAATCTAAATTTTATAGTAAATTTCCTTTCTTATTATACCTACCACAATTGTTTACATGGAGGCCCTCCCGTCTTCTTTACGGGTAAAGAATCTTTCCTCTCCGCTGATCACATAACTCTAACGTTTACGGATTCAAAAAGAATGAGTCTTTAGAGACGGTATATGCGCACTGGCAACGGAAGTCGTGGAGTTGTACTTGGGAGAGAGCGTCCCGCACTGGGTCTGCGCCGGTTGCACTCGACCCAGTTTTGGCTTATTTTTATTGGTGCTTTTGCACCACTTTTCTTTCCCAACTTGCTTGGGAAAGACAAAAATAGAGAGTATTTTATCCGAGTTAGGGACTTCCACTGTAGTGCAAGCCTGTCGTAAACAATTGTGGTAGGTATAATAAGAAAGGAAATTTACTATAAAATTTAGATTTTTGGAAGCCCACAAATTATTTGATTAATATTCAAATGATTATATTTTGAAGTGTAAGTTAACATAATTATCTTTATTTCTCAATTGTGATGTTTTGGTTAAAACATAAAAGCCATATTTATTTAAGCAGCGACAAGCAAGCTAAATATACCACACAAAGATTGCTAAGCACCAAGTACATCCAACTACCTGATTTACGTTTTAGTTGAAATGTTGTTATGAAAAGTGTATATACATTTTATTATACGCCCGTTTTGAAAAATACGGGAGTGTTATGTTATGGCGTTGTCTGTCTGTCTGTCAGTTTGTCTGTCTGTCTGTTTGTCCGTCCGTCCGTCCGTCCGTAAACAATTTTTGTGTCGCCTACTCCTCCAAAAGTTTACATGCTACATTGTTCAACCTTTGCACACATGGTGATCACCAATGGCTGTTGTGCATGTGACAAGGACATATAGCTCCATTTTGTATTTCCAGAGTTATGCCCCTTTTAGTACTTAAAACATTACCGTATTGAGTCGTCTTCTTCTTCCAACATTTTACATGCTATATTGTTCAAACTTTGCACACATGTTGATCAGTAATTGTCGTTGTGCATATGACAAGAGCAGGTAACTCCATTTTGTATTTCCAGAGTCATGCCCCTTTCAGTACTTAAAACATTACAGTATTGTGTCACCTTCTCCTTCAACATTTTACATGCTATATTGTTCAAAGTTTGCACACATAATGTATTTCCAGAGTTATGCCCCCTTTTAGTACTTAAAACATTACAGTATTGTGTCGCCTACCCCTTCAACATTTTACATGCTACATTGTTCAAACTTTGCATACATGGTGATCACCACGGATGTATGTTGCCCCGCTAGGCGGTGCTCTTGTTTAATTATATCTTTAATTATTTAAGTACAGAAATTAAGATTTTATTTGTGTTTGACATTATGTTTTAGCTTGTTTTGGCGATAACCATGGAAAATGGATATTTTTGGTAAAAGAGGAATTTTTTCAATATGCCAAAAAGTTGACTGAGCGAACTGATATGGCTTCAGTATCGAGTATGAGACCCATTACTGTTAATTACAGCTTGACAACGCCTCCTCATGCTCCCAATCAGGTTCCTGGTGGTCCTTTGTGGGATGTTGTTCCATTGTTGGACCAGCATGGCACCAAGCTGCTGGACTCGACGGGCTGAAATTGCACGGTACAACTCATTCCAGGCATGTTCGATTGGATTGAGGTCAGGGAATCTTCCTGGCCAGTCCATACGCTCAATCCCATCCTTTTGTCGTACTCCCGGATAGCATGGCAACATGGGGCGTGCATTATCGTCCATTAGAATGAATCTATCACCCACTGCACCTGCATACAATCTGATGTGGATGTCCAGGATCCCATCAATATACCGTGTGCAGTCAATGTACCACGTTCAAGGTCACAGAGCTCTGTACGTCCATCCCAGCTGGTGACGCCTCAGACCATGATTGCCTCTCCACCATAGCGGTCATGCTCAGCATTGTTGGCTGAATGGAATCGCTCTCCTGGTCTTCTCCATACCATAGGACGACAATTTGTGTGGTCTAGGCAGTACTTTGACTCAATGGTAAAAAGGACAGGTCGCTAATCTTCTCTGGTCCATCCAAAGTGGTCCATGGCCCGTTCATATCGTATCTGGCAGTGGTTCTGGGATAGCGTAATGCGAATACTTGGTCTTCGCGATCGGAGACCACATTCGTGCAACCTTGCCCAGATAGTATGCTTCGAAACATTTACCTCGGGTGCATTCTGAAGGTCACTGCGAAGCTGGGTTGTTGTGGCAAAGGGGTTCCTACAGGCCTGAATGATCAAAAATCGGTCTTCAGCTGCAGATGTTGCCCTATCTCTGCCCCACCATGTCGTCTTACTTCTGTGCCATACTGCTGAAATCTTGCCCAGGCTCAGGTGATCACCGTATGGTGCATACCAAGGGCTTCACCAACCTGACGATGGGTAGCCCCTTGCTCCACCATCCCTACAGCCCACCACATTTCTGCTTCAGACAAATGTCTTCTTACATTTGCATTTGCCATATTCAACCATTAAATCACAAGGGTTTGTGTTGAAAGGAAGATTGAATGCCCTACTCATGTCATGTACATGTAGACAGTACACGAAAGCATCATGGAAATCAAGGGATACATGCCATGACTGTCACGAAAAGTCTGCCTGTCGAGAGCTAATGTAAACACTGGGGACCATCTCAATACATTCCACAATCGTATCCACCAAAGATGTCGCAAATATGTCACAAGCAAATTTCACAATGATGTGTCAAATATTTGATGCTTAGCAAACTTTGAGTAGTATTTAATCTTCATCAGTAATCATTAACACTATGCTGTGACTGTTCATTGAATGTTGCCATCCAAGTGTCAGCAATACATGCAGCTTGGATTGGAGTGGCGAGTCCAACCTTGAATGAGTCAATTACTTGTATTCAGAATAATTTGAAGTGTTATGGAAATTATATTGCATATTAAACCTCCTTTGTTACATGATATGTATATATACCTTGATAAGAGCTTGAGACTTCACTTACCAGGAAGAGCTGTCTTCACTAACTCAACTAAATAACTAAAATTTAATCTCTAAAATAAACAAATACTGGGAAAGAGAAGGTGAACATACAGGTAGTAATAACGTCTCAGCCGTGATCTTCTACCAGGAAGAGCTGTCTTCACCGACTCAACAAAATCAGGAGGAGGCAAAGACAGGAAACACCCTAGGTTTGGTACTTTGGTAAAGGCCTGCCCCCTCCCTCCAACTCTTAGCTGAAAAAATCAATCCGGGGAATCATAAACTGAACAAAAGAATTGTACTCGCTGCTCCCATTGATCGAGAACCATCCAAAAATGCAATCACATATTTTTGTCTTTCTTCAAAATCAACTAATTCTGCCTTTTTCTTTTAGCAGGTACACCAAGATGTTTTCGTTTTGATCGCCAGCACCCCAATAACCGCTATGAAAACTATAACCGATATGGAACACAGTAACCGGTATGGACTCTGAACATCCTCAGCTCCATCCCCAGAAGTGGTCGAACACCTCGAGGGAGACGAGCGTAGGTCCTGCGTCCCGCTTCTATCCCTTTTTGTAAGCGTGTGCAGCGCGCATCTTTGACCCAGCCAAATAGGTTCCGAAGCAGGCCTGCCCCCGAACCAGTGGTCGTTGTTGTCGTCTGTCCAAAAACACATCCAACTGTAAAGGCAGAAAAAACTGATTAAAACAGCCTGAGGCAGATTATACTTGCCAATGATGACCCACAATCGCTCCATGATCAATCTTCGAAGTGTCAGACTACACTTCCCCGAAAAAAACACAGCACCCTCGGGGAGAGGTAACACCTTTGTGAGAGGATCCCCCTCGCCCTGGCCCTCACCCGAGGGTTCAGTCAACGACCTACACAAAGACAACTCGACACTCTTCCTGATCATCTAGCCTAAGACATCTGCTGAGTACTCGATCCTTTTCCTCCTTCCACACGCCTAGACACGTAGCTTCCAGATTTCAACAGTCACATAGGGTCGAAAGGGGCTTGCTTTACAGTGTCCCTGCGTGCCTTCGGCGCGCGAAACCATTTCATCACAAGCAAGACTTCACTTGATGTCATTTCCATTCGCACCTCTGAGTTCAGAGTGTGAACATCTGAATTGAAACAAGACAACATGGGAGCACTAGATCTACCGGCGAGACTACAGAAGTCCATTTCAGCTCTGGGCATCTCTTGTCCCATCACCTGGACTGTCCAGGAGAAGGGCGAGAGCATCTACCTGATTTTGTAATTTACCACTACCAAAGAGAACACCACACCACCCCCAAGGGTAGAGGTAGTACCTTTAGTGAGAGGATCCCCTCTCACACTGGTCCTCACCCAAGGAGGATTGGAGACCCTGAAAAGAGTGGAAGAAAACTCAGAAGAAGAAGCCCATCCACCAAGCGGAGGAATGCCCGACGCTTGGAGGCATTTTTGGAGGCGAAGAGAGAGAACAGTGAGGAAAAGAAAGACCCAGAGGCGGCCGCCACTTCCCCTCCTACTCCAACAAACAGACCCAACCTACTGCCGGCTCCCCAGTCGGATGTGGAAGAGTCTGTGGAGACTGAGGTGGAAATGAAAGCTGCCCTTTCGCCACTTCCTGATCTCCTGATCCCCATTCGCTTCTTCCTTTGGAACTAGAATGCCAGGACCCGGACTCACGGCTGGAGCAGATGAAACTGGACAAGGAGAACCACAGAAAAGAAATGGATCGACAACACCAACAGCTACTCGAAAAAATCAAAGAACTGGCAGAGGCACATACACAACAAAAACCTCAGGCTCCTTCCTCACCACTCATAACAACTCCAGATTCAGCTAGAATTAGACCATACGAGCCAAGCCAGCCACCACTAGGCAGTCCACCAACTACGCCAACTGCCATGGTCTCCCCATCTAGACTACCTCCTATCAAAAAGATACTAAAACGACACAAGCGGCGCCGAGTACCCATAACTCCTCCTCTTTTACCACTGCCAGACAAGGCCAAATCACACAGCTAAAGACGGTCGAAAGGGGCTTGCCCCACATCGTCTCGGCGCTCATTCTGCGCACAAAACCATTTCATTTCGAGAGACTTCACTTCATTGAGAACTTTAGGGTTGAGTCTGTGAGGACTGCCTTGCAACTGTACAGAAGTGCGATTGAAACGCGACTGAAAGACCTACATAACAATTTAACAAACCCCTCAGCAGACTCCAAGATAGGGAATTAATGGTAGAGCTGAACGAACACCGAACCCCTAACAGAAAAATAAGCCACAGAAAATGAGGGTTATTCATTAGAATTAGTCGTGGAGTCAGTGAGGATTGCCTCGCTTCTCATTGAGAACTTCACACTCTGAGTGTGGGGAGTGGACTCCAAAGAAACCCACTCCTCGCTCCACCCATAGCAACAATCACACAACAGCCATAATATACAATACCGGATTCCTATCTCTCTCTACCTATATCTTTTATAACTGAACACTCGCTGATTTTCTTGCAACACTCCTACCTAGAAGACGCATGGAAATGGCAGATGAAGCGAATGAAGAATTGGAACAACCTGTCTCCTTTCAGTTAACATACACACGAAACCACCAAACTCCAAACAAGGATTGAAACAAGCTTGCTTGGCCAGGAATAGTGTAGATTTTAATAAAACATTGAATAAAGATATAACAGTCCTTTTAAGGGCTTTGGTGTGTGTCTGTGAATATGTTTGCGTGTGTGTGTGTGTGTTTTTTTTCTTTTTTCTATCACCCCGTCTTCTGTTCCCCCTCAAAGCAGACCAGATGGCCAAAGCTCAGCATCAACTCTCTCTTATAGGCTGATGGATGACTCTCAGCTTTTAAAAAACATATTGGTGGATTTTTTCCTTCTTGTAACCGTTAAGGATAATATGTTGGCGCTGCTCCCAAACCAGCGTCTGTTTGGGTTTCTTTCTCTTTTCTAAAATAACCACCAACTGTTTCAGTATTACCATAAATATGCCCACCTCTCCAAGCAAACACGGAGCAGAATTCTTGTAGTCGTGCAAAATTCCTGGCCAGCTTCCAGTTCGAGGTCTCGCTGATCTCAACCCACTCACTTCCCTACTGCCAATGCGCACACTTAGATCAGACAAGATTATCGGCGCTCGCTTCCGACTGTCGTAAAGCGTATACTATGGGGAAAATTAGTTCACCCAAAGCGCTTGTCAACTTTAAACATTAATTTTCATTTTGCGGCGGAATAACAAACCGTACTTCTTTCTCAGCCGCTATAGCCAGACTACTGGTAACAAGAAATTAACAACATTATATACAGAACAATTACTCATAACAACGGTGGGTAAACATAACTCCAAAACAGCAGTTAAACCTTTTATAAATATAAGACTCGTGGACTCATAAGCAGGTAAAGCTATAAAGCAAATAAAGTTTTTCGGGTCGCAAGGGATTTCAATCCCACATTTCATTTCATTTCGAGACTTCACTCTGGAATTTCTCAGTCACAGGACACTCTGTCCCTCAGAGCTCGATGTCAACACCAGCTATATGCATTGTTATTTGATACCGTTATGGGATGTTAATAAATGTTTCTGTTTATGTGGGTCTTATATTTATTACACATCCATTAAACTTTAAACCCTTGTATTCAACGGAATCGCTGCTATGATATAAATGATTCAGTATTCAACGGGTGATATGCAAGCCGGAACTTTTTTACCGCACTGTTTAGTTACGCTTCGAAAAGTTTCCAAATTTCGTTATACAATCATCGACCGTCTGTCGCATAGTGTGAAAATGAAAACGTCCAAAGCAAAATAAAGTCGGTTCACAAAAAATTAGCCAAAAATGAGATAATATTTTTAAAAAACCCAATCATTTCCAACCAGAACAGAAACCCAGTCCCGTTGCCGTCTCGTTTTTTGGATCCCATTATATCTAAATTGGGCAACTTTATTTCGGTAAATCTTCGTACACCTTGACATGCTTCGAACTTCTTTTAAAAACGTTTCTCCCAGCTGTTTTGCAAATCTACACACATTTGTACTTATATGTTTACTAACAGTAATAGCCACCAAGTGGTTAGGCGTGAATGGGCACCAGCCCATTCACGCCTAACCATTTGGTGGCTATTACTGTTAGTAAAACAAGACAGCGGATTAGTTTCAAAATTTTGGTATTTGTCTTTAAATGCATTCATGGCTCGGCACCAAAGTATTTACAAGACCTTTTGACAATTAAAAAACCTGAAAGAAATTTACGTTCTTTCAAACAAATTAAGCTTCAGATGTCCTTCTCTTGGTCAGCTCTTGTGAATAACAGAGCTTTCTCATTCGCTGGACCTGCACTTTGGAATTCTTTACCTGATCAAGTTAAGGCATCAGAAAATCTTGATCAATTCAAAAAAAAATTGAAATCTCATCTTTTTAGAGAGGCTTTTGGTGATATGTAATTTTTGACCCCCTTCTTTCTCACTCCGTAAATTGCTTGATGGTCCGGAGCTCGATTTTTTATTTTGTTGTACAGCGTTTTAGAGCACAGCTTGTGATTTTACGCTATATAAAACTCCCTTATTATTATTATTATTATTAGTAAACAGCGATAGGAATTTCAACAAACACTGGTTCCGAAAAGGTTGTTTTGATTTTTATCGATCCATATGAACAGTACAGCTTCAGTCAAAACAAACTCTTCACCTTTGGGTTTCATTATAGGAATTAAAATTAGTTTATTTAAATGCATTTTAATGCATGGGTTGTGTAATAAACACAGAACGCGATGTATGTTGGAATCGGTGGTGTTTTACATAACTCGTTGGAATGGCGTAATCATATTTCGCTCGAGCCAACGGCTCTCGCGAAATATGACTACGCCACTCCAACTCGTTATGTAAAACACCCACCATTCTAACACACATCGCGTTCTGTCTATATCCTTGGGACATTCTAAGATCCCGTGTATAATGCGACGAACACTCTTGTCACATATTCCTGAAAGTACAGAGGAAAATTATACCAGGCCATCCATTGCTGAAGTTACTCTAAATATCCGCGAAAAAAACTGGAACATTCGAACGGGCTCGTAGGTAACAGCAGTCACGTATGAAGTAACTGCTTTTTTGGTTCATGGAAACTGCAATTTCTGTCATTTATTGACATCACATATGATGCTTGTTTAACCCATTCGTACTTTTGTTCGTCTTATGACATACGAAATCAAACAACGCGTTGATACTTTGTGGTCATTTGTTCTGTTATAATTTTTCGATTTTTTAAAGTTTCAACCTCAATTCCTATTTTGTCCCGAATAGTGCTCACTGACAACCGTTCAGCCAAATGTTACATCGCAGCTTAAAATACTAATAGCGAACGTAGTGAGCGGCCGAAGGCCGCGAACGAAGAGTGCATAATGGTAACGTGTGTGCATGTGTGAAAATACAAGATCGAAATTTAGAATATTTCAGAAAAATATATATCTATGCAATCCAAAAATCTGTGTCCGGAAGTAAACACCATGGACGAAAAATAGGAGTCGAAGTTGATCGAATTGTATTGTTTTCATTGGTAGAAATCGAATTAGATTTCTGAAAAAGGAGCAGGTGAACGTGCAGGAATAGCGTCAGCCACAGATATCGGATATGGCGTCATCTGGCAGGTTCCGTCAAAAATCGAAACCACAACAACACAAAAGAAACGCAAGTTGCGCTACATTTGTCGTTCATTTTTTAAACTTCAATTGCTTGTACAAAAAAATCAAAATTGTTGGCCACAAAGTCGCACGCTTGTTAATAAAATATCTAAGAACAAGAGTGTCTGCAAGAAATTCTATAATTTTAAGTATTTTCCTTTCGCGAGACGTTTAAAAACAACGAGTCGATGTTTTCTCGCATTTTTCATTTCTGACGCTCTTTTTTGTAAACAAAAGGTTTACCCCTCTCATGCTTAGGACGATTTCCGCTGGAAGATACGTACTATACAATTAAAAGAGGGACACAATGGGATTCCTGAGACTTTGCTCTTCATTGCAATGCATTGTACTTTTCGGATCGTAATTTTTTACCTTTTTTCTGACGCAATAACATTTTTTGAACGATTTTTTCCACTTTAATATTTATCAAGAAGTTACGGTACCGGTACCTGGTAATGATATTTCGAACAGGAACTTTTCATTTTTGAGGTTTTGAAGTGATACAGTGTACAGTAACTTACACCCAAGCATCTCGCTGCAGTGGAAACTCCACAGAAAATTGTTGCTTCTTTCGGATTGACCCACTTTTGCGTCACACGGTGCTTCTTGTAACGTTGTACACCAATTTTGGCTAGGAAAGACGGTTTGCCGTCTTCGGGCTGTGATTTCAAGACACAATTATCAATACGTGTACACGCAGTGTTGATACTTTTTGTTTTTGAATATAAAATCATTCAGTAAATAGTTCATGACTGATTCCTTCGAAACATACGGAAGATCAGAAGGTGAACTACTGTCGTGTTTGATCAGTGACCGAGTCTGATCAAACAGTCAGTCTGTCAGCCTCCAAATCCAATTCCAAATGCATTTGCAATTTAAGGCGACCAGCTAAATCGGATTACAATTACAAATTA
The DNA here is from genome assembly GCA_031216915.1 of Pictodentalium vernedei. NCBI lineage: Eukaryota > Metazoa > Mollusca > Scaphopoda > Dentaliida > Dentaliidae > Pictodentalium > Pictodentalium vernedei. The sequence continues at coordinate 53,708,926 of CM062292.1, forward strand.
AATCGTCGGAATTAATTCCATAAATTTGATACCAGACAATTTTACTTACACTCACTGATACTGAATTCATTTTCTATCTGATCCTTTTTACATGACGTCTAACAATCCAGTGGCGGTGCCACTGGAAGGGGATAGCTGTCCCTCCCACTCCCCCCCCCCAAATCAAACTTCAAACTTCTATCTAACCGTGGTTTTCCCCACCCAATTTCACACCGCAAACGACACACAACAATACACGTCATGTCGGGTGTTGTAGAAATGTTCAGATATCGCTCCCACTCCCAGGGCCTCCAAATATAGAAATCTTTCATGGGGAGAACTCCATAATATCCCCACACACGCGAGAGGGAGATCCCGTTCCCTCCGCCAGCTATAAGGCCTGCGGCATTTGGGAGATTCCTTCAGCATCTTGACCTTGGACCCCCCATAGCTTTCCTAAGCCCCCCACCCCCCCCCCCCCCCCCAAAAAAAAAAATATTGAAATCTTGGCGCCGTCACTGTAGCGATCAGTCGGTATCAAGAAAACTTGTGATGGAAAGGCAATGTGTTGATCAAATTTGCAGAAAGGGCTACATAAAATTAAGCTACATAATGTTCTAACCAACTTGCAAGTTAAAAATACAACCACAGATTTGGGTTCGATGGGGGGTGATTGATGCCCCCCCCCCCCAAAAAAAAAGAAATATCCTTTCCAACCTACTTAGAACCTGAAGTGTTGAGGTTGAATGGGTGAGTGTATTTGTTGCACCCCCTCTCCCCCTCCCCCTCCCCACCTTTCAGAAAATTTCAACCTGCTTAAACTACGTGTACTTGAATATACAAGAAGTGATATGGAGGCAGAGTGTGGGTATTTTAATTAATGCCTCCACAGATTGCTGAGTTATGAAATTTGAAAGTGATAAAAAGTCAGAAATCTTCGCAAAAAAATTGGGAAAACAATCTTTTCTTGCTGCTAAGAATTCACCATATAAATTAGTAAATTTTCACAAAAAGAAAAGATGCAATCAGAAATTCACGCTTTCGAGACCATGAAGAAATATTTGAAAGGGGGTAACAGCATGCACGTAGAATTCATCAAATTGTTAATTGTACTTTCTAAGGGTACTGCTAGAAAACCTGGATGGTGGGGGCGGGGCATAGGAGAATAAACTAGAATTTCACAACAAGACCGTAAAAATATACAGAGTCGTGGCAAGTAACTAGATTTTTTGGTGAATAGTAATTACTGTGAACACTAGTTAGAACATATTGGCTGTGGTGATGGGGGGGGGGGGGGGGGGGGGGAGGGGGTGGATGGGCAACAAAACTTTTGCCAAATTGTATTTATTGATGTCGGAAGTAGAAAATCACAGGGCTGTGATGATGCTGGATTATTTTCTTATGACTGCGGTCTAAATCCACCTAAAGCAAGTCCCTGGGTGAAATCACAGCATACCACTCTGAATTTATTAAGTTTTTTTGCAGGATACTATTTTTTTTAGAAACTACTGTATAGTTATTTATTTATTGTTGTTTAAGGTCACATACTTATGCACAATGGATAATCATGACCGTGACAGTTTTACGGGTGGAGGAAGCCGGAGTACCCGGAGAGAACCACCGAGCAACGACGAGCAGCTGCCAGCTCCCCAACATCGTAACTCCACAATGCAGCACAGGCAGAGTTAGATTGGTTGAAGACATGCGCACCATCGACGTGCAGTACGCCTTAGTAAACGGCGTCATCGTGCCCCCATGTGGACAATCGGGGTTAAATGCCTTGCCCAAGGACACAACGCGGGAGTCCGGACCGATCGCTCAGACAGTCACCCATCCGAGGACAAACCGGGCTCGACGTTGCTTAACTTGGGTGATCTTGACGAAAACCGGTTACCGCAACGCCACCGCGCCCCCAACTACTGTATAAGAACCTGTAAATGTTCACCTCATAGACGGATTGCACCCCAGGGATTTGTGTTGTAACTTTTATTGTTTTGTGAGTTCTGTTCTCAAAAAGTGTGCACAATAATTGTTGTAAAGGTTTGTGATTCAATGGTGATCTGCTCTCTTCAGGATGTATCTCTTCTCCAACTCCATGCTTCTCCAATTCCCTCCTCAGTAAAGTCTCAAAAACAAGCCTTCAGCCTGGACAGACTTTTCGGTCGGATTCAGTAAGGTCTTGCTCACCATAAAAGTGTTGAGGAATTCTATTAGCATCAAACTGTAATTCTTCTTTTCATTGCATGGGTGGGTCACAGTGAAATTGGTGGTGTGTTGACAGTGTGGTTGTGGGTGGAGAGCTGGGGGTTGTTGAGAAATGTGACTGGTGAGAGCGATCTGTATTCCATATTCTAATTCTATATGCATATTCATTCATTGACCAATGTCCTCATGTTTCTTGTGTCAACTTTATTGGGAATATGAGAGGGGGTGGGGGGGGGGGGGTATACTCCTGTGACTGTCATCCATATAATAGTATGGTGAGGACTAATAGTACAGGGTGGAATATTATACTGAAGTTACAAACTGACTTCATAATATTTCAAAGTGCCATATCTTGGATAAATAACCTCAAAATTCCAACATAACTCCAACTATCTACAGCTATGGAAGATGTTAAGAATTTAGTCCAAAACAGTGCATTATGAGAATTAGACTGCAGAGGAATCAAGTATACTTTCCTACCTGATGCGCCATTTCATTCTTCTGTTGTCTTTTTCACACAAGGATTTATTGTCAATCCCAGTCAGCAGTCTCTTTCGGATTTTGCACTGCTTCTCAAAGCTACCAAACTTTCTTGTGCAATGGGTGTTACATGTTCCAAGCAGAACAGTGAGCACACTGTTCCGGTAAACATGGACAGTCCGGCCAGCTGAAAGAAAGGTGGCTAGCTTTGAGAGAGTGGCCTTTTGGAAGTATCAGTCACAAGTATTTAACATTATTTTCCCCACTGTGCAGCCTGAGTTGTGCATGATATTACAAAACAAATAGTTGTTAGTTTGAAAAATGAATAATAGTACAAAATGAAACCTAAATGAATGAATGTGCATATTTATTAAATAAAGAAATTAATTGAATTATATTTTGTCACCTCATGAAATAGGAGACCCACCAGTTCAATATGAAAGAGTTTAGATTCTATTTTCCCGCTCTGACCGACTTAGACCCCGTAAAACTGTCACGGTCACGATTACCTATTGTGTGTGCATAAGTTGTGACATTCAAAACCAATAAATAAATAATTAATTCTAAAGGTGATGGATTCATTACTTAATGCTATGTTGTGATCAGTTTTGTTTATAAATGTTAAATTTAATACCTATTTTTTTCATATTATATCCCGGGCAAATAAACTGCTATGAATATTGCCATGGACATTCTATTATTATTTTTTGGGCACAAATTTACTTTTTTCTAAAGTGTTCAAAATGGTTTTGGGTACGAAATGATTTTGGTGATGGGTACGGAATTACACACACCCAATGACATCCTCTGTATATTTTTTATTCAAATTTACAAAATACAGTACTTGGAGAGTGGATTGTAACAAAATGACCCGTGGGGTGGCATTATCACCCAAAGTATTACTTTCAAATTCTGCACACATGGGCAAAAAATGTAAGCAATGCTTCAGCCAATGGCCCTCCGAGTGTAACCCAGGGATTCGTTCATTGACTGGAACTTTGCTTGTGCTTGTTATGCTTTGCAACAAATTTGCAATTATTGCTTGGGTGGAATCTCCACTCTGCGGGTGATTTAGTGATAATGCACTCTATACGTACTGTAAGTTGTGACTACGTTCGCACTTTAGGTAGCACCTATTTCATATTATAATCCTGCAGTCAAGACTTCTTAACTGGTTGAGTGCTAGAAGCCACTATCAGGGCTTTCAAAAAATGAGAATACCTGAGTAAAAGCTAACACTTTCCTTGCTTATATTTCATATTCAGTCAAACACAAATAGTATTTTGTTTAATAAATTTGTTTTATTACAAATTATTGGAGAGTGCCTGTGGGCACTCTCCAATAATGTGTAATAAAACAAGTTTAGAATAATAAATTCAGATCACCAAAAATAATCTAGCCCTCACTCACATAATCACATGTGAAAACTATCTTGTTATTTGTGCTTTCCGACGTTCGACGTCACATTTTAAAAAAAATGTTGAAGAAACTGAATTCCCAGTGACGTTTGAACGTCAGGATAATTAAAGTCTCAAAGGATTAATACGTCAACATTTGCATGCAGATTAAGCATTCTTGTTAAAAGATGAAAATCGCCAACTGGATGGCCGACTGCAATATAAATTAATGGTTGATGAAGATACGAAGTTAATGTTTTATGAATAAAATTACCTATTCTTCATGTTATGGTTAAAGAATCTTATTGATGGAATGCCTAAGGTTGAAAGATTCTATCACGTGACCATCTCATGATGGATGTTGCCAAATCATGTTTCGAAGATGAAAGACAGACATTAGGGAACACGGTGGCTTAGTGGTTACGGCGTTGAACTTCAGACCGAAAGCTCCACGGTTCAGTCTCCGCCAACTATAACTGCGTCATGTCCTTGAGCAATGCACGTAACTCCGACTGGCCACGTGGGGACACGGTGGCGCTGTGTATTAAGGTGTACTACACGTCGATCGTGCACTTGTCTTCAACCAATGCTAACACTGTTTGAGTGGAATTAGTACGTGGGGAGACTGACAGTTGCTCGGTGGCTCTCTCCGGGTACTCCGGCTTCTTCCACCCGTAAAACTGCCTTCAAACAATGCTAACCCCGCTTGAGTGGAGTTATTACATTGGCGAGTCTGGAAGTTGCTCTCCGCTACTCGGTGGTTCTCTCCTGGTACTCCAGCTTCCTCCACCCGTAAAACTGTCCGACACAAGGTGACATGGGTTGTCCGAAGTGTCGTTAAACCTCAATAAATTAATTAAATAAATAAATAAATAAATAAATAACGACAGAAATCCAACATGTTACATACATTGGATTCCGGTTGCCCGCAGTCTTCGTGTATCTCAACACGCGTACTACATTAATTTTTGAAGTTAACCATTTACTTAACGCACACGATATTAAAATTTATTATTTTAAATATTTTTTTTTTTAAATCTTGCAAAAGATTTCAGCAAAACCATATCGTGTGACCCCTCATTGGAACGAGCCAGATGAGCTCGATCCAATAAGGGATCACATGATATGGTTTTGTTGAAACTTTTGAAAAATATATATTTTCTCAACTATTCCATTTGTACATTACGGGAGCGGGCGTGGCCGATTGGTAGATGAATGGTTAATGGAGTGGTCGATCAATTCCGTTTGTAAATGAAAGACAACCAAACGGAAACGTATTTTTAAAAGTATGAAAAGTATGAAAATGCTCCTTAAATTTTTGTTCAGTCACCCACTTATTCAAGATTTATCTCAGATTTGAAATCAAAACCAGTACGTAGTGTGTTTGGTTCGTTTTTCATCATCATTTAACCCGAACAACATATTTGCAATTTGTCACCTGCGTATAGCTCTAAAATGGTATATTTGAGTTGAAAAGTATTTTATTGGAACACACTCATTTGAATTAATGGTCATAAGTAGTTGCTCGCCGTTGCTCGGTGGTTCTCTCCGGGTACTCCGGCTTCCTCCACCCGTAAAACTGTCACGGTCATGATTAGCCATTATGCACAAATATGTAACCTTAAACACCAATAAATAAATAAATAAATAAATAAATGATCATAAGCTGTGTTCTACGAACAGCCGTCTCCGTAGAAAGCTTGTGAAGAGGTGAAAGCGTCAAAACATTCACAGTTAACCCTTTACCTAACACGAAAAGAAGACACTCGCCAAAAAAAATTCTTGAATAATTACTTTTTTTCATTTTTTGTCTCAAAACATAGGTTATGACCCCTCATTGGAACGAGCTCGACGAGCTCGTTCCAAAGAGGGGTCATAAACTATGTTTTTGAGACAAAAAAAGAAAAAATAATGAAAATTAAGTAGCGATTTTTTTGTGAATAGCGCTGACCCGTTTTTGCCGTTACGTTGGGTAAAGGGTTATACCGTTATTTATATTTAACAATTTTTCTTCTCAACTATCTGTTTTGACAGGGTGTAATGTTATTGCCTTGCTATGAAATAAACACAATCATGGATTACCTTCAGACCGCTCTGCGAAAAGGAACATATAGGCATAATAAGGCATTAAACATAATCTAAATTATCATTGCAAAGTGATGCCTGGTCATGACCGCAGTATTTGGGATGGCAGAAAGCTGCATATCAATTTGGAGTATTCTCCCTTGCACTGTTTTGGGAATTCGTTGTTCTCCGAGTTCAAGAGTGTCCTTGCATGAACTCTAATCTCGACGTTTGACATGAAATGTCGATTCTTATTCCTCACGCCCCTCGACAAAGAGATACAACTGTTCCTCGGATTTCCTGGCCGACGACACACATTCAGTTTCCATAATTATGAGACCATTGTGATGCTTATCACCAAATGCACGGGATGACATCCATTCTTGAAACTTTACGGAGGCAAATTACAGTTAAAACTAGAAGTCCTGTCATGAAATGCGCACAAATAGCACGTCGATCTGCGCGTTAATCTACGCGTTATGACCATAGTAAGGCTATCAAATTTTATGCATATGGCCTGTGCACAAGCAATGTTTCAGCCAATGGACCTCCGGGCAATTAAGCCTAGATAAGCGCACATTTCGTGACAGGACTTCTAGTTTTAACTGTATGCGGACCAAACATGTTCGCTTTGGAAGCATTGGGTAATTTTCACAAATGATTGATTTATTGATTTATTGATGTTTAAGGTCACATACTTATGCACAATGGCTAATCATGACCGTGACAGTTTTACGGGTGGAGGAAGCCGGAGTACCCGGAGAGAACCACCGAGCAACGACGAGCAGCTGCCAGCTCCCCAACATCGTAACTCCGCACAGCAGCACAGGCAGGGTTAGATTGGTTGAAGACGTGCGTACCATCGACGTGCAGTAGGCCTTAGTACACGGCGTCATCGTGCCCCCACGCGGGCAATGGAGATGAAGTGTCTTGCCCAAGGACACAACGCGGTTGCCGCAGGTGGGATTCGAACCGAGGACCTCTCGGCTTGCAGCCTGCACCTCTACCTACTGAGCCACCGCGCTCCCCTCACAAATGATTATGTTTTCAAATATTTCTTGTGAGTGATGCATGAAGCCGTGACCACAAATTCTTCAAATGTAAGAAATAAAAGTAGTTTCGTACACATTAGTTTTCTTTATCAATTCTCTGCTATAATTTTGACGCAACGATTCGTTGCGTAAACATTATACCCGGCAATCAAAGATCATGTATTCATCAATAAACGATGGACTAATTTTAATTATTGTCTTTGGTTTTCCATAAGGCTCAGATGACAGGAATCACAATGTGTCGAAAATGAAATTAGATAACAGAAATCGGTAGTTAGAGTATATTCGCATCGTAAAACATGTCAGAATTACGTTTACCACTTCAGCTGTTTTATAAGTTAATAATTTTAAAACAGGGCTGTTATTATCCTAGATGAGTGTGTGTACAATAGAATACTTTATTGCACTACCAATATACATGATCTTGTATGGCACAGATGCTGTTTAAACATGTGAAAATACAAAATACTGCTCATCTAACATCTAATCTAGGAATAATACAAATATTTTCATATAGATCAAACAAACAAAAATATTTCCCTAGCCACCCAACCCCACCCCACCCTACTCATCCTACACAAACGACAGAGAGCAACATAATAAATATATTTATTATGATCAGAAAATATATTCATAATGCTACCCTCAGTCACCCGAACCACCTTAAATTTTTTATAAATTTTTTCTCCACACGCTTCTCCCATTTTCTTGTGTTTATATATATATATAAATCTCATATATATAAACAAGTCGTTGAAAGCAGAATATATATGCCATGAATAATAACCAAAGTTTTAAATGGTTGATGACATCAAAGGCCCAAGCGAAGACATGGTAATACTGTACACATTGTCGCTGGTATTTCGTAATGTTGTGTGAATTTCTCATAATCAGAGAGGGCGGGCGGGAGAGGGGTTCCAATGCCTGAAATAACGGTACCTAAACAGAAAATGTTTAGGCTTTAATGAATTGCCGTTAAATGTTTCGCCCGAGGGTAATATCTGTAATATATACACCAAGAGCAGATATCACATCTGAATCCGAATCTGTGAACAAAAGCTGTATCTTATCAAGTGGCTGTAGGTGTTGAAAGCTAGGATATTTGTTACAGGCAACTGTGTGAAGTTGGTCCCGCTGTCCAGAAAACTGCACAGGAGAGTAGGGCATGCGCCTCATCCTCAATTTCATTGACATTACACTGTTTGCAATATCTTTTGTCACGAGGGAGTGGCTCCGGTTTGCGATATCGGCCTCTCTCTATTTCCAACTGATGAGATCATATCCGAAATCGTGTTAAGAATTTTCTTTGTTCTGCGGGAAGGAAATCAATATACTTTTCCCTGACAAAGTTTTGCTTCACTGAACAGTAAAAGTTTAGTTTCGTACTCTTCTTGCCTTTATTATCACTATGCCACGTTTGGCTGTGCATATCGCACAATCTTTATGTATGTGATGTGAAAATCTCACTGCAGGGTGAAATATTTCAGCTCGACATTAGGTTAGCCGAACGTCTTACACAAATATCTTACCACGAAGTTGAGACGTCCTCATCGCACACCCGAAACCCATTGTGGATATTTTCCCCACCCAAATTGCAACATGACATCATTTGGGTTGAAGGATTGGTCATTTACCACCTGATCTACCTGAAGGCGGGTTGGCCGTTAACAAAATCCAACAACATTTTCTGAAAGGGAAACAAAAGTTTACTTGCACCAAATCGTCGCCTGAGTGCTAGAATGTTCTATGTCCCATCACATGGGAAACGAACGGCACTTTGCATAAACTTGGCATTAAGACGTTGAAGCGATGAGAAAAATACCGAGATGCACCATGACAGTTCTCATGACGTTGATGTTCACGACAGTTCTCATGACGTTGATGTTCACGACAGTTCTCACGACGCTGATCTTCACGACAGTTCTCATGATGTTGTTGTTCACGACAGTTCGCATGACGTTGATGTTCACATGACGTGACGCTGCATTACATTGATGGGTAAGATCATTGGCGTAGCCACGGGGTGGGAGGGGGCTGGGGAGGCCTTGACCCCCTAAAATTTGGTTACCACCCTCCCCCCCTAAAAACATTACCCCAATGCAACTTTCACATAACATATTAGAATTGGCCAATAGATTTGGGAATTACTTTATCAATAAAGTGGAACTGATAAACAAAAGCATTGAACTACAACTAAACCAACCTTTGATGATTAGTTTATCGGCAGCACATGGTCAGAGTTCACTGCAGTAAATGAGCTCGAAGTAAAAAAGTTAATGTTGATGAGTCCTAACAAGACAAATGACCTAGATCCCATTCCTGCATCACTGGTTAAAACAGCGGTTGATTGTCTATCACCTTCCATTACAAACATTATTCAATCATTGCTCCAGGAATGTTGTGTACCAATGGAGCTGAAAATAGCCTTGGTTTCAACATTAATCAAGAAACCGTCTCTTGATCCAGACATCCTGAAAAATTGTCGTCCATTTTCCAATCTACCCTTTATATCTAAAATTTTGGAAAAGGTGGCTGCCAAACAACTTATGTAATATCTCTCAACAAATTGCCTATTAGAACCATATCAATCGGCCTATCAGACTAATCATAGTACGGAAACTGCTCTTTTAAAGGTCTGTAATGATATAATATGTTCATAAGGTGAACGTAGATCTGTCCTTCTGGTCTTAGTGGATCTTTCCGCTGCCTTCGATACCGTTGATCATTTCCTTCTCTTATCCACAATGCAACAGCTTGGAATCAACAGAAAAGTTCTTGCCTGGTTCCAATCTTATCTCTCATTACATGAACAACAAGTAACCATTTCTAAAACGAACTCTGACAGTAAACTATTAACGTGTGGAGGTCTTGGGCCGATATTGTTTACACTTTATACAGCGTCATTGGGAAAGTTGCTGAGGCAGATCGTTGTTCCTTACCATTTGTATGCTGATGACACTCAGTTGTATTTGTCATTTGACCCTTCAATTGGATCTGTCCCTATTGCTTCAGTTTCGACAATGGAAGACTGTGAAAGGTACTAGTCATATCGCGTTCAAAGAGTCCATCAAATTTGCGAATCAAGTCACTTGTTATCGGAAATTCTACACAAAATGTATCAAACAGTGCTCGTAACATTGGTGTGATATTTGACTCTCATCTGTCAATGGTGGAACGTGTCAATACTAATTGCAAGCGGCGTTTCATGCAAATTGGGAACCTGAGCTCTCTTCGTCGTTACCTCTCCCCTAAGTCATTGGAAACTACAGTTCATGCTTTTATTTCATCCCACTTGGATTTTTCCAACTCATTTCTTATTGGGTTGCCACAGTCATATATTTCAAAACTGCAAAGTATTCAAAATACAGCTGCACTTATCACCACAGGCTTTAAACGCTATGATTATATAACACCGCCACTAAAAAATTTCAGTGGCTCCCATAATTCATCGTCCATAATTTTGGTTTTGGTATTTAAATGCATTCATGGCTCGGCACCAAAGTACTAACAAGACCTTCTGGTAATTAAAAAACCTGAAAGGAACTTGCGCTCCTTCACACAAATGCCCTTCTCTAGGTCCACTTTTGTGAGTAACAGAGCTTTCTCTTTCGCTGGACATGCACATTGGAATAATTTACCAGTTCAGGTTCAGGCATCGAAAGATCTCAACCAATTCAAAAAAATTAAAATCGCACCTTTTTAGACAGGCTTTTGACAGTATGTAACCTACTGACCTTCACACATTTCTCAGTCTGAAATGTGCAGAGCTCATTGTTTATTTAACTGTACAGCGTTTTAGAGCACTTTGTGATTTTTCGCTTTATAAAATTTCCTTATTATTATTATAGAGCTTTAAAATGACCTCAAATATAGGGCTACATAGGCTATAAATGCCTCAGATTCGCTAATAGAGCCCACTATTTTGCAACATTTTGTTGGAGGGGAGACCTGGTCCTAGATAAGACCATCCGGTTACACCATGGAGAGAAGTGGCGGCGGGTGTAACGACCAGAGGGTCCTAGTTAAGACTAGCGAAGGCCCTCGAAACCCCCACCCCCTCAACGGCCTTTCAAATGTCATGGTTGCCCCACGCCCCCCCCCCCCCCCAAAAAAAAAAAAACATTAGCTGGGGCACCCCCTGTTATATAATCCTCGCTACGCGCCTGGTTGAGGTATATACACCTGGAACTAAATTAAGCACACCCTGAAATGCTTCATGACAGTGAAGTTGCTGTTAATGATTATTCACGTGAAGCATGCTACCAACGAATGTCATAAAAAACACTATCATCACATGCAATATCTGGGTATAAAACAATGTCACTTCATTTATCAGTATATGTTGACATGGCAACGAGGAGACTGTCAGAGTCACTAAGATGGCAAATTGTTGGCATGCATGCAACATGCATGCCTTTCAAAGTTATTGAAAGGCTATATAACGTGGCTATAGTCATTCTGTCATCAGCAGGCTTGTCCGAAAAAATCAACAAACTAACGATGTTAAGGACCGACCAAGGGCTGGACAACCATGAAAGACCTTTTCTTGGGAAGATCGGAGTCTGGCACGCCTCGTTAGGCGTGAACCCTTTGCTTCAAGTGAGGTTTTGAAACTGCTTCGGCTCCACAAGAGGCGTTTGAGCAACAGAACTGTCCGAAACCGTCTCCAAGCACTGGGTATGAGGTCCAGAAGGGTCACCAAGCGTCCAGTTCTGTCCGATCAGCATCAAGGCGGCGTTTGGAGTGGTGTATGGCACAACCACATTGGAATCTCAGGACATTGAGGAGAGTCCATTGGTCAGACGAGAGAGGGTTCCTGCTTCACGTCTCAGATGGTCGCATGAGTGTGTAGAGGCATAGAAAAACTGCTTACGTGCCCAGGAACATCACACCTACTGTTCCTTATGGCAGAGGATCAGTAATGATCTGGGGATGCATCTCTCATGATTGTAACTTGATATGGTGACAGTACGTGGCAATCTCTGTGGCCATCAGTACATCCGGGATATTCTCAATCCGGCTGTCGTGCCTCATTTTGACAACCACCCGTTGACTACATGTCCTGTATTCATGGATAACAATGGAAGTCCACATCGTTCCCATGCTGTGAGAGCATTCCTTCAGACCAACGCTATTACAATACTACCTTGGCCTGCAGTGAGCCCCGATTTGAATCCCTTAGAAGACATTTGGGACTTTCTTGCACGTCGTGTGCAAGTAAGGGAACCGCCAGTACAGAATTTGGTCGATTTGGAAGCTGCATTGCATAAGGAGTGACAGCAGTTGCCACTGGACCGTATCGGAAGGCTCATTGGTAGCATTAGGGGGAGGAGGGTTCAGGTTGTCAACCGGGCACGTGCGCATACACTCGCTACTGACGTTAGACACTGCTATTGTGTTCAGGAGATCACAAGTTGCATATTTTGTGGGTCCCCGAATCGAAAGACCTTGATCGCTCTCTCTAGTTGTCTTTCCTCTGTTTCCGCTGCCGTTGAGGTATAAGATCTGGTGGGCCGTAAGAGGGTCGTCATGCTGGGTGCTGCTGAATCTGGGATGTATTTTCTCCGGCGCTAATACTCCGTTTTGGCAGGTATGTCGCGTGGTCAGCGGGCTTGCAGTGAGAGATTCCCTCTTATCTCGCCGCGGATACCCGGGATAAGCATTCTACTCATAGTAGACACAGTCCACACACGTAGTTGCCACAGTCGCAGGTCTTTTTTGGCGATATAGGCTTGTATGCCTGTGAGTTTGCGGAGCGCAGTATTCTTGACGTTTATACTATCTGTCGCCACTCGAACAGCTTTTCGTCTTCGCCCAGAAGACGAAAACATGCTGAGGAGGTTCATACAGGCATAGGCTAGCATACTCACCCTCAGGTGGGTGTACTGGTGTTGTCTTTTATCGAAGTAAGTTAACACGTGGCATTTCCGGGGCTTCAACAAGGTGCCTTTCGGCGAGCGTCTCCCCCCAAGAGAATGCATTTCCCCCAGGTCTGTGACCAGGCGGCGTGAGAGGCGTTTTGTGTGAACTTCCCAATGATGATGCAGCACGGGTCTCTGTCTTTGGGAAGCCATACTTAATTCTGCTGTTCGAGCGATGTTTGTTTCTCCGACCTCTTGCTAAGCTAGGATGGTGGACTCGGACTCCCGGACCATGCAGGGATAACTAGGTGGAAACTTGTGTTGAACCCCCACTTTGTGCGTATTTGGGCGAAGGCGGTACCCATATCTTTGGGCTAGGAGACATTGATAGCCAAAGCAATAGAAGTAGTGCTGTGCCTTGCGAAGGCCCTGGAAGCTTCCGGGGTAGCGCTCCTTCATGTCGATGTTGATGATGCCATTGACGTGGTACCATTCTGCGCTCCAGCGGCCACCTGGGCCATGTTCCGAACAGGTCTTCAAGATGCCATCCAGGAAGGAGGCTGTGGTCGGCCTCCAGCTGTTCCTTTCTCTGGACATGACTGCTGCGGTATGATTTATCTCGAACACAGTTTGCTGACGTTTCGTCTACTGTATGAGTACAGGTTTCGATTAACACGTCGTACTGTTCTTGTGTTCTGTAGATCCGGCCATCTTGGAACACCAACTGGTCGACATTGAGTGGCCTGTGTCCATTCAAGAGCCACGACGCGATTGATGTATTTCGGGTGGCGCACATTATGGTGTGCAAATGTCGCCCTCATAGACCTGGACCTGCTTAGTCTGCGGGAATTTGAGCTCTTTGGACCAGGCAAGACCGTTGTGGACGATATCCTCACCAGCAATGTCTTCCAAGATGATGGCCAGCTTGAGGATCTTTCAAATCCCGCCACGTCAGTTGTTCATTTTCTGGTGTCTGATCTGGTGAGACTTTGCCCATTGTGGGCGCTCTCAACCACACTCTGTGCAACGCAGTTCAAATCGCCAACCTTCAGATCCTATAAACCACAGCGATGACAGGGTAGGCATTTTGTTAATACTGGCCTTTTTCCAAGTCGATCTCAATCAGTGCGCCTGGCTTCGTATCCGAGTAATTTCGACAACACACTTGCTTTTCCTTCGCTGACTAAACTGTGTCCTTGTATTGATACGTACTGTTGTCATTACTTTTCGTTTGGTACTATTTACTGCTGCTGTTCTGACAATACTACTTCTCCTAATGCCACTCTTAACACTTTCACCATTAGGGTGGGGGAGTTCTAATTATATAGTAAAATATACAGGTATACAGTTTAGTTTGGGACGAATGCAATGAAAACGGGTAAAACGGCATCCCCGCATCTATAACTGATACAGAAAGTATTACTTGTTGTAGTCTCTCATTGCACCACATTGGGGTTAGCGAATAGGGGTGGGAGCGCGGTGGCTCCTGTAGGTAGAGGTGCAGGCTGCAAGCCGAGAGGTCCTCGGTTCGAATCCCACCTGCGGCAACCGTGTTGTGTCCTTGGGCAAGACACTTCATCTCCATTGCCCGCGTGGGGGCACGATGACGCCGTGTACTAAGGCGTACTGCACGTCGATGGTACGCATGTCTTCAACCAATCTAACCCTGCCTGTGCTGCAGTGTGGAGTTACGATGTTGGGGAGCTGGCAGCTGCTCGTCGTTGCTCGGTGGTTCTCTCCGGGTACTCCGGCTTCCTCCACCCGTAAAACTGTCACGGTCATGATTAGCCACTGTGCATAAATATGTGACCTTAAACATCAATAAATAAATAAATAGTGAATAGGGACACCAATCAATTGTGCGGAAAGGCAGGTCCCGTAGAATAGGTAAGAATAGGCCTAGTATTCTACCATTAAATTCGACAGAAAGAGTCAGCTCGATTAATGCATAATACTATGTTCTTTTTATCATGATCCTCAAATAGCTCCTCAATGTTGCTGTAGTTTACTCATCAAATCGGATTCGCAGGAATATTATAATCCCCGATGGGTACGGGTGTGGGATGGGAAAATCTCACCCGAGGGCAAGATATGTGGTCCAGACACTCGGCTTGCCGAGTGTCTGGACCAAATATCTTGTCCCAAGGGTGAGATTTTCTCATCCCACACCCATACCCATCAGGGATTATCTTTCTTCCCCACCATACAGCGGTAACGTTAGCCAGAGGTAATCGACGGTCACGCGCTGATATAAGCAACTCATTGGGTATTCGTGGTTTTGAAAAACTAATGACACCATCGGAAAGAGCATGCAAAAGTTACGTATATACCAAAGGTTTTTACCAAGAAATCAATTAGGAACGGTGGCATCTGGGGGTTTAAAGAGTTTTAGAGTATCAAACTTTGAGCACACGGCATTCTGATGACGTCAATATGAATTAGTTGGTAGCAAAATACGATATGCATAACGTCATAATAACGTTATAAATGTATAACGTCACGTGGGTGGGGTGGGATACATCTGTCTCTCCCTGCTATCTCACCCTGGACAGACGTATGTTACACATGCAGTGGGGGTAGAAAACGAGCATCTCGGCTTTATATTTACACCCACACCCTCCCTGTCACAAACGAGGCTCGTGTGATGTCATTGACGCACGTACGTCTTCACGGTGACAATTTTACAAATGCGAAGTAAGGATTTCGATGCTTTTGCCCTAAGCTTAACATACTAGACAAACATTCCAAAATACTATTAGTTACCCAGTTTGTTGGTGGTCTAATATGGTAAAAATGGTGTCAGTTAATTTCATATTGTACGAGAGCGAACAAAACTGTGTAACGAATATATCTTACCGACTGCCGCATCGATGCACAGAACTAATAACAACAGCGATCAAAATTAAATGACAGAATTCTCACAATGTGTTTACGTGTCGTTGCCTTTTTACAATTTAAGGGAGAGTGCCTACAGGCACTCTCCCATACATTGTAACAAGGCAAATTCATACATACCAAACAGTTTCATTTCGAAGGTAACATGACACACATCCACAGAATATGAAGCCTTTTAAGTTGCCTAACCTGCACTTCAGACCAAATATGGGCTTCCAACACTCAATCTTTCAACTTGAAGCGTTCATCGGCTACCGCCATTTTGAATAATCAATGAACAAAGGGGAGATTATCCATAGCTTTCAGCGTATATTGATTTTAACAGGCAGTATATAATTTTATATGCAGTCTGCATGTGACGTCTTTGAACCAATGAAATTCCCAGATATTTGTAGGAGGTAAGATATATGTCTGGTATACAGGCCATGTGTCATATTCATTTTCTAAATATCCACAGGCATATAATAAACAAGTTATCAAAACAGTATATCAGGGTTGGCATATTCCGTCTCGTTGACAAGAACAGATCAGTCAGAGGAAACACGACCTCGAAGGTTGAGGCGTATAAAGTGTAAGGGCACAAGGTTTTGGGGATACCATGGTTCGGCCCAGTGGTAGAAGTTACCATCCTATATCGGTAAATCGGTCACGATTAGCCATTGTGCATAAGTATGTGACCTTAAACACCAATAAATAAATATCGGTAAATATACCATGAGACACTAAAGTCTCACGTTTAGATAAGCATGCCATCTTTTAGTCACTGCCCCGCCCATTTTTCTACCCCAATCATCTTCCAACCCGAAGACTAGCCTTCGGGTTGGAAGATGGTTGGAGTAAAAGAAAGGGACCGAAGCGTCCGAAGATGGGATTCTTTGGCCAAATGTTGTTTGGATTTGCATTTAATGTATACTAAAAGTTTGCTAAGCACCAAGTATATCCAACTACATGTTTTACGTTTTAGTTGAAATATTGCAATGAAAAGTGTATATATATTTTTTTTAATTACATCTTTAATGATTTTAGTACAGAAATTTAGATTTTGTTAGTGTTTGACATTATTTTTTAGCTTTTGAATACGATAACCATGGAAAATGAATATTATTGGAAAAAGAGGACATTTTTCAAGTTGCCAAAAAGTTAACGGAGCGAACTGGTGTGGGTTCAATATCGAGTATGAGACCCATTACTGTTAATTACAGCTTGACAACGCCTTCCCATGCCTCCAATCAGGTTCCTGGAGGTCCTTTGTGGGATGTTGTTCCATTCTTGGACCAGCATGGCATCAAGCTCCTGGATACTTCTTGGCTGGACTGGACGGGCTGGGCTGAAATTGCAAGCTGCATCTCATTCCGGACACGGACATGTTCGATTGGATTGAGGTCAGGGGATCTTGATGGCCAGTCCATACGCTCAATCTCCTCCCTCTGTCGGTACTCACCGACAGCATGGACAACCTGAGGACGGGCATTATCGTCCATCAGAATGAATCTATCACCCACTGCACCTGCATACAACCTGACGTGGACATCCAGGATCTCATCAATATACCGCTGTGCAGTCAATGTACCACGTTCAAGGACACAGAGCTCTGTACGTCCATCCCTGCTGATGCCGCCCAGACCATGATTGACCCTCCACCATAACGATCATGTTCAGCAATGTTGGTTGCATGGAATCGCTCTCCTTGTCTTCTCCATACCCCCAGAACGCCTATCTGTGTGGTCTAGGCAGTACCTTGACTCATCTGTAAAAAGGACAGGTCGCCAATCTTCTCTGGTCCATCCAACGTGGTCTATGGCACATTCATATCGTGCCTGGCGGTGGTTCTGGGGCAGCGGAATGCGAATACATGGTCTTCTGGATCGCAGACCACCTTCGTGCAACCTTACCCGGATAGTCTGCGTCGAAACATTTACCCCGGATGCATTCTGAAGGTCACAACGAAGCTGGGTTGCTGTGGCAAAGCGGTTCCTACGGACCTGAATGATCAAAAACCGGCCTTCCGCTGCAGATGTTGCCCTGTCTCTGCCACCACCATGCCGTCTTACTGGTGTGCCATACTGCTGAAATCTTGCCCAGGGTCTGGTGATCATCGTATGGTGCATACCAAGGGCTTCACCAACCTGACAATGGGTAACCCCTTTGCTCCACCATCCCTACAGCCCGCCACATTTCTGCTTCAGACAAATGTCTTCTTACATTTGCCATATTCAGTCATTAAATCACAAGGGTTTGTGTTGAAATGAAGAATGACTATCCTACACATGTCATGTACGTGTAGACAGAACACATAATGAAAATCATATATGCTTTCACGAAAAGTCTACCTGTCAAGAGACCTAATGTAAACACTGGGGACCATCTCAATACATTCCTCAATCATACCCCCCCCCCCCCCAAAAAAAAAATATCGCAAATATGTCACAAGCAAATTTCACAATGATGTATGTGTCAAATGCTTTGAGTAGTATATTATAGGAATGTCTGCTTATTGTCACGTTTGTATGCGCCCATTTTAACTCATTGTGCAACCGAGACGCATCTTTGTGAAAAAATGTGGAGGGGCACATATCCCTTTGTTCGCCCGCCTCTGCCCGTAGGTGTCGTGTTCTGGCTGAAGTGGAATCATCAACACTATAGAACATGATGACCCAGGTCCATTGACTGTTGTAAGAATTTGTATAAATAAAGCGTTGAACAATTTTATGAGATGCGCCGTTTCAAATGGGATGTTTTTGCAAAATGCCTGGTGTAATGTAAAGTGCACAGTGTTCATGCTACACCAAATCTGGAGGGTGTGACATTTTTAGCCATTTTGAATATTTTATTCATTTATTGAGGTTTAACGACACTTTCGACAGCCAGAGTCACCTCGTTTCGGAGTTGTTCTACAGATGGAGGAAGCCGGAGAACCCAGAGAGAACCACCGATCAACGGCGAGCAACTTTCAGACTCCCCAACTCCACACCATCAGGGTTAGCATTGTTGAAGACAAGTGCACCATTGATGTGCAGTACGTCTTAGTATACAGCGCCACCCCCACCCCCCCCCCCCCCCCCCGTGGGCAATCGGGATGAAGTGCCTTGCCCAAGGCCACAACGCAGTTAACCCTGGCGGGGATCGAAACGTAGACCTTTCAGTTCAATGTCCACTTTCGTAACCACTGCACTCTTTTGTCTGAATATTTTAGTGACAAACAAAATACTTTGGTATCAAAACGCTAATCTGAGGGAGGGGGTGTACTTCGCTATCTGATCCAAATAAATTGACCGAGGTTTGAAGAAAGAACTGGCAATAATTTCAAGATTGAACGGACAATTGGTCACGGAAATATCCGACAGAAAACGAAAGTTCTGACGAAAATCATCGGTAGTCGAGCAGGGCAGTCGCCTCAGTTAAATCTATGTCACTGATTTAGTTAACAGTCTGGACGATTTCGGTACATCACCTGTTGGTGCACTTACATAATATCAGATTAATCTACTTATTACTGTTAATCCACTGGGCCTAGCGGGTCGCGAGTTTTTACAAAAAAGGTAGTATTTAACTGGATAAATACTTTATACCGTCGCGAGTCACTCGCGACGGTATAAAGTATTTATCTAATTAAATGCAGCCTTTTGTAAAGTTGACAGCCTACAATGTTTTATTGAAGAAAAACATTGCCTTATTACCACTCACTGACAATCAAGGTTAAAAGTTGGTCCAATATTTATTTATTTATTGGTGTTTAAGGTCACATATTTCTGCACAATGGCTAATCATGACCATGACAGTTTTACGGGTGGAGGAAGCCGGAGTACCCGGAGAGAACCACCGAGCAACGGCGAGCAACTGTCAGCTCCCCAACATACTGACTCCACACAAGCAGGGTTAGCATTGGTTGAAGACAGGTGCACCATCGACGTGCAGTACGCCTTAGTAGGGCCTACATAGCGTCACCTTGCCCCCACATGGGCAATGGGGGTGAAGTGTTTTGCCCAAGGACACAACGCGGTTGCCGCAGGTGGAATTCAAACCGAGGGAAAGTTTGTCCAAACACAATTTCCTACGTCTTATTGACAAAACAAGTAATAACATATTTTTTTTTTGTTACGTGATCGATCGCTATTGGGGTTTAACGACACTTCTGGCAGCCAGGTTTCACCTCGTGTCGGACAGTTTCACGGGTGGAGAAAGCCGTAGTACCAGGAAAGAACCACCTCGCAACGGCAATCAACTGTCAAGACTCCCAGACTTATTAACTTCCCACAAGCAGGATAAGCATTGGTTGAAAACAAGTGCACCACCGACGTGCAGTACGCCTTAGTACACAACGCCATCGTGCTCCCCCCCCCCCCCCCACATGGGCAATTGGGATGAAGTGGCTTGCCCAAGGACACAGGTGGGATTCGAACCGAGGACCTCTCGGCTTGCAGCCTGCATCTCTGACTAGTACATCACCGCGCTCCCCGTGATCTTCACTGCCACAATATCTTTCATTCACACGTGGCTAGAGGTTTCCGATTGGGGCGGGGGGGGGGGGGGGGGGGGGAGTGTATGTAGTGAACTTCCAACTTGGATGGAGGGACCGAGCGAAACCCCCTTCCCTCCCTACCTCTAGTTGGAAATACACTGCCGAGAACACGTTTGAAATTGAAGCCATGGAAGGTGGCATAAAATTGATTCTAATAACTGAAATGCCAACACATTTATGATAGAATTATCAGGTTATTATTATTTGGTATTATTCTAGAAACTGAATATGTGCTAAACAAATGCTCAAGCTGAGAACTATGAGCAATTCACACTGTCCTAACATTAAATCAGATCTTATGCAGGAATGATCAATGTTCGATGTTTCATCATCATTTTGTAACTGTGAATGATGGAATTAACTCAGGATAACGATTTTACATGTTGCGATTTTCTTGAAGTGCATTTCGAGGATTTTTTTATTGCAATAAGTAAACGTACTATAGAAATCCCGTACCGATTGACATCACACATACATATGAAGCTCGATATTGCGTACACTGTAATTGTAAATATTAACAGTAGGAATTTTTGCCGAATTGAAATCGAGTTGGAATTTTGGGAAGTAAAGGAGACATCAGCATCACCAAAGCAACTCTAAAATCCAGATAGATAGAATTTCCAACTACTCATGACTTGCCCTCCGAATTTCCAACTATAGGAAGTTTTGGCCAGGATTGGGGGGGGGGGGGGGGGCACGGCACCCAAATCACACACCCACTGTCGCCACGTTCCTACGTTCACAAGTGAAAGGAATTTTCTGGCACACAAATTTTATTCTGCAAAGATGTTTTGGTGTTAAATCAAAATTGTAGTGCAGTTGGTTAAATTGTCACCCGGCAGCGTGAACTGTGACAATGCGATTGAACAGCAACGTCTGGAAAGTGTACTGGGTTGGGGCCAGGGAGTTTCGGAGTTGCTCTAAAGTCTAGAGCGTTTTATAGCCGAGCCTTTTGAAAAAAATAAAACACAGCAGACATGTCTTAAAACAACATTTTTATTTGATTATCTGTCAACAGAAAATATCACATATGAATAAGTGTAATGTTAGATCAAACCATTATACAATAACCGGAATGAAGTTAATACACAACCATAGAAGGGGGAGATGAATGTCGGAAATCACTGAATTCTTTATTTAGCCAGTTAAATTCAACATGGGCACTATTATCTTGTTTAAGCCGATTACATCTACTGTAACCGTTTCCTTTTTACATTTTCCTCTAAATTCTGAACAGATGACAGAGATTTATACAGTTAAAACTAGAAGTCCTGTCATGAACTGTGCGCTTATCTAGGCTTAATTGCGCGTAGGAATTGCGCGCAATTGCCATACCGATTGGCATCCAAAGCACGGCAGGTTCTCCTCGTTACTCAGAGCAAACACATGCAATGTTTCTGCCAATGGACCTCCGGGTTACCCGGAGGTCCAGTGGCTGAAACATTGCTTGTGCACAGACCATATGTACAGAATCTGATAGCCCTACTATGGTCATAACGCGTAGATTGAAGCACAGATCGACGTGCTATTTGTGCGCATTTCATGACAGGACTTCTAGTGGGAAGTGGGAGGAGGGCAATAACCGGAGGATCCTAGTTAGGACTAGGCGCCTCCCCAGAGACAATTTTGTAAAATTTAGGTCTCTAAGAGCGAAGTTGAGGCATTTGTAGCGTATGTAGCCTCTATATTGGAAATCATTTTGATGCTCTATGTTGTATGGAACTTCCATCTGGGGGGCAGCGGAAGGTTTAAGGGGGTGGGGGCAAGCCCCCCCCCCCCCCCCGTAGCGACGTCACTGGCTCCACAGTAGTCTATGTTGCATTTGTTGAATATATCGTGGAAAATTCGGCATTAACAAAACCACTATATCGTGGCAAAGACTCAACAGAGCTTTGCATTTTTTTCTTTCTTTATCTGGTGTAAGATTTAGAACTAAGGCTGCGTTCAGCAATGATAATTAAACCAACCCCAGGCTGCAAATATAAAGAAATGGACTCCAAATCTAATTGTAGACAAATACCTCGACATTACACAGTAGACATGTCACTAAACCCAGTCTGTTATTAATTGTAAATGGGGAAACAATCACTCAATCGGCAGAAACAAGATAAAAGTTAAAACCACCACGTCTAAACTGACTTCGTCAAAATCAATATCAGTGACACAATAGGAGTTAGCCTTTCGACAGCAACCTATATAAACCATCTTCACGTCATCCCAACGTGAATAGCTTCCACCGAGATCAAATCTCTTTCAAACTTGTTGTTCTTGAATCGAGTCAAGGCCGTGGTTAAGTAGCCAAGGCTCGATCTGATAATAAATTGCAAATTAAATTGATTAATAACTTCTCAGCATTTTGTGTCTTCTAAAGTGGGCGGCCCGGCCCAGGTATCATCAATAAATAACAACAGCTTTTGACTTTCAAACCTTTTTTTTAACCCTTTACCTAACCTGAAAAGCAGACGACACTTGCAAAAATAATTCTTGAATAACTAATTTTTTTCATTTTTTGTCTCAAAAACATAGGTTATGACCCCTCGTTGGAAGGAGCTCGACGAGCTCGTTCCAACGAGGGGTCATAACCCATGTTTTTGAGACAAAAAATGAAAAAAATAATGAAAATTAATTGGCGATTTTTGAGAATAGCGCTGGCCGGGTTTGGCCGTTACGTTAGGTAAAGGGTTAACTGAGAAACTATCAGTGATACTTGGTCGAGGGATTAATAAACTTGTTGGTACAACCATGGCTTAAAGCTTCGCTCACGGTTTGATATACCCAGATCTTGAAAGGGACAAAGTTCCAAAATTAACACTGATTTTATCATTGCTTGTTCTCTGAGTGTCCACTCTTGAACAGTTGTATTTTGCTTTGCTAGAAGATTCTTCCATACCAGACAGAAAAGGTTTAAATTAGCTTCAAACTAATTTATGAACAAACCTAATTATTGGGATATAAAAAATATGAAAAATTATTGTTTTAGTCACTGGCGGTTTTCGAGTCGACTTTAGTCAGTGTTGAAACATTTTTTGATACTGGTAACCAGGACACAAGATATTCTGGTCTGGAAGTAATTTGAGGCATTTGCTCATTTCGTCGTCCAAGAACAAGGCGATATGGCCAATTTGAAAAGGAACACATTTCGCAGAATACAGTATAGGAACAACTGAGGTATAATAATAAACAGTACTGATCATGTGCTCATTGTTACTGTTTGCACGAGTCAATAAGGGAGAACCTGTAACAACGAGAATACGACGTATTCGCGCCCTTGCCGGACGGACGTACTGACGAGAGTCCATAGTGGCCGTCAGTCCATTTCCCTCTCAGTAAGACAATTTGATCAGTTTATTCACAAACACAGTAAACCATTCGGTGGGTCTTTCGGTTCGGTAGAACAGAGTGTCAGATGAACGTTATTCATTAGTAACCCTGATTTATGTTTTCTTCTGTCTGAATAGGCTTATTAGCCCTTTCACTGCCACGCCCACTTTAGCCATATATGGAGGACCTCTATGTACGTCTTTATGCGAGGAAGATTAATAAAAATTATGACGTACCTGAAACTCTATCATCTGATTAATTGTTGAAAAGGGCTCTTTGAGCCCTTTTCAACAATAAATCAGATGGTAGGTTTGATCTGCGCATACCAGAACGTACAGTAAACCAAAATAAAATAGATAACAATAGTCGCTTTCGGCATTGAAAGTGTTAACTGATCCCCTAAAACCCCAAAGAATGATCGAAGATAAGTTAGTCTGAATCAAATGCAGCTCTTGTGATGATCTGTTTTGATGTATTTGTGACCTTTAGGATGGTTGTCGTGTCCTCATTTTAGTTTAAAAAAATAAAATATTTTTTTCAATACCTACACAACTCCAACTTATAAAGCTTGTATTGAGTACCACGGAATAAATTCAACAGTTCATAGAAATTTTAATGTTTTATGAAATTAACTAACATTTTCATAGGAATACGATCTGGTTACTTCCATTTAATCGTTCACTTTGAATCAGTTAACCCACCACACAGAGACACTGTTTCCATAAAATGGAATGAATTGGAACAATTGAGCGAATTCAGAAGAAAAGGGTACGAGAGTTTATAATTTTCGAATAGCGCCCCAGCGCAAGTGTGTAATTCTCTCCTCTTTACCGTGACTGAATTATTAAGTACCAAACCACATATGCTGAAAACAGAAATATAAACTTTGATCTTGATAATCAGTGAAAAAAATGTATTGCATTTTTATAGATTACAAGTTTGTCGAGGATCGGATCACAAAGTAAGAACTATAACACCGTTTTTATCCTACCTAAGATCATCAGCTCACACAAAAAGACCGTACACAAAACACTTTTCTGAAAAAAATGACGGACACGTGTTATAAAAGTGATTGAAAACATTGCCGACCAGCAGCAGAAGCGTACATATATCTGCGAACTGGATTGTTGTCGAGGATGATGGTACATGTAGGAATGTTGGACGATGGGATATGCCAAACAGTAACACTTTAGGAACAGCAACATTAGTTTAAATGGTAGATGATCCATTTCATTCGCCAGTCTGGTACATGAGACCAAATCCTATCAGCATTCTAAACTTGTCCTGGCTGAAGGAGGGTGGGGTCGTGTGTAACAGTAAATACTATCCTCCTGGAAATAGTATCCGGAGCATCATATCCTGAGGATAAAATTTCCTTGGAAATATGATACCCCAGATACTATCCTCAGTTCCAGGAGAGAGAATCTACTCTTACACGTGGGCATTTCTAAGAGGCATAGTGCTGGCCGCGAAAGCAGCCTCTTTCTCGATAAGATTGTTATGCGGTTACACTTTACAGTAGTGGAATGAAATATTGCGAAATCTAGACTGAATCGGGGAGAAGAAACGGAATGGATGCAAGGTTTTCGCATTTTCTGTTGGGCAGGGAGAATTCACTAGTGTTGTGGGTAGGAAAGCGGACAGAGAATAATTTCTATCGGATCGAGACTCGGTCGTGATCTGGTCGAAACTATCTTCCACCTTTGTGATGAAAGTATAGAATAACCGCCAGGGAATGGTCGTAATCCACGCGTGGTCAGTGATGTCCATGAATGCGTTTACCAGTAATAAAAATCGTCATCAGCAAAATTTTAATTAAAAAAACACCGGGTTGAACCCGTTGCTTCATTAAGTAGATTTTTGATGATTATTCCTGTAATTAGTGTTCGGAATCTAATATTATTCAGTCCGTGGAAATATTGCCCACTCATGAAAAGTGACGGGCCCACGGTGGCTGTATGGTACTGAACTGTCCTGTACTGTATACTGTACTGTATACTGTATACCATATTGTACTGTACTGTATACTGTATTGTACAGTACTGTATACTGTTCTGTACTGTATACTGTACTGTATACTGTACTATATATTGTACTGTCATGTACTGTATACTGTACTGTATACTGTATTGTCATGTACTGTATACTGTACTGTATACTGTACTGTACTGTACTGCACTGTATTCTATGTTTAGAGTCTGACTGACGAATACACATAATGCAATTATCGAAAATTTTAAAAAGAACAGTAGGTGGAAATTGATTTACAAGTACAAATCCATCTGAGTAAATGTCCACCAGGTAAATGAGTCCTGAATTCTGTAAATAAAACATAAGAAGCACTAGCAAAGTTTTTAGCCAACAGACTCCCAGAATGGGACAAAGCAATGCGTCCCCCGAGTTCCAATGTGTTCTATGTGCCTACTGGCACATAGAAGAACACATTGGAACTCAGGGGACGAATGATCTACCGTAGTACCATTTTTTATCATCCACCTCTTCATGTAAAACACGGGATTTCCATTGTTCTGCCTGCACGATAAAACTAAAGTTGTATCGCACATGTGGTGATATAAAACACGTCCGATTTCGTTTCCAACGTAAACAGAGAAGGAACCCGTCTAAATAAATCATTATCATTTGTCGAATGCACCAGAATCGAGATCGCTTGGAAATTCCAAGTTCCTCATTTAGATTTGTTTACCCGGAATATTTAAACAATCAGCTTCGAGTAAAAAAAAATCAAAATATAAATAACATTCTGACTGTTTGTTCCGTGAAAATACTTTCCACAACTGCTCCTATAATGATGGAGTGTGCTAAAATTATTGGCTATTTAAAAACTTTTTGTTGTGTTATTCCCCGCAGTTTAATCAAGATCTGAAGTTCCACCCTCGTGACCGTAACACTGATCGCTGTCAATTTGGTTCCGACCAATTGAATGCCGTAAAAATTAAAAAGCAAATTAGGGTTGGCACCTCGCCCATTAACAGTGATGCCTTCGTGGCAACGAAGGAAAAGCAGCAATTATCAACTCAGAAAGTGCTTTTAGTTCAATTTTCGTGTAGACTGCTTGTTACATGGGAGGTTTGTGATAAATACATAACCGCACATACGTCTGAATGGGTCAATGATTATCGCACTCGATTGCTTTGGCCCAGGATATCACGGACCAAAGCAATCTCGTGCGATAATTCTTAACACTTTCAATCGTATGTACGGTTCTGGTTATATATGGCAGAGCTCAGTCGGTACTGTTTCCCCAAAGTTTTGGTGACAGATGATCGCCGATGCGGTCAAAAACGATTTCAACACAAGAATAACGTTAAACAAGCTCAAGCACTCCCCTCCAAATTCACGGACGGGGTAGAAATTTATGAGAACTGCACACGCGATAATGTTGAAAAAAAACAAACATGCATGATAGGGGCTTGATTTGAATACTTCTATATTCATATTCTGCATTTAGGTGCAAGTGTTTCATATTCTGTATTTTTGTGTAATCGCTGAAAGATCTTATTGATGTTTTCAGTTAACTGGTAGAGTGCTGGAAGCCCATATTTGGGCTTTATTCTCAAGTGTAAGTTGTTCAGATTGAAGACTCATGTTCAGGGCATGTGCTTTGTATTATCTTTGAACTGATATTATTTAGTCTGTGAGGGTTTGCCTTGATACAATTTATGGGAGAGTGCCCATAGGCACTCTCTCCCATAAATTTTAACAAGGCAAGTACATGTGTACAAGATTTGATGGCAAAAATAATTTAGCACTCTACCAGTTAACAAAATACATACATTGCCAGTGTTTCTATCTGCTGTTTGGAATCTAATTCACATACAGGTAAATACGATTATTTAGAGATGTACAAAAGGATTGTTTTGAGATGTGTACTTTCCGACTGCCTCCTATCTTGGATACCAAGATGATGACATCATATTTTCATATACATCCATACATATACATGACTTATAATGACAAATAAACATGCAGTGTGAGCACAATTATTTCCACATTGTGAGTGCAAGTTCAGTCCAGGGTTGACTTGTCCAGAAATTAGCGAATGACCAGAACATATCGCTGCCGTCAGCTTTAACTAATCTCGAAAACCATTACACTAGAGGCATTTTACTCTAAAAATACGGTTTCGTTTGTGGCGATAACATTATATACCCCATGTGACAGGTATATTCTCTCGCTGCATAATGCGAAATATTCGATAGTGATTACAAGTGGTGCTGTTCGTAATCAAATATTTTGACAAGAAACATGACTAAAAATATATTTCTGCCACAATTAGTCACAAATGATAACGATTTGGTCCCATTGATATCGAGATACTGCAAAAGTACTACAGCTTTTTGATTTTGAAAAAAAAATCATTTGAAAAGCGCGCTCAATTCGATCCAGCGGCGATCATGGAAATAGAGGTGAAACCGGAAGCCGCAAAAGCAATGATGCTCGCAGATCGGTTTCAAAAATACCCCTATCCGAATTCGTGTTAGACCGGTCCACATACCGAAACCGGGAGATATCAAGATACACAATAAATGAACATAATATGGGTATGGGAAATTGGATGTGGGTATTTGGGATAGTATAAAAACGCCTTAGGACGTATCTAATATTTCTGGTTAACTTGTGATTTGTGAGATTTGGGACAGAGGAGATAATAGATAAATATTTCTGGTGGGTTTTAATAGGTATCACAGAACTAAATATTGTCCCATAGGCGACCATTATAACGTTCAGGCGGAAAAAAATATGATCGCATCACTTTAATTTTGGCATTCAAATATCTCTGTCAAGTATAGCCCTTTAGACAACTTTTTCTGATCTGAAAACAGGGGGTCATGCAACAAATAAGAGAGAAAAACTGACACAAAGGGAAGTACCGGTCACGTGCACATATTTTTCAGGGAATTCTCTACAAAAACACACAAAAAGCAAATTGTATTTTTAGGTCCAAAAGTCATCAAATCACCCTCTTTTTATCGGGAATATTCAACAATAATGCAAGATGTCAATAAAATGTTTCAAACGTTTATTGAAACAATGGATTTTCCCAAGACTGTTTATTTTTAGAGATTGCATCATTTCCGAGTGCAACATTTTAAGGCGGTTCACTCTGATTTCAATATTTAGTTTTGCGATACCTTAAGATCAATGGTTAATCCTTTGAACCAATAGAAGCAATTGGAAGAGTCCATATTCATTATATTGGGATAGAACAACTAAAAGTTTCGATCTTTTTGGGCTGCACCTTGAAAATATTGATTTGTTTACCCACACATTCACATAGCAGCCAAATACTTAATGAAAGTATGACGAATCGTGGACCGGAAAAGCGACTTCTCGTGTTCTATTAGTTATCATTGTGTTTTCCAGGCTATATGGGAATTTACACAGGTTTGGGAACTCGTACGCCCTGAGGCGAAGCCGAAGGGTGTATGAGTTCCCAAACCGGTGTAAATTCCCATACACCCTGGAAAACACAAGGATAATGTACTTATTTCCAAGAATTGTGGTGTAGTTAATACTTTAACCTACATTGTGGGAAAAAATTGACAGAATATTTGTACTTTGTAAGTTTCTTAATAAATAAAACCAGACAAATATGGATGTCATTGGAACTGGCTCAATGAGCCAGTTCCAATGACATCCATATTTGTAATATTTTGTTGCACATAAATATTTAATTTCCTCTATTTTTATTTTTTTATTTTTGTTCTTACATAACCGAGCAGAAGGTATGAATTAATAATTAAAAATAGGTACTTTTTTAGCCATATAGCTTTCTCTTGTTTCTTCTTGTTTTTACACCGTGGTTAAACACGGTGTAAAAAAAGCCACTGTGGATTGCAAGTTACACCGTACCTCTCAGTCAATCAAAATGCAGCATTTTGTTTCATTTGAAAATAAAAAACGTTATTCAGATCCCAGCTCAACAATAGATACCCGAAAGCAATGTAGAAACCGCCTGTGAAGTTCTGACAATCTAGCAAGGTTTTCACGTCTCCCAAAGAAAGGCTTCAGTAACATTATTGATGAGTTTTCGACTTGAATTCAATATTCTGTGCATGCATTCTTCTTCCGACCTGTGCTGAGAAGTGCGTAATTTAATCACCTGTTCCTGTTTGTGATTATATCCTGTTGTTAGTGAATGCTCTTGAACATTTGAGAAGCCGAAATAGTATCTTGCTGGAGAATAACAAAGCACATGTATAACGCCATATGAACCAGGAGAATGGTACAAGAATTATTGATTTGAGGCAGCCCTCCGCTTCATCTGCCGAATTTGCCCCACGGCAGTAAATCGAAAGTGACGTGCGACAAATTAACTCTTGTATAGTAGGTTGTTGCAATGTTTCTTTCTTTAATTATTCAACACCCAGACAACATGTCGCCATTAACATTTTAAGAGCAACACCCAGTGATAAATGATGCAGTAAGTTCGTTACACATGTTGCTTCGGGTATCACAGGATTTAGGGTTATTTTAGCGAATGACTACTCTTTTGTAAGCGGATCGCTGATCTACATGTATATACAACTGGGGTGCTGAAATGCTCAATGGTCACAAACAGAAAAATATTTGATTTGCCGCCATCTCTTGGGTGTTGGGGCATTTGTTGCTTTGAACTGACAATGTGCAACCAAAACATTTTTCCCTATAATTTACTGACGTCTCGTAATCGCTGCTTGCTTTTTGAAGAATATATTTTGATGTCTGTTGAAATCAAATATGTTGATGGTGTGTACGTTTTGTCACTGCAATGAAAACTGAATATTCACAAATATATTTTAATTTTTTATTGACACAATACAAGTGCTGATATTGAAATTTGACGACATCGTTCCGGGCTTATGTAAATTGATGTGTAAGCTGGTACACTGTGACTATAGCCACTGTGTAACGGCTTTCACATCATAAAACGTCAGCGAATGGAGGAGATACCGCGTTGTTGATTTGACACCATCTTGATTGAGTGTGTATGTTGGAAAGGGGGTGGGTGTAGAACAAGTTGCTAATTTTTTCGTTGACGTTCCGTACATCCAGACAGACATCAGTGTTTCTGATTCATCAAACACTTGCTTAATGACCTGAGTGGAACGGCAGGCGTTCTTACATATGCCACAGCTGATTTTAACATGTGAAATATGAACATTTCTAAACGAAATATGGTGTTCAAACAAAAGACGACAATGATGGCAGTTCAAGTCTTGAAATTTGTTTTTTTTAATGATACCTTGTGGTGCGTACGGAAGTTTCTGATACTTATTAAATTTATTGCCGTGAATATAACTCTAACTTAATTTAATCCGACCTGTTCTTTTATATCAATGCACATGTCTGCGTATCTACAGTATGTTAGTTTTTGAGAAACATCTCTTAAACTGCTTCATCAAGAGTCATTCTAACCACACAAGGGCACAAAGTCAACCATGATATATCCATAGAGCTATTTTAAAAGAATGGAGATGTTTTGCACAATTTCGCCCTTTTTCGGCGAACATCTGCTCAACTTGGCTAAACGACTAGATTTAATGCACGCTTTAGTCCATTTCTGAAAGTTCAATGTTTTTCTATAGTCCCATATGATATCATAACATGTGTAGAACTTAATATTGATGCTATTGTCCTTAGTATGTTTCTTCACTGTCAATGGGTTAACATTGTGATAAAAATAATTTAATGCTAAATAGGTGTATATGGTATCACATTCCGTATACAGCTTCAAGTATTAAATTAAGATGGTTGAAGTCTAAGATAGTCTATTGCAAAATGCAACCGACATATTTAGCGCATAACTCTTTGAACTCTGGTGGTATCTTCCATGTCTGTTAAATGGCAGCAATTGGAAGAGGCCATATTCATTATTTCGAGATGGACCAATTAATATTTTCAACGTGCAGCCTTGGGGCTGCACGGTGAAAATATTGATTGGTCTACCCCATACATTCACTTTGCAGTCATCATACTTAAATTTTGACGTATCGTTTTTCCTGCGCCGGAAAAGTGGCCTCTCGGCTAGTAGAGCCCTTTCCAATATTGTTTCACACGAATGCATTCCATCACATAGTCTGGAAACTCCAATATATGTTGTGATTATAAAGCTGTTAATGGTACTGAAAATGCTTACACCAGAAACTGTTCGCGTGAAGTTGGGCATGGCTCGCCTATGGCAAAGTTAAAGAACCAAAAATGGACAGAAGAAAAAGGCGCCATAATCCATTCTAGATGAAGGACTAGAAGACAAAAAGTGTCGAGGCACAGCCTTCGCTTGCACCTCTTTTACTGACCTTGAATTCAACAGAAGAAATATTTAGGTTCGACCGCAGTGTTCTCTATTTGAAAACCGGGTTGCCCAAAAAAAATTTCTGCGTATCTGTTTCGAGTTTTTTTGACGAGCATTCCACGATATAGTTTAATTCGAGGAACTTTTTTGAGGACAAGTAGCCTAATAACAGTGAATAAAATATATGGACAATTCCTCCAAGACATTGTGAAAAAGGCAACGTAAATATCAGAGATAAACTGCTCTACGGACCAGCACAATAAACACTAGCATCAGCCAAGTTGAGCATCCCACACGGGATTACTCCTTATGCTGAAGGAGACCCTCGTGCTTTCGTTTCACGGTAAACAGCTTAGGTTGATTCTCTTCATCGGAGACCTGGAACTGATATGGTGGTTTGTGACTGCCGTGGATCATCAATGTCCACTCAAAGAAAACTCCTTTTTCTACCGCTTCGCGATCGTTGGGAACCATGGTAACTTCCAATATCCACCAACCGAATGGACTTTCACCCCAGCAGTGAGTTGTCATGAATGGCCACCGAGTGAAGCCGTTTTTCGAATCGTCGTCGTTTGGCCTCTGGCTCAGAATCATTGATCTGAAATGAAAAAGAAATGAAAAAGAAACCAATTTTTGATTTGACACAATATAAGTATTACAGATAAAACTAGAAGTCCTGTCACGAACTGTGCGCTTATCTAGGCTTAATTGTGCGTAGGAATTGCGCGCAATTGCCATTTCGAATGGCATCCAAAGCACGGCAGGTTCTCCTGGCAAACACAGGCAATGTTTCTGCCAATGGACCACCTCCGGGTTACCCGGAGGTCCATAGGCTGAAACATTGCTTGTGCACAGGCCATATGTACAGAATTTGATAGCCCTACTATGGCCGCGCAGATCGACGTGCTATTTGTGCGCATTTCATGACAGGACTTCTAGTTTTAACTGTACGGGGGTAATCCTGTAATACGATATTTCTATTATTCGAGTACTCAATACAGGGCCATTAGTTGCTTTAGACGTGTCTGAAAGTAAGAGTATTCGGGTTATCGGCCAAGAGCTTCCCCACTACTCACTCGCTGAAAAGGTTATGCTGGTACCCAAGCTCTCCAGCCACCAGTCAAATCCTGAAACCAGTCTCCCACATAACCCTTTCAACATTGGCACCCTGGAAGGTATCATTTCAGTCAATACTGTCAACAGTGAAATGGACGAAACCATCCTGGTTTGCTGGGAGGTTCAGTAATACTTTAATCCAACAGCTCTGTCGAGCTGTTGGATTAATTTATTACCGAGCCTCGCTTCAGATTTTTTACTCAGGGAGCTCAGTGGCTCAGTGGTAGACTGTTGAACTTCTATCCTAGATGTTCCGAGTTCGCTCCCCGTCCGAGCTCCTTGGGAAAGGCACTTTATCACGGGTGCCTACATGGGGGCACGATGACGCCGCGTCCTAAGGCGTACTGCACGTCGATGGTGCACATGTCTTCAACAGCTGTAACCCTGCTCGAGTGGAGCTTGAACAGAGTTAGAATGTTGAGGAGCTAACAGCTGCTCGTCAATGCTCGGTGGTTCTCTCCGGGTACCCCGGCTTCCTCCACCCGTAAAACTGTCACGGTCACGATTAGCCATTGTGCATAAGTATGTGACCTTAAACACCAATAAATAAATAAATAAATAAATAAATAAATAAAACACTGTCACCTTGGAAGGTATCGTTTCAGTCAGTACTTTCAGCCGCGAAATGGACGAAACCATTCTGATTTGCAGGGAGGTTCAGTAATAATTTAATCCAACAGCTCTGTCGAGCTGTTGGATTAAATTATTACCGAGCCTCGCTTCAGATCTTTTACTCTTTATATTGTCTGCTCTTCCACTACCATAATTTTTCACTCAAACATTTATGCACGCCGGTGTTAAAAGGTTAAGTTACCCATTGCCTATGTTTCGATTCAATCGTCTAGACTATATTTCAGTTGGGTGGATAAGCGACGCTACGTTTACTTCACCTTTAGAACCAACTGAAACATTCCAGATGATTGAATCTAATAATACATAAACAGTCGTTTTCTATGAATCAACGCAAGAAATATTTCTCAATTGAATTGATCGAATCTTTAATAACTTTTCTCTACTACTAGACGTGTCTTTTTTCACTAAATGATATTGAATGAAAAGCCAACACAATTGTAGTTTACGATTACGTCGCTTGGCACAACCAATTGTGTTAATATTTTGATGTTGTCAAGGCAAATGAAATACGTTTTGATTGGAATATCTATAATAGGACACGGCAGAATATCTGTATATCTTTGTAAGTAAAGGAACGTCACATTGAATATAACGCTTGTTTGTGCGTAAACTTTACGAAAGGTGGGTAAACAGATAACCCATAACAGCGTGAATTTCCTAACAGAATAAGACTGGTGGCCCGATAGCTTGGTTGATACCTTCACGAGAAAAGGAAATTTAAACAAGTGCAACGCCGAGCGCCAGCGATCCGACAATAGTCCCCCACAGTTGGGGGTGACACCATATTGTTTATCTTATGCTGTTACACCTCCATACCAAAAACTATTGAAATTAGGAACGTTTAGAAGTTCTAGGAGGAAAACTAATTACACGAAATTTCCAACAAAAATGGCCGCCAGACGGACATCTTGAATTTTTTTCAATTTTTTTTTACGTGCAGCAATTTTACATAAAGGTTGATCATTGCTGATAATTTGAAACAAAAACAAAGCGTTTCTGAGTTGCAGGTGGTAACAGGACACACCAACATATTATATACAAAAAATGGCCGAAAAAAGCTCAAGTTCGTCAAATTTGCATAGTTTATGCGCCAGAAAAACAAAAAGTATTATATTTTATTTATCTTATGCATACCAAACAATATTGAAATCCGAAAGGTCGTTTAGAAGTTATAGTCAGAAAACTAATTACACGTAATTTCCAACAAAAATGGCCGCCAGCCGGCCATCTTGAATGTTTTTAGAAAAAAATTGACGTGCATCATCTTTCAATAATATCTGATTAATGTCGAAAATTTACAACGCCAACATTCAACCATCTCGAAGATACATATAGTAACTGGTCGAAGATACAGATAGTAACTGGTAAGAGAGAGAGAGAGAGAGAGAGAGAGAGAGAGAGAGAGAGAGAGGGGAGGGACGGACGGAGGGAGGGAGGGACGGATGGACGGCAATCCATAAGTCCCCTTCACGGTGAAACCGTTGGGGAAAAGTACGGCGTTGCCTTATCAGATTGGAAAATACATTTAACTCAGGTTTCACCCCATTCTCTCTTGATGGTGTGTGCGCACTGTCTTTGTGGATATAATTGTTGGATTGCAAAAGCACTTATGTAAGCATCTAGTAATATTATGTAAGTTATCGACATGTGTCATTTTTCTGCTGTGTGGATCGATTTTTGAATGTGGTGTTATTTATAGAGAGGTAATGTAACCAGATTCCCTTCTGTACGGACGTCACGCAGACGTATGAAGTTGGCCAGGGTGGAGTTCTGTCTGTATGTGTCTGAAAATGGACCAGGGTAAACTTCTTTATCTGTAAACTGAACATTCATATTTCCTGGAACCATAACTTCGTTCGTTTCATCTCAACCTAAAGAATGGCCGCCACGAACAACAAGTTTGCATTATTTTAACAATAACTTGGTATTAATAGAACAACTGTGGATAGTTTTGAATAATATACAGTTAATGTTGTGATCTGACCTAGTTTTTAGCTTCAGTGTCTTCAGAAACATCTGTCCAGTTTCCTTCAATGAGACATCACGAACGATAACTCATCGATCAAACTCTTTAACATTTTCAGTTTTAATACCTCGACGGTAATAAAATTATTTTATGTTTTTGTTCACATTAAAACGAGGATTTAATTTAACCCTTTGAACACTGGTGGTATCTTACAAGTCACTTCAATGACAGCAATTGGAAGAGTCCATACTCATTATTTGGGGGCAGACCAATTAATATTTTCAACGTGCAGCCCCACGGCTGCACGTTGAAAATATAAATTGCTCTACCCAACACGTTTATTTAGCAGCCATCCTATTTAATGAAATTATGACGTATAATGCTTCTGGGCCGGAAAAAAGGCCGCCAGGATTGAAAGAGTTAAAGGGAGTTTTATGTGAGATAATACACTCGTCCAGAAGATTCGGTCGAATACTTTACATGTAGGCCTTGTGTGCAATCTTTTACAGAAGCGTCCACTATCACTGAAGCCCGGAAGCACGGTGGCTCCATAGTTACAGCGCTGGACTTCAAACCAAAAGGTCCACGGTTCGATCCCGGTCAGTGGTAACTGCATTGTGTCCTTGGGCTAGGAACCTAATCATGATTACCCACGTGGGGGCACGGTGGCGCTGTGTACCAAGACCTATTGCATGTCGATGGTGCACTTGCCTTCAAACAATGCTAACCCTGGTTGTGAGGAATTAGAACGTTGGGGAGTCTGACAGTTGCTCTCCGTTGCTCGGTGGTTCTCTCCGAATACTCTGGCTTCCTCCACCTGTAAGACTGTCAGACGCAAGGTGACTCTGAGTGGCGAAAGTGTCGTTAAACCCGACTAAAAATAAAATAAATAACTACAATAAAATGGCCGAACATTCAACATGAATAGGGAGCGCGGTCATTCAGCCATAAGCGCGTTCTACTTGGCACAGTTGTAATCCAGAAGTCACAAATTCATTTCTAGCCAGCGGCTTGTGCCTTGTGTTCTTAATCAAAACTCTTTATCCCACCAGCTTGCCCCAATATTGCCCCGCAAGACTTAAGTGTACAAACACTGTGCAGAAAAGATACCAAATCTGATAATACAATACGACACCCACTTCCACATTTTCTAGTGCCGCAACCGGTTTTAGTTCTTTTATTACCTACAGTTAAAACTAGAAGTCCTGTCACAAACTGTGCGCTTATCTAGGGTTAATTGCGCGTAGGAATTGCTCGCAATTGCCATATCGAATAGCATCCAAAGCACGACAGGTTCTCCTGGTTATCCATACCAAACACATGCAATGTTTCCGCCAATGGACCTCCGGGTTACCCGGAGGTCCATTGGCTGAAACATTGCGTGTGCACAGACCATATGTACAGAATTTGATAGCATTATTATGGTCATAACGCGTAGATTAACGCGCAGATCGACGTGCTATTTGTGCGCATTTCAAGACAGGACTTCTAGTTTTAACTGTAACAATTGCTCTTTGCATAACATACGTTCAGATGACAAGTAAAACATATTTGCTAAAATGTTGATGTTTGGCTTCCAAGTCATAGGTGACGAACTCCTTCCTTTGGGCATCGTAGGTGATATTCTGTGGGCATAACCGAAAAAATTACAGAATGCCACAGTTTTTCGATTTTTGAGATGAAGATTTACCTCGAGCTCATGAAGGTCGCATGTGATAAAAATTGAAGAAATCTACAGCATATGCACTGTGGGATAGTCGTAATCCACGCGTGGGAAGTGATACACGCATGCGTTTTCCAGGTAATAATAAACAGCTGCGCCATGAGCAAATGCTACGCCCGTTGTTAATTAAAAGAAAGAAGCACACAATATGAGTCTACATGTGTACCTAACCCATATTTTTTTAAAATCGTGAAAATCTCTCGAAGCGTTCTCGAGTTATCGTACGACGTGTAAAAAATCAACAATTTTCTAAGTAATAAAGTCCCATAACTCTGGAATGACTAATCGAACGGCGACACTAAACGAAAGGGGGCTTCCCTCCATCGAGATACACCACCTACCCCAAAATCACGAAAATCTCTCAAAGCGTTCTCGAGTTATCGTACGACGTGTAAAAAATTAACATTTTCTAAGTAATAAAGTCCCATAACTCTGCAATGACTAATCGAACGGCGACACTAAACGAAAGGGAGCTTCCCTCCATCGATATACACCACCAACCCAAAAATCACGAAAATCTCTCAACGCGTTCTCGAGTTATCGTACGACGTAATTAACATTTTCTAAGTAATAAAGTCCCATAACTATGCAATGACTAATCGAACGCCGACACTAAACGAAAGGGAGCTTCCCTCCATCGATATACACCACCTACCCAAAAATCACGAAAATCTCTCAACGCGTTCTCGAGTTATCGTACGACGTGTAAAAAATTAACATTTTCTAAGTAATAAAGTCCCATAACTCTGCAATGACTAATCGAACGCCGACACTAAACGAAAGGGAGCTTCCCTCCAACGATATACACCACCTACCCAAAAATCACGAAAATCTCTCAAAGCGTTCTTCAGTTATCGTACGACATGTGACCGGACGGACGGACGGACGGATGGACGGACGGACAGCGGTATACCATAATACGACCCGTTTTTTTCAAAACGGGCGTATAAAAATCATCATCAGCAAAATTTTAATTAATGAATCACCGGGTTGTATCCAGTGCTTCATTAATAAAATGTTTGATGATTATTCCTATAATTAGTGTTTGGAATATAATATTAGTTCATCCGTGGAAATGATGACCCCGCCCTGAAAAGTGACGAGTCCACGGCTCCGTACTGCAGATAGTTAAGTTGAGAATATTTTTTTCAGTAATTGCATGAGGAAATGGAATCGTGTTCAAATCTAGTCGGTTGGAGGGCTAAGTTGTACAACATGGAAAACATATTTGAGAAGAATAGTTCTTAAAATAGATTTCGAAAGTACGGATACAGCTATAAATACTTACTTTGTTCCCATTGGAGAGGTCAAGAACATTGCAATATCTCCACGGAAAGAAGCTTTGACGGTGATGAATGACTGGACATGTTCCAAGTAGTTCACCTGATCGTGGGTTCCTTCACATGCTTTCGTGAAAATTTTCAGCGTAATGCTCCTCTTCGTTCCGAAAACCCTAAAATTGAAACAAGATATATAGATTCAATTGTTCGAATACTTGGTATATCACAACATAAATAGACAGAACGCCACATGTGTTTGAATCGGTAGGTGTTTTACATAACGAGTTGGAATGGCTCGTTATGTAAAACATCCACTGATTCAAACACACACCGCGTTCTGTTTTAATTTCACGTCCCACGCATTAAAATTCATTTAAACAAACAAATTTTAATTCCGATGTTTAAATCCAAAATCAAAACAACCTTTGGGGAACCAGGTTAAATTACATCCGTTACCTTTTCTTTTGGACGTGTTTGTTGAAATTCGCACAGATGTTTCTTTTCGGATGGTGTCCATTCACGCCTAACCATTTGGTGGCTGTTATTTTAGTAAAATTATAAGTACAAAATTGGGTAGATTTGCAAAACAGCTGGTAGAAACATTTTTAAAAAGAAGTTCGAATCAGGATGTCCGAAGATTTACCGAAATAAAGTTGACCAATTTAGATATAACGGGATCCCCAGACGAGACGGCCACGGGACTGGGTTAATGTCGTGGTTGGAAATGCTTGTTTTGTTTTAAATATCTCATTTTTTGTGACACGACCTTATTTTGCTTTGGTCGTTTTCATTTTCACCTAGGCGATAGGCGGTCGAGAATTGTATAACGAATTTGGAAACTTTCGAAGCATAACAAATGACTCGACGGGAAAGGAACTAGTATAAACGGTGCTGGGAAAAAAGTTCCGGCTTGTACATCACCAGCTGAATACAGAAACATTTATGTCACAGCAGCCTTTTCGTTAAACACAAGGGTTTAAAGTTTAATGGCTGCTTAATAAATATGCATTTCTTTACACCGTGCACAGACCGCTTCTGTAACAGTAACGTTTCAAATGAATGCCTCCAATTATTCACGGTTTTCTTGTTCGCAGGTCTTTCAACCCCCTCTCCCCAAACAACGGTAAATGCCGAGCCCAAATAATGTAATTGCGCCGAAATTATGTGGTGTGTGAAATTAAAAAAACAAACTTTTGCAGTGTTTCTGCCCTACATGCATATATAGCTTGGTCAGCTTCGATCGACGCATGCGATACAGTTTAGAGCCCACTTGTCAACCCAAATAATGAAACAGATAAAACAGTTTAAAAAAACTAGATCTCGCCTGTGGTAAGAAATCTGGAGAACTCTGTATGAGCATGTACTCAAACTTAAGATCTATTATATTCATATTTGTGGTGTTTCCAATTAAATGCCATACGTAATTTACATTTAAGGACTTGAGGTTGACACAAGAACAACTAAGAAACCTTCTTAGTAAACCTTTAGCTCAATCAAGAATAACGGTAAAACAAGAGTCAGTATATTGGAGGCATTTGAGGCGTGTTTTTAAGGATAAAAATTGAAGAGTACATGAAACGGACACAGAGAAGCCAAAATTACCGACCCTTTTCACCCCCACTAGGCCTCAACTGGGCGAATCCATATCTGCCGTTGTGTCCAAATTTGACTAACCTAAAAGCCCTCTTATTCAATGGAATATTATTTACAACAAAATTAGCGAATCTTCGTTGTACTTGTAAAGAGGATCAGTAAAATTTTAATCCCACAGCCCCTTAGGGCTGTGGGATTAAATTTTAAGGGAACGTCCTTAGAAGTAATGTTTTGTTTATCACATCGTCACTGAAGGTCAAATCTTTCATACAAAACAGAATGCATACTTGCTTGAATGCGTCAAAGAAATAGTTCCCATTTGGACTTTAAACTCACCAAGGAAATCTAAAAACACCCTCCAATAACAAATTTTCTAATCACACACAAAATAAGATAGCTAATGTAATTAATTTAACATTGTCGTCCACACACGAAAAATATCACGTTCTTTGATGAAGTTGGGCTCTGTAGAGAATTGCACAAACGAAACAAAAATGAAATCACGTAGATATTTTAAAACTAATAACAAATACGCGGCAGGACACAAAGACGGACAGTTGTCCACTCAAGTCGACTTTCGTTCTAGAAGAACTCGAATGCTTGACGTTGGCTATGGCAGCTTGGTTGGATAGTAGGCGTTCTGAAGGTATAAACTGAGAACCGTTTTGTCTCAAAATTACACTGACAAGATATGCGTGGCTGGAGATGTGAAATTACCTTTTAATTTCTAAAACATATCTTAGGCACCGTTGGGTCATCTCAAACGCAGTGGCGGCATTGAAGACTCCCAGAGAACATGTTAACATCTACTTTCGGTTCTAAAGATCCGA
This sequence comes from Pictodentalium vernedei, assembly GCA_031216915.1. Lineage (NCBI taxonomy): Eukaryota > Metazoa > Mollusca > Scaphopoda > Dentaliida > Dentaliidae > Pictodentalium > Pictodentalium vernedei. The sequence goes on from CM062292.1 coordinate 53,750,136, forward strand.
AGACAGCATTCGTGTTGAAACTATACGCACCTATTTTTATCTCCTTATTACGCATGAGTGAAGATCAGAGTAGTGGAAAATTTACTATAGCACTCTATGGACAAAATAAATAAAGTTGAGATTAAAAAGAAACAACTATTATTTTTGGAATAGCCGGACATCAATTCATGAAGTCCACGCCAAATGAGTGATTTAAATCGCCAGTGTTATGTTGTTGTATTGCCATTTTCACTCGAAGTTTAGCACTCTTTCTCGGATTGAGCCCAATGTAAAATGCTACAAAATGGCTCAATGAGCCATTATATTTGCCGCCGGACTAAACGCCTAGCCGGATATCGTTTCATAACAAGCAACCTTCGAACTTTGTAAATACAAGGGAAACAAAAAATAAATGTTTTTATTGCACTTTGAAAATGGGTCGTTTTACTAGGGTTCTTTTTCGCCGCTGAGATTTTGAAGATATGTGTTTGGTTATCATCATGGTAATATACGACGTTCGGTGTCGTACCAACCTTGCGAAAACGTTACGTTTTTGTGACTATAACGTTGACTGACAGTGTAATTATGTACAGTTAAAACTAGAAGTCGTGTCACGAAATGCGCACAAATAGCAGGTCGATTTGCACGTTACTCTACGCGTTATCACCATAGTAAGGCTACCAAATTCTGTACATATGGCCTGTGCACAAGCAACGTTTCAGTCAATGGACCTCCGGGTAACCCGGAGGTCCATTGGCAGAAACATTCCCTGTGTTTTCTATGAGTAACCGGGAGAATCTGCCGTGCTTTGGATGCCATTCGATATGACAATTGCGCGCAATTCCTACGCGCAATTAAGCCTAGATAAGCGCACAGTTCGTGACATGACTTCTAGTTTTAACTGTACTCCAAGTGAGGTTATTAAGCTGTCAATAAATATCGCGTCACCAACTTCTTACTTGACATTTCAGTTGTGGAATCATCGCCGTTTAACAACTTAGTAGCACGCTGTTGAAACGCTGTGGGCAACACACCCATATTACAGTACAATGGCCGTGGACTGGTCGAAATCCACGCATGGACAGTGATGTCCACGCATGACTTTACCAGGTAATAAAAATCATCAGAAAACTTTTAACTAATGATGTTCTGGGTTGTACCCGGTTCTTCATTAATTAAAGTTTTGATGATTATTCCTGTAATTAGTGTATGGAATCTAATATTATTGTGTCCCTTGAAATATTGTACACTCGTGGAGGAAAGCGACCAGTCCACGACGGTCGCACTATACTACCTGTAACAAACACTTACTTACAGTTAAAACTAGAAGTCCTGTCAAGAATAGTGCGCTTATGTAGGCTTAATAGCGCGTTGGAATTGCGCGCAATTGCCATATCGAATGGCATCCAAACCACGGCAGGTTCTCCTGGTTACTCATAGCAAACACATGCAATGTTTCTGCCAATGGACCTCCGGGTTACCCGGAGGTCCATTGGCTGAAACATTGCTTGTGCACAGGCCATATGTACAGAATTTGATAGCTTTCATTGGGCCACAACGCGCATATTAACGCGCATATCAACGTGCTATTTGTGTGCATTTCATGACAGGACTTCTAGTTTTAACTGTATGTGGCGACTTTGCAGTTATTTCCAGGCAAGTCTTGGCTGCCAACTTAGGCAGCCAGGACTGTCTAGATACAACTGCCAAAACCCTCAGAATGTAACTGCACTTTTATCCATAGACAGCATACTGGGGCGCCTGTTTTATTGTAGTAAAATGGCCAGTTTGAGTCGGAATTAGGCCCTAAAGTTTTAGCTACGTTTACTCGACGCCGAGAAAATGTCGCTGCAAAACAATTATCGTGCACCATTCAGTAGTCTTACTTAACGTTGGAGGCAGGGACCGATCAGGACTATTTAAAATACGCTCTAGCCTCGGAGCCTATTTTTTCAATTCATGCGCCAGATTTCAATTTACGGAGTCACACTGCTGTTTGTAACACACACTGCAAGTATGGAATAGCTCTCATCATTTTCATTTAGTACACTATAGCAAACATTAATCTTCACTGTGGTTTCTGATCAAGTCTTGGCTGCCTATTTAGGCAGCCAAGACTTGATCACAAACCACAGTGAAGATTAATGCTTGGTAATTAAGACTTGAAGTATTAACTTAAGCACTCTACAACAATGATAAATGATAATCATATATATAATACATGTAAGAGTGTCTCTCTCGATTATCCATCGAAAGAATATCAAAATATGATCTGAGAAGTTACGCGCCAACTGAGAAGCCTATTTCTGAGATTTAAGAGCCAGGTCCTGATGTTTCAGAACCAAATACGCACTGGCGCATGCCCAGGTCGGTCCCTGGTTGGAGGCTTGTGGCGGAAACGTTATAGTTCGGCACAACCTTCCCTTAACTAACAACGTTGTAGATACGTTGTTTGCCAGCACTTATTGGCGTGAGTTAGTTTAATTTATTTATTTATTTATTAAGGTTTAACGACACTTGAACTGCCAAGGTAATATCGTGTTGGTGATAGTTTTGTGGATGGAGGAAGCCGGAGTACCCAAAAGAGAATCCACCGAGCAAGGACGAGAAGCTGCCAGCTCCCCAACATCGTAACTCCGCACTGCAGCACCACCAGGGTTAGATTGGTTGAAGACATGCGCACCATCGACGTGCAGTACGCCTTAGTGCACGGCGTCATCGTGCCGCCATGTGGACAATCGGTGTTAAGTGCCCAAGGACACAAAATAGGAGTCCAAATCAATCGCTCAGACGGTAACCCATCCAAAGGCTAACCGGGGTCGACGTTGCTTAACTTCGGTGATCTGACGAGAACCGGTTACCCTAAGGCTTCCACACCCCCTGACTACAAAAATACACCATAGACCAGGTGGACACCTATAGTTCAGATTGCGTAGAATTTTGTAAAAATAAGTAAAAAGCCAGGTTCCCGATTTCTTCATCATTATAATTATCGCTGTATCACACGCATCCGAAAACCGCCTACAATCGTATCGGGTAAATATTAGCAAATAAAACTTCGTGAACGCAGAACTAACGAGCCCCTTGAAGTGTTTTTATACAGGAAAATATTCCCAATTAAGATTGCGCTGTTTTGTTGAAGTATTCCAATACTAGGATGGGAATATTGATCAGCGTGTAACGTAGCAAACTGAAAGAAAGGAGAATGTTTGCACAATAAGCTTAAGTCTTTACTGTTCACGTTAAGTCCTTACCACGGCCATTTTGGACAGAAGTTACAAATAATATGAGTCAAACACTGTTCGCCGATTAACGCTTTGATACTTTTCTACGTCTTATTACGTACGAAATCAAACAGCGGGTTGATACTTTGTGGTCATTTGTTTTGTTAATATTTTTCGTTTTTTTGAAAGTTTTAACCTCATTTCCTATTTTCACCTGGATAGTGCTTGGTGACAACCGTTGAGCCAAATGTTATCGCAGCTTACAATACTAGTATAATCCTCTGTCAAGACTTCTTAACTGGTCGAGTGCTAGAAGCCACTTTATTACACACCCGTAACTGTATTTGTCACGATCACATGGATTTTAGGGGCATGTGGTAATTTAAGCCAGAAAGCTCTAGTGCAATCCGATAAAAAGCACCCTTCGCGTGCACAAGTTCTCTCGTTAGACTGGTTCTTATAGTTTGCAGCGTTCAGTGGAATATAACCAGTGAGAACCATCGGCTATATTTATCTGTCGGAATTACCAATTCCCATTACAAAATGTTTGATGCACAACTATGCTAAAAACTGTTGAAAGTCATGAAAAACACATGATCTCTGCCAAGAAATTGAACAGTGAAACTCAACCTTTGCTTTCGTTATTGAAAATCGAGGACAACTTAATTAATTTTAGTGCAAAAAAGTCCAATTGGGTTCGATATTGCAGCCAGCCACTCGTACAGTTCCTATAAAACTTTGTTACAATGTTGCCCTCAGCGCTGCGTGCTGCCAGTGAGTCGACACGAGGCCTAATATGTAACTGTAATCTTATTCGATTCACACTTCGGCAATGAAGCAGCACGTTTGCCAATGCAAACATACTTTGAAAAGCATGTTAAGTTGAAGTAGTTCTCAGGAAGCAAGACTAAAGGAATCTTGAATACTGGTTACCATGAAGCGGAAAAACAGACGCCGACACGCCGACAGCGCCTGGCTGGAGATGTTTGACAGCTAGTACATGCAGTTACTAATTAACTATCTCCAATTCCACCCTTACTAGATGACCACTGCCCCCCCCCCCCCCGCCCCACACTAGCTGAATAAAGAAAATAAATTCGGAAGAATGAAAAGCCTGGTTTTATAAAAAAAAAAAAAACTCGGTATTTTACATTTGTGGAACCAATGTTTTTTACGTGCTAGTGGGTGTTGCTGTTGGAGCAACAGGTTTATTTTATTTTATTTTTTTGTGGGGACAGGGGGGAAGGGCTTTTTAAGGGGATATAGTATTGCTAAAATATGACTTTCTGGAGTTTGTACTGGGGGAATTAAAAAAATGTTTCCAGCTGCCCACTACAGAAATTCTGAAAAGTCTCGAGTAGGCTGGGAATGAGACCATGAAGAGGGGAGGGGGGGGGGGGGGGGGGGGGTAAATACATGTGGTCTGATGAATGCAGTATATTGTCAGTTTTATGAGATAACTTCCATGAAATTCAAAAATAATTATTAGAATATTTAAAAAACAGACAGTTTATTTTCCAGACACAGATTGATGTGTATTTTTAAATGACTAATTTAGGATTTTTGCTAGTATTTCTGTTTTATACAAGGATATTTATTATTTTGCTTTAATTCTCAGCAACAAAACTTAAATCGAATGCCACCTATGTGACTTAGCTACATGGGTGTATGAGATGGGGAGAGGGTATGAGATGGGGAGGGGGTTGAGGCATTCTCACCCCCTTCACCAATGTGCAGTTAATTTTGCAGTTTTCATTGAAAGGGACAGATATTTTCAGAACAGATTGTTCAGAGGGAAGGGGTATTTTTTTTTATAATTTTGGCAAATATCAGGGCAGTGGGAAGAGCATTTTCATAGACAAATTCGAGGCAAGGGCCTGCATTTTCGTTTTTAAACAAAAGTTCAGAGCAGTTTGATTGGTCAGCCCCCATCCCCAAGAAAATGTTCTCCTAAAGCCTATCATTTTAGCCACATTCTATCAGTCCTCTTTAAAACTACTTACTAAATGCAAATTCAGAATACCAAATTCCAAATTAAGACTGACAAGACACATAAAAAAATATTTTGTTTTGAACCAGATACCAAGAAAAAAATATTGACAGAACCGTTCAGAGAACAAACTGGTGAAGTATAGTACTAGTAGAAAATAATGTAAACATTAATCATTCTTTGAAAATATTATCAACCAAAATAAGTTGGAGCTTACTGGTGAGAACAACCACCCCCCCCCCCCCCCTCATTATTTCTCTTTCAGCCTCTGCCTAAAACTGTTGGATACTCATTTCGTGAGCTTTCAAGAAAATGCTGACAGGTTATAGATGGGTGGGGGGGGGGGGGGGGGGGGGGTTGTAAAAAAAGGTGTACAAACTAAATTACTTGTGGAGACATGACATTTTCTTGCAGTTATCATGCAATATACTTCTCCCTTTATATATCTGTAGTATTATGTGGACAACCTAAAGCTTTTATTTGTAAGTGCAGCCCATTTCAAACAAAGGTTATCAAGACTTGAGGTAAAATAAAAAGAAGGCTAAATTTCAAGTCAGAAACTTTAATGTCTTTATAATGTTGAAAAATAAAGTGCAAACTTACCAAGACTGCAGAGTTCACTCAGAGTCAGAATGGAATCTCAAACTGCCTCAGACTCAGTTACTCCAAGCGATCGAGTGAATGAAAGCCCCGGAACGTTAATTATTGCACAAAATGTCAGTTCTCGTTCAGTGTGTACGTTTGTCACAGTGCAGAACAGAAATGACCGATGTCCACATGTGATAGCCTTGCATGTATCGTCAAGACGAGTTCAGGTAAAGCTGAAGAATAGGGGACTTATCATTTTATGTAAAAACAACGCATATTTCTCACCTTTTTTCTACCTTTTCCTATTATTAGTCATGTTTTCGATAAAATTAACGAAAGATATTCACTTATGACTAAGATTAGAGATAATTTAAACCCTTTTAATGTCACCTGTGCCGGAGATTCGTCTGCATTCTCGCCATTTTGAAGTGCGCGTTTACATAACTTTCGCTTTCTCTTTGGCTGGCGATTGTAGGTCTAGGGTCAGTGTAGTGAGGGTTAGGGTTAGGGTTAGCTTACCGGTAAGCTAACCCTAACCCTCACTACTCTGACCCTAGACCATGTCGAGAACAGAACACACAAGTGTACCAAAAACAACCAATACACAGAGCAGACGCCGAAAAACACAAAAAACATGGAGGAAAGATAAACGCGAATGTCACAAATCGCACCGGTAAAAAACGTGCGTTGGGCGGTTATAATTGCCAGTAAAAGTGAATATCTTTAGGTCATTTTATAGAAAACATGACTAGTAATAGGAAAGTCCCCTATTCTTCAGCTTTACCCGAGTTCAAACTTATATTGTTAGTTTCAGTTTAAAAAGCACGAAATTTAAACAGAGCGTCCAGTTCGCACCATATTCACATTAAAATCCATGCCTACATTTTCCATCCTCCAGATATAATGATGTCTGCACACACAATTTTGAAAATACATTGGAGACCTCATAATTTGTGACGTCTGATGTGCTGAACGCAAATTTTTGAGTGTTCGGATCGACATTGTTTTGCGAATAAAATGAATCAACAGCGATTCTACAGGTGGCAAGGTCAAATACTTGAGACTGGTTCTCTGACAAAATTGCCTGTTTCTCTCTAAAATTCTTTCAACCGTTCAAATTGTCGACTATTTAATTAAATTAGCGATTAATTACAGTGAATTCTTTTTCATGGTTGGGTGTGTAATAAATACAGAACCACGCTTGTGTTTGAATGGGTTAACGATTACTGGACTCGAGCGTGTGGCGCTGGGATAACCACTCGAGCCTACCGGCTCTCGTGGTATCCCTGCGCCACTCGCTCTCGTCCAGTAATCGTTAACCCATTCAAACATAAGTGTGGTTCAGTATATATCAGGGCTTTCAAAAAATGAGGATACCACAGCAAAAGCTAACACTTTCCTTCCTTATATTCCATCTTCAGTCAAACACAAATAATATTTTGTTTATATAAACTTGTTTTATTACAAATTATTGGAGAGTGCCTGCGGGCACTCTCCAATAATTTATAATAAAACAAGTTTTGAATAACAAATTCAGACCACCAAAAATAGTCTAGCCCTCAACCAGATAATCACTAATGTGAAAAATATCTTGGTATTTGTACTTTCCGACGTTTGACGCCGCATTTTGAAAAACGTTGAAGAAACTGAATTCCCAGTGACGTTTGAACGTCAGGATAATTAGAGTCTAGTAGGTGATACATGCGGATCTTAACACAGTTGTACATGTACGTGTACGTGTACACGTACATTCGTGTACACCTCCATAGGATTTAGTGTTAAAATCGTCTACAGGTACACGATTTGAACGTTTTTTAGGGTGTGTTAGAATCCACTTTGAGTTCAAACATCACTGAATTGTATTCTAGACGCCTGTAGTTTTACGTACGCGTTCATGTACCGTTTTGATTGAAATAGGCAAATGAGTTTTCCCCCATAGGATTCAGTGTTAAATTGCGAGAAAAAAAAACGCTTTGTCGTTTCTAAAACATCGTCTTGCCGATTCTAATAATCCGCGTCCATACACGATTTTAACACTGAAACCCTATGGAGGCGTAGATGGAGATCCACTTGTGGAGTTTAGGTCGGAAATCGACTCGTGTAAAGAGGTTGTGTTAGAATTCGCAAACCCACTGTCGCGTTTCTCGAAGTAAAACTAACGCACGTTATTGCGAGGTAATCTTAATAAGCACTTAATGGAAATGTTTTGAATGAAGAGTGTTGCCAGGGTGTTAGAAATCCGCAAACCCACTGTCACGTTTTCCTGAAGTAAAAACTAACACATGTTATTGTTATGACTGAATGAGGTTTTCGTTCAAAAAGAGTCAATTATAAATATGACCTGTAAAAAATAGACATTCATGTCTTGGTTCGATGTGACGAAGAGAAATTGAGTTTAGACATCCGAATTAGAGAAAAGAATCAGAATTCTTGTGAAGTAATCTTAATAAACACTTAATAGAATGTCTAAACGCATTTTCCGCTCAATTAGGTTTTGAGTGGTAAAATTTTTAATATATTCACGATAGCGATCAGAGAGATTTGAAATAAATGAATAAGTTACTTTAACGTTAAAATTAGAAAAAAACAGTTTTCTTCTGTATGTTGTTTTAACCATCATCAAAGGGATTCTCTCTTAATTCGACCCTGACTGAATGGTTCTTTGATATGTGAATGGAAATCCTTTGACAAAACGTAAATTACTATCAAGATGCGTTAAATCAGAAACCGGTTTGTCATGTACTGGTTAAAACGTATTTTAAACTTTCCTAATTCAATCAACAGTGAGTTGAGATGTGAATATTTTTAGTTTATTATATTAAAGACGGAAAGATTTTATTAACTTAAAAACATAAAAATATAATTAAACATTTAATTTTGAAAATAATAAAACAATTAAAAACGAAAAATGTTTTTACAGATGGATTCTAGACACCGAGATCGAATTTTAGAAGAGTATGAGCGTGCTAAGAAGGGCATTCAGTTGGCTGACAGAAGCAAACGTCTTGGTGAGATGGAACTCAAACGCGAAGCCACAAAAATATTTAAACCGGAGGGGTCATGAGCGAAGCAGGAAGGAGATAGTCGAAGAATTGAGACCCATAAAAGAGAGTACTTTGAGAATGGGTTCGTTGCCTCTTAGTTTTGGAAATCGGCATTCCATTCAATCTACACCTGATTACGTTCCCACGGGAATTCAAACGGGAACCGACACCGATACAGCTTCGACTATCACCACCGATACAGCTTCGACTATCACCGCTGATAGCGTCGCATCATCTGATGATGATGGCGGTAAGAGAGATCTGTTGTATGGATTTTATAAGGATTCGGAGGGAAGAATTTTTGTAGGAGACACAGAAGTAGATATTGGCGATGATGAATTGATCGTGGGTTCGAACATATACGAATTGACTGATGGGCTGCACAGATTGCTCCTTTACGACAAGCCTAGCGATTACACGGAACAGGATTTCGACAATTACGGCGACATTCTGGTTCAGACACACGCCATGAAGAGAAATAACGATGCCAGAGAGACGAGACCAAAAGCCAACAGAGGTTACAAGTGGATGAAAGTGGTGAAACCTATATGGGATATGAACAAGAAGTTCGTCGAATCGGTGACTGGCAAAGGGGTGAAAACCACTTTTCTTCCGAGCGGTTCTGACGCTCTGTCTCAGAGATTGAGTTTGTTGATGGCGCGCAGACGGGCTGGTAACACAGGATTAGATAATCAGATAGTTACTATATCTGACGAATTGTTAAGACAGAAGGTTTTGAATAAAAACCACTATAAAAGGCTGATGAACGAATTGAAGGATTGATGTGTATATAATAAGTAGAGAGAAACAAACAAAAATAAAACAGTAAATTTTTACACTAGAATAATAAAAGTATTTAAACAACAAAACGATTTACCAGTGAAAAAAACAAAATATATTATAAAAATATATTGGTGATAAAGAACAGGGGATACGTCAGAACTTACGTTCAAGGCAGTTCTGGCATCGTCGATTCTATAATGCGATCGTTCACGAGCGATGCGGGTAGAAAACTCGCATCGACTGCATTTGAGGTCGGTAAGAAGACGGCTTTGGATGCTGGTAAGAAAGCCGCTTCCGAAGCCAGTGGTAGGATAGCTTCTGTGGCTGGCAAGGGGGCAGCCGACGCGTTGATCGACAAGTTGATCAGTCCGCCGGCGGAGCGAGCTGCGTTAGAGCGAACGCCGAAAAGTTGGAAAGATTTTAAGGATGCTGTGGTACCCATACAAGATTTAGCCAAAATGACGAGTAGATCTGGATTGAAGAGAACTCACGACGGTGTGATATAAATAAATAATAATATTAAAACAACTGAGTTTGAAAAAACATAAAAAATTGTGCTTGAAAAGAATCTAAAATAACAAACAAAAAAATAAAACAAAAGATGAACATTAAAGATATGTCTTGGAACGACGCCGCGACCAAGAGGTCGAATAACGAGTTCTTTCCCAAAAGCATAAGAGGCTTGATAGTGGGAAAATCGAATTGTGGAAAGACCAATCTGTTGATGAATCTGTTGTCCCGACCCGACTGGTTGGATTACGACAGATTGTTCGTGTTTGGCAAGAGCTTGTTTCAACCCGAATACAGATTGCTTCGAGAGTGCATGGATCGTAGATTGCCCAAGGACGTCATAGCCAGAATCTTTGACAGTAGGGAGGAATTCGACAAGAGTGAAGCTCCACTTTCGACCATTTTGGATGGTGCGGCGATGGAGCTGATGAAGAGAAATGCAACTTCGAACGTCGAGTGTCGATTTTATGAGAACGCTAGCGACGTTCCGGATCCTAGAGAACTGAAATCGGAAGATAAGAATCTCATGATTTTCGACGATCTGCTTTTGGAGAGACAGAATCGATGCGAATCGTATTACGTTAGGGGTCGACACAGCAACGTGGACTGTTTCTACCTGTCACAGAATTATTTTCGATTGCCCAGACAGACAATAAGGGAGAACGCTAATTTTCTATGTCTCTTTCGCCAAGATCTCAAGAATCTCAATCACATCTACGGCGATCACATCGCAAACGACATGAGCGCGGCGGAATTCAGGAGATTCTGCAAGAGGGTTTGGGATGGTGGACTTTACAATTTCGTCATGATCGATTTGACAAGCGAATTTAATCACGGAAAATATCGGTGCGGATTCGACAAGTTTTATGTTTCTGATGATAATAAGATAGAGCGTGAAAATAAAATTTAGAAAATAATAAATCTTCAAATAATTAGTTTTGAATAAAAAAATAAAAAATAAAATTAAATATAATGTTCGAACATGGAGAATTCTTAGAACGGATAGCCGAGAATACGGCTGCAAAACAATCCATTCAAATCGTGGTGAGTGGCGATTCGACTCGATTCGCTACGAAATTCGAACCTTCCATCGAATTGAATAGAGAGAAAAGATACGAGATGGCGTTGGTGAATCTGGAGACTTATTATTCCTTTCCCAACATCACTGAAAAGAATAACTCGTTCAAGTATGCTGACGGAGTGGATTGGTTGGAGATTCGAATTCCCAAAGGGAGTTACGACATAGACAATTTGAACAATTACATTCAGACGCAAATGAAGACGGATGGAAAGGGAAGCAACAAGATCAGACTCACTCCCAATCCTAATACCTTACAGACGATGTTGGATTTGGAACATAATTTTCGAGTGGATTTCAACACGGACGATTCTATAGGCAAGATGTTGGGATTCGATCGAAAGATGTATCGAGGCCATGCGGCATCTGAAAATACGGTCGACATTCTCGCAGTCAATAGCATTCTGGTGAACGTGGACGTGATTGCTGTAAGCTACGTGAATGGTAGTGCTCAACCGACGATCTATTCCTTCTTTCCAAATGTGTCGCCGGGATTATAAGATCATGGAGCGACCTCGAAATTTAGTTTATCTACCAGTGATTTTAGACACGTTGTATAGTCTCAAAACCACGTTGATGGATCAAAATGGTGAACTGTTAGATCTTCGCGGAGAGAGGGTGATGATACGATTTCACATAAGAGAAATATAAAAGCAAAAAAAAAAAAAAAAATTGTGTATATATATAGATAACAAAAATAAAATAAACGCAATATTAATTTTACAAAATTATTTTAATATAAATAATTATTATTAAACAAGAAATAATTGAAGTAAATATATTTTAAAAAAAAAAGAATTATGACAGAATACGTGATTAAAAACGTGAACATATCAGCAGGACAGAGGAAGAAACTTAAGAGAGCGTTAACAACTCGAGGCGAGGCGGTGAGATTCAAATTCACTCACGAAGATCTGACGAGAGGCGGTCAGGATTCGATCGCCTGGACCAGAAGTCAAAGCAAAAGGATGGAGAAAGCGATTCGCGATGGAAGAGGGTTGACGGTGAGATTGAGTCCCGCTCAATTGAGATACAATTTGAGAATGAAAGGTGGTTTCCTACCGCTATTGGCAGGAATCGCTGCAAAAGCATTACCCTTCGCCGCAAAGGCACTACCCTTTCTCGGAAAGACTCTCGGCGTGGGAGCTCTCACGGGACTCGCTAGTTCGGCAGTTGATAAATTAATGGGTGGCAGCAGACTGTTTTTGAAGAAGGGAGGAGCCGTGTGTCGCGTCCACGTAGACGACAGCGGTAAAGGATTGTATCTAGAACCCGTTAGAGGTGGCAACTCTCTGAGAGGAAACGGTCTCTATCTGAAGAGTGGACAGAACGTTGAGCGACTCGGCAAGGGTTTGTTGCTCGGTGAGAATTCGCCGTTTAAGAATATACCGATTTTGAATATGTTATTATAATATAAAATTATAGGATTATATAAAATATAAATCATAGAAAGTATAAAATAATATATTTAAAATGGATAAAAAGGTGGAGAAACAATTAGACGATAATGACGAATATCGCGAGACAGAGTGCGAAAAAAAAAAAAAGATGTGGAAAAATGGTTAGACGCTAATGATGGCTATATAAGGAAAGAACTGATGAAAGAGATAGATAAAGCACGGGATAGACGGTTGGGAATGAGACGCTTTCCACCGTCACCACTACCTTCTGAAGAGAATGGTAATGATGCGAGTGTTACCAAGAGATGCACAACATTCGTTCATAATTATGATTCAGATAAACAAATGTGTTGTTATAAAAACGTATCATATCACAAAAAAAAAGAAAAAAAGAAAAGAAGAAGAATCGACGCTGAAATTTAAGAAAAAAGGAAACGTTATTATATTATATGGGTAATAGAGAAGAAGGAAAACAAAAGTAATGAGATGATCTCATTACTTTTTTTTTCCTTTTTCTTTGCTAAAAAAATCAATCTCTCTATTGTTTATATTTCCAAGCCCGTTATTAGCATGTTGACACTCGTGTTTTCAAGATGATCTCATCACGTTTTTTCCTCCTTCTTCGCTAAAAAATCAATCACTCTATTGTTTATATTTCCAAGTCCATTATTAGCATGTTGACACTCGTGTATTCTCCTTTTTCGAAAATGTGTTGAATGTTTATCTTTACTCTTTTGAGTTTTTTTACATCGGTGAACTCGCTCTCACCACCCAATTTCTCCACGAGTTTGCATGAGATTTTTGGATATATGTAACTTCCATAGAACGTCAAATCGTCATTGTCGAATTCTTTATCTTTAGCAATGACGATTTTCTGCAGATCGCTTTGATACTCGTAAAACAAATCGAGCATGGCTTCATCCAATTTCAAAGTCATCTTATATCTGTCGTATTTATGCTCTAAGTCCTTCATCTCGATCTCGTTCAATTCTATGGGATCGTGTCGTTGTAATCTATAGATTTTAAAACCTAATTTCTTATTCGTTTCGACTCGTTTCAATTTCAATTCGAATCTTTTATGTGTTGCTGTCATGATCGATTATTTGTTTTTTTTTTGTTTTATGAATTCTTGCAAATAATGTATATTTTAAATTTTGTATTTTAATAATTTGTTTAAAAAAAGTTTTGTTTTTTTTTTTTTGCTCTTTATATATATAAAAAAAAGTTTTTTAAATTTTAATTTTCTTTAATGTGAAATTTTTTTTGTAAAAAGTAATGAGATCACCTTTAGATCTCATTACTTTTTTTCCTTCTTCTTCGCTAAAATCAATCTCTCTATTGTTCATATATTTCCAAGTCTGTTATTAGCATGTCGACATGTGTTATTTTTCCTCTTATCAAAATGTCTTGAATGTTTATCTTTACTCTTTTGAGTTTTTCTACATTGGTGAATGCACTCTCACCACCTGATTTGTCCACGAGTTCGAGTGAGATCATTGGAAATATTTTTTTTTTCATAGATCATCATCAAATCATTCATGTAGGGTCTTCTGTATTAGTCGAAGATATTATTCAGCAGATCGTCTTGGTACTCGTAATACAAATCGAGCATGGCTTCATCCAATTTCAAACACATTATATATTTGTTGTCGTAGTGCTCTAAGTACACCATCTTAACATCGTTCAATTCGATGGGATCGTGTTCTACTGTATAGATCCAAGTATCTGATAGCGTACATTTTTAGTTGAGTTGTGAGGAAGTCAAACTCGACTTATAGTTTGGTGAATGGCGGGCGGGCGGGCGGGCGGGCGGGCGGGCGGGCGGGCGTTCGTAAACAATTGGTTTCCGGATGATAACTTGATAGTGGTTCAACTCACATTCATTAAACTTCATACGTAGGTTGGTCTTGGTAGGAGGAAGAACCCTATTGATTTTGGACATGCTATGTCGAAGGTCAAGGTCACAGTGACCTTGAACGTAGTAAATCTTAAACAATTGTTTTCCGGATGATAACTTGATAATGGTTCAACTCACATTCATGAAACTTCATAAGTAGATTGGCCTTGGTGAGGGGAAGAACCCTATTGATTTTGGACTCGCTACGTCAAAGGTCAAGGTCAACGTGACCTTGAACATAGTAAATCGCAACAATTCCTTTCCGGATGATAACTTGATAGTAGTTCAACCTACATTCATGAAACTTCATAGGTGGGTTGGCCTTGGTGCGAGGAAGAACTCTATTGATCTTGGACTCACCAGATCAAAGGTCAAGGTCACAGTGACCTTTAACATAGTATATCACAACAATTGGTTTCCGGATGATAACTTGATAGTGGTTCAACCTAGAGTCATAAAACTTCATAGGTGTGTTGGCCTTGGTGCGAGGAAGAACCCTATTGATGTTGGACTCACCAGGTCAAAGGTCAAGGTCACAGTGACCTTGAACATAGTATATCGCAACAATTGGTTTCCGGATGATAACTTGATAGTGTTTCAACCTAGAGTCATGAAACTTTACAGGCGTGTTGGCCTTGGTGCGAGGAAGAACCCTATTGATGTTGGACTCACCAGGTCAAAGGTCAAGGTCACAGTGACCTTGAACATAGTATATCGCAACAATTGGTTTCCGGATGAGAACTTGATAGTGGTTCAACCTAGAGTCATGAAACTTCATAGGTGTGTTGGCCTTGGTGCGAGGAAGAACCCTATTGACCTTGGACTCGCCAGGTCAAAGGTCAAGGTCACAGTGACCAAATTGCAACAATTGGTTTCCAGACAATAACTTGACAGTGGTTCAGCCTATAGTCATGAAACTTAACAGCTGCATTGGCCTTGCTGTGAGGAAGAACCCTACTGATCTTGAACTCGCCAGGTCAAAGGTCAAGGTCACAGTGACCTTGAACATAGTAAATCGCAACAATTGGTTTTTGGACGATAAATTCATAGTGTCTTAACCTACATTCATGAAGCTCCATAGGTGGGTTGACTTCTTGCAAGGAAAAACCCTATTGATATTGGACTCGCCAGTTCAAAGGTCAAGGTCACAGTGACCTTGAACATAGTAAATCACAACAATTGGTTTCCGGATGATAACTTGATAGTGGTTCAGCTTACATTCAATAAACTTCATAGGTAAGTTGACCTGGGTGCGACGAAGAACCCTATTGATTTTGGACTCGGCTTGGAATTCAGTACGTCAAATGTAAAGGTCACAGACCCAGCACACACTCAATAATTCATTTGCAGACAATAACTTCATAATGATCAAACCCACCTTTTCTGTTGTCACAACTCGACATTGGATCGGTGATCCTGAGCGGCATTTTTTAACTTGTTTCAATTCGCATCTTTTAGGTGTTGTTGTCATGATCGATTATTTGTTTTTTTATGAATTCTTGCAAATAATGTATAATTAAATTTTGTATTTAAATAATAATTTGTTAAAAAACGTTTCTCTTTATATATAAATAAAAGTTAAATTTTAACATCCTTTTGTTTTTTTTGTTTTTTCGTATTAATTCAATTTTTTTCACGAAAACGTGTTCGTTCTGCAAACAAGAAATAAAAGCGATCGTAAATTGTTTTGAATAAAAAACATTAAAGAAAAAATTGAATTGAAAAAAAAAATCTTTTTTTTTTTTATATAAATAGTAAAAACAAAACTTTTTAAACAAATTATTTAATACAAAATTAAAAAAACATTATTCTTACAAATGAAGCAAACAGATAAAACAATGGTAAATTTAAATGAGAAAACCGTACCTCAGTTAAACGAGATTTGTAAACTATTAAAAATTTCACATTTCAGAAATCATAGAACTAAATCAAAAAAGATTGAAGTCATACAGAAACATTTGCGAAACGATGGAAAGGCAAATGAAATGCCGATAGCAGCGATGTCAAAAAATGCATTGGTTGTGAAAAATGAGAAGAAGAAGAAAAAGATAGTAAAAGGAATCGAAATGCCGACGTCGAAAAAAAACTAAAAACGTTTCGATTGTGAAAAATAAGATGACGACTAAATGAAAAGCTGTCGAAGAAGAACTTCAAGTTTCCAAAGAAAAGAAAAGAAAAACTAAAATGAAAACGAGTGATGCACATCAGATTCTAGGCAAACGAGATATATCGAGCGAACTTCGACGAGCAATAGACGAAGGGAAAGGAGAAGAATATCTAGCGCGACTCACCGCGGAACTGTTTCAATTGAAGTCCATGGAATGGGAGAGTGCGATCAGAGGCATTTTTAAAACTTTCAACGTGGGTTCCCTCGTTGAAGAAAATCGATCCGAAATTGTTCATGGAACGGGTGAAGAAAAAAGTATTGGATGCGTTTCGCAAATACATGAATGTGGGACTAAAAATTAAGATGATACTCCATTGCGTGATGAATAAAATAAAATCGACGTGAAGTCTGGAGAGAGCATCGTGAAAAATGCATATTTCAGATCTAATGTCGAACCCGTATTTCGAGGTTCAGATTTATCGGACGTTTTCGAAAAGATGAAAGACAAGATGTTGACGTCTCTCGCGAATTATCAACATGAAGGTAGTAATTGGACGTTCGATGAGGTATTGAAACTTGAAATTCACATAACTAAAAACGATTTGTTGAAAGGGTCTTCCTACGTGAAATTACCGTATTTCCTATAAAAAAAACACGCCATGATCAACGTGAAAAACAAAGATGATCAGTGTTTTAAATGGGCAGTCACCTCCGCTTTATACCTTGTCAAAACGAACCCTGATAGAGTTTCTCATTACAAGGAGACTTCTAAAAACATCGATTGGACCGGAGTGACTTTTCCAATGCAGTTAAAACACATCGAACGTTTCGAGGTTCGAAATCCCACCATAGCGGTGAATGTCTTGGGATACGACGAGGAAAACGAACGATCTATCCTCTCAGACAGACTTCATATCTCGGAAGAGAAAAGATGATTATTTTATTATTAATTTTGAATGGTGACAATCGTCATTATTGTTGGGTTCCAAATCCGAGCTGATTACTGTCGAAACAAAATAATAAACGTAAAGGAAAGATATCTTTATGTTTCAATTGCATGAACGCGTTTCACAGTGAAGACTCGTTGGCGAAACATCAGGAATATTGCAATGAAAATCAAGGTGTTGCCGTCGAAATGCCCAAACCTAACACCATCGTGAAGTTTGAAAATCATAATAGAAGGTTAAAAGTACCATTCGTCGTGTACGCCGATTTCGAATGTTTCACCGCGAAAATGAGTTCCTGTTAGCCCAACACTCTTCAAAGTTACATCGAAAGATATCAAAAACACATACCTTCGGGCTATTGCATTTACATGAAATGCGCTTTCGACTCGCAACACGACATGGGTCCCTTCACCTACACGAAACAGTATGAAGACGACGACGTGGCTCAAAGGTTCATGGAAGAGTTAGAATCGAAAATTCAAATGTTATACGATAAAGTTAAAACTCCGGCAAAAATGATCATCATGCAAGAGCAGCAGGACGAAAATAACAGAGCCACCGAATGTCACTTATGCAGACAATCGTTTGACGAGAATTCAAAGGAAAATAAGAAGGTCAGAGACCACGATCATTACACAGGTCTGTATCACGGTCCGGCTCACAGCAAGTGTAATTTAAAATATCGAGACGCCGTTTTCTATCTGGTGATGTTTCACAATCTCTCGGGTTATGACAGTCATCTGTTCGTGAAAAATCTCGACACCTCACACGAAGAATTAAATTGCATCGCGAACAGCGAAGAAAGATACATTTCCTTCATGAAATGGAAGCTCATGGAGAAGAAAAGAGTAATCTATGGAGAGACGTTGAAAGAAAAAATGAAATTAATTCGTAGAGCCATACATTTCACTGACAGTTTTAAATTCATGTTGACCGCTCTGGAAAAATTAGTCGATAACATGAGCAAGGATAAATTTAAAATCACGAGCGAACATTTCGGAGAACGAGTAGACGTCATGTTGGAAAGGAGTCCATCCTTATGATTACATGAACGATCTAAAGAGATTCGAAGACACCGCACTACCTTCGAAAGAAGATTTTTATTCAAAATTATACGAATCCGACATTTCCGACGAGAATTACGAACACGCTAAAAACGTGTGGAAATCATTCAATATGAAAACCATGAGAGATTATCACGACCTCTATCTGAAGACCGACGTTCTGCTCTTGGCAGACGTGTTCGAAAATTTTCGAGACGTCTGTTGTCGAAATTACGATCTGGATCCCTCTTGGTATTTCACCGCACCCGGTCTAGCGTGGGACGCTCTGTTGAAGACCACCGAAGTCCAATTGGAATTATTATCCAACGTGAACATGTTGCTCAGGTTCGAAATGGCTGCGAGAGGTGGCGTCTCGATGATCTCTCACAGATATTCTGAGGCTAACAATCCCTACATGAAAGAAGGTTTCGATTCGAAATGGTCGACTAAATACATACAGTATTGGGACACCAATAATCTGTACGGTTGGGCTATGAGTCATCCTTTACCGATTGGAAATTTCGAATGGGTAAAGGAACCGGAAGAGATGCAAAAATGGAGAGACTATCCTTGCATTTTAGAAGTCGATTTGAACTATCCGGAAGAATTACACGATCCACACAACGATTATCCGCTGGCTCCCGAACGAATGGAACCGAACGAAGGAGACGAGGAAAAACTCATTCCCAATTTATTTAACAAACGTAACTACGTCGTCTACAGTGAGAATTTGAAACAGTATGTCGATTATGGGATGAAATTAGTCGACATACATCGCATCATTCGATTCGACGAAGAGCCTTGGATGAAAAAATACATCGATCTCAACACGAATCTCAGAATTCGAGCTAAGAAGATTTCGACAAGATTTCTTCAAACTCATGAACAACTGCATGTACAGTAAATTGATGGAAAACATCAGGAAGAGAACTGACGTTCGACTCGTCACGTCTGAGAAAAGAGCTAAAACATTAGTGGTGAAACCCAGTTACAAACACCGAACCATATTCAACGAAAATCTAGTGGCCTTTCACATGCAAAAGACGCACCTGAAGTTCGACAAACCATATTATCTCGGACCGATCATCTTAGATATCAGCAAGCGATTGATGTATGAGTTTCACTACGATTACGTCAAATGAAAATTTGGTGATAAAGCCAAACTACTGTTCAACGACACGGACAGTTTAGTTTACGAGATAGAGATGAAAGACGTCTACCGAGTTATATATCAGGACGTGGCTTAGTGGTTTGACACGAGCAATTATCCCGTTGATCACCCGTCCAACATTCAATCGAACGACAACAAGAAGGTGTTGGGTAATTTAAGGACGAGAGCGGCGGTAAACAAATCATCGAATTTGTAGGCTTGAGACCTAAACTGTATGCTTATCGTCTAGAAGATGATAAAGAGATCAAGAAGTGCAAAGGAGTTAAAGCGTGCATGGTGAAGAAAAACATCTCTTTCCAAGAGTATAAAGATTGTCTGTTAGGAAGTGGTTCGGTGTATAAGACTATGAAATCGATTCGAAGTGAAAATCACGACTTGTATACCGAAATAGTCAACAAGATTTCGCTGATGGCCGACGACGATAAGAGATTCGTGTTAGACGATAAAATAAGCACTTTGGTACTCGGACATTGGACTTTAGATCTAATTAGAGACGATATGAACGTGGATGATTGGATTCCAGATATGATTGTGGATGATAAGATTCCAGATATGATTGTGGATGATAGGATTCCAGAAAATCAAGAAGAATTAGATGGACCCAAAATTATAGAAATCGATAGTGACATCGAGAGAGTTAGTTTAAAAAGAAAAAGTACCTAATGAACCCCAATTCTTAAATTCCGAAAACGTTCGAACTAAGAGAGACAAACTACATTTGATATCTCTTTTTGCGTCGTCTTTTTTCGCAGGTAGCGAAAAAGACATATTTGAATATAATAGATATTTGCAGTTGTTATTCCTGTTCAAAAAATTGTCAAAAGATCAAGAGAAATACATTTACGACACGGTGTCTAAAAAATTTCATTCGTTAAATCACTACAAAACGATCGAATCTGTTCTACTAAAAGATGGTAATATCAGGATTCCAGAAAATCAAGAGGAATTAGACGGATTCAAGATTATGGAAATCGATAGAGACATCGAGAATGTTAGTTTAAAAAGAAAAAGAAAAAAAAAAATAACGTCATTTTAGTGAATTATAATAAAATAAATAAATAAAAAAAATATATATGCATTTATGAATAAGAAAATAAAGATATCCGTAGAAGGTGTCGTCTTACCTAACAAAACTCTATCCAACATTGATCTGTTGAATGCGGCAAAAGATTTGAAAATCAAAGATTTTCTAGGCGTGTTTTCCAGAGATGCCTTGCCGAAGAGAAGACCTCGACAATCGGAATGTGGAATTTTAAATCTAGACGATTCATTGGGTGAAGGCACTCACTGGGTGGCGTGGATCAAGAACGGGAAGAAGAAAAATTATTATTTCGACAGCTACGGAATCTCACCGCCAAAAGAAATAAAGAACTTTTTCAACAAATCGATGGTTCATTACAACACAGAACAAGTGCAATCACCAGATCAAGTGTTTTGCGGTCACCTGTGTCTCTACGTTCTCAAGACATGGTCTGAAGGAGATCGATTTCAAGACATTCTCAATGATTTACATTAGAGAGAGATTTTTTTTTATAGTATATATAAAGATAAAAAATTATTTTAAAAATTTTAATCGAATAAAAACGAAAAATAAAATAACATAGTTCATTTTTAATAAACTGCGTTTTGAATATATTTTTTCTAAAACAAAAAAAAAATCCCTACAACAACATGCCAGTCGATAAATTTGGTAGAAGTGACGACGAAAAAGTCAACCTAAGAAAGAAGAGGAAGACGTTCGAAGTCGACGATGGTTACAACGTTGCCAACTTGGACGAACGTTACGTTCGGAGATACGAATCTCGAGAAGAACCTTTGAACATGAACGATAAGAAGCTCTACAATCTTCCCGAGCCGATAGATCTCGCAGATGCTGCGACTAAAAAATACGTCGATAGGGGGAACGCCGATTTCGAACGAATCCTGCTAGATAATTACGTGGATAAAACCATGACTGATAATCTCGATCTGAAATCCAAACTTTTGGTGAACGTCGCAAATCCCATAGATCCCACCGATGCCGCGACCAAGAAATACGCGGACGATTCGCACGCGAGATTCAGTGAACACCTGAGAAATAGATACGTTCAGAAAACGATGCACTTGGAATTGAATGCCAATTCTAACAAGTTAATGAACGTGGCCACTCCCACGAATCCCAAGGACGTGGCGACCAAACACTACGTAGATCTGGAACAGAGAAAGTCTGACAGACGAGAAATGAAATCGGATCTGAATGCGGGATTCAACAAGATATTGAATCTGTTGAAGATCAACAACACGGATGCAGACTCAACCGCGGTCAACAAGGGCTACGTAGATTCTGCCGTGATACAATCGCAAGAATACCTAGAATCGCAAGTGGACGATCTCTACCTGAACAAACAATCTGGCAGAACCATGGAGGGTGGCATCAACATGAATGGTCACAATTTATTCGGTCTCGATCTCGATCCCGAATTCGATTCCAGCGCGGTCAGCAGAAAGTACGTGGATGACAACTCGGTCTGGAGAAAGGGTGACATCATGGAAAGTAAACTAGACATGGGTGGACATGCGCTCACGAATCTACCGGATCCCGTGAACAGGACGGATGCCTGCACCCTGATTTTGGTGATGGAGAAAGTCAAATATGCTAGACAATTGATCCCTGTGTGGGCCGAAGAGGCCGGCACCTTAGATGAAGGAAAAGCTGAGTGGTCTTTCGGAAATGGAGGTAGCGGATCGAAACATGGTCAGGTGGGATATCCCATGCCGCTGGTAGGTGAAATCCTTCGAATGAGTCTGGCTTCCTCGGATTTGAATAACAGAGCGGTCGTCAATCTCATGGTGAATGGAGTAGAGAGCGATAAGAGATACAGCATCGAAAAGACTGAGAATCAACACGCGAATGTTAGCACGTTCGGCACGCCTCTCAAAGTGAACGCTGGAGACAGGATTAATTTCGTTACGAAAACCAATAATCCTGAAGCCTCCACTTCCGTGGTGAGTCTACTGATTGAACTAGTTCCTTTGAACATTTTGTTTTTTTTAATAATTACTCATTACTTTTATTTTTTTTTTGTTTTTTATTTTTTTCACACTCGTCTCTCATCGAATGATCGACATCTTATTTCCGTCCGATTCGAATTGTAATTCTCTGTCCGACAGGACCAGGGCAAAGGCTTCGGTTTTTCTCGGCACGTTCCTATCGAATTGCATCTTGATCTGAATGTCTAAGACGCTACTCTTGAGTCGTTCACTCTTTTTACTGACGTTGAATACGAACATGGGATACATCGACTTGTATTCTCTGGGAGATATGTTAGGGTTGCTCATCAATTCGTCTAGACCGTGATACTTCTTTCTAAAATCAGTGGCGTCGCCGTACAGTCTGCAGAAATCGTTCTTGTCGAACGACGCATTGTAATCGATTGCTGGATATCTTGTGGCGTTCAGAAACACTTGCATGTTTCTCAAATGGCAGTGATCAAACAGCGACACATTCTTTTCCTGAGACCCGTCCCTATCGGTCTGAAACGCAACCACGATGAAACGTGGTCTCTCGGAAGCGGATTTCACCATCAATCTCCAATCGAAGTGATTCGTGGAGGGAGGAATGCTAGCCGTGTCGCACTGTCTCATTCTAAATCCCACGGGTAATTTACTCTTGGATTCTATGATCTTGTAGAGACGCGCTTTTTCCACGATCGAAGGCTCCACATGCGGAACGAACCACGATATCTTGTGTAGAGTTAACTTACCCGCATTGGTCGCAGTGAGTCTCACTATTGCGTCGTCGTTTCCTTTTCGATTCAACGTCAGATTGTGTTTGAATCCGTACATGATCTTGTTGTAATCGTCCGCAAATCCGAAGATGTGTTTCAAAGGTATCCTGAACAAAAACGTTCCTTTAGGTCTGGACGTCTTGACGACGTAGTCGAATATCAAGGCGGCGCCAGTGCTAGCAGTGCCTACGGTGTCTTTCACCCACAACTGATTAAGTCCTCTGGATTTCGAAAAATCATCAGGATACGTCAAGAGTCCGAACATCGTGGTGGCCTGACCGGGATGAAAAACAGATTCTATCTCTTGTCCGGATAGCATGTATTTTATATTACTGAATAGATGCATGATGCCATTATTGGCTAGAGTAACCGTGTCGTTGTCGGCGTAGTCGCTCCCATCTTCCTTGGTGAGACGTCCCTGCACCACTATGTAACTCTCGCTAGGATGTACGAATAGATCTTGAGTTTCAACGTTGATTCTTATCTCTCCCGCATTGTTCAAACTCGTTCCGGTTACCGGTTCGTATTCGTGAACCTCATATTCTTGAATACTTTCATCTTTCACTATGCTTTGTGCTATATCTAGTATATTTGTCATTTTAAAGGATTTTTAGTTTTTTGTTTATTAATTAACTTGATTTCTTTATCTAAAAAATAGTTTTTAATTATTTTTTATTATTATTTTTTTTCTCTCTTATATATATGTGTATAAACAAGAAAATGTTAAAGAAAGTAAATAAAAAAATTTTGTTTTCTTTATCAAAACTTCGTCTTCTGTAATTGTTCATCCAAAGCTTCGATTTCGTAAGTCACCGGATCGGTGTGAAATATTTTGATTATCACGAAGATTTCCGAGGTCCATCGATGAGTATAACCCTTTTCGAAGTGCTTCTTATAAGCATAAATTCTCACTCGATCACATCTGTCTGTCGTTTTTAGTTCGCACTTCTCGAGAATTACTCATCTCGGTAACTCTCTTACACTTTACGCAATACATTTTTTTTAAAAGTTATTTAAATTAATTTCATTTTTTATTTTATATATAAATTTAATAATTAATTAATTCTGTTCTTATTATATATATATATTTTTTTTTTCAATCGCTGCTCTTGAGTTCTATCATCTTACTGAATTCCTCCCTGGCCTCTTTCCTCCCCTTTTCCACGAGAGAATCCTTCATCTCTTCCTTGATGATCTGATGAGTCTTGATTCTCACGGCTTCTTTCATGACATCGTATTTCGTTTTCTCACTCAATATCGAGAAGTATTCTCCGTCCGATATCCTACCGTCTTTCAACGCCATAGAGATCATTTCGGATATCGTGTCGATCTTGGAGTCGGCCAAGACGCGAATCTTGTCGTGTTTCCTCGCCTTCAGATATAATTTCCTACTCAAAAAGTTTCCAAGCGTGCTAAACAATCCGGCGGTGAGAGCCACTCCTTCTACGGTCAACATGATCGGAATGCCGACCGCGGTCGACAGCAATTCGATGCTGGCCGCATGTAAACCCATGGAAATCGTGATGAGTGTCATGTCGATTGCGTTGACGAATTTCACGAAATGCGAATACTTCTTCTTGAGAGAACGACGAGAATCTCTCTCTCGAGTTAGATACTCTTGGATTCTACTGATTTGATCTATGCGATACCTCTCTCCTCTTTCTCTTTCTTCTAGCGACGGTGTCGTTGGCAAAACGTCGATCGGCTTCTCATCCTCGTCATCCACTAACGTCGGATACAATTTATTTCCGGTTCTCATTTTTGTGGGTTTTTTTCTTTCTAATATTAGATAAAAAAATTTATGTGTGTATTTATTTTTATTTTCTATTCTCCCTTATTTTATATCAATGAGAAAACTTAGACATATGCTTCATTGAACAATAATTTCATGATGCATCCCTTATCTCGTAAAGTCAGACTTTTACGCACCAATTTCTGTTCTTCCGAAACTGTGGGCTTGCTTTGATCCTTACAGAAGAGTAATCTCTTCCAAAACGTGATCACTTCATTGATTTGAACGCGTTCGAACGACGGTTCGAAATACTTGATGACCATATCTTCGATTTCCATCCACAGACACGAATGATTCTCGTGATCGAAGTCTAGGTGATCCCGACATCCAACGCATCGTTCTAACAAGAGACGACCTAGTTGTTCGTTCACGCAGAATGCGTAGGCTCTCATTAGCATTTTTAAAAGAAACCTTACTCTAATAGTCTGAGAATCGCTCATGATTTACATATTTTTTTTATTATCTATTCGATTTGATATATTAATTTTTTTTAAATAACTATTTATTTATATTTTTTTTCCCTCCTATATATCAACACTATTCATTCAAAACATTTCCATTAAGTGCTTATTAAGATTACCTCGCAATAACGTGAGTTAGTTTTACTTCGAGAAACGCGACAGTGGGTTTGCGAATTCTAACACAACCTCTTTACACGAGTCGATTTCCGACCTAAAATCCACAAGTGGATCTCCGTCTAGGATTTCAGTGTTAAAATCGTGTACGGACGCAGATTATTAGAATCGGCAAGACGATGTTTTAGAAACCACAAAACGTTTTTTTTGCTCGCAATTTAACACTGAATCCTATGGAGGAAACTCATTTGCCTATTTCAATCAAAACGGTACATGAATGCGTACGTAAAACTACAGGCGTCTAGGATACAATTCAGTGATGTTTGAACTCAAAGTGGATTCTAACACACACCTGTACACGATTTTAACACTAAATCCTATGGAGGTGTACACGAATGTACGTATACACGTACATGTACATGTACAACTGTGTCAATATCCGCAAGTATCACCTACTAAGTCTCAAAGGGTTACTTTGTTCGTCGATTTCAATTCTAAGGGATCTTTAAGAGACAATAAGCCGCACATTTGTAAAAAAAAAATATGTTGACCATTTAACAAGCAAAATGTTAAAAAATAATTAAAAATCCTTCATGTTCAAGCCGAGTGGAATTAGCATTAACAATATATAAATCCAGTGAATTTCTCTCTTTCGTCTCTCTTCCGGGGACGAGACCGAGTCCAGTTGAGAGTGTAGAACCTGTTTAATGCGATTTGTAATATTTACCAACCTAGCTGTCGGTATTCATGGATTTGAACAACCCGACAATGTGTGGTGAGTGACGCCGAGCTACGTAGCAATGATTGCATGTTTTTATTTACATATTGGTATCAATGTAGACGCTAATTGTCTTTCTTTTTTGACACAGCTCCCAGATCAGAGACAGCTTTCTGTCCAAATTTCAATCTGTGAAACCACATTTTAATCTTCACCTCGATTCTAGTAAGTTACAGCATCAACTGATAATCGGTATTGAGTGACGTGGAACATTTACCGCGGTCTCGTTTTGTCTCATTCAAAAAGTAACGACGATACTGGTAAGCGTTGTCAGTTAAGTGTGCTTTGGCGCACCATATCTCTTCGATGAAGTTGTGCATACTGCCAGAGCCATGCGATAAAAATTAAATGAACAATACAATTATTGCTTATAACTTGGGGAGTTTAAATACTTTTGATACTGACACTTCGTGGCGTCTTCGTGTAACTCAATGGTGCACATTACCACACTGAGACCATTGTTCAAGGCAAAACACAAGGATGTCGATAAGAATTTACGTAACGATATGTCCTCAAAATTATATTTCATGATCTGTTTATCATCTATGACATTGTTACCAGTGTTATTATTTACTGGTTTTATCCTACATCAGAGTAGAATTATATACACAGTTGTGTTATACTTAAGAATTGAATGCAATTTTTATAATCTTTACTGGAGTATGAACGTGTGGGAATGGGTACAAATTGCATGAATCCCGAAAATTATGTTTCATGATCTGTTTATCATCTATGACATTGTTACCAGTGTTATTATTTACTGGTTTTGTCCTACATCAGAGTAGAATTATACACACAGTTGTGTTATATTTAAGAATTGAATGCAATTTTTATAATCTTTATTGGAGTATGAACGTGTGGGAATGGGTACAAATTGTATGAATCCCTTCTAACAGATCTTCGGGATTCATACAATTTGTACCCATTCCCATACGTTCATACTCCAATAAAGATTATAAAAATTGCAATTCTTATAATTACATCCCGTAACTGTTGAAACTACTTTTTACCAAACAACAGAGCAGAAAGACTTAATAAAACATGTACGAACGAACGAGGCGATAAACCACCCTCACACAAAATACAAAGCGCACAACTCTGATTTTTAATTTTCACAACTTTAGAAATGGATACGAGTATTTTAGTAACGGGCTTTATGCCACAGTTGGGAAATGTCACCAAAGAAACAGTAGCGGAGTTGATCACTGCGAGAGGCGCTAGAAGTTTAAAACCCGCCCAAACACCGCCCGAATTACATTCTGTCAATTGCGCTCTACCGTAAATGCGGGTCAAAGTTCGACCAAATGTATTCATTGGAAAATGAATTACATTTGGTCATGACGTTTTCACCCAGCTGACCAATGGGAATTGAGTATTTGGACCCAAAACGTATAACAATATTAACAATGTAATTATTTGTGAATAAACTCCACCACGCGTCACGCATTGTCGCACAATAACGTAATTTGAATACGGAAGCAATTTCGTTTTTTGCTAAACTTTCTGATTGACAGCGATATCTTGCTTAACCCTTTACCCAACGCAGATGATATCAAAATTTATTATTTTAAATATCATTTTTAAAAAGTTTCAAACAATTTCCGCAAACAAAACCATATCATGCGACCCCTCATTGGAACGAGCTCGGCGAGATCGTTCCAAAGAGGGGCCACATGACATGGTTTTGTTGAAATTTTTTGAAAAGTAATATTTTTTCAGCTGCTGAATTTGCATATTATGCAGGCGGATGCGGGCGATTCGTTGGGTAAAGGGTTAAACAGTGAAGCTATTCGAAACAAATTACATTTGTCACGATCCTTTACGACATGTACAGTTAAAACTAGAAGTCCTGTCATGAATAGTGCGCTTATCTAGGCTTAATTGTACGTCGGGATTGCCATATCGAATGGCATCCAAAGCACGGCAGTTTCTCTTGGTTACTCAAAGCAAACACATGCAATGTTTCTGCCAATGGACCTCCGGGTTACCCGGAGGTCCATTGGCTGAAACATTGCTTGTGCACAGGCCATATGTACAGAATTTGATAGCTTTACTTGGGCCATAACGCGTATATTAACGCGCATATCAACGTGCTATTTGTGCGCATTTCATGACAGGACATCTAGTTTTAACTGTATGACCCAAGTAATAATCTACACGAATCGAATGCAGTAAACTAGTGAATTTTGTACAGAATCGCGACCCAAAGGTGGGGTCTCTGCATTGTATTCCACCTAACAAATCCCAGTCAAGGCAGTTAACGCGACCGCAAGTAATATCATATGTTTTGAGTGGATACCGAAAATTATCTCTTTCATCATCGCGACAAATGTTTATTTTTCGTGAGTGGCTTCACTTAAAAAAACTACATTTTCTTTTCATCATACACATTTCAGAGGTTGGTGGTTTTTTAGTCACAAATCGGCGGTGAGTACTTTCTTAAATAAATACTTACTTCTTCCCCATCACTGAGCCAGCTGTGCAATGAAAACGTTCCGGAAGTGGCTGCCAACCTTTGGCTAAGTCGACGATGCCAGCTGCGTCTAGGACGCCATATCCGAAAAGATGATTGAACAACAGCCCGGCCCCATTCATCTGCCAGAAGTGCTTGCGGTAGGGATCAGAGAGTCGGTTCCTTTTGGATGTCAGGACGGTGAGATGCTGCATGTCCCTCCACGTCAGATTCCGGCTGAAACAGAAAACAATGGAAATGTGGACAACAATTTCACACGTAATTTGTTACAGCAAGCGCTATTTTTATGACTTTTACACCTTTTGTTACCATATTTGCCAGCGTTTTTTGGCTAGAACCTTTTTGTTGAGATGAACAATTTAAAATGTTAATATCGGAGGTCAGAATATAACTAAAGTGGTACATATTGTAACAAAAGTAATGAGCTGTTAGAAAAGCTCACGATTACTGTGTCACAAGTGGTGAGTGTTTACGATGTGTCCGTTGTAAGAACAAAATGGGATGCAACATGGGGCGTTGCTAGGAGGGGTTTAGGGGTGTGGCACCTCCCCTCCCAATAATCTTTCCAGTCAGAACATTTTTGTCAGGATTGGAGTCTAAGATATCATTTCCCTCTTGCTAGTAACCATGTACTTTCTTAAAAGACTAGATTTGATACTTGCACTTGTGTAACACACAGAATCGGACATACAAATGGAGGCATGTAGTTCCCCATTCGGGCTGTTGGGAGCCAAGCATGACTAATTTGAAATACAGCACGTTTTAATTAAATAAAAAAGGTGGTCATGATAAGCCATTGTACAGAACTATGTAACCTTAAAAAAAAATAAATAAATAAATAAATAAATAAATAAATAAATAAATAAATAAATAAATAAATAAATAAATAAACAAGAGGCCCCAGGGGGCCTGAGGGCGCTCACCTGACATGGTAGTCTAAATATCAAACCAGGGACTTGACTTGAATAAGCTGCATACGCCCCTCCTAAGAAAAGCATATACCAACTAGATGAAGCGATTGTGCCCACACAATACACAGGATTTTCCTTCTGTTTTCAGTTCCTGCACTTTAACGACCCAAAATTGAGATAAACACATAAAAAACAGATTTTTTTCCCAAACAAAATACTTTCAGCCTAAATTTTTTTCTTCTTCTTAAAACGCATAAAAAATGCTAAAACTAATTTCCGGATTTTGGTCCAAAATTTTCTAAGTCCCACCCGGACCCCAAATTTTTGGTGTAAAAAAAAAATGTTTTTTTTTGTCTTAAAATTGACAGAAACGCATAAAAAACAAAAAACAAAAAAATTATGGATTTTGGTCCAAAATTTTCGAAGTACCACCCGGACCCCAAATATTCAGGGTAAAAAAATATTTTTTTTTTGTCTTAAAACTGACTGAAATGCATAAAAAACAAAAACAAAAATTTCCGGATTTTGGTCCAAAATTTTCGAAGTCCCTTCCGGACCCAAAATTTTCGGTGTAAAAAAAATAATTTCTTTTTGTCTTAGAATTGACAGAAACGCATAAAAAACAAAAAAAAAAATTCCAGATTTTGGTCCCAAATTTTCGTAGTCCTTCCCGGACCCCAAATTTTCAATGTAAAAAAATTATTTTTTTTTTTTTTGTCTTAAAATTGACAGAAATGCATAAAAAACAAAAAAAAAAAAATTTCTGGATTTTGGTCCCAAGTTTTCTAAGTCTCACCCGGACCCGAAATTTTCAGGGGAAAAATTTTTTTTTTTTTTTTTGTCTTAAAATTGACAGAAATAAATGAAAAACAAAAAAAAAAAATTCCGGATTTTGGTCAAAAATTTTCTAAGTCCCACCCGGACCACAAATTTTCAGGGAAAAAAAAAAAAAATTGACCAAAACGCAGAAAAAACAAAAAGATTTTTTTTTTGGATTTTGGTCCAAAATTTTCTAAGTCCCACCTGGACCCCAAATTTTCAGGAGAATAAAAAAAAAAAAATTTTTGTCTTAAAATTGACCAAAACGCAGAAAAAAACAAAAAAAACCCCAGAAATGCAAAGGTGCAATGCAAGGTGTAAAAAAAATAATTTCTTTTTGTCTTAGAATTGACAGAAACGCATAAAAAACCAAAAAAAAAATTCCAGATTTTGGTCCCAAATTTTCGTAGTCCTTCCCGGACCCCAAATTTTCAATGTAAAAAAATTATTTTTTTTTTTTTTGTCTTAAAATTGACAGAAATGCATAAAAAACAACAAAAAAAAAATTTCTGGATTTTGGTCCCAAGTTTTCTAAGTCTCACCCGGACCCGAAATTTTCAGGGGAAAATTTTTTTTTTTTTTTTTTGTCTTAAAATTGACAGAAATAAATGAAAAACAAAAAAAAAAAAAATTCAGGATTTTGGTCCAAAATTTTCTAAGTCCCACCCGGACCCCAAATTTTCAGGGGGGAAAATTTTTTTTTTTTTTTTTTTTGTCTTAAAATTGACAGAAATGCATAAAAAACAAAAATTTTTTTTTTCGGATTTTGGTCCAAAATTTTCTAAGTCCCACCCGGACCCCAAATTTTCAGGGTAAAAAAAAAAAAAAAAATTTTTGTCTTAAAATTGACAGAAATGCATAAAAAACAAAAAAAAAAAAAAAAAAAATTTTCGGATTTTGGTCCAAAATTTTCTAAGTCCCACCCGGACCCCAAATTTTCAGGGTAAAAAAAAAAAAAAAATTTTTGTCTTAAAATTGACAGAAATGCATAAAAAACAAAAAAAAAAAAAAAAAAAATTTTCGGATTTTGGTCCAAAATTTTCTTAGTCCCACCCGGACCCCAAATTTTCAGGGTAAAAAAAAAAAGAAATTTTTTTTGTCTTAAAATTGACCAAAACGCAGAAAAAACAAAAAAATTTTTTTTTCGGATTTTGGTCCAAAATTTTCTAAGTCCCACCGGACCCCAAATTT
Source organism: Pictodentalium vernedei (assembly GCA_031216915.1). NCBI lineage: Eukaryota > Metazoa > Mollusca > Scaphopoda > Dentaliida > Dentaliidae > Pictodentalium > Pictodentalium vernedei. Next base: position 53,782,203 of record CM062292.1, read on the forward strand.
TCAGGGGAAAAATTTTTTTATTTTTTTTATTTGTCTTAAAATTGACAGAAATGCACAAAAAACAACAAAAAAAATTTTTCGGATTTTGGTCCAAAATTTTCTAAGTCCCACCCGGACCCCAAATTTTCAGGGTAAAAAAAAAAAAATTTTTTTTTGTCTCAAAATTGACCAAAACGGAGAAAAAACAAAAATTTTTTTTTTTTGGATTTTGGTCCAAAATTTTCTAAGTCCCACCGGACCCCAAATTTTCAGGGGAAAATTTTTTTTATTTTTTTTATTTGTCTTAAAATTGACAGAAATGCACAAAAAACAAAAAAAACAAAAAAAAATTTTTCGGATTTTGGTCCAAAATTTTCTTAGTCCCACCCGGACCCCAAATTTTCAGGGTAAAAAAAAAAGAAAATTTTTTTGTCTTAAAATTGACCAAAACGCAGAAAAAACAAAAAAAAAATTTTTTCGGATTTTGGTCCAAAATTTCGAAGTCCGCAACGGGACCCCAAATTTTCAGCCTAAATATGAACCCAGGGATTTGGCTTCAACAAACTTGAATCTCACCCCCCCCCCCCCCTAAGGATGCTGCGTACCAAATATCAAAACATTCTTATTGCTAGATCTGAAGAAGAAGATTTTTAAAAAAATACTCCTCATACTGCACTAATTTAAACATTTGGGCTCCCATAGAGAGCCCAAATATCGACCCAGGCAATGGATTTCAATAAACATGTGAAACAATCTTACAAAGATGTTATATGTGAAATTTAAAGCTTTTGGGGCAGTGGTTTCGGAGAAAAGTAGTCTTATGTTTTTCCCATTACCCACAGTGTTAAAAAATGCTGACTCAGCACTTTTTCAAACTCCCCAAAAACTACCCCATGATAAAACCGATGGCAATTTTTTATGATCATTCCATTCTGTTGAAGCTTTACAACAAATAAGAATTCTCAGTGCCGTGTAGTTTTGGAGATATGGGCGTTTTCATTTTTTTTTATTTTTAGCTCCTGTGGTTCCCACGGGGCTATGGGGAAAAAAATTTCGGCATAAATTAGGTACTTATGACCCAATAAGCACTCATGTAAAATTTGGTTCAAATCGGCCTCGCGGTTTGGAAAATAGAAATTTGGGGCGGGGCCAACATTTTTGCCCCTCCTTTAACATCGTCAAATATAGCCCCACCAACTTCTCTTGAACAAACTTGAGTCTACACCTCAAAAGGAAGCTGCATACCAAATATCAAGTCTCTGCTATTGCTGGTTCTTGAGAAGAAGATTTTTTAAGAATTGGAGCATTTTTGCCCCATCCCTCTGCTCAATGTCCGCAGACACAACCCCTTCTCACATGAAATTTCATTAATATGCGGCCAGTGGTTTGGGAGAAAAAGCCCAAACACCACCTTCACGACGGACGCCGGACGACGGACGAAAAGTGATCAGAATAGCTCACCCTGACTTTCAGTCAGGTGAGCTAATAAATAAATAAATAAATAAATAAATAAATAAATAAATAAATAAATAAAAAGTTGCGCACAACGCGTTTCTTTTATTTATTAGCTGACAAAGGCCCAAGAAGTCTTCAGTTTCTTTAAATAATCCCCACTAACTAATATTCCAACTACATCATCAAGGCATGCCTTCATCGAAGGCATGCCTTGATGATGAAGTTGGAATATTATTCAGTTGGGACTCGTTCCATCACGGTTGAGTAAAAAAGGGTTTGCCCCCCCCCCCCCACCCCCTCCCAATCGACCAGCTTCGCTACGTTGCTGGTACAACAAACGTAACACAGTATGTAAGTGGTGGTTTTTGTGTCATCATAACGGATTATAACATGCAGCGTTGATAGAGTAGGAAGTAGAGTGGAAACGTGAATACGTTTATCGGCGTATAATCAAAACCTTTTTCTGTTCATACATTTTCAGGCCAAATGATTGGCTAATGTATATCTTTTTTTCTTTTCATAACACAATGAACCGAAAAAAACGAAAAAACGCACGTAGGCCCGCCGTAAACCACGCCCTAATGTTATTACGTTGCATAGTGTGAATGGAACAAAAAACCTGCGCGCTCATATTGTTTCAAAATGAAAAGTAATTAATATTTATCTCATCATATTAAAAAGAGTAAAACTAATATTTAATAAACAATGAAATCCTTGTCATGCTTTTTTATTCCGCGTTCAATTTTTTATACTCTATAGATGAACTTCTGCGTAAACAAATTGAACATGGAATAAATAGCATGATAAGGATTTCATTGTTTATTAAAATTTATTTTGAAAGTCATTTTAATATGATGAGAGAAGAATTAATTACTGTTCATGTTAAAACAACATGAGCGTGCAGGGGTTTCTTTCCATTCACACTGTGCAACGTAATTGTTAAGACAGATATTGAGCCTAAATGTGTTATGTAAAGAGAAAAGAACAAAAATAAATGCTTTAGCCAATCATTTTGCCTGAAAATGCATGAACAGAAAAAATGGTTAATTATATTCTTCTAGCCTAAAACTTACTTCTCCTTTGATACTGAAAGTTTCAGTCATGCCTATTACACCAAAGCAGTTTTCGTTTGGCTGAAGAGCGCATAACAAGCTGCAGAGGTTTTAGACTGTTGGCATTTAGACTGCGGCAATTAATGTTGAAAAGAGACAGTGATTTATTTTTGACTGATGCATTTGCTTTGAAGTCGTTAGGTGTGTAATACCTGCAGCTGTGCAGGTGGCAAAGGGTGGGCTAGGATTATCTGTGTTGTTCGATACAGCGTTAATAAATTTGGATACAAGATAAAAAATACTATCTTTCTGGATCTCACCAAAGAAAGTGTTATTTGCCATGACCATTGGGTAAATTAAAGAAGGCAATTTCGTGACCAACCATTAAGGAAAACAGGGTATTCAGAATGATATATCTGTCATATCTATTTTCCCGAGAAGGCATGTTGTTGCTAAAACTAAACAAGACTCTGATGTCAGAAGTAAAATAAAGGTATACATACAGTATGAACGCCGTGGACTGGTCAGTTTCCACGGGTGGGCAGTATGTCCACGGACGCAATAATATTAGATTCCGAACACTAATTATAGAAATAATCATCAAACATTTAATTAATGAAGCACCGGGTACAACCCGGTGCTGCATTAATTAAAGGTTTGCTAATTATAATTGTTATTACCTGGTAAACGCATGCGTGGACATCACCAGGCCATGGCGCCTGTACTATGCATGACATGTGGAGGTTAGGAAACCCTTCTTTACACAGTATATGCATGACTTGGACTCCTCTAAAACACTCAGATTAACGCTGTAGCCTATTTACAAAGAAAACAAACACACTCGGTGCACCTGACTGTGACCTACTACCAAATCGCAACTTGGTCGATCCCCACCAGCAAACATTGCTTATTTTTCGAACAGAACTCGACGAGCACAAGCAAATTCTCGGCTCACGGATAGCCGGAGTACATCCCATGGACGTTATGACACGACATTCCAGCATACCAAATGGCATTCCAACACAACGCCATCATGGTGCCCAACTAGACAACGCTATAAAAGAACTAGTATTCAGTATTTCAGTATTTTTCCACAGCGGTTTCTGGAACAGAGAGTAAGAAAGGGTTTCATTGGGATCAGGATATGCAAAAATTGAAAGAGAGGAGGGGAGGGGCCCAGTACAGACGTTAACGTTCGCTCACAAGTCATTTCAGCTTCGTTGAATGACTTAGTTCGGTCATGATTAGCCATTGTGCATAAGTATATGGCCTTAAACACAAATAAATAAATAAATAAATAAATAAATAAATAAATAAATAAATAAATAAATAAATGACTTAGTTCAGACCCAATGTGTATGTGAGTCGCACAACGTTTCTCTGACGTTATTCTTTATCAGTATAAATATCAAGACGTTCTCAATAAAAATCCAAATTCAGGGCATTAATGCTTTGCAACTAGTGCATATGTACGTATGCAGGAGACGGAATTCGTGTTGAAGCTTGGAACAGATCGAGACAACGACATAATGGAAAAGCTTCTTAATAAGATATGCATATATCCAATTATATATTTTCATCTCCTTGAGAGTAGAATGAGATGACAAGCTATACTTCACAGGCTGTTGAGTTGTCATTAATATCGACAAATACGTCAAAGTAATGAACTGGGTCTTCGAAAAATGACTGACACGAAACCGAATAAGATAACACTATATCTTACATTAAGAAGAGATTTAACTGTGTATTTTGTAATACCAGGGTCGTGTTGACAGGCACAAATGATACATGTAGAAATATCCTTATTACATTTATTTTCTAACGTTAGTCAAGAAACTGCAACATAGAAAATTTGTATTGATAGTGAAGTTGTACAATCGATGTGCGCATCATTTCACAAAATGCAGACATGTTTCTGTAGAGTGCAGTTAAAACTAGAAGTCCTGTCACGAACTGTGCGCTTATCTAGGCTTAACTGCGCGTAGGAATTGCGCGCAAGTGCCATATCGAATGGCATCCAAAGCCAGGTTCTCCTGGTTACTCATAGCAAACACAGGTAATGTTTCTGCCAATGGACCTCCGGGTTACCCGGAGGTCCATTGGCAGACACATTGCTTGTGCACAGGCCATGCGTGCAGAATTTGATGGCCTTGCTATGGTCATAACGCGTAGATTAACGCGCAGATTGACGTGCTGTTTGTGCGCATATCATGGCAAGACTTCTAGTTTTAACAGCAGCATAAAAAATGTAGAAGCCGGAATTTTACAATATTTTCCCCCTTCGGTTTGACCGTTTACGTCTGACTACTATTCTCCTTTTGAACCCATTTAAAAATAAAAAGAAATGGAGCTTTCGCCATCTTTTCATGCTATGTAACTGTTTTTTTCTCTGTTCTGTCTATCAACGGTGTGCGCATAGTGACATATAATACAGACACTATCCTTCCCATTAATTATGAAAGTCTAGTACGATTGGTTAATGTTTTTCCTGGTAAGAATAAAAACTTGCAAATTACTGTAAAAATATATCAACTAAAGAAAGAGCCAATAGGGACTGTTGCTTAGTTGTTTCTAATCAGCTTGCCACAAAAAGCAAAGGCTCATTTTGTAACTATAAATAAACGAAAAACAATAGCTGCCAGTTGTTTTCGTCTATTAAAAGTAGCAACAGGAAACCTCGCTTTATGTTATACTGATGTCGAGAGTGTTTTCTCAGCAATTACATGTTTCTTAATTGGACCTTCCTCGCCGATCTTATATTTTCAGGTGGGATAACTTTATCGAAAGTGGATTTTCATGATGAGATAAGTCAGGAATGGGGATGAAAGTTCGAAAACTCAAACCGTCTTTCAAATTTATTACCCTGTCATTCCATCGACAGCCATTTACCTAATAGAATTACGGCGTATCATATGAACCCAGCCTGGAAAAACGGTTTTCGTGTTGAATGGGTTATGGTTTTCTTGACGCTTTTCTTTTTGACTTAAAACAGCTGATTTTTGTAATGTTTTTGTAATGTCCAAGAGACGACTGGTCGCAACACTTTCTTTCTGAGCTCTGAAAGTGTGTTGGATTGAGATTATCCGATCAAAAGTTTGAAGAATTCTAAAAAAAAAGGTCTGAATGGAGAGAGAAGGTACAGAAGAAAGGGGAGAAAAGGCAGATGTGATGGAACAGTTTGGGGAGTACGGAAATAACAGAGGCATTCTTAGTTGACAAATCAGCGGTTGGGCAAAGAATTATTTTTATTATTGTAGGGACAGCATCCGTAACAACGTAGCCGCCGTTTTTAAGAGATAGCGTACAATGTTTCACAGGTTCCTGTTGACCTTCACTGTTTTAATTACATTTATTACTTTCCAGAGTGAGATTTACTGGGATTTCCGGGTTTGATTATAAACGATAACTTCACAAGTGAATTATGCAATCAACAATTGGGTCATTGATCCGTGCGCGCAAACGAAGACACTTTGCCGTGGGTGTAATGGGGACTTCATTGTTTTTTTCTGTTTTTTTTAACCCTTTACCTAACATGAAAAGCAGACGACACTTGCAAAACAGTTCTTGAATAACTATTATTTCCATTATTTGTCTCTAAAACATAGGTTATGACCCCTCATTGGAACGAGCTCGTCGCGATCTGAACTTAGAACCCGGAGCTCGACTCGGATTCATATTTTGTACATCCACATAATGGTAATAATCTCTATGGAACTGTTAGCTAACAAATAACAGAACATGTAGAGTGATGTATGATTAAAAGAAGGAAATTACATCCGGTATATAAAGGTCTATTTCCATTACAAAGTATAAGAAGACAGTGTTTAAGTCATTAGATCCTAGAGTTTTACTCGGAGGTCTATTGGCTGAATTTGTTCTTGTATATTTGTACTCCTTTCACAGAATGATCTATTGAAAAATCCACTCTACCAGGGGTGTTATAGTTGTAGGTGAAATCACAAAATTTCTATATTATGCCCATAGATGGTTTTCCAGTGAGTGTTACTCGGAGATCTAATGGCTGAATTTGTTCTTGTATTTTTGCACTCCTTTCACAGAATAATCTTTTGAAAAATCTTCTCTGTAAGGGTATTATAGTTCCAGTTGTAATCACAACATTTATATATTATGCCCTCAGATGGTATTCCAGCGTTCCGATTTGGGAAACTAACTTTGATGCTTAATAAATATATATCACATGAAACGCCGTTAATTTCGACCTAACGACCCATGTCTTATTTCCTGATTATCAACCAGTGTCTAGTCGTCGCGTGTATTCTTGTGCGTAGTTCACATGACGTCAATTACAATAATAGGTGCAAGTAAAGCGCATTCATGACGTCATGGTGTGAAGCGTCTGAGCCAACGAACTGAATGTCGGTTGTTTTGGGGGAATTTAGCGACAATGAATTAAATAAAAAGTGTAAAAAAGATTCGAAAACTCATGTGATATACAGAATCTTTATCTCGTGATGTTTGGATATAAGAGGTTTTGAAACGAGTTTGATGAATTTGACTTTAAGGCCGTCGCATACGTTTCAAATGAGCCTGAAAGGCTCGTTGTGAATCAAATTCATCAAACTCGTTTCAAAAAATCTAAAATCCAAACATCACTCGTTTGAGATCCTCTATATATACAATGCGTGTGTCGAACCTGCTTTTACAACAAAATTAAAATGAACAATGATTCTTTTATTCAATCAAGAATAAACCACAACAGAAGACTCATTAGCATACAAATCTATACAGTCACATTGTTGTTGAAATAGTTGCGCCTCTAAACACAATTGTTATCGATTTCTACATGCGACTACTTGGGCATAACCGGAATATTTTGTTTGATAAACGTTCGGTTCTGTATTAATAAATACTATTATGCTTTATTATTGTAGAAAGTATGTAATATGGGTTGTCGCCAACGCTTTGAAACACATGCAGGAACCGACCTAACAAGCAGCCAGTGTGCATTTGACTCCGAAAATTCTGATCTTAAATATAGGCTTCTTATAGGCGTCTAAGTTGGCTTGTAACCGTACGACTCTATTTCTTCCACTGGCATCCCCGCGGGGACCCCGGGAAGTGAAGCAGTGCCTGTTCACTGCGGTAAACAGGCTCTGTTTTACTGGTAAAATAGGACCTAGTCACCAATGCTTGGGAGGTGCAAACCCTCTCTAAAATGGACAACATGGCTTATTAACGTTCACCCTTGGTCTTGAGTTGATACTCATGTTGTGGTCATGATCAGCCATTGTGCAAAAATGTGACCTTAAACACCAATAAATAAATAAATAAATAAATCTTCCACTGGCAACTAGGACCCCTTTTCCTCCACTAGTAACTTGGGCAGCCAAGAACTTTCAATCATTTGAGATACACTTTTAATTATGGCAAGAAAATGTAATTAAATGCACAAATTTATGTCCCACACAGCTGCAAGCTTCGAACAAGAAGATCGTTAAAATAAAGTAAAATACACGTAACTACAGGAAACCAGTAGAGTGCTTAAAGTCCACATTTTTACTTTCTGTTAGTATGAAGGTGCTGTAACTTAAAGCCTTCATGTTGTATAAATGTACTTCATATTATTTTTCAAGCGAAATTATACCATCTGTGTGGATTTGCGTTGTTACAATTTATAGGAGAGTGCCTACAGGCACTCTCCCATGAATTGTAACAAGGCAAAAGACCGGAACAAATTTTGCCAACAATATATAGCGGTTCGGGTATGAAGGCCATTTACGAACCAGCCCGGTTGGTCCGGATCTCTTAGGCTCGTGGTAAATCGGTCGCTTTGTGTTGTAGAGGTCGACGGTTCGAACCCCGGCTCCCGCACTTATCTCTCCTCCTGTTACATTCGGGCGCTCGTCCGATCACCAGCAGTAGGCGGCATAGCGGGTGTTCCGACCGCTCTGAGGGAGGAACCCGGGTGATATTCACCTGTGGTGAATCTGAAAAGAAGTGGAAAGTAGTGTAGCTGTCGAGGTATAAACGCCATTTACCAACCAGTCTGGTTGGTCCGGATATCTTAGTCTCGTGGTAAATCGGTCGCTTTGTATGCTAGAACTCGACCGTTCGAACCCCGACTCCCGCACCTATCTCTCCTCCTGTTACAAATAATTAAGCACACAACCAGTTAAAAAGTAAATCTGGCTTCTATAATTCAAATCTAGGCTCCAAGTCTGGCTCTCATTTTTAATTGCTCAGGTCGGTCCCTGAACACAAAATTGCAAGGTCGCTCTGAGGAACACGATACGTTATAATTTCCTAAAGTAGGATTGCTGCTAAGTGAATGTGTGGGGTAGACCAAACAAGTTTTTCAACGTGCAACCCTTCCAGCATATGCAACTCTGTTTGTTTGTTTGTTTCCAAAAACATACTTTTTCGTGATTAAGAAATTCTTAATCATATTTATCCGACAGTTTCAACATCTGTATCTTGCAAGTGCACAATAGAAGCGTGTGCATTGTTACGATTTGCTTGCATTACTATTTATAGAACATTACACGCTTTCGAAATGCGTTTGCGAGATGTAACAGCATGCAGTTATACTATTATAGCGCACAGTCTTTTCGGAATACTGAAGGTGGACTCGCTCAACATGTTTATCGGATGATCGCAAACTTTAAGGCCGTCGCATACGTTTCAAACGAGCCTGAAAATGAAATATATAGAGGATATGGAATGAGTGTTTTTCTCATATAATACTTATGAAACGAGTCTAAGAATTTTCCGTTTGGGCGAGCCTCTGGCGAGCCCAAACGGTTAATTCGGACGAGTTTCATAAATATTATATGAGAAGAACACCCATTTCATATTCTATTTATCATATGACACACACAGCACAAATTAGCCACTTAATATGACTTTTTAACCCATCACCTAACTTGAGTTGCAGACGGCACTTGGAAGAAACATCCTCGTATAACTAAAAAATTTCATTTTTTTGCTTCCAAAACATAGGTTATGACCCCTCATTGGAACGAGCTCGTCGAGCTCGTTCCAATGACGGGTCATAACCTATGTTTTGGAAGCAAAAAGTGAAAATATAAAAAAAATGAATGGCGTTTTTCTTGTTGGTAAAAGATTAATAGAATATAACCCACTCTAAATAGGACAGATAACGTAAATTCTCCCTACCGAAATTATGCAAATGTGAGCCAGTTGTATTTTGTTGAGCCAATCAAATTGTCCAGTTTTGAAATTGACCAATGAAAGCTCCCAAATCTAATTATGCAAATTATGAAAATGTGACCCAGTTGTGTTTTGTTCAGCCAATCAAATTGTCTAGTTTTGAAAGTGACCAATGAAATTAACGGAAGGCTTTATTTATCACTGATTAATATGAAAACAAAATATCAAATGTTTTAAAGTGAACAAAACGGACGAGTCATATGATAAATATATATATATATTTTTTTTGTAAGCCATTTTCCAACAATTTCAACAAAACCCTATGATGTGACTCAGTTATTGGAACAAGCCCGTCGTTCCAATGACGGGCCATATGATATGGTTTTGATGACAGTTTTGGAAAAATAATGTGTTTTTTTTCAACTGCTCAATTCGTAAATTTATCATGTTTGTATACAAAATGTGGTATCAGAGTCTCGGTCTTGTTTCAAATCGTCGAGATATGACCCTAGAAACAAGGGCTCGACTTTCATACAATATTTTGTACATACACAAACTGATGATAATGCAGATTTATCAGCAGAAATTCTTACTCTGGCGTACCTTTATAGTGTATCGTGATTGTGTTGTTTTTATCCACTTGTCTAACAGACATCTGAAACTTGAATGGATGGCACTTCCCATGTGTCTAGCATTGGTGGTTCTTCCAGAATCGTCCATAATTTGATTTGCGCTTGGTGGATACATAATTAAAAGGACACAACGCAGATGACGCGGATCAGGCTCGAGAGTTCGAGCCTGATCCGCGTCATCTGCGTTGTTTCCTTTTAAGTGTCGCGACATTACACTTGTCAAATGGTATTATTGCAACACCTGTCAAGTTCTGGGATATCTACACTTGAACAAAGAGCTAGTTCAGCACTTAGTAAGTGTTAAATACAGCACTTCAAGTGTATTTTTAAACACTTTAGTTTTTAGCGTGTATAGCAGAGGCTTCTCAAAATTCTTTAACACATTAGAATTTTATGAAAATAATCATTCAAGCATGCGTCACATTTTCTGGAAAGAAAACCAATGTGATGCGGTACGGCTGTCGTGGACTAGTCACTTTTCGCGAGTTGTTAATATTTTCACGGACGCAATACTATTAGAATCCAAATACTAATTACAGGAATAATCGTCAAAAATCTAATTATCCCCCTGCACACTGATGTCGAAAAATCTAAGGGTATGGTTGCAAATTTTTCCCATCATGCAACTAGAAATTTAACCAATCCAATCTTGTTTGACAGAGCCCATTGAGCTCTGTCAAACAAGATTGAAATGGTTAAATTCCCAGTGCATTATGGGAAAAATGGCTTCTTGAAATTGAGATATTTTGACATCAGAGTGAAGAGAGTTAATTAAAATTTTGCTGCTAATGATTTTTATTACACAGTAACGCCTGAGAGGACATCACTGCCCATGTGTGGATTATATCCAGTCCATGACGACTGTACTGTATTTATTTTGTTGGGGGCGCGGTGGCTCAGTTGGTAGAGGTGCAGGCTGCAAGCCGAGAGGTCCTCGGTTCGAATCCCACCTGCGGCAACCGCGTTGTGTCCTTGGGCAAGACACTTCACCCCGATTGCCTACATGGGGGCACGATGACGCTGTGTACTGAGGCGTACTGCACGTCGATGGTGCGCATGTCTTCAACCAATCTAACCCTGCCTGTGCTGCGGTGCAGAGTTCAGAGTTACGATGTTGGAGAGCTGACAGCTGCTCGTCGTTGCTCGGTGGTTCTCTCCGGGTACTCCGGCTTCCTCCACCCGTAAAACTGTCACGGTCACGATTAGCCATTGTGCATAAGTGTGTGACCTTAAACACCAATAAATAAATAAATAAATTTATTTTGTTATGTAACTGTATTTTAAAATGCCAAGCTCGAGAAAGGCGTATCCAGTGCCGATTACTGGTTTCGGTAGTCACAGGCACACAGATTGACCCTACTTTATAAAAAATGGCTATATCATGAAAGAAAAACTCACTTTGCTTCAAGAGCCAAAGCAAACACTCCTGCCGCTTCTGGGGCGGCGGCGGACGTTCCGGAATGCGTCGTTGTACAATTACCATACAAATCGGTTGTAGCCTGTAATAAATTAAATTATATCTTTAATACAGAGAACAATGATTTAATTTCAGCTAGAAATCCCCTTCAGCAGCCAATGAGCTCACGACGCAAAACAAATCTGCACGGCGGATCAGTCATAATTTAATCATCCATCCCATTTGGAGTGCGGTAGAGAACTTTGAAAACGGATATATCAAAGGGAGAGTGAAGAGAGATTGCAGCATGAACCGGCGGGCTGCCGTCAAGGTCAAAAGGTTTTTTGAATGGGGCATTCGGTGGCTCATTACTGTTCAGGGATTTAGTCTAAAATAATCAGCGTTAGAACTAAGAGAAGAGATGGCGATAAGGAATGACAAATGTGCAGTTTAAGGTCGAAGATACCTCAGACAAACTCGTATTGGTATTTTGAATGGTGACAGACATTAATTTTGTTGGCGGTCTAAATCTGGTGTTGGATAATAAACGGTCCAAATCAGGAGTTGGACAATGAACAATGAATGATTACACGGTTTCACGTGTGAACGCCACCCACGGGTCAGCAAACCCGAGTGTATTTTAACTCCTTCTGTGGTGAATATTCCAGCCCAGGACGCAAAATCTATTTCCACTGAAATAAGTATACTTTGGGCATATTTAATCAAATTTCCACCGTGCAAACTGAATAGACGTTTTGACCAATCATATATTGAATTAAATTTAGATGAAAGTTTCAGGAATGCTTCACAGCAGCCATGCCTTTATTTGATGAAATATATTTTAAAACTAAGAGTTAATGTAAAATCACGTAACAGCAACCGAAATCGAACAACACAAATAACCCTAACAACCGAATTACATCAAGTAATTTTGTCATTTAAAAGCTACGTAAACGATTTTACTGATCATTTTGTTTTAGGTTGGTAATATTTAAAGCATTATCTGCGAATACTGTTCGTATCCTTGCGATGTTTTTGCATACTTTGTTTACGCATAGGTTCGACTACTAAAATGACGTTGCATTACCATATAATGCAAAACGTGAAATCATCATCATGTACTAAAGAAAATATTTTAGGAATGTCAACATCTGCGATGGGGTGGATTATTGTCTGTTTATTGGGGTTTAACGGCACTTTCAACAGCCAGGACTCAATCCCGTGAGACAAAGTTTCGGGCGACAGAAGCCAGAGTACCACCGAACAGCACGCTCCCTGATAGGGTGGTTATAGTAATCAGTGAGACGAATGATAAAGGGACGCGAGGTATCATAAATAGAGGATATGGAATGAGTGTTTTTCTCATATAATATTTATGAAACGAGTCTAAGAATTTTCCGTTTTGGCGAGCCCAAACGGAAAATTCAGACGAGTTTCATAAATATTACATGAGAAAAACACTCATTTCATATTCTATTTATCACATGACACACACACGCACAAATTAGCCACTCAGTAGGACTTTCTAACCCATCACCTAACTGGAGTTGCAGACGGCACTTTGAAAAAAAAACATCCCTGTTTTACTAAAACTTTTCATTTTTTGCTTCCAAAACATAGCTTATGACCCCTCAATGGAACGAGCTCGTCGAGCTCGTTCCATTGAGGGGTCATAACCTATGTTTTGGAAGCAAAAAGTGAAAATATAAAAAAAATGAATGGCGTTTTTCTTGTAGGTAAAAGATTAATACAATATAACTAACCCTAAATAGGACAGATAACGTAACTTCTCCCTACCGAAATTATACAAATGTGACCCAGTTGTATTTTGTTGAGCCAATCAAACTGTCCAGTTTTGAAATTGACCAATGAAAGCTCCCAACTCGAATTATGCAAATTATGAAAATGTGGCCCAGTTTTATTTTGTTCAGCCAATCAAATTGTCCAGTTTTGAAATTGACCAATGAAATTGACGGAAGGCTTTATTTATCACTGATTAATATAAAAATAAAATATCAAATGTTTTAAAGTGAACAAAACGGACGAGTCATAGGATAAACGAGTTTATTTCGGGATACTAGGGAAAGATAAGAGAGAGTTTTGAATAGATTTGCGGATGGTGACGTTCTTACAATGGTGATGGCCGTCTTCCTTTGAAAATCGGGGCAAAATCGTTAACTCTTTACCCAAACACGAATAGAGAAACCATTCCTACTAAAAGTTTTTTTTATCTCTTAAACACATAGCTTATGACCGTTAAAGGGCGAAAACGAACAACATCGAGTATTCTCAGATATAGTACGTGGAGAGTGGATTGTAACTAAATCACCCGCCGAGTGGAGTTATCGCCCAAACTATAACTTCTAAATTTCTTACATATGGACAGAAAACACAAGCAATGTTTCAGCCAATGGACCTCCGGGTTTAACCCGGAGGTCCATTGGTTGAAAGTTTGCCTGTGCTTGCTATGCACTGCAACAAATTTGCAATTATTGCTTGGGTGGAATCTCCACTCTGCGAGTGATTTAGTGATAATACACTCTCCAAGTACTGTGATACCTTAAAATATTAGTAACAAACAGGTCATTTGTGTAGTTTTGAATGAAAAAATGCTGGATGTAATTCGTTCATTTATTTAAATGTTATTTGTGTTGTTCGTTTTCGGTTGCTGTTACAAAAATTCCCAACACAGTCTTTAGTTTAAATGGCGTGTCAATTTACACACATCTAAGTAACATGTATATAATGTCAGTTGTATGATCAAACGGGTGTACTGCCGGAAATACTCTGCAATGTTTGTTTGTTTACTGGAATTTAAGGATACTTCCAAAAACCAGAGTGACACGTCGTGTCGGACAGTTTCACGGGTGGTGGAAGCTAGAGTACCAGGAGAGAACCACCGACCAGAGGCTAGTAACTGTCAGACTTTCCAACTTACTAACCCAGCACAAGCAAAGTTTGTAGCAGTTCGGGGCAAGTGGACCGCGCCACCGTCCTTCACAAGGACCGATATAGAATAAATAGGTACTAGGGTTGAAACCACTCGGCAGAGCCTTATCCTACTCGTGGTTTAAATCTGATTACCGACCCTAGTACAGTTAAAAGTAGAAGTCCTGTCATGAATTGTGCGCTTATCTAGGCTTAATTGCGCGTAGGAATTGCGCGCAATCACCATACCGGATGGCATCCAAAGCACGGCAGGTGCTCCTGGTTACTCGTAGCAAACACAGGCAATGTTTCTGCCAATGGACCTCCGGGTCACCCGGAGGTCCATTGGATGAAACATTGCTTGTGCACAGGCCATATGTTCAGAATTTGATATCCTTACTACGGCTATAACGCGTAGATTAACGCGCAAATAGACGTGCTGCTATTTGTGCGCATTTCATGACAGGACTTCTAGTTTTAACTGTACCTATTTGTTTTATTTATACACCACGCTCTTAAAAAAACTTTGTCACTTAAAACGGAGAAAAAACTATACTTTCTCTCGCAAACACATGGTTTTGTTTACATCTGCGCCGGTGAGCAGTACAACTAGGTGCACGTGAATGCTTGATTGACAGCTAAACACATCGTGAAAGTTGATTGAGTTTACCTTTGCCTTTTCAGTCAATTTAATGACAATTCTTAAATTTTATTTTAAATATTTAATTGCAGGTATTTTAAACTTAATTTATTGCACGTAGCAAATAATACCGGAAAACGTTGTATGTTTGAATGAAACATCGCGAAATGTGAATGTATCGAAGTCGACAAATTGGGTCATGTCAAAGGTCAAGTTGGATGTACTTCCTACTTTTGGTGTACATTTTTTATAACCGTAGTAGAAGCTTTCCACTGATAGTGGAGTTAAAATTTAACATACGGGCTTTTCACAGGTAGTAACACAGGTGAGGATAAAATGTTATTATCACTGTCAGGATCAAACCGTCAAAATGTAATTCAGTGAATCTTTATTGTATCTTTATCGCTACAGTTAAAACTAGAAGTCCTGTCATGAAATGCGCACAAATAGCACGTTGATATGCGCGTTAATGTACGCGTTATGGCCTATGTAAAACTATCAAATTCTGTACATATGGCCTGTGCACAAGCAATGTTCCAGCCAATGGACCTCCGGGTAACCCGGAGGTCCATTGGCAGAAATATTGCATGTGTTTGCTATGAGTAACCAGGAGAACCTGCCGTGCTTTGGATGCCATTCGATATGGCAATTGCGCGGAATTCCAATGCGCAATTAAGCCTAGATAAGCGCACTATTCGTGACAGGACTTCTAGTTTTAACTGTAGGCAACGTCTAGATGATTATTGTCTTTGTTTTACAGCAAATGACAAAAGCGTTGTGTCAAAATTGTAATATGAAAAAAGATCTTTGTATATTACTTTATAGCAACGATCGCATCGTATATAGCGTGTAAATGTCTTGATAATTCTGAATAATTTCTCATCCCACCTACAAAAATGGAACAGATTTGTTCACTTGTAGTAAATGGTATTGTTTAGGTCGATTCCATTGAGAAACACACGGTAGAAAGGCTTATGTCACTTCCTTTCCACTTCCTCTTCACAACTTTACGGTGTTATATAAGTAAAACAAATATACAAATTATACGTAAAAAATCAGAACTGACAATAAAATAATATTTCACGAGAATATGTGCTGTTTTTTGATAAATGGAGTCGGGGGTTTGTCGTCCAACAGGGGTTAATTCCATATTACTTATTTGCTCTCTCTGTGGTGGTTGTCTCCACCAGTGATTAGAGTGTCAGGTAGCACGAGATCTAGTAACGGTTGATTGAATTGTTGTCAAGTTTCACTGAGGGAAATGCACACACCAGCGATTTCCTGAATCGATACAAGATTTCAGAGGTTGCATGATTTTTTCGTGTTGTGTATGAATTGAAGTGGGTGATCTGGACCGTCGAAAAAGTCAGTTCGAGATAGGATTTCACTGGGGTAGGTTGTTTAGCTTTTCTCTGGAAGGTTTGGGAAGAGCCGGCTGGTCATGAGTTTAAATAGTAATTCCTTGGAGTTCCGGAATGAGAAACTGAACACCGAATTCTCTGTGCCATTGGTGAGACCGGGATAGTTATTTAGGAATTTATTTGGTATTCTTTTTTCTCCGTTTGTCGGATCAATGGAATCAGAGTTAAGTAAGTTTTAGAGTAGTTTTTTTTTTCTCTGGAACTCCGGGAATATTTTTTTTGAAGAATTTCGCCTTCGACAAACTTTTGTCGAGTGTGAGTTCTTCTTGTTGGGTAGTCACCGAGTGTGCGGGGTGTCAGAGATGACAGCGCGGAGGTGACTCCTTAGTTATATGTGGAAGACTTCGCACTCGACGAACTTTGGTTCTTCGAGGGTGAAAGCTTCTTACTTGATTGAGGCCTGATTATTGATATTTGGTATGACACCTATGGAGGAGCAGCGGTGACTCCTCATTTATATTTGGAAGACTTCACACTCGACGAACTCTGGTTCTTCGAGGGTGAAAGCTTCTTACTTGATTGAGGCCTGATTATTGATATTTGGTATGACACCTATGGAGGAGCAGCGGTGACTCCTTATTTATATGTGGAAGACTTCACACTCGACGAACTTTGGCTCTTCGAGGGTGAAAGCTTCTTACCTGTGTAGTCCTGACCATTACTATTGGGAGATGACATCTATGGAGGAATGTAGGTGATTCCTCATTTATATTTGGAAGACTTCACACTCGACGAACTCTGGTTCTTCGAGGGTGAAAGCTTCTTACCTGTGTAGTCCTGATCATTACTATTGGGAGATAACATCTATGGAGGAACGAAGGTGACTCCTCATTTATATTGGAAGACTTCACACTCGACGAACTCTGGTTCTTCGAGGGTGGAAGCTTCTTATGACAGTTCCCTTTGGTCATTGGTACGTCCTCTATGGGAGAATAGTAGTCTCCTAATATTATATTAGAAAATCTGGGTGGCCTGGACATAATAAAAAGGGCCTTGTTTATCGGATTCTTGATATTTTTTTTTCTCTAGCCTCCGAATTTCAGCCCAATTTAAGATAGTGAAACAAACGCTTTTTGGATATGTAATAATGTTTAATTTCATTCAATAAATTATACCATAACATTTCTTAGTGTTGAATTATTGTTACCTTGCTACATCTTGATGGTTTGTAGTTTTTAATTTCAGTCTAAAGGTGGGTCATCTACCCGAGAACTTTATGTGGGGCTCCGACCTACCCATTATAACTGCGATCCCTTTTCCTTATTTTAAAGCCCGGTCGGAAACGCAAATGTTAAATATCTCTTATAAAATAGTTCGACCATCTGGGGTGATGTGGTTTTAGAAACCGCACCGCCTCGGCTGATCGAACTGTTTTTGGGAGTGAGATATTGAATCTAGACTTGTGTTGGGTTGGGGATAGTGGATTCGTCACAAATAACTGGTAGCCAAATGTGCTTCAGATATCCAAGAACAACGCCAGGAATTGAAACTATTTCAAGATACAGCGACAGGACCACATGCAGTAAAATGACAACACAGTCGGCTTTCTTTTGTTTTCTGTTGGTTTACGTTTAGCTCAAGGTCAAGCATATACAGTACGTGGAGAGTGTATTATCACTAAATCGACCGCAGAGTGGAGACTCCACCCAAGCAGTAATTGCAAATTTGTTGCAAAGCATAACAAGCACAGGCAAAGTTTCAGCCAATGGACCTCCGGGTTAAACCCGGAGGTCCATTGGCTGAAACATTGCTTATGTTTTTTTGTCGATATGTGCAAAATTTGAAAGTTATAGCTTGGGTGATAACTCCACTCCGCGGGTGATTTAATTGCAATCCACTCCACGCACTGTATTTGCCGTATTCTATACACCACAGCCTTCATTTTGATTTATAAGTTGTGTATATTTATTTAATATTTATGGAATATCAGACTTAGTAAATTATTTTCCTGATTTAAACAGCATTTATTTATTTATTTATTTATTGGTGTTTAAGGTCACATATTTCTGCACAATGGCTAACCATGACCGTGACGGTTTTTTACGGGTGGAGGAAGCCAGAGTACCTGGAGAGAACCACCGAGCAACTGTCAGCTCCCCAACATACCAACTCCACACAAGCAGGGTTAGCATTGGTTGAAGACAGGTGCACCATCGACGTGCAGTACGCCTTAGTACACAGTGTCACCGTGCCCCCACGTGGACAATAGGGGTGAAGTGTCTTGCCTAAGGACACAACGCGGGTGCTGCGGGTGGGATTCGAACCGAGGACCTCTCGGGTTGCAGCCTGCACCTCTACCAACTGAGCCACCGCGCCCCCTTTAAACAGCACTTAAGAACTAAACCAGAGAGCAAAGTACTCCACTGTATTTCAGTGCACGACATCGATACAATAAAACAGGTATTTAATAAAGGATTGAAATTCGGTTTACACGAGGGAATTTCCGGAAATTGTTCAAACACAAAACTCATTACGTTACAGAAAATAATTCTTTTAAAGCTATTATTGCCGCAATGGAGTTGTGAAGAGGTTTCCCTGAAGATGCCAAACGTGATTATATTGCAAATGGATATTGTACAATGGGGCGCGATTCCTGAAAGCAATATTGCGTAAAAGACGAGTTAAAAGTTCCGTTCATTGCACTTCTTTGCATTGAATAATCGAAGAGGGTGATCGATCCAGGCTTAACTCTCTCACGTTGTTTAATCAGGGGAATTCGATCCGTGCGTCAAAATACCATTTCGCACAATTCAATTTGCGCTGTGTCGTGTTATTTGATTGTCGGTCCCCAACACCACAAACCAGTATACAACATGTCAATTCTTGAAGGTTTTCTGACGGGAAGAAATCGATAGATGGAGGTTGTATACGAAAACGTACTAACTTTTTGTTGAAGGAATTGACTAATGCAGATTGTTCTTAGTCAAAAACTCTTAAGCTTTTGTCTGATACGAATAGCAGACGACACCTGCTAAAAATTATTGAATAACTAAAATTTTCTTTCTTCGTCTATAAAAGCATAGCTAATGATCCCTCAATGGAACGAGATTAATAACTTATTTCCATGAAAGGTGGGGGCATGAATGATGGTTTGAGGACAATCTCTCAGAAAAATAGAAAAAAACCTGAAAACTTTTGTCAATAGCCCAGACCGCTTGACACTTTGCACAATGGGGCAGAAATACCGAAATTTCAAGTAAAAAATTTTCCCTGTAATACAAATAGGAACTTAACCAATCCAGTCTTGTTTGACAAAGCTCAATGGACGGTTCAATTTCTGTAATGTCGTTATACGTGGTACCCGTCTCAACTACCAGGCCAGAACGGTTCAATTTCTGCAATGTCGTTACCCGTTGTAACCATCTCAACTATCAGGGACAGATCAGTTCAGTTTCTATAATGTTGTTGGTGACTATATCAATTATCTGTTCCAGAAAAACAGTTCAATTTCTGTTGGCCGTGGTGACCACCTCAACTATCAGGGCCAGATCGGTTCAAGTTTTGGTTTTGTATTGTCGTTGCCCGAGGTGACCGTCTCAGGGAACGCCCCGTCGAGCGACAGTAATCCTAATTAGAAACTACACCCTGCGAGGGAGGGTTTTAAAGCTAATACATGTTCAAAAGTTAGTTGTTAATGGCGGTGAGAATAAAATTATGAAGAAAAACAAACACACCCCCTCGTAAAAAAACTCACAGAACCCCCCCCCCCCCCCCCCCCCCCACCCCCCCCCAAAAAAAAAGAACACTGGACGTAAATAATTCTAAAATCTTAGGATAAAGAGACAGAACGCGATGTGTGTTTGAATCGGTGGGTGCTTGACATAACGAGTTGGAATGGCGTAGTCATATTTCGTGAGCGCCGTAGGCTCGAGCGAAATATGACTACGCCATTCCAACGAGTTAAGTGAAACACCCACCGATTCAAACACACATTGCGTTCTGTGTTCATTCCACATCCCATGCATTAATAAATTCATTTAAATAAACAAATTGTAATTCCGATTTTTAAACCCAAAGGCGAAGAGTCCTTTTGTTTTGTTTGAAGCTGTACTGATCAAATGGATCGATAAAAAATCAGAACAACCTTTTGAGAACCAGTCTAAATTACATTCGTCAACTTTTCTATTGGGCGTGTTTGTTGAAATTCGTAACACTGTTCTCTTCGGGTGGTGTTCATTCATGCCTAACCATTTGGTGGCTATAACTATTAGTAAAAATATAAGAAGAAATTTGGGCAGATTTGCAAAACAGCTGGGAGACACTTTTTTAAAAAGAAGTTCGAAGCATGTCAGGTTGTCCGAAGATTTACCGAAATAAACCTGTCCAAGTTAGATATACCGGGATCCTTAGACGAGACAGCCGCGGGACTGGGTTAATGTTGTGGTTGGAAATGATTGTTTTTTTTGTTAATTTTATCTCATTTTTGATTAACTAATTTTTTTGTGAACCGAATTTATTTTGCTTTGGACGTTTTCATTTTCACACTACGCAACAGACGATCTATAATTGCATAACGAAATTTGGAAACATTTCGAAGCGTAACTTATGACTCGACGGGAAAAGAACTAGTATAAACGGTGCTGGGAAAAAAAGTTCCAGCTTGTACATCACCAGTTGAATACAAAAACATTTATGTTATAGTGACGATTCCGTTAAATACAATGGTTTAAATTTTAATGGATGTGTAGTAAAAAAGCAACATAAGACAAATTCTGGCAATGGACACAAATTCGAAGGGGCAGTGCCTGAAACTTTCCCACTTCTTGGGTTATGTCAAAAAATTGTGATTCATTGTAAGAGGTGTAACTCCACTCTTCGTGAGTTTCAATACACCTCCTACACTTTCTGACCAGAGACATGAAAGGAAAACCGAAATAACACGTATCCAACTAAAAAATCCCTGATAATTTGCTAAATATATAGACAATAGTCCACTCATCGGATCTGAGAATAGATTAGATTAGATTAGATTATTTAACGATATAGATAGAATGTGATACAAAATAATAATCGTGGTTCAACGAGATTATTTATTTATTTATTTATTGGGGTTTAAGGTCGCATACTTATGCACAATGGCTAATCATAACCGTGATAGTTTTACGGGTGGAGGAAGCCGGAGTACCCGGAAAGAACCACCGAGCAACGACGAGCAACTGTCAGCTCCTCAACATTCTAACTCTGTTCAAGCTCCGCTCAAGCAGGGTTACAGCGGTTGAAGACATGTGCACCATCGACGTGCAGTACGCCTTAGTACACGGCGTCATCGTGCCCCCATGTAGGCAACCGGGATAAAGTGCCTTGCCCAAGGACACAACGCGGGTTGTCCCGGACGGGGATCGAACTCAGGACCTCTAGCACAGAAGTCCAACAGTCTACCACTGAGCCACCGCGCTCCCAGTTTCATCGAGATACATTGTTATAACCTGCAAGAGAGATACATTTATAGAACAGAACAGTACCACTATCTATACTGCAGGGAGATGACATAGCCAGATTGAGTACGATTTTTATCCTTGAGTGAGGCACGCGTGGATTATTTCACGAGGCGTTAGCCTCGTGAAATAATCCGCGCGGCGCACGAGGGGATAAAATCATACTCGAATCTGAGCAGTGGACGTTTGTATTTATTTTATTTTCTCATTATTTGTCTTCCCAAAACAACCCTTTATAATTGAGTCCGTGGTTACTTTCAAAACAATAGTCCGCCATCGCAGAGAGTGGAATACGATGCTGGGAATGGTATACTATTTTCGGCGAGTGGGAGTGAGAATACGATTCGTTTTGGGGAAAGAAAAACGAAAGAAAATAAAATAAGATATATTATGTATTTATTTATTGATGTTTAAGGTCACATATTTATGCACAGTGGCTAATCAATACCCTGACAGTTTTACGGGTGGAGGAAGCCGGAGTACCCGGAGAGAACCACCGAGCAACGACGAGCAGCTGCCAGCTCCCCAACATCGTAACTCCACACTGCAGCACAGGCAGGGTTAGATTGGTTGAAGACATGCGTACCATCGACGTGCAGTACGCCTTAGTACACGGCGTCATCGTGCCCCCACATGGGCTATCATCATCAGAAATTTGTATGATCACCTCTGCGCATGTCCGAGTTTCGGAGAAAAATCTATCCATTTTTTTAACACTGAAGCCTATGGAGATTTTGTAAAAAACAATTATTTCTAAACAATCTCGTTCGAAACTATTTTGCTTCCGCATCTGGTCTAAAACATCAACATTTCCGGGGGGTGAAGTGTCTTGCCCAAGGACACAACGCGGTTGCCGCAGGTGGGATTCGAACCGAGGACCTCTCGGCTTGCAGCCTGCACCTCTACCTACTGAGCCACCGCGCCCCAATAAGATATATTACGATTGGATATGGTTTACCAGAGATAGTATTCCCTTTTTTTCCGACTATTTTTTCTTCCTCTTTAATCTAAATCTAGGAATTATCTTTTATTTCCCATGCAGGAAATTATTCACCACTATATTGGAATCTGCTTTGTAAATAATAAATGAAGTCTCTAAAAACAAACATTACACCTAACACAGACAAAGACGTTTACACAGGCTGTAATTACAGATGGTCCCCTCTAATAGCATCTTCACCTTTTCTGATGTTGGAGAGCGTGAAAATTAATTCCGTTTAGAGAAATCCCACTGCTCCACATCATATGCCAAATGATACAGAGTCCAATTACCTCAACAAAGCAATATCGATTGTATCTCAGGGAATGATGTCTGAGTACAAAAATGTGTTCCAACACTTCAATTACCAGAAAGAGGAAGCAAAGTCACTTCTTTCAAACAAAATATGCACTCACAAACGTCGGAAGAAGAAGGCAAGTGAATTCGCGGTCCCAATCTTCACATGAAGTGGAGCAAATGATTCCCTGATAAAATTTGTGATGTTCGCATAATTTGTCTGGGAGACCCTGTGCCATTCCACGCCAGATTTTCAGTTTAGGCAGGCATGGTTGGACGAACATTTCATGTTGTTGAAAAGAGGGAATATTACCAATCCATATCAGTCAAGACTTTATGGAGCAAGGAGGATTTTCACAGGTGGGGATTTTTAAAGTCATGCTGGCGTTATTCTATTTTGCGACACACTATTGGAAAAGGCTAGATGAGCCCTTTTCAAAAGTGTATTAGAAAACAGTATTGCAGATGCTTTACCTAACACGAAAGGCAGAAACACACTTGCAAACAAAATTCTTGAAGAACTGATTTTATCATTTTTTGCTTCAAAAACATCAGCTTATGACCCCCTATTGGAACGAGCTCGTTGCAATGAGGGGTCGTAAGCTACTTTTTTGAGACAACAAAAACAAATGAAAATTGAATGGGAATTATTGTGAATAGCGCTGGCCAGTTTTGGCACTTCCGTTAGGTAAAGGGTTAAGATTTTAATGTTCTTAAAATTCCATCATTTTCTTAAAATATATCGTGTTACATTGAGGATATCTAACGTTTTCTTGTGAATACCGGGATTTATCTCATGAATGAGTGTGAGAATTCGTAGCTTGCTGCGAGTGAAAATACGAATTCTTTCACTCACTCATGAGATAAATCCCGGTATTCACAAGAAAACATTAGATTTTCTTTTTATTATACCCCTTTCATTTGAAGCTTCAACTGAAACAATCCAAACCGACGCCCATACCACGCAAGAAATCTGTTTACACAATCAGCTGATCGCTGTTTCCGCTGACACAGATCACATTGGATGTTGCGTACATCTCTACAAGATAGTTTTCGGAATTCCTGGCGAAATGACGTCATTTTTAGCTACAAACAAATTCAGTAAAATGAAATTTCTACTTCATTTTCGCTTCAATAATAATTCTTCAACATTGAATTGAAATAATTCAACAATTTAATTCTGAAACAGAAAAATTTCGATCGCGCATTAATACATTTTGGCATTCCATCGTGATCTGCCGCGTCTTGTTATACTCACTAGTGGAGCGAGAACAACTTTTGTTTTGCGCTTGTGAAAATTTATTTGTAAATTTCAAGTTCACACGAAATGTTAATCACCGTGGTGTTTGATCTCACTAGTGATGGGAGAACGCAATTTATTTTTTACCGATTCCTATTATAATTAGACGTTAGGGGTGTAATAAAAATCAATTAACCTGCATTACACACACAGGTGACCAAGCTCTCAAGGGACTAGTCGGTGGACTCACACTTAGTCTTTTGACTTTTTCTACCTTCAGATCGACGAATTCGAAAAATTGGCTGTGGGAGACTTGGTGGCGAATATTTCAAGAGGAGTAAATCTTGGATTGTGTTATAGTCTATATCAGAGATTTTATCGATAGCTTACACAAAATTACAATGACTGTGTGTCGTTCTTGTTGATTTTTCTTTTATATAAACAGAACATAAACTACTGAGGATTGTGTTATTTTCTTGGCGCTTACACAGCAAAACTTACTTGACATTTGTCTGGTTCATACGAGGGGATGTCAAAAAGTTTTGAGCCTAACATAAATAAAGCTGGAATATCGGTACAGAACATATTTATTTTTGAACATAGTCCCCTTGTAATTCAATACACTTGTTCCACCTGGTCTGCCATTCGTTGATGCCGCGTCTCTAGAAGTCCATATCTTGGTCCTGTAGCCAAGCCTCCACAGCAGCAGTAAGTTCCTCATCATCTTCAAATCCTTGACCACGTGAGGGGTTCTTCAAATTTGGAAAGAGATGGTAGTCACTTTGACCACGTGACCATTTTTTTCAAATTTGGAAAGAGATGGTAGTCACAAAGTGACTACCATCTCTTTCCAAATTTGAAGAAACACTTACGGGGTCAAAGATTTCAAGATGTTGAGGAAATTACTGCTGCTGTGAAGGCTTGGCTACAGTACCAAGATATGGACTTCTCTTCTACAGACGCGGCATCAACGACTGGCAGACCAGGTGGAACAAGTGTGTTGAATTACATGGGGACTATGTTGAAAAATAAAAATGTTCTGTACCGATAGGCTCAAACTTTTTTGACATCCCCTCGTACATTCACACCCAGGCAGTCTTTTTGATTTCACGCCTTCAAGGGAATTGCTTGTGGTCTATTTGCATCGTTTTGTTCCTTCGTCTGTGTCTAAATTACAATAACTGGTTTCGTGTTGCGCAATGTGCAGTGGGCTTGGTATAGGGTTTGCAGAAATCACATTTTATCTAGATTATACGATGGGAGAAGAAGCGCTGATTACACACTTAACGCGTCATTCACATCACGTCTTATACAGTGTGTAAAAACCTAAATATATGAACTGTTTTGTTGATTTAAAACTAATTTATACGCATCCATACTGCAGAAATATGAATATTAGTTTTAATTTACATTCTGATGACGTGGCTATTTGTCTTACAGAGTTCATAATGTACAAGAATTTGAGCACAGTGAAAAGGCAAAGAATCTGATCGATTCGGAGTAAGTTTACATTTC
This sequence comes from Pictodentalium vernedei, assembly GCA_031216915.1. Lineage (NCBI taxonomy): Eukaryota > Metazoa > Mollusca > Scaphopoda > Dentaliida > Dentaliidae > Pictodentalium > Pictodentalium vernedei. The sequence goes on from CM062292.1 coordinate 53,808,303, forward strand.
TTTTTATTATCCGGTATCACAGTATTTGTTTCATAACGTACTTCATGTGTATTGTATATTGCATTGCATGTCTAAAGTTACGGAAAACCATTATCAAACACTTAACGCCAACAGTTCAGCATTTTACTGAAAACGGCTAGAAAACGACACGAGGGCCTTGCGAAGATTCGAAATTCAATTCAAAATCGTCTCGATGATTCGATTCGACCGACCTGATTGTGAAATTTTTAAATCGTCGAGATGTTCTCAAAACACTAGAAAGCGACTCCTCTTGAACTATTCTCCTCTCATCTGGTCTCCTCATCCGGATGAAGGACGCGGGTCTACATTAAAGTTTTAGAAGTTTAGGCCATTCAGATAACAAACACTATATAAAAGTCAACTTTTCTCTTTGAATACGCGATATTATTGTTTTCTCTCTCAATTTTAGTTTCGAACATGTCAAAAAGTCACCTTCTCCATTTTCGCACACTCGTTTATTTGTTATTATTATTTATCGGTGTTTAAGGTCACACACTTATGCACAACGGCTAATCATGACCGTGACAGTTTTACAGGTGGAGGAAGCCGGAGTACCCGGAGAGAACCACCGAGCAACGACGAGCAGCTGCCAGCTCCCCAACATCGTAACTCCTTACTGCAGCATGCGCAGGCAGGGTTAGATTGGTTGAAGACATGCGCACCATCGACGTGCAGTATGCCTTAGTACATGGCGTCATCGTGCTCCCATGCGAACAATCGGGGTTAAGTGCCTTGCCCAAGGGCACAACGAGGGAGTCCGAATCGATCGCTCAGACGGTCACCCATCCGAGGACTAACCGGGCTCGACGTTGCTTAACTTCGGTGATCGGACGAGAACCGGTTACCACAACGCCACCGTGCCTCCCGCACACTCGTTGAGGAGCGCGTTTATTGTTGAAGAGCGCATTTATTTTTTAAGATGCGTATTTACATTTCAAATTGAGTGGTAAGGTTGTTTTTCCGGCAAACAACTGGGTACATCGCTACTGTCACTTACCCTAGATTATTTAACAAATTTAACAAGAATCAGAATTAACCCTTTACCCAACGTAACGCTCAAAACCGGCCAACGCTATTCTCAAAAATCGCCAATTAATTTTCATTATTTTTTCATTTTTTGTCTCAAAAACATAGGTTATGGCCCTCGTTGGAACGAGCTCGTCGAACGCGTTCCAACGAGGGTCATAACCTATGTTTTTAAGACAAAAAATGAAAAAAATGAGTTATTCAAGAATTTTGTTTGCAAATGTCATCTGCTTTTCATGTTAGGTAAAAGGTGAACCAGGAGGAACTGACATGGACTAGTTTAAAATGGACTATAATAAACGGAGGTTTTCAAGTGTAGGTTAAAAGTTCCATCAGTTTGACTGTGTGTTAGTATCGAATAATAAAGTACAAACCCTACCCTGTTTTAGAACAACACTAGAGATAGTTTTAAGCAGAGATACTTACCACACCTGCATCACGGAATGTGCTTTTGCCATTGCTGAATGTTGATGCAATTGTGGACGAACAGGACTCATCATACCCGGCTGTCTGTCCGTCGTTGGTTGCCGAGTTAATCGAGATTGTCCACATACTTGCGGCGTATCCGTCACAGTTACAATCATCTTCTTGTCCGCCGTCTCCTGACGCCCAAACGTAAATGTTGCCTAACCCTTTTCGTCCCTACAAAATATAACAATTCGGCAATTCTTATTATCAATATGGAAATAAACAAGTCATTTCCTGGGCCAACTTGCATTCCTTCATTGCACTCTAAAACCAGTTGGGTTACAAATCAACTTGAATCGACTGGGCTGAGTGAATATGAACCCAATTGGGTTCATATTCACTCAACCCAATTGATTTCGGTTAATTTTCAACCCAACTAATTTTATAGTGACTAGCTTGTGTGAAAAAGTCCGATCGTGCTCCAACATATACTTTCTGTGATCAAAACAATTTCCAATAGATCAAAAATAAGTACATTTCCCCCTGTTGATTGGACTGACGGTTTTTCGTTCTTGCGTTTTTTGTAAACAGTTCTAAAGTAGGCCGCAGAACTTCACTGTGGTGGTTTGTGATGGATTCAGACTTATATATAGAGGATATGGAATGAGTGTTTTTCTCATATAATATTTATGAAACGAGTCTAAGTATTTTACATACTGTAGCCAGCGCGTTCCACACTTTCATGCTGCTGCCGAAAGGAAGATGAACCAAGTAATCATGAGGACTTCATCTAAAAAGCTAGATTCCAGCCATCGTTTTTGACGGTGTGCAATGGTCTAGTGGTTTAGACGCTGGACTCCTGATTGCCAGGCGGTGTTGCCGAGGGTTCGAATCCCGGCGGAGGATCAGAAACCAACATTCAAAATTCCTCTAAAACATGATTGTGTCATTTGAAAAAACACACACAAGCCCGTGCCAGTCTTCGTCTGAGGCCATCCACAGCACTTTCGTTGTACTGTAGCCAGCGCGTTCCACACTTTCATGCTGCTGCCGAAAGGAAGATGAACCAAGTAATCATGAGGACTTCATCTAAAAAGCTAGATTCCAGCCATCGTTTTTGACGGTGTGCAATGGTCTAGTGGTTTAGACGCTGGACTCCTGATTGCCAGGCGGTGTTGCCGAGGGTTCGAATCCCGGCGGAGGATCAGAAACCAACATTCAAAATTCCTCTAAAACATGATTGTGTCATTTGAAAAAACACACACAAGCCCGTGCCAGTCTTCGTCTGAGGCCATCCACAGCACTTTCGTTGTACTGTAGCCAGCGCGTTCCACACTTTCATGCTGCTGCCGAAAGGAAGATGAACCAAGTAATCATGAGGACTTCATCTAAAAAGCTAGATTCCAGCCATCGTTTTTGACGGTGTGCAATGGTCTAGTGGTTTAGACGCTGGACTCCTGATTGCCAGGCGGTGTTGCCGAGGGTTCGAATCCCGGCGGAGGATCAGAAACCAACATTCAAAATTCCTCTAAAACATGATTGTGTCATTTGAAAAAACACACACAAGCCCGTGCCAGTCTTCGTCTGAGGCCATCCACAGCACTTTCGTTGTACTGTAGCCAGCGCGTTCCACACTTTCATGCTGCTGCCGAAAGGAAGATGAACCAAGTAATCATGAGGACTTCATCTAAAAAGCTAGATTCCAGCCATCGTTTTTGACGGTGTGCAATGGTCTAGTGGTTTAGACGCTGGACTCCTGATTGCCAGGCGGTGTTGCCGAGGGTTCGAATCCCGGCGGAGGATCAGAAACCAACATTCAAAATTCCTCTAAAACATGATTGTGTCATTTGAAAAAACACACACAAGCCCGTGCCAGTCTTCGTCTGAGGCCATCCACAGCACTTTCGTTGTACTGTAGCCAGCGCGTTCCACACTTTCATGCTGCTGCCGAAAGGAAGATGAACCAAGTAATCATGAGGACTTCATCTAAAAAGCTAGATTCCAGCCATCGTTTTTGACGGTGTGCAATGGTCTAGTGGTTTAGACGCTGGACTCCTGATTGCCAGGCGGTGTTGCCGAGGGTTCGAATCCCGGCGGAGGATCAGAAACCAACATTCAAAATTCCTCTAAAACATGATTGTGTCATTTGAAAAAACACACACAAGCCCGTGCCAGTCTTCGTCTGAGGCCATCCACAGCACTTTCGTTGTACTGTAGCCAGCGCGTTCCACACTTTCATGCTGCTGCCGAAAGGAAGATGAACCAAGTAATCATGAGGACTTCATCTAAAAAGCTAGATTCCAGCCATCGTTTTTGACGGTGTGCAATGGTCTAGTGGTTTAGACGCTGGACTCCTGATTGCCAGGCGGTGTTGCCGAGGGTTCGAATCCCGGCGGAGGATCAGAAACCAACATTCAAAATTCCTCTAAAACATGATTGTGTCATTTGAAAAAACACACACAAGCCCGTGCCAGTCTTCGTCTGAGGCCATCCACAGCACTTTCGTTGTACTGTAGCCAGCGCGTTCCACACTTTCATGCTGCTGCCGAAAGGAAGATGAACCAAGTAATCATGAGGACTTCATCTAAAAAGCTAGATTCCAGCCATCGTTTTTGACGGTGTGCAATGGTCTAGTGGTTTAGACGCTGGACTCCTGATTGCCAGGCGGTGTTGCCGAGGGTTCGAATCCCGGCGGAGGATCAGAAACCAACATTCAAAATTCCTCTAAAACATGATTGTGTCATTTGAAAAAACACACACAAGCCCGTGCCAGTCTTCGTCTGAGGCCATCCACAGCACTTTCGTTGTACTGTAGCCAGCGCGTTCCACACTTTCATGCTGCTGCCGAAAGGAAGATGAACCAAGTAATCATGAGGACTTCATCTAAAAAGCTAGATTCCAGCCATCGTTTTTGACGGTGTGCAATGGTCTAGTGGTTTAGACGCTGGACTCCTGATTGCCAGGCGGTGTTGCCGAGGGTTCGAATCCCGGCGGAGGATCAGAAACCAACATTCAAAATTCCTCTAAAACATGATTGTGTCATTTGAAAAAACACACACAAGCCCGTGCCAGTCTTCGTCTGAGGCCATCCACAGCACTTTCGTTGTACTGTAGCCAGCGCGTTCCACACTTTCATGCTGCTGCCGAAAGGAAGATGAACCAAGTAATCATGAGGACTTCATCTAAAAAGCTAGATTCCAGCCATCGTTTTTGACGGTGTGCAATGGTCTAGTGGTTTAGACGCTGGACTCCTGATTGCCAGGCGGTGTTGCCGAGGGTTCGAATCCCGGCGGAGGATCAGAAACCAACATTCAAAATTCCTCTAAAACATGATTGTGTCATTTGAAAAAACACACACAAGCCCGTGCCAGTCTTCGTCTGAGGCCATCCACAGCACTTTCGTTGTACTGTAGCCAGCGCGTTCCACACTTTCATGCTGCTGCCGAAAGGAAGATGAACCAAGTAATCATGAGGACTTCATCTAAAAAGCTAGATTCCAGCCATCGTTTTTGACGGTGTGCAATGGTCTAGTGGTTTAGACGCTGGACTCCTGATTGCCAGGCGGTGTTGCCGAGGGTTCGAATCCCGGCGGAGGATCAGAAACCAACATTCAAAATTCCTCTAAAACATGATTGTGTCATTTGAAAAAACACACACAAGCCCGTGCCAGTCTTCGTCTGAGGCCATCCACAGCACTTTCGTTGTACTGTAGCCAGCGCGTTCCACACTTTCATGCTGCTGCCGAAAGGAAGATGAACCAAGTAATCATGAGGACTTCATCTAAAAAGCTAGATTCCAGCCATCGTTTTTGACGGTGTGCAATGGTCTAGTGGTTTAGACGCTGGACTCCTGATTGCCAGGCGGTGTTGCCGAGGGTTCGAATCCCGGCGGAGGATCAGAAACCAACATTCAAAATTCCTCTAAAACATGATTGTGTCATTTGAAAAAACACACACAAGCCCGTGCCAGTCTTCGTCTGAGGCCATCCACAGCACTTTCGTTGTACTGTAGCCAGCGCGTTCCACACTTTCATGCTGCTGCCGAAAGGAAGATGAACCAAGTAATCATGAGGACTTCATCTAAAAAGCTAGATTCCAGCCATCGTTTTTGACGGTGTGCAATGGTCTAGTGGTTTAGACGCTGGACTCCTGATTGCCAGGCGGTGTTGCCGAGGGTTCGAATCCCGGCGGAGGATCAGAAACCAACATTCAAAATTCCTCTAAAACATGATTGTGTCATTTGAAAAAACACACACACACACACACACACACACACAAACACACACACACACACACACAAATTAGCCACTTAGTATGACTTTTTAACACATCACCTATCTTGAGTTGCAGATGGCACTTGGAAAAAACATCCTCGTATAACTAAAAATTTTCATTTTTTGCTTCCAAAACATAGGTTATGACCCCTCATTGGAACGAGCTCGTCGAGCTCGTTCCAATGAGGGGTCATAACCTATGTTTTGGATGCAAAAAGTGAAAACATAAAAAAAAATGAATGGCGTTTTTCTTGTAGGTAAAAAATTAACACAATATAACACACCCTAAATAGGACAGATAACGTAAATTCTCCCTACTGAAATTATGCAAATGTGACCCAGTTGTATTTTGTTTAGCCAATCAAATTGTCCAGTTTTGAAATTGACCAATGAAAGCTCCCAACTCTAATTATGCAAATTATGAAAATGTGGCCCAGTTTTATTTTGTTCAGCCAATCAAATTGTCTAGTTTTGAAATTAACCAATGAAATTGACGGAAGGTTTTATTTATCACTGATTAATATGAAAACCAAATATCAAATGTTTTAAAGTGAACAAAACGGACGAGTCATACGATAAATATATATAACTGCTTTTGCTGGAAGATATGATGTTATGTTACACACCATTGGATGGGCTCTTTTCAAGCGCGGGTGACATATCAGGAAATCGTTGACTATAGGATTGAGTTAACACACTCTGAATTCACGGTGATCGCGTTTACCGGTGCAATAGTTCAAAAAATTATTACATTTTATTTTAAAAAATATTTTTATTCCCAGAAAAAAAGAAATAGAACATAACGTAACAACAAGTACAAGTGTTCATGGATTCGGCAGTAAGCTTGAACGATAAAATGTAACCGTCTCCACAGAATATGCAAGAAAATGGAACATAGTTTACGCCAACAAGACGGCAGTAGTATGGGATGACATTTGGGCGAACTAATTTAACCCTTTACCTAACATCAAAAGCAGACGACACTTGCAAAAAAAAATCTTGAATAACTTATTTTTTTCATTTTTTGTCTCAAAAACATAGGCTATGACCCCTCATTGGAACGAGCTCGACGAGCTCGTTCCAATGAGGGATCATAACCTATGTTTTTGAGACAAAAAATGAAAAAAATAATGAAAATTAATTGGCGATTTTTGAGAATAGCGCTGGCCGGTTTTGGCCGTTACGTTGGGTAAAGGGTTAACACTGAAAACTCTCACAGGTTTTTTTTTAAAAAAAAAAAATTGAATTCGGCCGATGGCACTCTGGCGAAAAAATAATGTCTGTGGGAATTTCCAGTGTTAAAACAGTTCGCCAGTGTACACACGAAAAGATGGCACTCTGGCGAAAAAAATGTCTATGTGAACTTTCAGTGTTAAATCCGTTCGCCCAATGCACCCCGGCATAAATTTTTTCAAAAACCCTATGGGAGTTTTCAGTGTTCATTTAGTTCGCCCCAGGTGTCATCCCACAGTACTGACGGCTGTTGAACAACGAGTTAGAAGTCGACAAGGCAGATGTATTCTGGGTCGTTATGAATACAGGCACTTGACTAGTATTATCATTAGTCATTGTTTGATTAACCCTTACCCAACGTAACGGCCAAAACCGGCCAGCTCTATTCACAAAATCGCCAATTAATGTTCATTATTTTTCCATTTTTTGTCAAAAAAACATAGGTTATGACCCCTCTTTGGAACGAGCTCAACGAGGGGTCACAACCTATGTCTTTGAGACAAAAAATGAAACAAATAGTTATTCAAGAATTTTATTAGCAAGTATCGTCTGCTTTTCATGTTAGGAAAGGGTTAAAGGATGTACACCATTTGCAATAATATGTGTAACATGTAAAGCGCAGAAGACAACCAAAGTCTTCGAATTGGAATCATGAACCACTCCACCAATTTGTGCGAGAAAATAAAGACCCGCATGACCGTCACAGTCACGAGGGCACATCTGAGCTTCCACCAATACTCCATCGCCCACCCGAAAAAACCCACAGATTTCCATTTTGTAATGTGTTTATGGCACAGATTAGCTTAACCCTTTGCCTAACATGAAAAGCAGACGACACTTGCAAAAGAAATTCTTGAACTAATATTTTTCATTTTTTGTCTCAAAAACATCGATTATGGCCCCTCATTGGAACGAGCTCGACGAGCTCGTCCCAATGAGGGGTCACAACCTATGTTTTTGAGACAAAAAATGAAAAACAATAATGAAAATTAATTGGGGATTTTTGAGAATAGCGCTGGCCGGTTTTGTCCGTTACGCTGGGTAAAGGGTTAAGTCCGAATTCCCAAAGCTAAGAAAAGAGAAAACGCGCAACTTGACATCTGAAAGACTACGAGGAAATACAACTCGCGACCATGAAAGCACAGCAACACACTCGGAAAATGTGTCCAGGCATTAAGATAAATTCTAGAATCTGAGATTTGTTGGATACTTCACAGGTGGGAGTACGTTGTGGGGAAGCATCACATTAAACAGTAAACAGATTGAAAACCATTCTATCATTACGTACAGGTCCGAAACCGAATCCTGGAAACTGGTGTTGGGCACAATCAGCCTGTCAAACAAACATGCTACTAAATAAATATGATGTTCTGAAGTGCATCAAATGAATTTTATGTTTTCTCACCAGAGCCATTTTTGATCGATTTTGATGTACCCTTGTGATCGAACATGCGTGTAAAAAGAACGTTTGAGCATTCTTTTGAAAACATTTCTATACGTGCAGTGCTTCGTCTCCGAGGTGCGCAATCGCGAATTTATGAGACACCTTGCGATCTTGCTTACTTGAATGGATGTAGCGTGTTTAGCTTAACTTGACAAAGTCAAGGCATGATATTGCTATCACGTGTACGGAAGTCTGTGAGTCTATTCACACTTTAGTTAGCACTCGATACACCCTGTAGTGCTTGGCCGATTATCACGAAATTTCATACGCAGATTCGTGCTCATGTCTAGATGAGAACATCCCCTTTTGGTCGGGATCGGTCAACCCTGACGATTGTGCGACTCCGAAACCCCACAAAACAGAAAACATTCAGCACAATCTACAGATCGTATTTATAAAGGGATTTCATTGTAACTTGGAAGAATGACTCCGTATAATATCTTGATGAGACTCTCATATTTCAGTCGCGATCGGTCAATCGTGACGGCTACGCGGGCCCGAAGCCCGGAAATCTTTAGAACAGTCTACAGGTCGTATTAATGAAGGGATTTTATTATAACTTCGTGGGATGACTCTGCAAATGTCTAGATGGGAACATTCTTTTTTGGGCGGATTCAGTCAATCGTGACGGCCGCAGAGGCACGTTACATAGATTCCTTTAGCACGGCTTACAGCTTGCATTTACGAAGGGATTTCATTGCAAATTTATAGGATGGCTCAGTATAATGTCTAGGTGAGAACGTCCTATTTTGGCCGTAATCGGTCAACCATGACGGCCACGCAGCCACGCGACTTAGATTTGTTTAGCACAGTCTACAGTTCATATTTAAGAAGCGATTTCATTGTAATTTGGAAGAATAACTCGGTATGATGTCTAGATGAAACTGTCCTATTTTGGTCACGCTCGGTTAGCCGTTAGCGCCGCCTGGTCACGTAACCTAGATTCCTTTAGCACTGTTTACAAATTGTTTTTAAGAAGGCATTTCATTGTAACTGTGTAGGATAACTTGGTATGATATCTAGATGAGACTCCTATTTTGGTCATGATCAGCTAAGAACTGTCACATGACCTAGGTTCCTTTAGCAAAGTCTACGAGTTATATTTACGAAGGGATTTCATTGTAACTTTGTAAGATGACTCGTTTGGAATAATTTTACTGTAACTTGGTAACTTCGGTTGACGTACATAAACTGTGAGGACCACATTAATTCAGGCCTCAGTTCTTTAGTACAGTCTGCACCTCAAATTACTCTTATTGAAAATATAGCATATATGAAACATAAATTAACATATTCTCAATTATCACAAATCTTGTCTTATTTCAAAATACTTTCATAAACATTGAACATTATCAAACACTACACACAGTCAAGTTAAACTACAGTGTCATCGACACTTTTATTTATTGCCCTTCATTGGTTGCATCTTCTTGGAGCTTTAGCGTAGATTGTGGGCAGGCCTAAGATGCGGCCTAAATGTTTCCTGCGAATGTCATAGTTTCGTTATTATACAGTGCGGTCGTCGTGGAAAGGTCAAAATCCACGCGTGGGCAATATTTCCACGCATGCATTAATTGTGAATCTCCGACATAACACAATTGAATCTCCAACAAATGTTTAATGAATGAAGCACCGGGTACTACCCGGTGCTTCATTCATTAAATATTTGCTGAAAAGTACTGATTATTGATTGAGAAAAGCGGCCGTGGGCAACACTGCCCAGCGCATGGATTTTGACTATTGCACGTCGGGTGCACTGTACATCGTGTTATAACAGCTTCTTACGAAAGCTTGCAAGCAGCCTTCTAGATATTTATAAAATAAATACATTCTTTGTATATGAAAAGAGTGTACACTTCCAAAAGCAGGCTGCCTTGAACATCGCGATGACCATTTTAACCATCCTAACGACGAATTTAGTAAAGTAAGGTGCACTATTTTTTACTCACCCTTTGTTGGCTGAAGTGAAGCACTGAATGTGATTACATGGGACTCTCAAGGAACTATAAAAAGGTGTTATTAAATATCGCGTGTATCCATATTTTGCAGTTTGTGAAGAACACCGATTTTGAACACAGTTTATCCAGTGCCATTACAACGTAATGAAACGGATGAATAAACCTTCGATTATTCCAAAAAGCGGCCTTGCAAAAATAAAATATTACGTTTTTGTAAAAAAAAATTCCTTCAAACAGAAATCTTATTTTGTGTGCTGTATAGAAATTTTCGGTTTTCTATTAAGTGTAGTTCAATAATTCTGTGAGATGGAAAAAAATAATTTTTTCTGCATTGAGTGGCTAACATTGATCTAACACGAGATTGTGTTTCCGCGAATTAGTAAACATTTAACGTCACCCAATTATCGAAAAAAGATCCACTTGGAATTCCGATGGAGGCACTTTCAGCATGCAAATTAGCAAATTATACCACACTTGTCTGCACTTGTAGAAAATTACACGATATCTTGTTGACGTAACAGTCTGTTCTTGAACAGTTCTTCCTCTGACAAGGGATGCTCCATTTCTAGCATAATTCGATTTTGACCCAGTATTAGTGAAGAATGTCATCTGAAATTCCGCTCCCAGATCGATCGTTTGGCATCACGCTGTTCACTGCTTATTAAGAGTTTCAGAGAATTTATGGAAGAAGTAAACTGTTAAAATACAATACCTTGAGGATCGGTTATCACGAAACATTCTACAGAGTGGAACTTACACTCAGGCAATAATTAATATTATACAAAAAGCGCTGATAAACACAAGTAAAGTTTCAGTCATATGACTTTCAGGTTTAACCCTGAAGTTCGATGATCAACACTTTGCTCGTTCATTTAATGCGTTTTAACAAAATTTGACTAAATTGTATAATATAAATATCGAGAAAGAAATTTTGCCCACCATAAATCCCCGCATAAACATCCACATGCCATATTTTATGAAAATCAAGTAAGATTTTTACTTTGCATTAGAATGCCATGCACCTTTATTGTCACGTCTTTCTAGAAGTGTTAAGCGGACACTTAATACTGGGGAAACAAAATTTACTGCATCCAGTAAATTTCAGTCTGTGTGAAAGCGCTTAAAGCATCAGAAATAAACAAAATAAAAAGAGAATTTATGGAGCCTTATTTTAGGGGGTGAAATATTTTTTAAAGAAATCAGAAACAGGTTTTTGTTAATAGTATTTAAAGCTTTTCATACAAGAATCAGATAAATTTTTCCAAGAAACCTCAAAAACACATGTGCACAGGATAAAAAAGGGTTCGATCAAGGAATCAGAAATCACATTTTTTGCACTGCCACTTATTTGAATGATGTTTAGAGCAGTAATGTGAGTATTGAAAGGGTTAACATTATTCTCACTGAAATAAAATCTTTGGAATCCACATTGAAGTCTTGAGAGGGTTAAAATCATTGAACTGGTAAGTTATACTGTATTTCCTTGCAAAGCAAAGGGCTTCTCTCAACTTAGTTGAGGAACTGATATTTGATAATAATAACAAGATTACTGTTTGACAGCTAACTCCACTGATGTTTAAACTGTCTCCAGTGTGAATAGCATAACATAGTATTGCTTGGGGATAATTTACTGTATCAGGAAATTGGTGTCAGTGAAAACCCTGTGGCCAACTTGGCCATACTCAAGGGCTCCAGCGACCTGAAAAAAACTCGGCGTGCCTAGAACGTGTGACTATCTGTCAGTACGCCAACAACCAACGAGATAGGACTATTCGTTTTACAGTTATCGTGCGGACAAGGAAGTGCGTAGAAGACAGAAGACAGGAGAAGGAAAAGAAGAAGAAGAAGAAAAAAAGAAGAAAAAAAGAAAGAAAAAGAAACAGAACAAAAACAATAGTCTGTGTGTTTCACACAGACTAATAATACCGAACTTAAGTACGTCGTTTGCTGAGCGTGGTAAGTCGATGTAATGTATACGCCTCCTTATTTCATCAGCTGAGAAGTGACATTCCAGTGTAATTATATAAAGCTGCAGAAGTGTATTTAGGGCATGGTGAAAACGTTCTAATCTCGGCGGCAGCTTAAAATAGTGAATCCGTACACGAACTACCAGGTTCCCTGTCGCTCATCCAAATATCATTTTCACCCGAATGGTTTTGCCCAACTCCACTCGAGACTTAGTTGTTCACACTCTCGGGGAAATTAAAGCATTGATTGTGGATACGTATTGCTCGGTATCAGGTGGAATAAACCACCTTCAGAAGCACCTGAGCATTATTTATATCTATTTATTGATGTTTAAGGTCATATACTTATGCACAATGGCTAATCAAGACCGTGTCAGTTTTACGGGTGGAGGAAGCCAGAGTACCCGGAGAGAACCACCGAGCAACGACGAGCAACGGGGTTAAGTGCCTTGCCCAAGGACACAACGGGGGAGTCCGAATTGATCGCTCAGACGGTCACCTATCCAAAAGCATCTGAGTACCATTGCCCAACTCAAACACCACCGGATTGTTTCGCCCCATGCCAATTCGTCCCTGTCTGTGCAAATAACGAGCGAACTATTTGTGTATTTACCCAGCCAGTCCTTTTAAAACTTCGTTAGTGCTACCCAAATTCCCTTCGGTTTTACATACGCAAAATAGACACAATCTGGTGCAACGATTTTATTTTCCTCTTTCAGACATGATCATAAATATTCTCTAACAATATCAAACTATTTTCAGTTCGGCCGTCGTCGACTGTTCACTTTCCACGGGTGGTCAATATTTCCACGGGCGCAATAATATTAGATTCCAAACACTAATTATAGGAATAATCCTCAAAAATTTAATTTATGAAGCACCGGGTAAAAACCCGGTGCTTCATTAATTAAAATTTTGCGGCTGATGATTTTTATTACCTGGTAAACGCATGCGTGCATCACGGCGCTCATGTGGATTACGACCAATCCACGGCTACTGTACCGTTGTTGTCCGTGTTCGGATTTACTAGTTTAAGCTACCTTCAAGTATTATTTTATCTGCCAGAACAGATTAGAATTTGTGTCTACCATATCCTAAATACTCTACAATTTATTTAGTGGGGAATTATAATTCGATGTGCAATTGGTAAAGTATCGTAACTTCATCAACAACGAACTGCTTGAAATAATAAAATTAGGTACTTACTTCATTGACTCCTCTCACGATTGCTTTCATCGTCATGTTCCGTGGACCGTCGACTGTTTTGCCGTCATCAGTCGGTCCCCAGCTAGCGCTGTATATATCTATGAGATGGGGCTTGTGGCCCATGGCATTAGCTTCTATTGCGTCCGTCATGTAGGGCTGATCAAGCATCCGAAGACCTGCAACATACAAATTGCACCTTAACTGATCGGTCCCTTTTCTCTTGCCTTTAGTTCTGTAGACCCTTCACTTGCCTCAGTTTGTATTAACTGACGTTAAAACAAAATACTTTAACTTTAGGTTGATGGGTAACATATAGTAATTTATTTTTATTAAAACGCGAGTGGGAAAATCTCGTCAAAATCTCGATCTCGTCAAAATTCTCTGCCCGCTATCAACACTTCAGAATGTCGCCTTTCGAAATGGAAACGCAGAAGCCTTGCATATCAGAATTTGGTTCCCCTCGGTTTATTCCGATTCTCCTCACAATACCTCGGGTGTGTGAATGGAGAGATATACCCAGCTGTTCGCCGGAAACATAAACCTAATCACTTAGGTTTGAAATGTAAATACGTTCCTTTAAAAATAATTACACTCTCTGCAAATTATTCCATAATGACAAACGAGAAGTGATTTCTTCAACATGTTTGAAACAACAAAAATAAAGGAGACAACCACATTCAAGTGTGAATATAAAGAGGAAAGTTTACTTCAGTGTATATATAGAATATACCCATAGTAGCTTGGTATATCAAATGTTCACCACGAGTGTTGAAGTGGTGTTAACCGCGAGCCTTTGGCGCGCGGTTAACACCACTTCACCACGAGTGGTGAACAATTGGTACACCCAAACTACTATGGGTATATTTTATTTACACCATGATCGTCAGATTATTAAGAGTCGCTATTATTTTTTCTCGATTTTACTGAGCACGAGACGTACATGTATACGTGCGAATCTGTTTTTGTTTACACGAGCATCGGTGGGCGGTATTTCCGCTGTCAATTTTATCGCCGAAACGAAATGGAAAATGAAACGAGGCCTTTTTCATTTTAATAGCATAATAACATATCATTTCGAGTTGTGGAGGGTTTATTAACATGAGACAATGCGTGTTTGTTACGTTTTGGTATCTTATGGGGTAAACTTATTTAAAAACGTAATAAATAATTGTCACTTTCATTTCACTCTTCATGAGGCGACGTGCGATAAATTTAGACAAGTTGCATTCAGGTCGACGTCACCATAGGTCAACTTGGATGTAGTTCCACTGTAGGTGTACATTTTAACTACTGAAATCCCATTGCTGGAGTGTTCACCACGGTTGGTGTGTAAAGCTCAAATTTATGTCAAAGGCTTTTCATATATTGTAAAATAGGTAACCATGGTATAAAGTGCTTTTATTGGATGGTCGAAATTTATATTGTAAAACTTTCCTCCAGCTCCGCGTCCACCAACCTTTCCATTGTCTTGGTTGAGTTTGAATTTAAAATTGGTGACACGAAAACTTGAAAGAGCGAATTGAACATTTTGAAACTTTGTTTTATATGGTAATGCATCAAGTTTCAGGTTTCTAAGGGGATTTATACCGTCAATAAACATGCGACAGTTAAAACTGTTTGCAGTGAAAAAAAAAAATTGAAAGTCAAATTTTACGAACTTTTCCGCTGAAAAGATTGGGGAATTAACAAATTCTATTTTCTGCCGTGCACCGAATTTACAGTATACAGGGCACCACCGTGCCCCCACGTGGGCAATCGAGATTAAGTTTCTTACCTGAGGGCACAACATACCGATCGCTGGTCAGGATCGAACCGTCGACCTTCCTGATTAAAGACCAATACTCTAACCGCTGAGCCACCGGGATCCTATACACTAGTACTGTGAAACTAGCCCAAGTGGCATCTTGAAATAACCAAATCATCGTTGAAATAAATAAATTGAAAAATGAGCCGATTCAAGAACAAAGCTGTCAAGAATTACGCCCCCTGCTTCGCTCAATCATTCTTCCTCGTTCCACTGTACCAAGTTTAAACAAGTAATTTAGAAAATAATTTGAGTTTTAGCATGCCATCCATAGTTAACCCTTTACCCAACGTAACAGCCAAAACCGGCCAGCGCTATTCTTAAAAATCGCCAATTAATTTTCATTATTTTTTTCATTTTTTGTCTCAAAAACATAGGTTATGACCCCTCATTGGAACGAGCTCGTTGAGCTCGTTCCAATGAGGGGTCATAACCAATGTTTTTGAGACAAAAAATTAAAAAAAATTAGTTATTCAAGAATTTTTTTGGCAATTGTCGTCTGCTTTTCATGTTAGGTAAAGGGTTAAACAACTAAGATAAAGGTGGGTGGTGGGCGTGGTCTTTCTGTTAAACTATGATACCTGAAAATAGCTTGTTTGTTTTTTTCTTTCTTCAACTCAAACTAAACACAATGGTTTGTACGTTTGGAATGGATAGGGTGTGGATGAATTCAACGGCCACGCCTCCAAAAATGAAGTAAACTATCTTAACAGAGGCGTCGCTAGGGGGTTGGTGGGGTTAGCGGGGTATGGTACATCCCAATAATTTTCCAGTCGTCTGGATTGGAGGCTTATATATATGGATCCACTCTTGCATGTAATCATGAACTTTCTCAAGGTCCCGAGTTCGATCCCCGTCCGAGACGACCCGCGTTGTGTCCTTGTGCCTTCTCCCGGTTGCCTATGCATCGGGGGCACGATGACGCCGTGTACTAAGGCGTACTGCACGTGGATGGTGCACATTTCTTCAACCGCTGTAACCCTGCTTGAGCGGGGCTTGAAAGAGTTAGTATGTTGAGGAGCTGACAGTTACTCGTCGATGCTCGGTGGTTCTCTCCGGGTCCTCCGGCTTCCTCCACCCGTAAAATTGTCACGTCACGATTAGCCATAAGTACATGCATAAGTATGTGACCTTAAACACCAATAAATAAATAAATAAAAAATAAATAAATAAATTAAAAAAAAAAAAAATAAAAAAAAAATAAATAAATAAATAAATAAATTTATAAATAAATAAATATGTACTTTCTCACCAGGACCAATACTATAAAACGTTTAAAATTGTATTTTCCAGAATTATATTTTCTACAAGTGAATATAAATGACGGAAATGAACCATTAGCATTTCAAACGATATGGCAATTTTCCACTTGGCAAATTGCCATACCTTTTGAAATGCTAATGGTTCATTTCAGTTAGTTCTTTCCATAAATAGAAAATACAATTCTAAAAAAATACAACTGAAAAGTTTTATAGTATTAGCCGCAGACTTGATTTGACACTTGGACGAATATCAAATATACAGGAGCGCGATGGCTCAGTGGTAGACTGTTTGACTTCTATGCTAGAGGTCCCGAGTTCCATCCCCGTCCGAGACGACCCGCGTTGTGTCCTTGGGCAAAGCACTTTATCCCGGTTGCCTATATTGGGGCATGATGACGCCGTGTACTAAGGCGTACTGCACGTAGATGGTGCACATGTCTTCAACCGCTGTAACCCTGCTTGAGCGGAGCTTGAACAGAGTTAGAATGTTGAGGAGCTGACAGTTTCCTGTTGATGCCCGGTGGTTCTCTCCGGGTACTCCGGCTTCCCCCACACGTAAAACTATCACGGTCACGATTAGCCATTGTGCATAAGTATGTGACCTTAAACACCAATAACTAAATAAATAAATAATCAAATATACAGTACGTCATACAAATCAAAGGTGTGTAGTTTCCTATTCGGACTGTAGGGGGCGCTGTATGACTAGTTTGGAGTACGGTACGCGTTAACTGAATAAGGAGTTGCGTCAGACTGCTACGTGTATGTTTTATTTTTACACAAATAAATTTCCAGGAAGTTTTTTGAAGTTTAATACAGATTGACTGTTATTCCGGCTACATCATCTGGACATGGTTTTGAAGAATGCATTCGTTGATGATGCAGCTGGAATATTTTATCAGCTGCAACTTGATTCATTACAGTCGGGACAAATTTGATTTACACACCCCACTAAATCGGTCATCATCGGCTCGTCCCTCTATAATCTTCTAACTATATCAGTTGAGTAGGAAATAAATTTTTCAAAATCGCCGTTCACAAATTTTTAACTATCAATACTATGACTAGGGCCCTGCGAATATTCGGTATTCAAAATGATATTCGATGCGAAGGTTGTATTCGATTCGACAAACGGTGCCGAATATCTCCGATTATCGTTGCAATCTTTCTCGCTGTCGCATATTGGCGGGAGGAAAGAGTGTTTTAAAAATAGGCACGTGTCAGCTTAAAAACGGTTTCCATCTCACGCAACTCAACATTCAGTGCTGGCGATTTATCCGTCGCCCGTACTTCCTATTTCATATGCCGCCGACGGATATATCCGTCGGCGTCACGTAGAATAGATTGTACGGGCCCTCACAGTTATGTTCCAGACTAAACACGATGCTTTTCCCCGATAGCGCTGCAGGGAACCATTCTAATAAATTCAATTCGATATTCGCTTCGATTTGCGAATAGTGAGCAGTATTCGAATGGGCATTCGATTCGATCGCATTCGCATATTCACAGGGCCCTAACTATGACGAAAGCTACAGTTAAAACTAGAAGTCCTGTCATGAAATGCGCACAAATAGCACGTCGATCTGCGCTTAATCTACGCGTTATGACCGTACTAAGGCTATCAAATTCTGTACATATGGCCTGTGCGCCAGTAATGTTTCAGCCAATGGACTTCCGGGTAACTCGGGGGTCCGCTGCCAGAAATATTGCATGTGTTTGCGATGGGTAACCAGGAGAACCTGCCGTGCTTTGAATGCCATTCGATATGGCAGTTGCACGCAATTCCTTCGCACAATGAAGCCTAGATAAGCATACAGTTCGTGACAGGGCTTCTAGTTTTAACTGTATGTCCCATAATTTGCAGTTACAATTCACTTACCTGCCACTTGGGACCCGTAGGCAACACCCACACCACATATGCCATTGTCTCTCTTTGCAGCTATCTCCCCGGCACACCTTGTTCCATGACTGTTAAACCATGTATCTGTATAGCGTGGATATGGGTATGGATCGTTGCTACTGAAATCATAGCTGGCTTCACAGTTCTGAAAATGGAGAGATGAAAAAATACTTTCAGCTGGTATATATACATAATGCATTTCCATTTTTACAGTTCTGTGATTACTTTAGCGGACAGAGTATTTCGATCGGGTCGCGATGGGTTCACGATCCAGTCGAAATTATCTGTCCGCTTTCTCTTCGCAACTCCATTAGCATTGGTTTAAGACAAGTGCACCATCGACGTGCAGTACACCTTAGTGAACAGCGCCATCGTGCCCCAACGAATAAGTTCCTTGCCAAAGAACACAACGGGGTTACCGCTGGCGGGGATCGAACCGTAGACCTCTCGATTTGAAGTAACCACTGAGCCACCGCGCCCCAATGAGTTTATTTAGTTATCACAACACTTCTTCCAACAGAGAATAAGGGTGGGGGCGGGGGCGTTCATGTCTCAGATGCAGTAACGTGAAGCCTGTTTTTCTCTTTTGGTTTCCCGTTATTGCAATGCACATAAACAGACAACAACCGCGAGAACTAAATAATCGTTCGCCTATGCAAGAACTACAAAATTAGAAACGTACAATGTTTCCATCTTCTAAATGAGATCATGCAACAAAATCACTTTAAAAAAAAATCTTTCAGATAAAACCATACATCAGTTTGTGGCATCTTAGAGACTGTTGCGTTGTCGTTTAATATAAAAAGAAGCGTGTTTAATGGAATTATCCAATCGATATCTCCTTTACTCTATGCACGATGTTTGTTTTCGACTCTTAACTTCCGATTTCTGTGCGCTCAATTCTTTTGTTGGGTCACGTTCATGAGGGTTATGCTGAGTTGTCTCCCTTCGTATGGTTCGTTGTTCACACGAAAAAGAAGCCTGGACCCACTTCACGTGAAAGCAAAGCTTTTCTGCCCTAGACTCGATGCCGCTTTTGTCGATTTTTCTCCAAAAATAATATTTAGTGTTTTCGTATATAACTTGCCTCCGAAGCCTTTGACCATTTCGCTGCTGTGCAATTTGGTAATATCCTGTCTAGAACTATATATTGGAGGGAATGTGGTTAAAGTGAAAAAATGAAAGCGCCAATAACGTTCACGTATTTGTAAATTTAAAACTGTTATTATACAGTACGTGGATAGTTTATTATCAGTAAATCACCCCTGGAGTGGCGATTCCACCCAAGCAATAATTGCAGATTTGTTGCAAACCATAACAAGCACAAGCAAAGCTCCAGCTAATGGATCTCCGGTTTAAACCCGGAGGTCCATTGGCTGAAACATTGTTTGTGATTTTTGTCCATATGTGCAGACTTTGAAAGTGATACTTTGGGTGATACCTCCACTCTACGGATGATTTTGTAACAATCTTTTCTCCACGTACTGTATAGTGGAACAACGTTGACTGAGTTCAACAATGTTTCCAAAACTAAACTACTCCCAGCCACACTCCATAAATCTCAAAAGAAAAGACGTATAGTCGACTTGAATTTAGTTCCTATTTAATGGACTGACCATTTAGTCCAAACTTTGCCCCACAATCCGTTATATAATTTTTGTGTTGTTTTGTCGCCGTGTGGCACAGGACAACAAAAAACAATTATATATGTTGGGACAAGTTTGGACTATTGAGTTCGTTGTTGCCTCGGGTATTTCGAAATTTACATAGACGCGAAAAATGGTTCAGATCAAATGGATAATGCCATATCGTCTGTCGCTTGCATTTCGTATAACATGCGTTCTGTAGTAAGGATGAAAGAACCGATACGATCCAACAGATCGACATATTATCCTCGCCAGCATTAACGCTGACTTCTGCTGACAATACAATAACCTTGTCAACGCAAGACGCTCTTGTCGTGATATTAAAGCGAAGTCTTGTTCTTGGTTGAATTGTCTTTTCCAGAAGAGGTTTCTTTGGCAAAATGTTTGGGTGGCTAAACTTTTCCTCAATACACATTTTAAACACATCCACTTTTTGACAACCGTTTAGCGACTCTTGAATATAATCTGGCCGTTAGCGTTCGAAATAGTTCAAAGTGTACCTTTGTAATTAGTGATTGATTTCGCTCACATCCGTGCCATCTTCTTGGGATTATGTATGGACTGTGGAAAGATTTTGAATGTAGAAGGGTTGATACAAGGTTCGATTTTTTTTAATTGCGTGTGTTGTGGGGAAAGGGGTGAGCGTTGGTAAATTTCGCGTACTTGATTTTTTTCAAATCGTTTGCATGGAGTAACGTGTAAGTGAAGTGTTTTAAACAACTCTGTGCTACCGTTGCAACTTTAATTGCAACGGTAGCACAGAGTTATTTTACACATTTCTCTCGCATGATACTTCAAATGGACGATTTCGCTCAGTGTAATGTGAGGGAAAGAGAAGTCGTGACTATGAGCGGCTGGTAAACGGAACACCACAGTTAATATATATAGATGTTCCGGACACTTTGCTTTGCCTCCACCTCTTCTTACTGTCATGAATTAAAAATGCTATGAATGTTCAATAACAGTTTTATCGCATTACTTGCAAAACAAATTGATACCTTCTGAAAAAGTGCCCGGGCTACAGCCACCTCTGACCCACCAGCTCTGCCGTATCCTATATAAGACGGAAAGATTTCCATCGTGTATCATCCACTTTCCTCGCACGCACAGAACACCGAATACTAAAGCGGCCAGAAACATGTCGAGAAGGTTGTAAATGGATTGCAATCTGATCGAAATTCTCTGCCTACGTTTCTCCTCACAATAGTGTAAAAATTCACTTGTTGAAAAATAAAT
The DNA here is from genome assembly GCA_031216915.1 of Pictodentalium vernedei. Lineage (NCBI taxonomy): Eukaryota > Metazoa > Mollusca > Scaphopoda > Dentaliida > Dentaliidae > Pictodentalium > Pictodentalium vernedei. Next base: position 53,829,687 of record CM062292.1, read on the forward strand.
GTAAAAAAGTGTGAATCGCAGATTCGGGGGGGGGGGGGGGTGCGGGGGGGTGGGGGGTCCTTGGTCTTTATCGTTGAAAATTATTTAGATTATTTAGGTAAGTGGTAGAAGTACAGAACAGCCGCTCAGGGTTGGTCAAATTCCACGCATGGGCTGTTTTACCTACGGGTGCTTTTCTCCATTAATAATAAGTAGTTTTCAGCAAATATTCAATGAAAGAAGCGCTGGGTTGTACCCCGTGCTTCATTCATTGAACATATGAGGGCGAGTCCGGGGGCTAAAAATTTGCAAGACGTGACGTCCTATTTTTTATTCGGCTCATTTTTACACCCACCCACCCACCCACCCACTACGTGCAAATTTTCTACTACCGTTCTCAGACACCCACCCCCTACTCTCCCATTAAAATCCAAAATAAACTTATAAACTTAGTAGGCACAGCTGTCTTTAGGGGGTTTTCATAATGTTCTTAACCCTTTACCTAACGTAACGGCACAAACCGGCCAGCGCTATTCTAAAAAATCGCCAATTAATTTTTATTATTTTTTCATTTTTTGTCTCAAAAACATAGGTTATGTCCCCTCATTGGAACGAGCTCGTCGAGCTCGTTCCAGTGAGGGGTCATAACCTATGTTTTTGAGACAAAAAATGAAAAAAATTAGTTATTCAATCATTTTTTTGACAAGTGTCGTCTGCTTTTCATGTTAGGTAAAGGGTTAAACTGGTACCACCAATTTAAACCTCTGTGGGCTGCTGTGGACCCCAATCTACAAATGACAAGCTGTTCATTATCAGGCTTGACCAGAGCAGGTGTACATATACGGGAACAAATTTTCATTTGAATTGCTCCCAAATTATTGTCTGCACATTTTCTGCATTTCGAACAAGACACCCACCCCCTACTAACGTGTGACATTTTCCCAGATTAAGCCCAATATTCTCACATATAAAGCCTCCTGATGTTGTATTTATGTAACGAGCGTGATATACAAGATCATCTTTAAGGTTTGAAACACAAAGGATGGTATATATTAGCTGATATATTGATATATTTTTAAAAAATTAAAAAAATTGCACAAGTTGGAAATGCACATTTTTGGCGCACTCAAGAGACCCACCCACCCCCACGTCACGTCTTGCAAATTTCTGGTGCCCCCCCCTGGCAAGTCCAATGTTTTATGTCGGAGATTCACTGTTAACACATGCGTGGAACTATTGCACGCGTGGAGTTTGTCCTTTCCACGATGACCGTAGTATACGGCTCGCCAGGACAGGAATGAGGTCGCTTTTTTCCACGGAACTGTACACTCATCCGGTTTCATCGTGTAGTGAAAATGCCGACGAATAACCTTAAAGAACACGCGACTCGCTCCATTATAATAATTATGGCGAAAGCTTATACTTACATAATTGTCTCCGAGATCCGGGTGAAGATAATCAACGCCTGAAACATAAGAAATAACATTAGAAATGTATATTGATTTATCATCACACATCAGATTGGAGTATAACTCTTTATAATAAGTACATCGACCATATATGTCATCTGTAATGCATTTATGGCGACGGAAATAGCTGTATTGAGTTTGAGCTGGAGGCATTTAAATCCCGTTGAGCGACATCTATTGGTATACTTGAAGCTTCTCGATAATGATGGGTTCCAGAATAAGATAGAAATTGAATTGCCGTCTCGCAAGTGATGATCCAGCGCATTATGCTTTATTATTGTCTCGCTTCCCATTACTACCGACTGGGCGATACATTGCACTTTATATAACAATTCTGACAAACTTTACCAAATGGGTGCACAACTGTTTTTTTTTAAAACTGAACAGGAGCATTGGCGACATTGTTGTTACTTATAAAAAAGACCATGGAAGATTGTTGACTCAGAACTAAATAGAATAGCAAAAAGGTGAAATTCATTGACCAAATTCAAATAAATTTGTTTACATGTGCAGAAAAAATATAACAGAAATGCTTGTACATTGATAGGTTTGGTACTTACATTTTTGTTAACCTGTAATACGATCATGTAACATTTAAGTGGCAGAAACGGAGGGAGGGGTGCGAGTCCTAAACTCCGCCGCCTCTTATAAAAAATCAAATAAATAAGAATCTGTTTATTAATTATTTATTTATTTATTGGTGTTTAAGGTCACATACTTATGCACAATGGCTAATCGTGACCGTGACAGTTTTACGGGAGGAGGAAACCGGAGTACCCGGAGAGAACCACCGAGCATCGACGAGCAACTGTCAGCTCCTCAACATTCTAACTCTGTTCAAGCTCCGCTCAGGCAGGGTTACAGCGGTTAAAGACATGTGCTCCATCGACGTGCAGTACACCTTAGTACACGGCGTCATCGTGCCCCCATGTAGGCAACCGGGATAAAGTGCCTTGCCCAAGGACACAACGCGGGTCGTCCCGGACGGGGATCGAACTCGGGACCTCTAGCATAGAAGTCCAACAGCCTTCCGTTGAGCCACCGCGCTCCCAGTTTATTAATTAAACGATTAAATTCCAATATCAAGCAAAAAAGTCACTCAACTGGGGAGGTCGGTCAGAATATCAACATATTAAAGATAGGCCTACTCCGAGTTACTTCTTCGGAAACACAGTGGATCGTGAATGGCCATACTCTTTCTTATTCGTATTGAAGAAGATATCGTCCCTTGAATGGAACAAGGCGCCATCTGCAATGCTAAAGCATTGCAGATGACGCCTTGTTCCATTCCAGTGACGATATTTGTATGGTTTATCCTCATTCCAGTGAAAAAAAGATATTGGCAGCCTCTCGTGTTGGAAGCCGAATTCTTACAATACCGCCTGTCCGTTTACAATAACCTTGGGCGGACAGCTTGGTGTTTTTTAAAAAAAAACATGTGCGTGTAGATTTTAGGTGTTTAGTGTTTTCAAACATCCAATGGAATCTCATTTATTAACTATTTGGCGTTCGGAAAATGAAAGTACAACTCTTTTATATCTAATGTACTGTTATGAATATTATTTGAATACCGTTCCGGAGATACATAGAAAACCGTTGGCAAGAAGAATGCGCATGCGTTGGTGGCGGTACTTGGCAAAAACAAGTAGCACCAACTTTGATTCAAACTACAAATCAAAATATACGAATCAAAAGAGTGTATTTGATGAAAGCATTACGTATTTATGCCTTATACGTTTTTCTTTAGATATGTATATTCTTGTGAAAAACAGGTCGCTACAAATTTTCCCCCTCCTTTAATTAATTACTACTCTCTTTCACCCTGTCTCTCGCCCAGTTCGTTCAGTGAAAAGACAGAGTCAGGAAAAAGACAAGGTTATCAAAGGGCAAATCATTGTCGCATCGGTTCGTAGTCTGGGAGAACACCATTGTTCAATAACTCGGCATTAGCGGCAACCGTATCATAACTGAAACAGTTGGACACAAATTTTCACTTTTTTTCACCAGTATGTCCGATTAAATTGAAATTTGGAAGATGATTGCATAGAATTGGCAAAATGATTGCCTACAAGCTGCCGTGGACTCACAGTAACAACGTTCTGTATCAGCATTATACATTATTGTGAAGAATTGACGGTAACGGGGTCTGGCGTTTGTGGTTCGGAGCTTATGTTCAATAGAGACGCGAAGCGTCGAGGTTGAACATACGCTCCGAGTCGCAAACCTCTGACTATGTTACCGTTAACTCATCCGAAAAACGAATATGTTCCAATAAGAAATTACCCATAGCCCAAAACCTTCATCGTGACACACCAGAGGCTTATTTACTAAACTTGTGATCGTTAAAAGTTGCCTTGTTCAAGGCAACTTTTAACGATCACAGGTTTAGTAAATAAACCTCTCGAGTACCCCACCACTGGATAAATAATCAACAAACCAGATAAACTCATTCCATTTCAGTTCAGATCGTAAATCGGTTTGGAATTTAGACACTTCATCCGGAACACTGTTTGCAGCACGTGTGAAAAATCCAGGAAAATGAAGCGGCTTGCTGGTCACTCCGTTGATGAAGCAATTACGAAACGGGCGACGTCATTTCAAATATTTCGCGTGGTGACGTCGGGTGGTAACATTTGCTACTGTAGCTGTAAACATAAAAGGAACTACGCCAGCTCTCATCCAATCCGGGGGCGAGGATTTTACTCTTATTGGAACATACCCGTTTTAAAACGCATGATGTTCAATTTCAGTAGCGTATACAGGATTGTCAGTGGGGCCGGTCACCACAGTTCCATCATGAGTAATGAAGTGAAGCATCACCCGGCACGCGTAGCGGCGAGTTGTTGGCGGGCACAGAAGGCGAGGGTATTTCACTCTCGTCGCGCAGTCTGGGGACCTCCCTAGGGAACATTTTGGAAAATGGAAGGTCAGTATGGCTCTCCGGTGGTTTCCTCGCAGGAGCTGTAGGTTTGTCCATGGGGTACGGTATTATGCCCATTGACACCTATTCACTCACTACCTCTGATAGTGGATGTCTAGGTTTCACCGTAAATAATACCGTGTCTCGGTACTTGGGGAAAATGGAATTACAAAATAGCGGGAGGGGTGAGATCTATCTATGATGCTGAACAAGGAAAGCCCAGCTGCCAACATTGTCCAGTATTATCAAAAAATTCTAGCACCCTGACTTGTTCGACTTGTTAAATCTAGCACAGATGGAATTGCAAGTTTGGGAATATGAGAGAGTTGGATCGGCAAGTTTAGCAGCCATAGCTGCGGCTTATTCCGTGACATAGCCATTTGGCTTAACTAATTGCGGTGATTGTATATTCCTTGTCTGAATCGCCAGAAAATATAGGCACGCATGAGAACAGTCGAACGACTTTATTCCATGCGCAGGCAAGGATGTGTCACACACCAATTATTTTATATCCGAAGACAGTTACGGGCATGAATGTTTGTGAACAGAATAAATGAGAGGTCACTCGGCAGAGGCTGAAAACTTGGAAACACGATATTTGACAACTACTTTTTGATCGATCTCCTTCGCTCCCTTAATAGTTTTAAGGAAAGATCGTTTCTTTTTGTCTATTTCTTGAGTTATGAACCCCAAAAAAACAAAGTCCAAACTGCGTAAATGGGCGTAGCCCATTTACGCGATGTTTGGACTTTGTTTTTTGGGGTTCATAACTCAAGAAATAGACAAAAAAACCCGATCATTCCTTATAATTAAACGTTCGCGACCCAAATAAATAAATAGTGTTACATGTAGTCGTCCTCTACTTCAGCGAACAAAGACTTAAAAACTAAAACTGGTAGATATATTATTTTTCTGGCATAAAAGAGGGCGCATATTATTGAAATGCAGGTAGCAATTGACACACTTTCCAAGTCAAATGCACTTATGTCATTAAATTTTTTATTGACCAATGAATTACGTAATGCAAAGAAAACGTCATAAGCCACGCCTCCCTCAAATTTCATTCAACTGTGTTCACTTCACATAAAAGTTACGTTCCGTGGAAGGTGGAAGTAGGCCATCAGTATTAGATTGTATTTTGGTTTTGACCGTTTCCCGAGAACTGAAAAACACAGTTTGTAAAAGTGGAGTTAGATATAAAGCCAGATGACATGAAATTAGTTGAATTAGCAATGTCAAAATTGCCGTATTCATCGTGACCAGCCATTGTTTACAATCGATTTGGGTAAAACGATGAACGCAGACGATCACCCAGTGTGCGTAAAAATTGAAATGTCAAATGAATACAGTTGTGAAGAAAAAGAAAAATTGACCCACCACGGTCATTTAAATATTTTCATGCTTAGTAATATAAATTTATTTTTCTTTTTCACATTTGGAACGTGCCAGTATTCTTACTTCTTTTGATTTGATACCATGTTGCAACTCCGAAGACTGGTATTTTAGGGGCGTGGCTGGGGGGCTGACCTAATTGTGTTTTTTTCGGTTCATTGAGTTATGAAAAGAAAAAACAGAATCGTGTGAGCCAATCGTTTTATCTGAAAACGCATGAACCGAAAAAAAGTTTAATTATATATAATATAACTAGGTATACGACTCCCATTTAAAAAAAACCCCTACTGACCGCCTTTCTCTTCGTCTCAAATTTAATCCAGTGAGTGCATTTCCGAATACCACCTGTTAAGCGAAGATGCTAAGCTTTTCACTAAGAAATCACGTGAGAGTTGAGCATTCTCAGATCATTCATAATAACAAAGAACTGCAGCTGAAAATACGAGAAGAAATTACCTAGGACAAATCCGCAAACAAACAAAACTGAATCACCACCTAAGTTTCTCAGTTTTACGATCAGTTCAAGATATTTCCCGGTGCAACCAAAGCAGATTCCTAAATTGCCTGTTTCGTACTTTGGTTTTTAAACACAAATCGAATTTAATTCATATCTGCTGACCACAGGTCAAGTTTTTGCATTTCTCGTGGTCAGCCTGTCAAGTATCACAACCTGCTTGAATGTTTTTCCAATCCCCAAAATACTCTCGTCCTTCCAGTCGTCCCCTGAGTTCCAATGTGTTCTGTGTGCCAGTAGGCACACAGAACACATTGGAACTCAAGGGACGCACTAGCTGTAAATTTTCTCGACACGAATAGCAGCCAATGAAAAGGCGGGACGGATAGAAATTTAGGTGGTGACACAGTTATTTGTTCGCCGCTTTATCGTAGGTAAATCCTTTTCGTATTGCCTCTCAAAATTCTTAGTAATTACGAATGTTCTAAGAACGCCCAACGATGAAGTGATATAGTAGTATAAATCGTAGTATCTTCTCTTTCTCATGACCCCGGAAACATACCCAGTGGTTCAAGTTTGATAGAAATAGAAAGAGGGTGATTTGGTTTGTTTTAAAAAGAGAAGCTGTATATCTTGTTATATTCATATATCTGGTAGGTGGCGAAGAAAATCGATCACAAAATGGTTACCTAATATTATTTTTCCTCGTTCTCAGTTTGTGACGAGTATCTGTGGAACAAATGTGATTTACGTACATACCAGCATTTACATTTAGCGAACAGATCGCACCCGTTTGTCGTCTCGTCTGATTTCTACGCGACGAAGAACTCTAGGCAATATTGGAAACTATCGCCCACACAACACAGAATCCCGTTCGATCTATTAAATACGGAATATTTTTTCATTGTTCGTTATTTTAGTTTGACGTGACTATAAGTGGCGTCGCATAAACCATGCTGTTAAAAGCGGAGCATTTTTAACTGATAACTGAAACAAATCGCTATTCCATTATGTGTGACAGAGTGATGGAGTGGTGAATTGCTTGTGGGAAGATAGAGAACAATTAGACTGAGTTTATTCTCATACAACAGGTTTGTGGATCAAAAGCTAAAATATTGACAAACCTATGTCGTCAATGCTGACATTTAAGTTTTGATCGACCAAAAACCGAGGGGGTTTTCACAATACAATTTTATTGTGAAGGTTACAATAAGAAGATTGTATATACGGAATGCAGTCTTAATCGACTTTCGTATTCTGGAGAAGGTCTATGAAAGAACATTGTACACATACAATTTTAATAGTCAGGATATATTGAATCGAACAATTGGATATTTTAAGATCATACTTTGTTCTTGTTGTTTGAAGGCAAGGTTTGTGTAAATATTACACAGCTCAGTTTTAAACCAAATAAATCAGTGATACTTTCTTGTTGTAAAATCTGATTTGTTCCGACTCTGGTGGCTAAAGTCCCGACTGATAAAATATTCCAACTACATCATTAAGGCATGCCTTCGCCGAAGGCATGCCTTCATGACGTAGTTGGAATATTACTCAGGAAGGATACTAGTTCAAAAACAAGAACAGATACGAGAATTACCAGCACTATGCACTGTCATGGGTTACCAACATCTCAATTTTGACATTGTCTGGAAACTTTAAATTTGTGTTCAGCAGTGGCAGTGACTAGCGATACTGGAATTATCATAGGTTTTGGGTTGGCTGGAGAAGTTATTTATGTTAATAGAGCGGAAACCACACTCAGCCTTTAGTTTCAATATTATTTATGTAAAATTTCCATCAGAACCATACGGTTTGTGCTTCAGTGACTGATTCGCGCTCCCGAGTTGTATCCTTGGGCAAGGCACTTAACCCCGATTGCCTACGTGGGGGCACGATGACGCTGTGTACTAAGGCAATACCATACTGCACGGCGACGGTGCGCATGTCTTCAACCACTCTAACCCTGCCTGTGCTGCGGTGCAGAGTTCAGAGTTACGATGTTGGAGAGCTGACAGCTGCTCGTCGTTGCTCGGTGGTTCTCTCCGGGTACTCCGGTTTCCTGCACTCGTAAAACTGTCACCGACATAATATGACCCTGGCTGTTAATGTGTCGTTAAACCCTAATAATAAAAACAAATACGGTTTGTGCGTCGGTGTAGATGACTGATGCCAAGCTATATTCCAGTGAATAAAGGGAACGCCGTTCCTCTGCTTTTTGCTGAGGGGGGAACGCCGTTCCCCCATAACTTCAAGCTCTGGGAGTCTTGATTTTGATGAATATTCAACATATGTGCATCTAGCAAGACGAAGGAGTGCTCGCTGTGTTCAACAGAGCGAACAATCCTTCGTCTTTCTGACTACATTAAATCCAGTTCAGTTATCTGTAGGTTATTTGCTTTTCGAATTATAAAAATGATATACGGTCGGATATAAATACACAGAATGACGTCATAAAAGTAGCAGCCTGGGTAAGTTGGACGCACTTTTGTTTTGGTTTGTAACTGAACCAGGTCTCACCAGAGCATTTCTACGTTTTTCTCAATAAAACGAAGAAAGGGTGAAACATCCTAATTATCAGGTAATCAGACTAATAAAATTTACTGAACAAAATCAACAAAAATTTGGGTTTTCAGTAATAAATTTCAAACTTTTCCCACATCCTCTTACACCTAGAGCAGGATACCTCCTCTCGGGCTATCCACCAACAATGCATATCGTCGGCCATTACTGCAAAGGTTATTCACCGTTCACCAATTTATAAGTTTCGGAAAGCATTACTGAAATAAGCAGATACAGTACTGGGGAATTTAAACACGGTCGGAGTGGAGTTTTCTATTCGTCCCCAGGCTCGGGGAGAAAGAGATTAAAAGAAAATACATCATCGCGGTGGCTCACTGGCTAGCGAGCAGCACTTGTGATTGTGGGGTCAGATGTTAGAATCAGTTCAGTTGGACACCATTCCACAGTATCCTCGATCAATGCGCCTCGTCTCACTGCCATTGTTAATGTTGATCCGAAAATCGCTTCACCAAAACGTTCTACAGAACTCGAAAGTTCTGAGGAAATCCTCGGTATGTGAAAATGGCGGTCACCTAAGTTATATCTTTGTTACAGACCCTTTACCCAACGCAGACGATAACAACATTTATTATTTTAAATAGCATTTTTTCAAATTTTTCAAAAAATGTCAAGAAAACCATATCATGTGACCCCTTGTTGGAACGAGCTCGACGAGCTCGTTCCAACGAGGTGTCACATGATATAGTTTTGTTGAAATTTTTTGAAAAATAATATTTTTTTCAACTACTGAATTTGCATATTACGCGGGCGGATGCGGCCGATTCGTTTGGTAAAGGGTCAGACTGAAAGCTGTAGGTACGTATATCTGTTGTTGCGCTCAGATAATAACAGATTAATCGGTTAATTACTATTAATCCACTGGGTTCACCTGCGACGAGTCTCTACACAGAGACAGCATTTACTTAGATATTTATTTATTTATTTATTTATTTATTTATTGGTGTTTAAGGTCACATATTTCTGCACAATGGCTAACCATGACCGTGAGAGTTTTACGGGTGGAGGAAGCCGGAGTACCCGGAGAGAACCATCGAGCAACGGCGAGCAACTGTCAGCTCCCCAACATACCAACTCCACACAAGCAGGGTTAACATTGGTTGAAGACAGGTGCAGCATCGACGTGCAGTACGCTTTAGTACACAGCGTCACCGTGCCCCCACGTGGGAAATGGGGGTGAAGTGTCTTGCCCAAGGACACAACGCGGTTGTCGCAGGTGGGATTCGAACCGAGGACCTCTCGGCGTGCAGCCTGCACCTCTACCAACTGAGCCACCGCGCCCCCATTTACTTAGATAAATATCTTGTACCGTCGCAAATCACTCGTCAATAACAATATTGCAATATAATACTATCAGGGGATAAAAAAATGAGTATAAATAGCTATATTTATGTGTCATGTTAATGTAGACGTTTGATGTGACACAAAATTATTTTTTTTGAATACGGGCTGCCACTAAATTAATCCGTATCAAATATTTTATTTCATCTCATAACCAATAATAAATAGAGTTCTTGTGCCTTGGATCGGAGAGTAAAAAAAGTAATTCTGGGGTACAAAGTCATTGCTTCTTTGATAAGAACGGTGATAATAGGGGACACAGATGTTTTTGAGAGCCACATAGCCTATCACACAGAGATTACTCACACTAACCTCACAACAAACTGTACAGAACATCACATCTCTCTTACAGTCACAGTCACTGACATTGTTATGGCAACGACAACGCTTTTCATCCATGGCCTTCGTTTTTGAGAAGTAAAATTTTTCTTGCTATTTTTTGCCAAATGCTCATTTGTTTTAGCCAAATTTAAAAAAAAGGCCATTGGCAAGTTTGGCAAAGACCAGCGCGAACACTGCCGGTGAAACGTCTATTGGATTTCAAATCTTAAGTTGCTATTCGCGTCGATTCGAAAGCGGCTGGTCGATTCGTTTCCTTTCGAATCTTTTCACTGGAATATAGGTTGGCATCAGTCATCTACATCGACCCACAAACGGTACAGGTCTGATGGAAATTGTATATAAATAATATTGAAACTAAAGGCTGAGTGCGGATTCCGCTCTATTATCATAAATAACTTCTGCTGCCAAACCAAAACCCATGCTAATTCCAGTATGGCTGGTCATTACTACTACTGAACACAAATTTAAAGTTTCCAAACAATGTCAAAAATGAGATGTTGGTAACCCATGACAGTGCATAGTGCTGGTAATTCTCGCATCGTTTCCTGTTTTTGAACTATAATCCTTCCTAGGTAATATTCCAACTACGTCATCAAGGCATGCCTTCGTCGAAGGCATGCCTTGATGATGTGGTTGGAATATTTTATCAGTCGGGACTTTAGCGACCACAGTCGGAACAAATCAGGTTTTACAGCACCTCTCCCACCCTCCCCCCCACCCCCACACACACACACACACTTAAGCGGTCATCTTCAAAACGCTCCTGACTCGATTCGAGGTTCGATTCGTTTTCGAATAGATGGCCCGATTCGAGTTTAGATTCGATCGAAAAGGAAATGTGCGATTTTCAGGGACCCTACAAAAATCTGCCCAATCCCCGTCCAAAAAACTATTTATCGAATACATTTATTGAATTTTAATAAGGATGACGTGTGATTATGTGGATGTGTCCTGGGCGTTATTTACCGAAGCTTACATGTGGCAAATACTAGGTTTCATAATGGGTTTTTTTTTGTATTTTTCACAAAACTTTTATATGATTGAAATATGTGGTCAAAGCGACATACGATTGAAAGCTTTTATTGTAAGACGGCATACATTCTCCATTGCGCCGCTGGGCTCAACTGAAGCACCATCTGTTGCTATATTGCCGACTTTCATGTTCTCGTCAGATCACCGAAGTTAAGCAACGTTGAGCCTGGTTGGTCCTCGGATGGGTGACCGTCTGAGCGATCGATTCGGACTCCAGCGTTGTGTCCTTGGGCAAGGCACTTAACCCCGATTGTCCACATGCGGGCACGATGACGCCGTGTACTAAAGCGTACTGCACTTCGAAGGTGCGCGTGTCTTCAACCAATCTAACCCTGCCTACGCTGCAGTGCGGAGTTACGATGTTGGGGAGCTGGCAGCTGCTCGTCGTTGCTCGGTGGTTCTCTCCGTGTACTTCGGCTTCCTCCACCCGTAAAACTGTCACGGTCATGATTACCATTGTGCAAAAGTATGTGACCTTAATTCACCAATTAATAAATAAATAATAATGAAGGACCCGGTACAACCTGCATTAATTAACATTTTGCTGATTATGATTTATATTACTTGGTAAACGCATGCGTGACATCACTGCTCACACGTGAATTATGACCAGTCCACGGCGTCTGTACTGCACTACTTCATCATGAAAATGTGAAATTATTTCTATCTGTTGTATTATATTATACTTTCCAAAGTGTGATTTACTGGGATTTCCGGGTTTGATTATAAACGATAACTTTACAAGTGAATTATGCAATCAACAATTGGGTCATGTATCCGTGCGCGCAAACGAAGACGCTTTGCCGTGGGTGTAATGGGGACTTCATTGTTTTTTTTGTTTTTTTTTTTAACCCTTTACCTAACATGAAAAGCAGACGACACTTGCAAAAACATTTCTTGAATAACTATTATTTTAATTTTTGTCTCAAAAACATAGGTTATGACCCCTCATTGGAACGAGCTCAACGAGCTCGTTCCAATGAGGGGTCATAACCTATGTTTTAGAGACAAAAAATAAAAAAAATAATGAAAACTAATTGGCGATTTTTGAGAATAGAGCTGGCCGGTTTTGTTCGTTACGTTAGGTAAAGGGTTAAATAATATGATTATGGTCAATAATGAAAAGTAATAAAAAGAGTAATCGCTTGACTGGACTGGTTACGTGAAATAATTCATTCGAGGCGAGGGACTATATTGTAATACACTTGTACGTATTCGCGCACTCGTGTTTGAGCAACGTCCCTCACCTCTCATGAATTATTTCACGTGACCAGTCCAGTTAAGCGATTACTCTCCATTTCATTAACTTTTCCGTGTAGCTTTCGATGAAAAACTGATGGAATCGTGTTGCTGCGCGGACGAGTAATTTTGTCTGTGAATGCGAACCGTTAGGCATCCGCTGGTGGCTTTTAAACTGAAATGTTTGCCACTCTCGAAGAAATTCCTTTGCATTAATTTGGGGATTAAGACATAAAAAGTTTTTTAGTATAGGAAACTCACATACTAAACAGAATACTTATGTTTTGGAGTAGCTACCATAATTATTTCATAATTATACTCACAATTAAGATATCCACTCAAACCATAGATATACCCTGTTTATTACATACTTTTTCATGAAATATCATACAGCTGGACAAACACCCAGTGACAGACAAATCATATCTTCACTAGAGAAGAGCGTAGGGTGACATCACCCCTCGCGTGCATAAAGGCGCCATCGGCAATAATATACTAAAGGGGCGATATGTTCATTAGCCTAGGATACACCCATATTCTGAACCTATATTTTACTTACAAGAAGTCAGCTGTGTGTTACAATGGTTTCTGAAATTATTTTTTTCGATTTTTTTTGTGCGTTGAATGGGAAAGGTGACATTTAATGTACTTACATGGGGGGTAAACTGTATCAACTCTGATAAAAAAAAAACATTAACCCTTTATCCAACGTAACGACAAAAACCGGCCTGCGCTATTCTCAAAACTCGCCAATTAATTTTAATTATTTTTTCATTTTTCTTTTCATCGAAAACATAGGTTATGACCCCTCGTTGTAACGAGCTCAAGGTGCTCGTTCCAACGAGGGGCCATAACCTATGTTTTTGAGACAAACAATGAAAACAAATAGTTATTCAAGATTTTTTTTTTGCAAGTGTCGTCTGCTTTTCATGTAAGGAAAAGGGTTACCCATCTGAGTAGTTTTGCAAAGTTACTTTTCAGATGCATTCTGTTACTAGAACCGTTCTCGTAATGAGCAAATGTTCATCGAATACAACAAGCTGAAGCTCCACATTTTTGAAAGAATCACAATACGTTACATATATCAAGTAGTTGTGAGAAATTGGCCGTAACATGATCTGAGATTTGCGGCTAGAAGCTTATGTTCAACCGAGACGTTTCACGTCTCGGTTGAATATACGCCCCGAGACGCAAACCCCAGGACATGTTACCGCCAGTTCATCACAATAACACATATGTTCTGATGAGACCCTGCCCAAAGCCCCAAACCCGCATTGGGAAATGGACAAGGTAACCTTTAACGATAACATTAACGTTAGTAAATAAACCTCTCGGGTTCCCCACAACGTCACTGGACAAATAATCAATGAATCAGATAAAGGTCGAGATGACTCCATCGGTTGGTCAAAAGAAGCTTGCTTCACACCGCCCGTGAGCGCCTTTGGCAGGCAAAAACCGTTGCTTCCTTCGTGACGCCATCATAGTTCAAACCGAAAACAGATTTGTAAACAACACTTCATTCAGAACATGCTGCACGTATGAAAATTCTGCAAAAGAAACAATAAAGCGGCGTCGAGTCACTTCGTTGATTGAATAATTGCAAAACGGACAGCCTCATTTCAAATATTCCGCGTGGTGAAGTCGAACGCTACGTGCATCTCAAGCCGTAAACATTGAAAAAACTACGCGAACTCTCATCCAGTTGGGAGGCGAGATTTTTAGTCTTATTGGAGCATGTATTTATATTTCGTTCTCCCTTGAGCAAGAATTTCGGTATCTACTCGGAGTGTGGGCAACGACTCATGTCACCCCCGCTCCCAAATCGAAAAAGATCCTCACGCAATTAAAAAATGATGACACGGCTGGAAACACCATAGCGCAATACCTCATAGCAAGAGAACATCCAAGACTACCAACGTGATGTTCGAAGAGCAAACAGCTGACACATTCCCACACTTGGAGAGATGGGTTTCTATATTGCACTAAGGTGCGTTCAATACATTGCTTTTGTATGAGGCTGATATACGTCAAAGAAGACAGCGAACGTCGTTTAAATAAATGTTGCACTTCAAATTGCAGGTCATAGTTACATGGTTGCTAGGCAACACTGCAACAACTATTATTTGTAATAACAGAAATGTCGTGTCTGTATAATATGGGGTTTGATGTCAACATTATTCGAGTGTGTAATTTTACTTTAAACTGATCAATACTACAAGCTTAAACATTCTAATATAGCACAATCAGGGATGTGGCGAGAGGGTTTCAGCTGGGGGGGGGGGGGGGGGGGTGGGTGTGCCACCGGTGTAAATTCCAACTATGAGTGATTTTGATAGGTGGTTGCACTGCAGTGCTGGGTGATATCTTTTAACCCTTTACCCAACGAATCGCCCGCATCCGCCTGCGTAATATGTAAATACAGCTGCTGAAAAAATATTATTTTTCGAACAATTTCAACAAAACTATATCATGTGACCCCTCTTTGGAACGAGCTCGTTCCAAAGAGGGGTCACATGATATGGTTTTGTTGAAATTTTAAAAAAAAAAGTATATTTAAAATAATGAATTTTGAAATCGTCTCCGCTGGGTAAAGTGCTATGAACCCTTCTGAAAATTTTCACTAGTCCTGAAACGGAAAAAGCATCATTTATAATGTGTTTGGGTCAGAAAATTTACCGGATTGATGTCAGATTCGAAATTTTGAAGCCATGTCAATTTTAGAGTAGGAAATTTGAAACTCAAGTTTCCAGCTGGAAATGAAAGATCAAACTTTCTCATCATGTTGTAATTTTAATATTTTTCATGAACAATGTCAATTTATTGAATTTCCAACCATTTGATTTTTGACCTCGGAATTTCCAACTATTGAGAAACAATACTCACTGCTGGGAGGGGGGATCAGACCCCCCCCCCCCCCCCCCCTGTCGTCACATCCCTGAACACAATTGACTGAAAGTGCACTGATTCTGGTCCCGCATAACTCCAAATTTCATTGTGTACATTTCACAATTTGCACAGTTTTGTGCGAGATCCCTCATTAGAAAATGAGCTCACGATCCTACATTAGGCAATAAGCTCTGTCCCGAGGAATTACGATGGAAACTTGAGGACCAAATATTCCTTAACGATTACGATGTACCTCAAAATATTGTTTTAAAATACAGTTTTTATAACTTCGGTTCAGGAGATGGCGTAGTCTGTATTTTGTTCACTGCATACAGTGCAGTCGCCGAGGACTGGCCACTTTCCACGAGCGTGCAAAATTTCTACGGCTGTAATAATATTAGCCCCCAAACACTAATTATAGGAATAATCATCAGAAATTTAATTAATGAAGCACCGGGTACAACCCGGTGCTTCATTAATTAAAATGTTGATGCTTATGATTTTTTATTACCTGGTAAACGCATGCGTGGAGTTCACTGCCCACATGTGGATTACGACCAACCTGCGGCGACTGCACTGTACACTAGCAATAAACGATCCTAATGGACCACGACAGCACAGAACTTTGGCAGACTGACAATCGTAATCGACCACCCCGGGGAGGGGGAGGGGGGGAACAAGATTATAGACATGAGGGGAACAAGATTATAGACAAGATTATAGACACTCGATTCTGGGTTTAGACATCACCCTGTCAATTGTATTGTTTATTACATATTCCAATATTTGGAATGCAGACAGAAAATACGAAATACAGACAATGATATCGTGATGAGAAACCACGCATTGTGGAGCGTTGTGTTCAATTTAGAGAAAATTTTAGGGGAAAAAAATATGCGTTCTTGAACAAAGGTGGGTGAGGTGTCCGAAGGAGTGCAAATTTTTTTTCAGCCTCATGCCGTTGATAAATATTCCAACTGCTTCATCGAGGCATGCCTTGATAATGTAGTTGGAATATTTCTTCAATCGGGACATGAGATATGACAGTCGGGTTAAACTGGGTTTACACCCCAATCGGTCATCTTCGCAACGCCCCTGAAACTACCCAATGGTAGAACAGCAGAAGCAAGTGGAATACGAAAATATTGGAATTAGACGAGCCTTTATAGAAGAAAAGAGACCACAAATTTGGTATGGATTAGGGTTAATTACATGTCGATTTCAGACACTCAGCTTCTTCACACTGTTAATTGCTTTTGTCCATTTAAAGCAGGCTATTCCCATCACCAACCAATTAACTGAAAATGTATTCCTACAAGTCCATTAGGGCAGCCTTGAAGTGATTTCTCATCACGTACTTTTCGACCGCCAGGAGAATGAAATCGCGCTTTGTTTTGAGTGCCGTGGGGGTTTTCTTCGTCATTAACTACAGCAGCGGTAGGAAATATATAATTTTATAGTGTGGGTTCATTATACCTTCTAGACATGCAATACAAAAGAAGAGGAACCAAGTATTTTTCAGTTGTGCGAAGAATTCCGCGAAGTACTAAAGCCGATTTCTCGTGTAATTACCATATGCGTAGGTTAGCTTATTAAGCTAACACGAAATACGTCACTTGTAAAAAATTCTCAATTTCGATTCCCTCATTGCTTGGAACGAACAGGATGAGCTAAAATTGACAAGATATTAAATTTTTTGTAAACAGAGGCCGTTACGCTATTTAAATTGTAAACGATTAAAAGCAGAGAAAAAAAAGAGGGAGAAAAAAAAAACAAAACGAACAAAACCACGTGGTTTTGAATTCTGTGAAAAAGCGTGAGAAATGCAAGCAAAAGTTTTGTCCAACTGATCTCCAGGTCTGTTCATTGAAAGTTTGCTTGTACCTCTTGCTATTTTATTACACGATTGTGTAGTCCCCATCTACAGCAACTTTAAACCACGCGGAAAATGAAATTCGGTTCCGCACACATGTGCGGAACGGAAATCGTTGACGAACTTTATTTATTTATTTATTGGTGTTTAAAGTCACATATTTATTCACAATGACTAATCGTGACCGTGACAGTTTTATGGGCGGAGGAAGCCGGAGTACCCGGAGAGAACCACCGAGCATCGACGAGCAACTGTCAGCTCATCAAAATTCTAACTCTGTTCAAGCTCCACTCAAGTAGGGTTACTGCGGCAGAAGACATGTGCACCATCGACGTGCAGTACGCCTCAGTACACGGCGTCATCGTGCCCTCATGTAGGCAATCGGGATAAAGTGCGTTGCCCAAGGACACAACGCGGGTCGTCCCGGACATGGATCGAACTCGGGACCTCTGGCATAGACGTCCAACAGCCTACCACTGAGCCACCGCGCTCCCCGAACTATTTTTAACTTAAGCGACATTTTCAGAGAACTTCTTTACTAATCGTTCACCACAATTACAATCTGAATCGCTAACGATTACTAAACATCGGCCTTTGAGTTCCAATATGTTTTATGCTCCAGTAGAACTCAGGGGACGAAATGATAACACGGGTTGCAACTCGCAAATTTGGTTGGCGAGAAATTGGTTCTTTATGTTGATAGTCGTCAAATGAATTGCTGAGTGCCCTTCTATTAATATGGCTGAGGGCTAGATTATTTTTTGTGACCTGAATTTGTCATTCAAAATTTGTTCTATTGCAAATTATTGGCGAGTGCACATGGGCACTCTCCAGTAATTTGTAATAGAACAAATTTATGTAAACAAAATATTATTTGTTTTTGACTGAATATGAAATACGAGCACGGAAAACATTAGGTTTTGCTTTGGTACCCTCATTTTTTTGAAAGCCCTGATAGTGGCTTCTAGCACACAACCAGTTAAATGTTTTTTTACAGACGTGAAGACGTGTAATAAACACAGGACGACACACGCGTGTGAATGGGTTTAATCGATATGGCACTTGTGCCATTACGGGTGGATAAACCTCGAGGTCTGCGGCCTCTCATTTTATCCTTCTGCACGGGTACTCATGCCATATCGATTAACTCATTCGCACAGGTGTGTTGTGCTGTGTATTTATTACACATCCATCTAAAATTAAGGTTTGTTCACGACATTCTGTTTTCTTTCATACTGGAGCTTCGTAATTTATTGTGATCGTATAAAACTTGTATGTGAGAATATGGTACTGATTCGTGACATACAGTTAAAACTAGAAGCCCTGTCACGAATTGTGGGCTTATCTAGGCTTAATTGCGCGTAGGAATTGCGCGCAATTGCCCATTCGAATGGCATTCAAAGAACGGCAGGTTCTCCTGGTTACTCATAGCAAACACAGGCAATGTTTCAGCCAATGGACCTCCGGTTTACCCGGAGGTCCATTGGCTGAAACATTGCTTGTGCACAGGCCATATGTACAGAATCTGATAGCCTTACTATGGTCATAACGCATAGAATAACGCGCAGGTCGGCGTGCTATTATTGCTCATTTCAAGACAGGACTTCTAGTTTTAACTGTAAATCAGTTATCGGTGTACCCAAACGCAATGGCGATATCCAGCCGGCGATTTATACAAAATCGCTATTTAAATAATATTACCCCCCCCCCCCCCCCAACACAGCTTATGAGTTCGCTGAGGGTGGGACCATTGCTAATGGGGCATAAAATGAAAGTTTATTGTTTTTCAAGAATTGTTTTATCAAGTCGAGTTAACTAAGGAGTGAACGCTTATAAAAGACAAGTGGCTTTCTGATGGATGATCAGTTACACGGAAAAGTATAGCAGCATGAACGATACGCCAGGTGCGTAGCCAGGATTCTATAATAGGGGTGCCCCAACCATTTGCATTTTTTTTAGGGAGGCATGATATTTGGAAGACCGTAGTGGGGGGTGGGCCTCTCCCCTCGTTCCTACTAGATTCCCAAGTCGTTATCTCCTCTCCCAAATGCCTGAAGGGAAATGGGAGCAGGGGGTAACGGCCCGAGGGTCATAGACAGGACTAGCCCCCCCCCCCCCCCCCCTATTGAAAAGTTTACAAAATTCAGTGCTCTCGAAGCGAATCTGAGGCATTTGTAGCCGGTGTAAAGATATTTTGGAGACCATCTATATTATGTTGCATTGGGCTAATATTTTGCGGGAAGGGCCAGGGAAGGTTTAAGCGAACAAAAGGCCGAAATGGGAGCAGGGGGTAACGGCCCGAAGGTCTTAGACAGGACTAGCCCCCTCCCGAAAAGTTTACAAAATTCAGTGCTCTCGAAGCGAATCTGAGGCATTTGTAGCCTGTGTAAAGATATTTTGGAGACCATCTATATTATGTTGCATTGGGCTAATATTTTGCGGGAAGGGCCAGGGAAGTTTTAAGGGGATAATACCCCTGAAGCCCCCCCCCCCCCCCCACACACACACACTCCCACCACACCCCATGGACACGCCAGCACTAAACGCCAGACGTAACCGTAATACCTTAGGCATAATTTAGCTATAGAAGTACTGTCACCAATGGCGCTTCACACTTGATATCTTTAGCGTCTCTAGTTGGATTTATGCACACCTATGTTATCCTCCTCCCACGTTTGGACTTTCTTTTGATGCACATTTTCATGTTGTATGACCTTTCGTGTTCCTATGGTACCAGAATATCCATGGGGCCCCTGGAGGTAGATCTGTGCTTGGTTACTGTGGTTAACTAATTTCAATATACTGGTGGAATTGAATCCAGTAACCAACGACTGCAGTGCGGATCCTTAAAGCGAGTAGTATATGCATGAATGATCGATTAACCCTTTACCCATCGCAGACGATATCAAAATTTATTATTTTAAATATATTTTTAAAAAATTTTTCCAAAAAATTTCAACAAAACCATATCATGTGACCTCTCATTGGAACGAGCTCAATGAGCTCGTTCCAATGAGGGGTCACATGATATGGTTTTGTTGAAATATTTTGAAAAACTCAATTTTTTCAACTGCTCAATTTGCATATTACGCGGGCGGATGCGGTCGATTTGTTAGGTAAAGGGTTAAACTTGATTTGCTGTCATTATATTGCCAGATATCTTGAAGATGACCTAGGTAACCAATAAACATAAGCTTTGTACCCAGCCAACCTTGTTAGATTCATGGGATTGATTCTTAAACACGCTGGGTATTTATCAGCATATTTTTCATCAAATCTATTCATGGCTGCTGTGCATTACCTCGTTTCAGTCGGCGAGCAGCACGTTTCATTGTCTCTGTTCGAACGTCAACTTGGTATTCGGCCAACATATCTTCAACAACCTCAACTGTCTTCCCGCGTTTGAACGAAACAGTTTGTTTGATGTCTTGTCCAGCCTTCAAAGCGTCAATGGCAACCTGATCTTTGCCATGACGATGTTTTGTCGAACCAAGTATGAACGCTCATGAAAGCTGTCCGCAGAGAAGCAACTATGTAGCCATCTCAGTGATTATGCTTTACTAGGCCTCACATGGTGAAACTGTTTGTTTTAACACGAAAGCTACAGGTAATGTAAATATGCTTTAGTAGGCTTCACTATCTTACCGGTGCAAATGTCCGGATTTAATTTTAGTAATCGGGGAAAATGTACGCGGGGCATTTGTCCGTCCGAGGCAAATGTTCGTTCTGCTATCACGGCAAATGTCCACGGGGCAATTGTCCGTATCCCATGAATACTAGCCTTGATGAAAAATCTTCTGAATTTTGTTCAAGAAATCTTAAGTGAAAACATCTATTTAATTAACAGGGGAAAACTTTGATTAAATATGCCTGAATTATAGTTACTTCAGTGGCATGAGAAATCCTGATTTGGACAGAAATAACTGCCAGCAGCATGCAAAGAGTACAATGTTGAAGATGTTTGCTGGGTAACATCAATTTATTTAGACAGCTGTATAGAAAATTTCAATTAACATGAGATCGTAAATCTATCAAAGAACTGAACTTATAATTATTATCGAAAGAACAAAAGACATTTTGGTGACTTTTATCACAATTTGTACTGTATCTTCCCATTAAATATATATTTTTGTAATAATTCTTAATTACTGGGCTTCACCCGAGACACGGCAAGTGTGCCATCCGGTAAAAAATAAAAAGAAGTCTGATTTCATAAATGTTTTATTTTCCTTTCTTTAGTTACAAATGATTACATTAATGGAAAAAGTATCAACGGATATTATTTTATCGCCATCCTTTGAAGATGCTCCGTAGACCGATTCCACGCCGCTGAAGCTGGATTGGTATTCTTTCTATCCAATCTCATAAACCAAGTCATTGATCTAGAAGTCGTGAAAACAGACTCTTTCACACTTACGTCCATCTTCCGCCAAGGAACAATCTATC
Source organism: Pictodentalium vernedei (assembly GCA_031216915.1). NCBI lineage: Eukaryota > Metazoa > Mollusca > Scaphopoda > Dentaliida > Dentaliidae > Pictodentalium > Pictodentalium vernedei. Next base: position 53,851,640 of record CM062292.1, read on the forward strand.
ACTTAATGAGACCAACTCTCTGTGGTCATGCGGACAAACGATATTGATTTGACCATCTTATCAAATCCCCTACTTACTTAGTCTTAATCAATAACAGCTTGATAGTCGATCACCTTCTCTGGACTTCGGAAAGCCTGTAACTTGGATTTGCCATTTCGATTGTGTAACAATCAATTCTTTCAAACTGGTACACATTAAATATAATTCGGTGGTTTACACGGGCGCCGGAAGAAGGAGCCGGTCGAGGGATGAGGCCATCGGTGGTCTGCAAGGGCGCCGGAAGAGGGCAAGAGACTAGGGAGCAAGGGGGACAACGCGTTCCCCTTTCGCAGTTAGTGCATTAGTGAAAAAGACTTTACTTTCCGATAACTGTTACCGAGAAACTTTCAACATAGTTTGCGTGTGCCAATGACAATGGGGAGGGGGGGGGGGGTGTATCAGGCATAATGAGGAGGGAGGCTGGTCAAGTATCATCAAACAAACAATCTATATAATCGGCGGGGTGAGAGCTCACCCTGCCAATTGTATAGCTTCTTGTGTTTAGTGATTATGAAATATTCCCCACCATTATACAAGATACACCCATTGGCAATGGCACATGTAAATACGTTATGAACGAATTCACTAGAGTTTCTAAATTACAGTTATCGGACTATCTGAAGTTTATATATCTACTGTTAATAGTATTACATTTTATGAAAGGTCTACGTTGTAAACTACTGGTCTTAACTCATACTCAGAGCCGAGTGCCCTCTTCGATACCACTGTCTCGTTGCCCTCGGATATTTGCGATACCCTTTATGGTCTGTTAGCAGACAATGAAATGGACAGACATTAGTTAAGGATGGTCGATACTCATACAATCCGACAGCATCAAGCGGCTGATGGATTAAATATTTACTGAACCGCCCTACAAACACAAAAAAGATTCACCCAATCGCTATAGTTTGTATTGTATGCGGCAATCTCATTCAGAAACTAGGGTAGAAAGCATTAAAAACATTCTTCCGTATCCCCTCAAGAAACGTTTTGGACTGCAAACATGTGTCACAACAGAGTGTGTTTAAGCCATGGGTAAGTGGACAAGTGCACTAGTTTCTGAAGTAACTGGGTCGATCTTCGGTCGGAAAGATTCCGAGGTCTCACACCACTCTTTGTCCCTGTCAGATGTGGGATTCAGCTGTCAGGGCGTAACGTCCTCTTAAGTGGGAATACCAAATGACTACACCACGTCCGGTAAGAGTCATGCCCGTCACAGACTGAACACGAAGTTACACACAGTTGCCATTACGGTATTAATCCTATAATGTCAATTTCTTGGGTTTAACTCTATTGGCACGACAGGCGACGAAAGTCAACAGACGGCAGATCGCGGAAAGGTACTGCAGTAGTCATTTTAGCCAACTGTGTGTGTCCATTTCCAAGTGCTTTTAATCCTTTACCAAACGCAGACGATATCAAAATTTATTATTTTAAATATCATTTTTTAAATTTTTTCAAAACATTTCAACACAACCATATCATGTGACCCCTCGTTGGAACGAGCTCCACGAGCTCGTTCCAACGAGGGGTCACATGATATGGTTTTGTTGAAATTTTTCGAAAAATAATATTTTTTCAGCTGCTGAATCTGCATATTCGATGGGTAAAGGATTAAGGAGACGCTTTAATATTAGTTAAGAACTTGCCTCTAAATATTTGGGACGTGAACACAAAATAACACAGTGTTGTGAGAATGCCTTTCAGACAGCTATCAAACGTCTCTGACTGTGATGTCAAGTTGAGTCTTGGTTGCCTTTTCAGGAAATGTTTTCCAAGCCTATAGACTTGCAGGGAACAGTTTATGTAAGTTCCAGAAAATTCTTCAGACCACAAGAGTTACCGGCTATTGACTAGTGGCATTGAGATAATTTTTTTCCAGTGGGTGGACGATACCATGACATTTCCGACAAAAATTTGCGATTAAAACTATTGTTGCGCTCGGTGATGCTTTGCACGAGTATTTTTGGCACAAATTTTATAGTCACGACTCATTCCGTATTAATAGGGAGTGCCTCTTTTAACAACTGGAAAGTAATTCTTGAAAATGACCGTCCATATGCATACATGTAATGTGATTGATTCCATTTAACAGTTGGCAAATGTCTTTAACGTGAATGGACCATTGTAAGGAGAACAAATTCCGACAGAGCTTTAATTACCGACAAACGTCTGAGTTGACAGAGATCACCCCTATGGCACACTCTATTCGATGCGAGCGCTGCGACAAGGATATACTCTACGATTTGTGTCTACTTCAGTACAAATTGGATCGTGCTTTACAATACAGACAAACCTGAACACCCTATGCAAAATTTAAATTGAAGCATGAAATCTCCGATTATAATTTTAATTCAACTATTCGATGCCTCAAAATTATAATTTATGCCGTTAAACCTTTGAACATCAGTGGCCTTTTTTGTGGCCATCAATATGAAACATCATAAATTCATTAAGTTGGGTGGCTGCTAAATGCATGTGTGGGGTAGACCAATTAATATTTTCAACGTGCAGCCCCAGGGCTGCACGTTAGAAATATTAATTAGTCTACCCGAAATAATGAATATGGACTCTTCCAATTGGTGCCATTGAACTGACATGGAAGATACCACCAGGGTTCAAAGGATTCAGATACGGCGAATGTACTGGCAACCAGCTGCCGGTACTCCCGTTACCGTAAACCGCAAACTTGTCAACGTTGACAACCGTTACTTATAAAAGTTTAATCGTTCGAAATATTATCAGGGGAGTGCTTGTGTGTAATGGAGCAATTGTTTTCAGAAGGAACGACGCATTAAACACTTTATACTCCTGATTTGCAAGTGTATCTTTCATGGCGAAAGTTGCCTTGTTTTAGAAGAGTCAGTTGTTGAGGTAAACTATTTAATATCTGTAATCTGGAGCCATACAACTGCAAGTTAAAATTATTGATAGATCCACATTTCCAAGCAGTCGAGTTACCAGTCTAATTCAATACGGAATCCGGCCCTGTTATGAGCTGTTTGTTTATGCATGTTTCGTGGAGTTTCATGTACCCTTACGCACAAAGATATACAAATAGTGTTTCGAGCCCCAGTCAGTGGCAAGTGATAGGCGTTGAAAACATCAAGATTTTGAAACAGTTCGTGGAAATTGCAGCTGTTATGAGTCATCTTTCTTAATCATTTAGTAAAAAACAATGTCTAAAAGAATTGGCAATGTCATTAAATATCAAATTCAAGTCTCGATTCAGAAACTTTCTTGCTCTAATTGAAAGAAGGTTGAATATTATCATATTTTTAGATTTAGTCATCTGAAATATTTCATTTGGTTCTTTGCATCACAATGATGAGCAATGATTTAATGTACCGACTTGTGCTTTGATCACAGTGTAATAAATATTTGTTCCACACCGAGGCTCAAAGATAACACAATGTGCGAAAATGCTAAACATGATCAAAATTTTTAACTCATTTATTATTTTATCGTGTCGCGCGCAGTCCGTCATAGTCTTAAACCAGGCATTCCGAATTCATAATACCAGGTTTTGTCAGACACAGTTTACACTTATCGCAAATTCATGACGCATATGGAAGCAACGACTGATCGATTACATTAATACTGCTAGTGTCTAGATTCCCGAACTGGAAATCTTCCATTTCATTGAAAACGTATCATTTCACGAAAACTGTTAATCAGACGGAAACCGGGTAATCTCCCAAGACTTTGTTGGCGTATCAACTTGGCGGCTCACACTCTTTCCAGGTCATGATAATCGGACGACTGAAAATTGTCCATACCGCCATCAACACTTTGAACCCCAGTGGTATCTTCCATGTCAGTTCAATAGCAGCAGTTTGAAGAGTCCATATTTATTATTTGGGGTTAGACCAATTAATATTTTCAACGTGCAGCCTTGGGGCTGCACGTTGAAAATATTGATTGGTCTACCACCACACATTTACCTTGTAGCCATCCCACTTAATGACATTATGACGTAGCTTGTGACCCGGCCGGAAAAAACGGCCTCTGGGGTTGAAAGGGTTAAGGTTGTGATCTGTTCACAATTCTTTGTCTATGCTTTTGTTGTCCATAACCAAGAAGTCTCCCAACACTTCTTGAGCGCAAAGTAAACCATGGGCGTCGGACGCAAAGTAAACGATGGGCGTCGGATGAAAACTGCTAATGGCCCCATAGCTTCACACAGGAATGGGTTGGGTATGGGGTTAGGGAAGGTTCCCCTGGGAAAACCGAGAGAATGACTTTGAAAGTGTGAATTTATTTCTTTAGTTTATTTATTTACTGGTGTTTAAGGTCAGATATTTCTGCACGATGGCTAATCATGAGCACGACAGTTTTACGGGTGGAGGAAGGCGGAGTACCCGGAGAGAACCATCGAGCAACGGCGAGCAACTGTCAGGCTCCCCAACATACTAACTCCACACAAGCAGGGTTAGCATTGTTTGAAGACAGGTGCACCATCGACATGCAGTACGCCTTAGTACACAACGCCGCCGTGCCCCCCACGTGGGCAATAGGGGTGGAGTGTCTTGCCCAAGGACACAACACGGTTGTCGCAGGTGGCATTCAAACCGAGGACCTCTCGATTTGCAGCCTGCACCTCTACCTACTGGGCCACCGCGCCCCCGAAAGTGTGAATAAGGTGAGACCAAATGCAGTCAATTTCTGACCACTGCAAATACAGTACTCTATACGACTATACGATTTGTAATTACAAGATACTAACTTGTAGAATGGCTGCGTATAGTCGCAACTCGATCTTGTAATTACATTATCATAACTTGTAATTGAAAGATACTAAACTGTAATTACTTTTTTTAACTTGCAATTTCAAGTTTTTATCTTGTAATTCTCAGTTATTTTCCTGTAAGTTCAATTTACTATATCGTAGCTACATGTTATCTAAAATGTAATTACAACATACTAACTTGTACTACGAGTTAATAAGTGAAAGTCGAGTGTCAGCTCTGCACTATCCTATTACTCAACAAAACGGTGAAACTATAAAAAATATTCAAGAAGACCAAGCAAAGAGGCTGCTGAAAGATCGCGTTGTTTAAATCGTAGGTTCATTAGCTGAAATATCGATTTTACTTTTTAACGTTTGCTCGGGGGCGCGGTGGCGTTGCGGTAAGCGGTTCTCGTCAGATTACCGAAGTTAACCAACGTCGAGCCCGGTTAGTCCTCTGATGGGTGACCGTCTGAGCGATCGATTCGGACTCCAGCGTGGTGTCCTTAGGCAAGGCACGTAACCCCGTTGTCCACATGGGGGCACGATGACGCCGTGTACTAAGGCGTACAGCACGTCGATGGTGCGCATGTTTTCAACCAATCTAACCTTGTGGTGCGGAGTTACGATGTTGGGGAGCTGGCAGCTGCTCGTCGTTGCTGGGTGGTTCTCTCCGAGTACTCCGGCTTCCCCCACCCGTAAAACAGTCACGGTCATGATTAGCCATTGTGCATAAATATGTGACCTTAAAACACCAATAAATAAATAAATAACGTTTGCTCGTAAAATAAAATTCAATTTATTTGGGTTGTACTCAACTACAGTAAGACCGCCGTGGACTGGTCACTTTCCACGGGTGGGCAATATTTCCATGGATACAATAATATTAGATTTCAAATACTGATTACAGGAATAATCATCAAAATTTAATTAATGAGGCACCAGGTACAACCCGGTGCCTCATTAATTAATATTTTCCTGATAATAATTTTTATTACCTGGCAAACGCATGCGTGGACCATCACTGACCACGCGTGGATTACGACCAGTCCACGGCGACTGTACTGTGCGTGCGGTAATTTGTAAACAAATGACTCTACCTGCAAGTTTTGTCAAACCTAACCTGTTTCGCTCTCAACAGGCCTGGAAATAACCCGCAAACAAACACTTAGGTTACGCGAGGGAATTTCATCTTTTGACAAGTGCGCGAACGAACTACTGGTTACTATAAAATAATACAAGATAAATTAAATTTGTAACCTTGCATGTTTTTCCAGTCATAACTTACAATCGTTTGGAACTAACTCAACACAAAGATCATGGATTGCAGTAACATAGGAACAGAAAGGCTTGTCTTTATATCTTAAGAGAATACCCCCCCCCCCCACCCCCCCCCAAAAAAAATAATAAACAGCAAAAGTAACGTGCAATCTCACCAAAGCGAGAACGCGCGTTAGTTGTTCCTATTTATTTTGGCGGAAATTTTGGTAAGACGTAAACAACATGGCTGGTATAGTAAACACCGGGGAGACAAAAAAACTCATCTCAGCTCTTTTCTCCTATACGGTACCATCATTTTATGAACAGTTAAAACTAGAAGTCCTGTCATGAAATGCGCACAAATAGAACGTCGATCTACGCGTTAATCTACGAGTTATGACCACAGTAGGGCTATCAAATTCTGTACATATGGCCTGTGCACAAACATTTTTTCTGCCAATGAACCTCCGGGTAGCGCGGAGGTCCATTGGCAGAAACATTGCCTGTGTTTGCTATGAGTAACCAGGAGAACGTGTCGTGCTTGGATGCCCTTCGATATGGCAATTGCGCGCAATTCCTACGCGCAATTAAGTCTAGATAAACGCACACTTCATGACAGAACTTCTAGTTTTAACTGTAGCGTAACCTAATGATGGATTACCATGTAAGCTCTTTATTACCAGTCAGCACTTTAGCTGCTCCGAAATAGCAGCCTACAAGTTGATTTTCTTTAACGATAAATTGCGTATGATTGGTCGAGATGACTTTTCCATAATTCAATAAATGTATTAGAGGTGTTATGAATGTGTTTAATTTTTCCCCAACCAACTGTCAAAAAACATGTGGTCGAGTCTAACAGTAACTTTAATTGCACTAGGTGGGCTAAGAAGTCGCCGAGCTTCATTTACTTATCACTCTGTAACAACCATTCATAATTGCCCACAAGATGGCTGACATTTAAATTTGATGTTCTGCAATTTTTATCTGTTAATTATATCAATAGAATGCGCCTCGTGACATATAATACAGACACTATTCTTTCCATTAAGATAGGTGATGACATTTGCTAATTTTTTCCTGGGAAGATGGGAAGAGTATAATTTTGAAAATTATCGTAAAACACACTCGCTAAACCAAGAGCCAACGTGGACAATTGTGTGTTGGTAGCCCTTTACCTAACGAATCGGCCGCACCCGCCCGCGTAATATGCAAATTCAGTAGTTGAAAAAATATTATTTTTCAAAAAATTTCAACAAAACCATATCATGTGACTCCTCGTTGGAACGAGCTCGTTCCAACGAGGAGTCACATGATATGGTTTTGTTGACATTTTTTGAAAAATTTAAAAAAATTATATTTAAAATAATAAATTTTGATATCGTCTGCGTTGGGTAAAGGGTTAAGGGAGATATTGATAGATATTCTTAATGCCGGATTATCTGGGAAATTGTTGCTTCCAATTAGCTTGCCATAAAAAGCCTAGTTTTCCTTTTATTGCTTTTAATAAAACAAAAACAACAGACAGCTCTGTAACAAATGGACACTTGCCCTTATTTTCCACTGATGCCACAGGGATTTTCTAAACAATTACTTCTTTCTTAAATGAACCTTCCTCGCAAATTTAATAATTGCAATGGAGATAACGTTATCGAAATTAAGTCGATGTTCACGACGATACATGTCAGGGATGACGAGGCATATACTATAATACTCATCGATTAGTTTACGGATCAACGTGAGTTGTTTACGCTAGTTGTCCTCTTGCGTAAATATTCGAGACTGTACCAATGTTCACTCCTACAATATTCTCATCTATACAAAACACCATGAAATATTCGTCATCGCTTAACATTCTCATGTCATAGATAGCGAAACCCTCGATCGCTGCAGGGGGCATTATAGTACAAGCAACTTCTCTACTTGAATTATAAGAATTGAAATGAACTATATGTTGAAAACCATAAAACAACCGACTGCACGCATGATACGAGTGAGTCACTATCCGTAATTTATTACACGCCTGTTCTATGAAATCCCATCTACAGCAATACCAAACCATGCGGAAAATGAAAATCCGTTCCAACGGAAATCATTGATGGACTATTTTTGAACGATCATATCATCTGTCAAAACTAAACATAACCCCGCCTACTTGGAATTTCCGTTTGACCTACAATTACGGAAGCTGTGCAGTTTAAACGAAGAGATTGTGTTCTAATAAGCTATCGCAAAGACAATAAACTAAATAAAAAGATCTTTGTGTATAGAATTACTTCTAAAGTTTAGAAGGGTGAGTTCAAACCAATAATTATTAGCTGTATAATGATAACAAATTGAATAGAACTAGTTCAACTATGCATGTACTACGATAGTACAAACATAGGAACACCACATGTTTGTCCTATTTATAAATCTGCTCATGAACCCCCCCCCCCCCTCCCCAGATTGATAATTGTTTTTTACAGACGCGAAGGCGTGTAATAAACACAGAACGACACGCGCGTGTCGTTCTGAGTATATACGTCATCGATCAATATTTTCCTGGTATAAATAATGGATATTTGGGTCGCCTCAGGGAGCATTATACAGTACGTGGAGAGTGTATTATCACTAAATCACCCGCGGAGTGGAGATGCCACCCGAGGAATAATTTGTTGCAAGGCATAACCAGCACCAGCAAAATTTCAGCCAATGGACCTCCGGGTTAAACCCGGAGGTCCATTGGCTGAAACATTGCTTGTGTTTTTTGTCGATATGTACAAAATTTGAAAGTTGTAGCTTGGGTGATAACTCCACCCCGCGGGTGATTTAGTTACAATCCACTCTCCACGTACTGTACAGTACAGCCGCCGTGGAGTGGTTAAAATCCACGCATGGGTAGTGCTGCCCACGGGCGTTTTTCTCAATCAATAGTCAGTACTTTTCAGGAAATATTCAGTGAATGAAGTACCGGGTCGTACCCTGTGCTTCATTCATTGAAAATTTGATGGCGATTCAGTTGTTTTATATCGGAGATTCACTGCTAACGCATGCGTGGAAATATTGCCCACGCGTTGATTTTGACGTTTCCACGACGACCTCACAGTAGCACAAACAGATACTCTGAATTAAATTATAAGAACTGAAATAAATCATAAGTCGCTTTTATCAGAGTATGAATATGGGGTGGTAAGTTGCGGGAATGTATAATATTAGCACAGCATTGGAAGGAAGGAAAGTGAAGTGCTTCGCGCGCTCTTCGACCCTTAGGATGTCTGACCGAAATAGAGGAGGAAAGATCGAGACGCTTTTCCATATCGTTGCTTGAAGCTTTTTTTGAAGTTTTACGAAAGCTTATTCCTTCTCCTGTCGATTGGGTGGGGGGGGGGGGGGGGGGAGGAGTAGAGCTGTAGGTTTTTAAATTTCTTGTTCGGTTTCGGTTTTGGTTTTTTCAGGTGGAGTAAAACCTCGGTTCGGTTCGGTTTTCGGTTTGTTCATGAGGCCAAATAAAATTCAATAAAACTCATTCTTATGTCCGGAGTCATAACTGAATGGCAGTGAAATTGAGAGAAAATCAATGAATGCCCGAAATAAGCTATAATACATGAAGAATCAGGAAGGCCAATTTCATAATTACCTAAATATACAGAACTTTTATTGTGCTTGGCCATTTTTCGAGGTCTGACACCTACACGCAACTTGAGGAAAGCTGCAAACACAACTAAACTGAAATGTCGGAAATTCACATAATGTAGCCTTCCCAGAGTAGTGGTAGTACCCAGACACTGCCATTGGCAGTGTCTGGGTACTCTCACTACTCTGGAATGGCTACAATCTGTGAATTTCTGCAGCAAGAGAGTATTTAATAAAAAACGAAAAACCTTAGATTACGGGATGTCGACGGTTTCGGTTTTAAAAAAACCCCTAAAAACCTCGGTTCGGTTTCGGTTAACTTACAGCTCTAGGGAGGAGGGGGGGGGGGGGCTGGCGTATTCTGCGCACATGCCCTTGCAACATTAAAGTGAAGCCATTAAGCGAGTAAACTCACCTCCGCACGCTCCAATGTCAGAAGTGTTAATGCGATGAGGGCACAGCACTGGCAGAGTAAAGGTAACCGAAGGTTTTTACGCGCAGATGGCACGCAGTAAAGTAACCCCTTACGACCCCTCCAGCAGTACTCTAGTGGTACAGGACTGTAATGAATATGGAATGTAGGGTGGACATGTTTAAAACGCCCACCCTATATTCATACACCAATAAAACGACGGAGAATGCCATTCTTACATGAATAAAGAAGTAACAGTAATTACTGAAATATTGGTTCAGCATCTGCTAGACTGCCTCCGACAAGCGTGTAAACTTCTACCTGATTTTAAGCGCACTTCTTCGGAACGTGGTTATCATTTGGCGTAGAATTTGTATCTTTTCGTTTATTGTGATATTATAACTGACTAAAATTCTATCACTTTTTCCAGCCTCCGTTTATATGGGAGATTAAAATCTGTCACCTCGTATGAGCTGCGGTGATTGCATGATCGAGTATCTGACAATAGTACACACCATCCAGGCTGAGATCAGATAAAATTATTTCATCCATCTGGGATACGTTTTGGTGGAAATGTGTGAGTTTGTCCGACCTGTATTAATTCTTCAACTTGAAGACGTCAGTGTTTCCATAGTATGACAATCCGATAATTTAAATTTTGTCACTTCAATAAGATGCTTGTAATCCTTTAATTGGTAATGTGTCATTTCATCAAATACTCACGTAATCTGTTGACAAAACATTTATAACAATATATTCAAGATGTTCTCTCAGTTGACGACGATTTGTCAGTAGTTATTGCAATACAGTGACAGTTCCTCTCTCGACTCGTCATTGTAGTTTGTTTTTTCACCTGTCAAAGCTCTTGTGACGATTGCCGAAGTTCACAAATCACAATAAGGCTCACTTAATCTTGTTACAGTTATAACTAGAAGTCCTGTCACGAACTGTGCGCTTATCTAGGCTTAATTGCGCGTAGGTATTGCGCGCAATTGCCATATCGAATGGCATCCAAAGCACGGCAGTTTCTCTTGGTTACTCATAGCAAACACAGGCAATGTTTCTGCCAATGGACCTCCGGGTTACCCTGAGGTCCATTGGCAGAAACATTGCTTGTGCACAGGCCATATGTACTATGGTCATAGCGCGTAGATTAACGCGCAGATCGACGTGCTATTTGTGCGCATTTCATGACAGGACTTCTAGTTTTAACTGTATCTCGGTGCCACTGAAGAGGGTTTTTATTCTACATGCTTAGCATTTTTTTACTAAAGTCATGTCAAACTCTAATGATTTGAATGTGTAGTAACGAACGAAGAAACCCTATATTGGACTAAAACAGCATAACTACAGTGGCACAAAGAACTCACAGAAGCAATAAAAGGAAACACCACATATTGCTAGAGCAACCAAGTGGACTGCTACTATTATTTATCAAACGCGGGAATAGAACATACTGACGGAATGAGGCAAAAGCGTGATGCACAGCAGCTTTCCACCAACAAATATATAGTACTGTACAGTACGTGGAGAGTGGATTGTAATTAAATCACCCACGGAGTGGAGTTATCACCCAAGCTATAACTTTCAAATTTTGTACATATCTACAACAAAAACACAAGCAATGTTCCAGCCAGTGGACCTCCGGGTTTAACCCGGAGGTCCATTGGCTGAAACTTTGCTTGTGCTGGTTATGCCTTGCAACAAATTTGCAATTATTCCTCGGGTGTAATCTCCACTCTGCGGGTGATTTTGTGATAATACACTCTCCACGTACTGCATTTACAAAAGTGGTCCCTTTCTCGATCAAATCGGTATCCGGTCGCGACAAACTTACATATTTGAGGACGCAGTGTCACACATGTTTGCCAGACGAAGACACGCAATTGCTCGACATAAGGCCATGCGAAGCTTCAATCATTCTATTCGATTCGATTCGTATCACGCAGATTCCTAAATTTATCAAACGCGGGAATAGAACATACTGACGGAATGAGGCAAAAGCGTGATGCACAGCAGCTTTCCACCAACATATATAGTACTGTATTTACAGAAATGGTCCCTTTCTCGATCAAATCGGGATCCGGTCGCGCCAAACCTACATATTTGAGGACGCAGTGTCACACATGTTTGCCAGACGAAGACACGCAATTGCTCGACATAAGGCCCTCGAAGCTTCAATCATTCTATTCGATTCGATTCGGATCACGCAGATTCCTAAATTCTCGAATCATCGAAATGTTCTCAAAACCCTATCAACTGAATCTTTTTGAACTCTTCTTCTATTATCAGGACTAGGGCTGTCACGATTTTTCAATTTAGGAATCGATTAATCGTCGCAAATAATCGATTAATCGTACCTAGATGACCCCCACCCCTCTCCCTCTCTTCGAAGTCGATAAAAATGAAGTTAAAGTCAGCTGACCTACCTCAAGTAAACAACGAAGACGATCAGCTTTTAGGTGCATTCAAAACTTTGATGTTCTGAACTTTTGAACCGTCAGTGTAATAATCAAGACCGGTCGGCAGTTGCGATCTTCGCAACTGCCGACCGGTCTTGATTATTACACTGACGGTTCAAAGATTCAGAACATCAAAGCTTTAATGAATGTATCTGGAAGACAAATGCTTCCAACGGCTTCTTGGGGTTTAACATCGATGTTCTTAACTCAATACCTTTAGAAACAAAAGTTTTTTCATCAAATTTTCTTTTAATTATTAAACATCTAAAACGGGATACAATTTACCGATTATTCGACAACGAAAAATACTAATCGATTTCGCTGTGACCGATCAACAATCGATTAATCGATTGATCATGACAGCCCTAATCAGGACCCCCCCCCCCCCCTCTTGTACAGGGGACCTGATGATATAAGAAGAATTCAATGAGGCTCGGCTTCTCAAATTTCGCTTCTTAAACGTGACATTCGTAGTTCCGGAACGAGCTCGTTTGTTCTAAGGTTCCGCTCCACCTATTTCCAGGCTTTTCCAAATATGGCATGCCATACACTCTCTTCAAATGCAAATATTCTGTAACTTAGTTATCTAACCCATTACATGTATTACATTTCCCAAATCCACAAGAAAACATGTAACACTTTCTGACTAAAGAGAAATAAACAATCTGAATGTGGGTGGAATTATTTATTGTCAAAGGCAAGACTTCAACCTGAAAAATTGCCCGAAAAAATACCGAAACCAGTCATTTTCAGACACCTAGCAGCCTCAAAAGCAGAATTTTCCCAGCAACCCCACCTACCCACCCCTGGAGCAGAGCATCCCCTGTTCCTAAAATGCAAAAAAAAAAAAAAAAATATATGTTTCCGTCTCATTTTTTAGTTACCTGTCTGGTAACAAACCCGTGTAAATATTACATTTGAAAAAATAGCCAATTTTTCGAAGCCACTGTTTCCCATAATTCATCTGGTAATTTACCCCTATGTATCAGACTGCAACTTTGGGACCAAAACTTCAAATTCTCTTGTCCAATAAAAAACCTAATGTAATCATATATCTGATACCAAAAATATATCTCTATTTTACATGGCCTTAGTTTCAACATATGCCGTAAGTTTAGAATTTCACCTCTGTGCAATAGTGCGAAACTGTAGAGCGGAACCTTATGTATACATATATACTCTTCTCGGAGTCGGCAATCCATGCGATTAGCCAAACATACACGATTTGTTTTATTCAGTGACATCACTTTTGAAGTTGTTGATTTCGATGACGTCATCTGGCGTTCGGTGGGAGAAAAATCTCATCCTCAAGTTGGGTGGGGTGAGATGGGTATCTATTTCAGTTAAAGTGAAGTGGGCAGCCATATTTGTTAAACAAAATACTGACGGTGTTTAACTATTCTGGTGAGGATGGGCACTAGATCTGTCTCACCAAGGTGCAGTACAGCCGCCGTGGGGTGGTCGTAATCCACACATGGAGAGTGATGTCCACGCATCCGTTTACCAGGTAGTAAAATCATCAGCAAAACTTTAATTAATGAAGCACCGGGTTGTATCCGGTGCTTCATTAATTAAATTTTTGATGATTATTCCTATAATTTGGGTTTGGAATCTAATATTGCGTCGCTGGAAATATTGCCCACCCGTGGAAAGTGACCAACCCGCGGCGTGTATACCGTATCTCACCCAGAACACACGTATCTGAATAGAGAAAAACAATCTAGTTTTTATTATTTAATTATTTATTTTGTTGGCGCGGAGTAAGGGGCACTCCCATCCAAGATTTACGCCCCTGTTGGTAGACGGCATTGCCACGGACGGTCAAGTACGAAATCACCCTGTTCATACCGCATGCGCAAAAATTATACTCAGCTGTGTAAAAAGAAAACCCTAAAAAATCACAAATTCTTTTTTAACATACCGTCGTCCATCACAGCTGATGTTACTCCTTTTCCTGTGTATCCCTTCGCCCATGCTTCCTTAACGTTCAAATCTAAGCCAACCATGCCTCCAGCTTGGCCGTTATTTTTCTGAAAAGATAGAGAATATCCATGTTTGGAAGCATTCGAAAATTGTGAGGAACATACGAGGAGATATCAAGTTTTGCCCATATTTCAGGGAGGTGGAAATTGAAAAAAAATCTTTTCGTAATATGATATTTATTTATTTATGGATGTTTAAGGTCACATATTTATGCACAATGGCTAATCATGACCGTGACAGTTTTACGGGTGCAGGAAGCCGGAGTACCCGGAGAGAACCACCGAGCAACGACGAGCAGCTGCCAGCTCCCCAACATCGTAACTCCGCACTGCAGCACAGGCAGGTTTACATTGGTTGAAGACATGCGTACCATCGACGTGCAGTACGCCTTAGTACACAGCGTCATCGTGCCCCCACGCGGGCAATGGAGATTAAGTGTCTTGCCCAAGGACACAACGCGGTTGTCGCAGGTGGGATTCGAACCGAGGACCTCTCGGCTTGCAGCTTGCACCTCTACCTACTGAGCCACTGCGCTCCCAATGTGATATTTCTTTGCTATTTTATGAAGGCCGGCCTTGCATGTAATAAGATTTAAATATGCAGGTTCAGGTATTCGTGCGTGAAATGTTATCTGGCTCACAGTATCAGTAATGCAGTCGAAATGTATTTACTGCAACAATAATTCAAATCATCACCCCGTGTTCAGAAAATGGATGTAGCAGAAACATTTGATATGAACTTGCAGCAATGCATAAAGAAAAACACGACGAATATAGATTTTCTAGCAATTACATCTTTCCCTAAGACTACGGATCCTAAACAAATTATTTTTTACGAAATTATTTTAACGTTTATAATATAAATTCCTGCTGAGAAAATTATATGCATCGGGATAAGGATTTCAAACCGACAATTCCTTTGGTTCAGACCAAACATTTAACATTTAAAAACACTCAATTAGCAACACAGGCATTCAAAGACAAACAACTAAAATACTCGCATGTTACATGGGATACAATGGTACTTACGCAGGAGTTTTTCCAAGACCAGACATCGTTGGCGTTGGAATCATGGTGGTGGTAGACTTATCCGTTTTTAAAATACATGATGAAGTTCCCGATGGTTTTAACAAATCAAACATCCTCAACTTTTATCGTCATAGATATTGACGCTTGGGAAAGTTATCTCCCCTTGTTGGATTCTAGCTGTAATCCAATTAACATTGAACCTCTGAAAAGTGTGAATGAAATCTTGATCGCCAGGGAATAGTTGTCGGAAGCGGAGAAATCAGCTGAGAATGAACCGGCCAGCGCTTTTGACGAAAATCGGCATTCAATTTTTTTATATTTTCATTTTTTGCTTCCAAAACATAGGTTATGACCCCTCATTGGAACGAGCGCAACGCGCTCGTTCCAATGAAGGGTCATAACCTATGTTTTGGAAGTAAAAAAAGAATTTTTAGTTATACAAATATTTTTTTTACTGGTTGACCGGAAAGTAATTAAGACGCCTAGGGGTTATCACACCTTTTCATTTGTACTCTCACGGAAACCAATCTGATATTGTGGACTGCGGTTTTAACTGTTTTTACTACAATAAAATCTTTCTTGGTTTTAACATCAAAGGGAAAAGAGGGGCAACTGTCAGCGTGTATACTTTTATATGGTTAGATACGACAATATCTGTATTATATGCCGATATGCGCACAGCATTGCTGATATGAAGCGAAAAAATATATTAACCTCTAAACTCTAAAAGTTGACGAAAATGCAATTTTCTATCATTTTACATGGAATTATACAGAAAATAACAGTAGCATTTTAAATCAACGTGGGGAAAAATTGGTCGAATAAAATCGTTCGATAATATCACCAACTGAGAGCATACATATTGTTCTTGAAGGATTGATGCGCACAGCGAATATAACTTTCATAGGTTTTATATAATTTCGAGAAATATAAAAATTCCCCATTTCAATTAGTGTTAATTTTTGCCAGCCAATTCTTGGCAATCAGGGGAGATAACCTTTTCGTAAGTCGATGTGAATGACGAGAAAAGTTGACCATGGAGCCTGAATACTCAATGTTATGGGGGAATGTTCAGAGAATTAGCATATGACACTTTATGTAACATGTTACAGCGGAGACATACTTGTTACATTGCAGACATATTTAGGTATGTTTAGAGGTAGGTACGAGTAAATGCGGCAGGTAGGAGGAGAGAGAAACCAAATATTTATAACAGATTTAATCATCGAATGTCTGGGACCAAAATAATGTTCGGTCTGGTTTCATAGCTAACAAAAGACATTGGAAATCGGGTAAAACCGAAGAGGATGAAGTTTGTAGAACTCACAGTTGTGTCGTTTTATTCGAGAGATGAGAACAGACGAAATATGAATGAAATTAATTCTTTGAATAAAACAACACTTTTACAGCTAAATAAAGAGGCGTTCTCCTCCAACATTGGGACATTCGTGAACTAACTGTCCTGTTAATGTTGAGACATTCGGAAACGATGTAAACAAACGTCACCCAAAATATATCACAATCAACAGCCTTCTCAGAGAAAAAAAAAACACAAAGTGTCCGCTCTTCCCAATTACAATATTTATACTTCTTTTTATTAAACATGCATTTATTTGTTAACATGACTTAGATTGACGAACAACTGCTTTTGATGCATCTCGGCTAACCAAACTATAGCTTGGAAGTTAAGTAAATGTAGAGTGCAGGCATCGTTGACAGGCTGTAATCAATAGATGGGTAATATTGTGAGCACATGCATTTTAACCCTTTACCTAACGAATCGCCCGCATCCGCCCGCGTAATATGCAAATTCAGCAGTTGAAAAAATATTATTTTTTCAAAAAATTTCAACAAAACCATATCATGTGACTCCTCGTTGGAACGAGCTCGTTCCAGCGAGGGGTCACATGATATGGTTTTGTTGAAATTTTTTGAAAAATTAAAAAAAAATGATATTTAAAATAATAAATTCTGATATCGTCTGCGTTGGGTAAAGGGTTAAAGACTACCGACAATAAATCACAGCAAAAAAAAAAAATGGAATGTAAATAAACAACAATATAATAGCTGTCAACTCGGGGCTCATCTCCCACACAAGAATAGTTATGTATCAGAATCTTGTGTGTCCCGAAACAGATGTTGTATATCATTTCACACACACACACAACAACTTTTCAACATTACACCATTTTTTCAATTTCTGTGTAAGAAAATGCCACTTTAAAACCAGAGATATCCACATCAGAAAATACTGATGAAAAAAAGAACGTTTTTAATGTAACAAGAACTGGTATTTCTTGTCACATTTTTGTGTTGTAATGTCTCTTTCTTGTGTTTGTATTATATTGGGAAGACCAACAGTGGCGGCGCCAGAGTTACAGATGTGAGGGTGTACAGTTGGGTATTGCCCGCCGCGCAGCGCCGAGCCGGGGTGGGTTTCGGGATTTGTGTCCCCTCCCGAAGTTGAGAAAATTTTTAAAACTTACGTTGTAAATGGTGTTCTCTGTAGCATTCTCAGACAATTAAATTAAGTTTGAAACTTATTGGTTAGGTCTTTCAGTTATAGAAAACGTCGTACATGGTGACATTTTAACGGAAGAACGCTGTTGTAAAGTGCGAGCACAAAGCACCAAACGACACTCAAATCGAAAATGAAAGTAGGCTGCATTCCAAACGGATGCGTTGCACGCTCTCGATCCTGGCTCAAGCAGTATGTTTCAGACCGTTTGAACGCGTACGCCTTGTTGCAATTTGGGCCCTCGACTCTTGTTTGTTGTTTGCAGCTAATGTGTGTGTGTGTTAAACATAATTTAAAAAACTTCTCTGATTTAGTGCACTTTGGAATATGGAATTAAGCATACCCACCATTACACCGCAACGTTCAACACAAAAATTAAAATGATAGTAACTTTTTACTACGCTTGGCGAAAAAAGTAGAGGGGTAAGTACCCCCACCCCGTGCCCCCCCCCCCCCCCCCCCGCATGGCGCCACCATCGAAGACCAATTCCACATACAGCACATAGCACATTCCAGTACACTAATGAACAGTATTTGATTAACTGTCCAAAAGAAATCAACATCTTGGGTAACTAGACACGCTTTGGGTTGAATTTTAACAATTCTGTAACTTAAAAGGTAGTTCCTGTAACGCTACATTAGTAGACCGTTACATGAGGTATGAGGGGAGCGCGGTGGCTCAGCAGGTAGAGGTGCAGGCTGCAAGCCGAGAGGTCCTCAGTTCGAATCCCACCTGCGGCAACCGCGTTGTGTCCTTGGGCAAGACATTTCATCTCCATTGCCCGCGTGGGGGCACGATGACGCCGTGTACTAAGGCGTCCTGCACGTCGATGGTGCGCATGTCTTCAACCAGTCTAGCCCTGCCTGTGCTACAGTGCGGAGTTACGATGTTGGGGAGCTGGCAGCTGCTCGTCGTTGCTCGGTGGTTCTCGGTGGTTCTCTCCGGGTACTCCGGCTTCCTCCACCAGTAAAACTGTCACGGTCATGATTAGCCATTGTGCATAAATATGTGACCTTAAACACCAATAAATAATAATACATGAGGTATGTACAGTACAGTTGCCATGGATTGGTTGTAATCCACGCGTGTGCAGCGATGGTCCACGCATGCGTTTACCAGGTAATAAAAATTATCATCATGAAAATTTTAATTAATGAGGCACCGGGTTGTACCCGGTGCCTCATTAATTAAAATTTTGATGCCTATTCCTGTAAGCAGTATTTAAAATCTAATATTATTGCATTCGTGGAAAGTGACCAGTCCACGGCGGCCGTACTGTACTTGTGTTCGATGTACATTATTTTAAATGAGTTCTCCCGCCCGTACAGACCATATGCGAAGATAGGGAGTGCACAATGGAAATCCTGTAATGGTACATTCTTTTTTCGGTTAAGTTAATCAAAATGTCGTTACATTTGATACGTTTGCGAAATATACGACAGAAGGTGGATTCACTTGAATGTCAGAATATCAACTGTGGTACGGAAAGTTTTTTTTTCTCCGGCGCCTTCAGTCAACTTCCTCACATTTGTAGCTTTGAGAACAATATGCGACGTCGTGTCTGATTAATGGGGAGAGTTCAACATTCTTTAATAGTCTGAAATTGTTACAGGAGTTACTTCGAGTTGAAGGGCAGGAATGAGGGGACATTTTGTTTTGCTGGGATCATCTAGACAGGCTTTGTTCGACTATTATTCAGAGTGATATATCATTATCATCCACACATGGAGGACATGCCATACGTCACATGAGTATTGCCGTACTGAGATGATAAACATGGAAAAAAGACATTTCGTCCCGCGAGTTCCAATGTGTTCTATGTGCCAGTTGGCACATAGAACACATTGAAACTCAGGGGACGATTTGGGACACGCATTTGTGCGAGATTTCTACTATTCATACCATCAAAAAGAAGTGTGAATGATAGCAGACTGACCATTTCCCAGCTTCAATCGGTAGAACTCATGGGCTGCCAGAGTTAGAACTACGATTATCTGTATTATGACTGTGAATAGCCTGGGCGCGAGGGCAGAAATATGGAAAAAATGATTTTTGCACAAATGCGCATGAGTGTCTTGCCCTGTGTAATATATTGAAATATTTGATCACTGAATGAGGTAAAGATCGGTAAAGATCGGAATAAATAGTTTATGGTGTAAAGATAGCTTCGCCATCGCGGTTTATGTATATTGATGTCTGCATTCACGTTGGTATACACCATTAGGTTAAAGAATAAAACCCCCACAAAACTGGAGAGGAAATACTGAGGGAATAATAATAGAAAGGGCAAAATGATCTGTATAAAGGATACCATAGTCCTCATGCATGTTAATGCACAATAACGTCATGCCGCCGAACTTCGTAATGGATCGACTCTGTGGCCTAGAGAAGTTCGAATCGTTTGATCACTGGTCCCCACGTGTTCATTCTAGTTTATCACAATATTTAAGCACCAGCGATGATGCAAAGGACGAAATGATCTGTGTAAAGGACACCATAGCACCTCATGCTTGTTAATGCATAATAACGTCATGCCACCGAACTTCGTAACGTCAATCTCATCGACCCTCGAAGCGCAACATCGCGCAAAACTAGTCTCGTCGCGAAAAACGATTCTGTACAAGCCCAATGTTCACCGAACACATATCTTTCATTTTACATCATTTTATCATTCAAACATTTATCTACATTAGTGTAATTGCATAAGCGGTCTCCCCTTGATCAGTACGCGTTCCAGTCGCGACACACTTCCACGAGGGAGTTAAACTTTAATGAATAAGGTCTAAGAAAGTTAAAGGCCATCCCGCATGGTCCTTTTGGCTGCCGCATGCTATCTTTTCATAACCTATGCAAACTTAAAAAAATAAAAATTAAATGGTTTATGTCTGATATTTTATAAGTTAATAAAATTGATATCAAGGGACGAAATACACCACCATCCATGCAATTCTGTAGATTATGAGGCCTAATACATAAACCAAACCAAGAACATGAACTTTGGGTGACAAAAATAAAAAATAAAATAAAATAACCGCCCGCCCCCGCCCGCATGTTGTATATTTATGGGTGTTTAAGGTCACATACTTATGCACAATGGCTAATCATGACCGTTACAGTTTTACGGGTGGAGGAAGCCGGAGTACCCGGAGAGAACCACCGAGCAACGACGAGCAGCTGCCAGCTCCCCAACATCGTAACTCCGCACTGCAGCACAGGCAGGGTTAGATTGGTTGAAGACATGAGCACCATCGACGTGCAGTACGCCTTAGTACACGGCGTCGAAATGATGATTTCGCGCGCCGAAGGCGCGCAGGGACAAGCCCCTTTCGACCCTCTGTGACTGTATAGGATGGCTCTCACATGTCAAGGCGTGTTGAAGGAGGAAAAGGATCCGGTACTCGGCAGGTGTCTCCAGTAGTGTCCAGTTGTGGATGGGTGGTATCATTGGCAGATGTTGGTTGAACCCACGGCGTCATCGTGCCCAAATGTGGAAAATAGGGGTTAAGTGCCTTGCCCACGGACACAACGCGGGAGTCCGAATCGATCGCTCAGACGGTCACCCATCTGAGAACTAACCGGACTCGACGTTGCTTAACTTCGGTGATCTGACGAGAACCTGTTACCGCAACGCCACCGCCCCCCTCCCGCCCGCATGTAATTTTACAAAAAATGGCCCGAGAAATAAAAGATCAATTAAGCAGTTGAAAAAAGTACATTTTAAAACAAAAATCAATAAAACCATGTCACGTGGTCTCTGATTGGAACGATCTCGTCGAGCTCATTCCAATGAAATGTCACATGATATGTTTCTGTTGAAATCTTTTGAAAAATTGTAAAAAAACAATAATTAAAATACTAAATTTTGATATCTTGTGTGTTGGGTAATCAAGAACATCAAGCGAACATACAGTACGTGGAGAGTGTATTATCACTAAATCACCCGCAGAGTGGAGATTCCACCCAAGCAATAATTGCGAATTTGTTGCAAAGCACAACCAGCACCAGCAATGTTTCAGCCAATGGACCTCCGGGTTAAACCCGGAGGTCCATTGGCTGAAACATTGCTTGTGTTTTTGTCGATATGAACAAAATTTGAAAGTTCTTGCTTGGGCGATAACCCCACCCCGCGGGTGATTTACTTACAATCCACTCTCCACGTACTGTAACTTCTGAGAGACAATGTTTTCACGTTTCTTTTTCTACAGATGAGACTGAATGAGATTCTAAAATGTTCTTGGCATAAGGTGGGCAGAGAATATCGATTGCGATCCAGTCGCGATCAACAAGTCGTAGATAAGATCAATACTCCTTCAAGCTACCTGACATTTTTTTAAAAAATACAAATCAAAGCTTATGAACGCTAACTGAAATGAGGGGATAGTAAGGTAAGGTCCGACCGGTAGAAAAGGAAAGAAAAATGAAATGACCATTTGTGGGCGTGACGCAGGACGGATTTAGTTGCAAAAAACGATATTTGGCCTAATGCTTTTCACATTTCCCCTATTTTACCATGTTTTGGATGTCAGTGCCCTACAGAAAGCCGAAAAAGGGAACTCGTATCATTAAGGAACAATATATCGGCTACAGGGTATGAGATAATTTTGAGATATTTTGGCTGCAGCGCTGTAGGACTGTAGAGTTCAACTATTCATTTGTTGCATAGCACCGCAAACGAAAAAAATCCATTAAGTACCAAAGTGTGTTGAGAAGGTCATGTCGTGTTTAAGATTCTATGGAAGACAGCTGCGCTGATGCGTCTCTCATTGATCTTTTCACGGGACACAAAAATCTACTCCGGAAATCTGAAATAATCTAAAAAAATACTGTATGACATTTGATGAAAAATCGCTGTAATCTTGTTTTAAGCCTGTTTCAAACCAGTTGATTACTCTCTGTAATATTGCAATGAGACCAAATAACAGATACACGGTTTCACCCTTTATCTTACAATAAGTATCTGTTGGGCTCGTAATTACGCCCTCTGAGTTCCAATGTGTTCTATGTGCCTACTGGCACATAGAACACATTGGAACTCAGGGGACGATTAGTCGAATACAACGTATATCAGGGCCCCTTGCACAAATCTGTATCTTGCAAATATATAATATAACCGCGTGCTTGTTTACGATTTCTCTAAGTTACTATTTATAGAGCATTACAAGTATGGGTTTAATATATTCCCTGGTTTTCTAGGAACCGGGAACGGGAATAAAATTACTCTCAGAACCGGGAACCGGGAATTTTCCCGGGTAATATCAAACAAATTTACGGGGGAAACATGACGCATTTATTTTAATGATAATGAGCAGATTTCATTGGCAATTCCCCATCTCCAAACGGAAAAGTTCTTTTCCTAAGATAAGTTTGAAAACCCAACCCCGCTTCAATCTCGTCTTTTTTTCAGAATCATTCGCATTATCACCTCTACCCTCTCCAACATCAACACCCCCTTCACTGCCGTCACCAGTCTCTTCTGCTTCAAGTAGAGGAGAATGGCAACGGCTGTGAAGAGGATGTTGATGTTGGAGGAGGTGGTGAATAGTGACACTAGAAAATTTTCTGAAAATGAAGACGCATTTGAACTTTGAAGCAGGTGAAAAAGATCTTGCTGTTGGACGGGAGGGGTGGGTGGGGGTCCTCCAGAACTGGTTTTGAGTTACAGTGATGTGTTGAAAATGGTTCGTCAGCAATCAGGGCTGTAAAAATTCAGGCGCGGGAGGGTTGACGAAATCCTACAAAGTTTCAATTCAGAAAACTTCACTTCAGGGCACAAACAGTGCCACTCTTCATTCCCAGTTCCGTGCTGTAGATTTCCCGGGTATCGGGGCCGGCTTTCGAAACCGGGAACCCGGGTATTCCCGTTCCCGGGATTAAACCTTAATTACAAGCTTCCGAAACGCGTTTGCGAGGAACCCTGTACGCATCTTAAAACAAGAAGAGAGAGAGAGAGAGAGAGAGAGAGAGAGAGAGAGAGAGAGAGAGAGGGCCACACGATTTTGTACTTTTGTATCTGAATTAATGGAATCATTCGAACTTAGTTAATCTTCCCTCAAGGGACAAATCGTCGCCTGAGTGATAGAATGTCCTATGTCCCATAGGGGACATAGAACATTCTAGCACTCAGACGACGAAATGTAGACTTTACCAGTCGATGGCTCCCAACTGGCATTGAATATATCTTCAGGGTCAAAAGAGTTAAGGGGCCAAATGTAATTTGGATCCAAATTTCTATCTGACTGGAAGAATCGAGTTGATGTAATGGCTGTAGTTTTTCCCAACAGACAAAAAATTATATCCCTATTTCAGCAGAATGGAAATTATAGAGTTGTATCACATTACAACTCTCAAATTGATCTCTTCATTCATCACATTCGTGGATCTGCCTTCAAGACATCTCTCATGGTACTATGGCAATAGCTACATCTACATTTTGCTATTTCCACCATTTTTGATTATATATAGAAATTATTCTATGTGCTTTCAATCACCCAGAGACATTGGAATTGGCGATTAATTAATCAGTGTGAATGTTTCCCTCTGATTCACCCATTTAGTTTCCCAAAAAGGTCTCTGGACAAATAAACTTCAGCCTAACAGTTTCCAAGAGTGCAGTGGTTTTACCAAACGTTTAATCCTTTACATAACATGAAACGCAGACGACACTTGCAAAAAATTCTTGAATAACTAATTTTTTTCATTTTTTGTCTCAAAAACATAGGTTATAACCTTTCATTGGAACGAGCTCGATGAGCTCGTTCCAACGAGGGTCATAACCTATGTTTTTGAGACAAAAATGAAAAAAAATAATGAAAATTAATTGGCGATTTTTGAGAATAGCGCTGGCCGGTTTTGGCCGTTACGTTGGGTAAATGGTTAAGCTGTGTCTACTATTAAGTTGGACACATTGGTAGGTAAGGAGGTATCAAGTCAAAAGCAAGATGGGAGTGTTGTGTCAAGTTAGGGGTGCTCGTGCTGATATTCCCATTTTCTAAATCAAACTATACAAAATACATGAAACTTAGCCGTGTTTAAGAACAAAGTCACATCACAGTTCTTATCTTCATATTCCACAAGCGTTCGATGTGATGATCCCTATTGTCAAGCGTGTAATTTCTAATATCCACCCTGATCTCCAAGCAATCAAAAACCCACAAGACTGAGATGATAACAAACCAACTACAGTGGATTTGTATAAAAGTAATTTTGTTGTACATTGCTATACTTCAAATCCCAATACAAGATTACTACGCTAACTCGATTGTCGAAATCGTCCTCGGATGTCCCTTGCCTGTTGCATGCCACGGTGTCTCTTTTAATCTGCTGCATATGACTCGAAATAACCTCATATAAACCAAATGCGTTTCCTATGGTCTGTAAATATATATATATTTTTCTCCTTATTCATTTTATGGGGAGTTGCCAGGCAGACAGCCAATCTGGCTATGGCACAGGCATGTCAAAGTACGGCCGGTACCAACATAACCGGTACCGGGATGGGACACAGTCTGTCCAGTCGAAACTCATACCGGTACCGGGACAAGTCAACAATTGGGTGACCTCACAATCAGATGGGAGAAAGTCGTATTCAAACCGACCCTGTCTGTCCCCAAGATCGCAAAGACAAACATAGCATCGTACCAATTATTCTGCGCCGACATCAAAGTAATCATAAAGCACGAAAATCGTGCTTTATGATTACTTTGATGTCGCCGCAGAATAATTTCTTTGAAGTAGCCGATGACGGTGCTTTCATCGTCTTTGATGCCACGCTTGGAAAGTTAAAATGATCGGCCTTATCAAGGTGATGGTGCAGGAAGAACATGCCCCTTTAGAGTTACAGGTACCGGTTGACATGCCTGCTATGGCATCTCCCAACGGTAAAGCATACTTTTTTACGAATATCTACCATCTTGAAATGTATTATACTGTAAATGCTAATACCTTTGAATATATTATCTATCTGCAGTACAGTCGTGGTGGAAAGGTCAGGAATCCACGCGCGGTCAATATTTCCACGCATATGCTAACAGTGGATCTCCGACATAAAACAACCGAATCGCCCTCAAATTTTCAATGAATGAAGCACCGGGTGCCACCCGGTGCTTCATTCATTAAATATTTGCTGAAAAGTACTGATTATTGATTGAGAAAAGCGCCTGTGGGCACGCGTGAATTTTGATCATTCCACGGCGGCTGTACTGTGTCTATCTATCCCAAAATGTAGACTCCCACATTTGAGTACTGTATGTTGAGGAGTAAAGTTGTTGTACAACACTTCGTGGAATAGATATTGTTCTGCTCTCTGAAATCTGGGTTAGGAAAAGAGTTAACAGTTGTTTGCGTGCGATAACAATTTTCCCCCTGAGCTCTTTAGTCCCATCATCTAAACAATTACCAGCGCAACATGCAGAAAATAAATCCCCTTACTTTTAGCTCTGTTGTGCCTCACAGTTAGATAATACATTGGAAATGTCGCTGAGGACACTTTGATCTATAAGAA
This sequence comes from Pictodentalium vernedei, assembly GCA_031216915.1. Classification (NCBI taxonomy): domain Eukaryota; kingdom Metazoa; phylum Mollusca; class Scaphopoda; order Dentaliida; family Dentaliidae; genus Pictodentalium; species Pictodentalium vernedei. The sequence continues at coordinate 53,878,184 of CM062292.1, forward strand.
GTATTAGCAAGAACCCTCGTCTAAATGTCAAGCAAGGTTTTGCTTTCAAGTAGACACGACACTAAAGTAATAACTTGTTGCTAATTAACGGAAATGTCAGGAATGACAAGACGTATCTCAGCCACGCCTTTTCTCGATAGAATACCAGCGAATGGAGGCTGTTGATAGCTGCTCACAGAAGCGGCCAGTGTGATCGAAAATAGCACAATCCTTCCTAACCTTTTATCCTGAATAAAGTGTGGTATTTTGTCCAACTTTGTCAAGATTCTAGTCTCGCGCAGTACTGTGATTGCAAAAGTGATGCTTTTCTCGTTACGAACGCGATCTGGTCGCGACACACTTGCACAATAGTGGGTCGAGATTACATAAGCATTTTGAAATCAAACCCGAAGCAAGAAATCGGAATAGTACGCCAATGTAAGAGTAAGGATATCCTTTTCACGGTTGAGATTTAACAGTGCTGGGTGGAGAAAAGCATAAGGAAAATTTCTACCAGATCGCGACTGAGTCGCGATCTGGTCGAAATTCTCCGTCTGCTTTTGTGAGCGTAGCGCTGTATATACCATTTGTGTTATTCGTTATAGTTGCAGAATCTCAAATCAGCTGTGGAGGAAGACTGTATTGATAGTTATGGGAAGTATTAGAAACCCATGTTTCCTCAGGACTGATCCATCCTACTGGAAAAAGACGGTAATAGCAGATCCCAGCAGTAATATGATAGCAGAAGTCGATACTAGAGTCATGGGTGGGGGGGGGGGGGGGGGCGGGGGGGAGTGGTTGCGGTAGTGATAGCAATGAACGTAAGTGGTCAAAGTGGTAGAATACTGAAAATGGAGTAGTATTGTGGGATCGTACGTCAATACGGCTAAACCGACTTTAAATGCTCCAAGTTAATGATTCTTGTGCTTCATTAATGCACCCGAGAATCCAGGAAACCGTAGAAAATGCAGACCCAAGAATAAACAACACAAGCGAAAAAGCTAAAATAGTAACAAAACATTGAGTCTGTTCCAAGATGAAGGCTCATTTGTTCTGCTGGAGTGCACTCTAGAGAACAATAGAGCACACAAAAAAGTACCATTCGCGAAGGATTGATATGGTATTGGGGTGTACACTGCAAAAAATATTGGTTCTCTTTAGAACCAAAACTGGTTCTAATCTTATCCCTGAGATGGAACCAGTTCTGTTTAAACAGTATTTATTTCAAATCAAATAAATTTATAAAGATTAACATTGAATATTAACAGAATTAAACAGAAATTGAGGGGGTTTCAGCCGTAAGTTTAGAGCTCATACGAGGTTGTCTCAAATCATTATTTAGCAAAGGAGATATGAACAGTTGGCATATCGAACCAGTTTTGGTTCTTTACAGAACCAAAACTGGTTCTATATGCCAACTGTTCATATCTCCTTTGTTTCAAAATGTTTGGCGACTGCGTTGAATAAGCTCCAAGTTTACTGCTGAATCTACTTCAGTTCATGTAATATTCTGTTACAATTGAATGCTAATCTTGGTAAATTTATTTGATTTGAAATAAATACTGTTGAAAACAGAGCTGGTTCCATCTCAGGGAGAAGATTAGAACCAGTTTTGGTTCTAAAGAGAACCTATATTTTAGCCACAACTTAGCCACTCCCGCTCGTTACCAGAGCGACCCACGGGATACCCAGGATGCACCACGACATTCGTCACTTCCAAGACCCTGTTATTTTCGTATTCAGTTATCACACCCCGTCCGCCAATTAACTGCCCATTTCGTCTCTTGAATTCCAATGTGTTCTATGTGCCTACTAGCACATAGAACACATTGGAACTCAGGGGACGATTTGCCAGTAAATGTATTAGCAGCTGATGATAACCCTTTACCTAACGTAACGGCAAAAACCGGCCAGCGCTATTCTCAAAAATCGCCAATTAATTTTCATTATTTTTTTCATTTTTTGTCTCAAAAACATAGGTTATGACCCCTCGTTGGAACGAGCTCGTCGAGCTCGTTCCAACGAGGGGTCATAACCTATGTTTTTGAGACAAAAAATGAAAAAAAATAGTTATTCAAGAATTATTTTTGCAAGTGTCGTCTGCTTTTCAGGTTAGGTAAAGGGTTAAACCAATTCTCAAAAGAAAGATATGCAGTATTCGGTTCAGTAATATAGACCTCTCGTTGGACTCCGAGAATGAAGGATTTTGCATCTTTTGACAACAATTTTCAAAATTGTCTCCCATCGGGCCGCATCTGGTCCAACTACTCCCCATATCACATTATTTATATATCTATTTTTGTTTCCTCGTCGAATATGGGGGACGAGGAAACAAAAATATATATAACGGCCTGTGGGAACAGGTTTGGACTAGGCTGAACCATGGTGGGCCGGTGCATTGTGTTCCGCGGCCTCGTGCAAGGTATGAGCAGTGACCACGACGGCCTCCGGCCGCCACTGCTCACTAGTGAAATATACAATGTTATATCATCATTCGGGAAGGAAACAGTTTACTTCTAAAACAATGTTTTTGTTTGCACTACTTTGTTAGTATTCACATCTTCCAATTGTTTTGTTACGCATTAACCCTTTACCTAACATGAAAAGCAGACGACACTTGCCAAAAAAATTCTTGAATAACTCATTTTTTTCATTTTTTGTCTCAAAAACATAGGTTATGACCCCTCTTTGGAACGAGCTCGACGAGCTCGTTCCAAAGAGGGGTCATAACCTATGTTTTTGAGACAAAAAATGAAAAAATAATGAAAATTAATTGGCGATTTTTGTGAATAGCGCTGGCCGGTTTTGGCCGTTACGTTGGGTAAAGGGTTAAAGAGGAAATGAGCCATTTAATTTACGTACTAGATAAATCCATTCCACTAAAATAATGATGAATTGGGCGATACCACTGGCGCCGAGGAGGAGCGCAGAGTAAGGTGGTAACTGCCCCGGGATTTTTAGTATTTCAAAAAGTGTAGGTTGATCTTTCGATACGCCTGAGCTGAAAGTCGTGAGAAGGCTTTTGGTACGAGTATCTGGCGCTGGTGGAGGTAGCAATAGTACGTAGTTTCATTACTGATCAGGTTCCATCCAAAATAAAAACAATACTTGGTCCAGTTTGTTGGTTTTCCACCGGTCTTTCCTGCACCGTGATGTTCACGATTATCTTTGGAGACAAATTCACCATACACACAGAAATATAGGTAATAAATTACTCAAAATGTAAGGGATAATTGAGTAGATATGGTCAGTAAAATGCAGGAAAATGCTTCTCCTACAACTAATTATACCCCCCGCAAACAAAGTTTTTTTATTTTTTTTTGGGGGGGGGGGGTGGGGTATATAGGAATCACCCTGCCCGTCCGTCTGTCCGGGCCAACATATTATTATTAGGGGCTACCTCCAAATTAAGGTAGTGTTAGGGTTAGGAGTGGGGTAGGGTTAGGGTTAGAGGTAGCTCCAGAGTAGGGCTTAAGGTTGGGGAGGGTTAGGTCCCGGGGGTTAGGGTTGGGGTCAGGGGTGGGGTTTTAGTTTTAGTAGCCTCTAAACCGAAAAATAGCTCCTAATCCTACTGGTTTGGATAGGGTGGGGTTGGGTCAGGGGTGGGGTGGGGTTAGGGTTAGGGGTAGCCCCAGAGTAGGGCTTAAGGTTGGGGGTGTTAAGTCCCGGGGGTGGGTGGGGGGTTAGGGTCTGGGGTGGGCTTTTAGGGTTTAGGGTCAGGGTGGGTAGGATTAGGGTTAGGGTGTGGTTTTTGGGTGGAGGGTGGGGTTAGGGTTAAATATAAGTTCTAGGGTGGAGGGTGTGGGGTTCTGGGTAAAATAAGCTTTTGGGCATACAAAATGTTTTTTTGATAGCCCATAAACCCGAAATGTTGGAATGTCCGTCCGTCCGTCCGTTCCGTCCGTCCGTCTGTCCATCCTTGTAAGCGCAACTCCTCCTAAACCGTTTGAAGAATTTTCATGAAACTTTACACAATGGAAGAACTCCATATGAAGATGTGCATGAAGCAATATAATTCCGTTCTGACATTTCCAAGGGGAGATAATCTAACTTATACATTTCAGGCGCGTGGGGAATCACTTTGTGAGTTTGCTCACAGTACCTCTAGTTTAAAACAGTTTTCGGGGGGACGACCCCCAGATCCCCACTCATCGCTGCGCACCCTCGGCGCTTGTGGGGCCCGTAACGTCCGTTCTGCACATTGCTCCGGGCCCGTCCACACTTTCAGCGGCGGCCCTGTGCGATACTACTCAAGAAAAACGTGGTGGGGAGGGAGGGATGTTAATCGTTCGCGGCAAGACTCTCACAGTTTGCGCAACGTGGTGAAGAGGGAGGGATGTTAATCGTTCGCGGCAAGACTCTCACAGTTTACGTGATCTTGAAATAGTATCTTCTCGTTGAAAAGGTTAGTAATTCGCTGTGTACATTCTTTGATTTGTAAATGATACAGCTTTATGTAAATGAAATACTCTTGGGAAATCACCTGTCAGATATATATTCTGGATGAAGCTAGTTCATTAAAGTTTTCTTATTTGGTATGCAAAATTAATCTAACATCATGAATTCGCTCAATTGATGCTGCGACGAGATGTGAATATTGATTGGACAACTATGCGTCACAAATTCAAATGAATGCGTTTGTTCATATGATGGTCTGCCACTTTTTCTGGGATCCAGAGTGAGGACAAGTTGGGAACTGTTCTTGAAAATAACATATACAAAAACACACGCACTGTACATCTCTTTTTAAGCAAACTCTAATCAGTGGTTGGTTTATACTGCAGAGAGGAATATACAACAAACCGAAACTGGGCATCATTCGTAGCAGACCTGACACTACTACCAAAGGCGCCTATGGTCGCCATGTCATATCCTAGAGAAAGACGTAACAGCTAGAGAAATATCTCTAAAGCCGGAGCATTAACTGGTTATCCAGATTGCTACATATTTACAAATTGAGGAAAAAATTCCTATTGTAAGGAGAAGTCTCCAAGCTCACTCAACCAACATGGTTCCCTGCTGTCCTTCATATCTTCAGATAGATCTTCATGTGAAGGTTGCATGACCGTACTCGCACTTCGTTACGTTCGACGTCCAGAAAAAGTGGCGACTTACCTCAAAGGCCACCAGAAGATTTCATTCTCTGATTGTTCATTGCATTCATATACCGTTGATATCTGCGCAGGTTCTAACCTGCGCAGATATCTACGGGATCTGAATGCTATGCTATAATAATGTCATGATCCCAAAATATCATCTGCATACTTGCCTCCTCCATGGAGAACCTGTCCCCTACTTGCACCACCCCCGAAACAGTTTCTGGCGTCGACACTGCGTATAATCACTGGAGTTTCAATAGGTTCTAAGTGAGTTGTATCTTTTGTCAGAGTTGAACACATCCGGAGTATACATGCATTTCATCTACAACTTTCCATAGTGTTGTCGAAAACATCTAATATGCTGTCTATGCAATGAAAAGCACCGCGGAATATTCAAATTCCCTGGGGTTGGACATAGTTTGTACACCAAAGGTGGTAGTCCGCAACCAATCATGGTTTCATTTATTGACTTCCTAAATCTAATTGGTCTATTGTTATTCAATATAGACCCGATCTCAATAGAAGTAATTTTATGACACGATATTTCTGAAGAAGCAGAATTTTCAGCCGATAGTTTTACTGCATTCTCGAGTGTAGTTAATGTTTTACATTCACATTTAGATTCGAATGCGGAAAGACGAGGTCGTTGCTAAATGAACACAGACAAATCTTCAAGATGAAACGACGCTTCGCAAAGTTTGCAACCGAAGAAATCGAATGAAAACTAGAAAAGACAATCCTTTTGGCTACTCTAAATACCAACTAGAATATTTAGCCGATGGGGGGTGAAGAAAGCCTTTTTGTGTGAGAAATTGGACAGATTCCTTCCCAATTTTACTTTTGCGCTTTACAGTTGATTGAAACCTATATTTGATGCATCGTTGTTTTAGAATATTTCAGACAATCCACAGTCGGTATCGTTGAAGCCATCCATATAGCGAGAAAAGGTGAATAAATAAAATTGTCACTATAACTGCATCACATTCACCGTTCATCCTGATGTGATATGACTGGCTTGGGAAAGTTAAAATTCTGTATAACGCGAGCACACATGGGGTAACAGGTATATCAGTCGCCATCTACATTGCGAATGCTGACCATATTGTAGCGATGCAAGCTCACCAGGAGAGAATGTTGACATCACATAGCACAAATCGCGATGAATGGAGAACTGTATGTGCATCAGGTGTCTATATTATTCTTCTCAGAAAGGTGAATAACACACCTCGAGCTATTGTTTGTATTTTTCATTTTGTTTTGATGAAGTTATGTGACTTTCGTATGAAACAACAGCAACGCATTTGAGTGTATGAAATTGCGCCAATTCTAAACTGGTAGATGTAGATGGCTGATTTAGCAGCGAGTGATACATGTACGGTACCGCTGCTACTCTAGAGTTTTAACTGATAAAGTGTACAGACTTGTAATGGATGTCGCTACATCTCTATATAGGTGATCTGCCCGTTACAAATCTACAACGACTACGAGCTAAGACTCCCTTAAATGTTTTGACACTCTAGCAATACCTCACTGAAAATAAATCCCCTGATCGGACGCTTTTTATTGCATTTCATTGTGTTCCAAAATGTTTACGTTTTTTGATTGATGTATGTAACTTAAATCTAAGAAGCATTGCTATAAACAATCGGCATCCTATGGCTTCGCACTTGATTCTAGATAAGTCTGGGCTGCCTATATACGCAGCAAAGACTTGCCTAGAAAGGACTGCCGAGGCCCTTAGAATATAACTTGCAAGTTTCCCCAGAAATAGCATGTTGGGTAACCTGTTTTGTTAAAGTAAATCGTGATCAAAGAAGCCAGAGTAAGACTTTTTAGACTGAACAGTTTATCGTCATGTGCCAAAAACAAAAAGATGCCACAGTCAGACTCACAGAGTAGATGCGGATGGCAGATTTGGTTCGCGGCAAGACTCTCACAGTTTGCGTGATCTTGAAATAGTGTCCTCTCGTTGAAAAGGTTAGTAACTCGCTGTGTATATTCTTTGATTTGTAGATGATACAGCTTTATGTAAATGAAATACTCTTGGGAAATCACCTGTCAGATATACATTCTGGATGAAGCTAGTTCATTCAAGTTTTCTGCTAGAAGTGCAGGCTTGTGATGGATGTCCCAACATCCGTACGAATATCCGCCATAGGTGCCAGGAGAGAATGTTGACATCACATAGCACAAATCGCGATGAATGGAGAACTGTATGTGCATCAGTGAACTCCAATTTCAAATCTACAACAACTAAGACCAAAACAGAATGTAAGGATTCTCAGACACTCCATCACTACTGAAAATGAACCTCAACATTGGACATTTTTATTGCATTCCAGTATTTTACAATTTTACTACAACTCGTGAGATCCGAAACTTTTTACCTTGCTTTTGATGGATGTACGTCCCTGAATGCTCAAGAGTGTAACGAAAGACAGTCGACATCCCGCGGCTTTGGAGTTGTTTGTAGGTAAGTGTTTGCTGCCTATATAGGCAGCCAAGACTTACCTATAAAAGGCTGTGAAGGCTCTTAAAATGTAACTTGCAAGATTCCCCAGAAACAGCATGTTGGGCCACCTGTTTTGTTAAAGTAAATCGTAATCAAAGTCAGAGTTAGACAATTGAGGGTTGAATTCAAGTCACCAGCCAAATTTTTTCAACGAATGTGACGCAGCTATGACCTAAAACCAGTCTAGAACTTGAATAGTCCATCGCACATGTTAGACTCAATCGTCTGGAATATTTCAGTTGGCTGGAAAAGCAAACCTCAGTTCGCGTTCCCGAACTGAAAGTTTCCAGGCACCGAAAAATATTATAAACATTCATTTTCTTCAAATCAGCGCAAGAAATGTTTCTCAATCGAGACTTGATTCACAGAATCTTTGATGAAATTACCAATACTATTTTACACGTTTGTGTACTAAATAATTATGAAAATAAACTCACAGCAGCCGTAGTTTCATGATTACGCCGCGTTGTTCCACTAATTGTGTTAATATCTTAATTGTTTGAATGCGAATTAAATACTTATTGATTGGAATATATATAACTGCATCACAAAAGAAAATCCGCATATCACTGTGCGTAAAGGAACATAAAATAGAATCAAGAATAGTCTGTACGCAAAAATTCAACGAAAGGTGGGTAAACAAACAGCACTAAATTCCTTATAGAATTTGACAGGTCGCCCTCTGAGTACCAATGTGATCTATGTGCCAGAAGGCACATAGAGCACATTGGAACTCAGGGGACGAGGCGGTCTCTGGGCTTGGTGGCGTGACATACTCCTTGTTCTTATTTGTGATCTGTCTGGGATTATTTCGGTTTTTAAGTGCGTTACGTGGTTTATTGGTGTGATGCAGTGTAATTTGATGTAGTAATGGCGTCAAAAAGGCCCCGGAGCTGGTAAAATGTCAAATTACCGAAATGACGGTATTATGCGATAGTTACAGTTCGATATTCAGCTTTAGGAAAAACATCGAAAACGAACCGGAAAAAATCCGATTAATTGCCCATATCTAGGTGGCGTAGTCGGCAATACGACCCACGTTAGCGACTGGTTGTTAAAGTCACGTACTAAATCGACATTTTTAGGAAAAAATGGCCGTGTCACGAAAATAGGGCAGCAAACTTGAAGCTAGGAAAAATAATCTTTTCAGCTATTATCGTGTGGACATTCAGACGAGAAATCATGGATATAATTGCAGCTGAATATTATTTGCTTTGGTTATTGTCATTGAGAAGGTCGTCTCTATAGAAAGGTGGCGCCATGAGAGTTGAATAGAGTCCGTTATGCTTCAAACCTCCAGATAATACTGCAGTACATCCGCCGTGGAATCATCACGGGCACTTTTCTCAATCAATAGTCGGTACTTTTCACCAAATATTTGTACTCGGTGCTTCATTCAATGAAAATTTTATGGCGATTCACTTGCTTTATGTGGGAGGAGATTCACTGTTAACACATGCGTGAAAATATTTCCCACGCGTGGATTGTGACCTTTCCACGACGACCGTACTGTGTTGTCACGAGAGCATTTCGTTAAGTTTGATAGGGGTAGTCCCCGAGTCCTCCTTTAGATCCGACGTTATCGCTTGATATTTCGTGTAAGTTAAAAATGGACTCTTCTGCACTTATATCCACGCTGACATTGTCTTCAATGTGGGTTTTTGAAAAGGAAGCTCGCGAAATCTGAAATCAATTGACGACATTCTCTACAGAACAAATTAATGAACCTCATTGTGAAACCATATATCTCCGCTCTTTTGAAAAAAAACTACAGGAAGCTATCGTAGAATTCATAAACTCTACATCGATTTGTGTCGTATTATTGCCTCTGATGAATTCATCATTATAGTGTGTTAGAGTGAACTCTTGAACTCACCACGAAACCCTAGTATACTTAAGGAATAGTGCATGGCTTGGAGTTGACTACGCCCATAAGTGTCTAGTGAGGTGGTGTAGTTCCCTCCGCGAAGCGGAGGGATCTACACCACCTCACTGGGCACTATATGGGCGTAGTCGACGACAATACATGCACTAATCCTTATATTATATCGAACACCCATCAAGAAAAACATCTGTCCGTTTTGTTAATCTTTTACCAAGGCAGCAGCCCTACCAACCAGAGTTAGAAAAAAATACCATGTAGTTTTTAAAAAATATTTTCTTCTTCCAAAACACGGCTAACTTGGGTTATTGATATGAGCAGAAGACAGATTTTGAATCGGTCGGCAAGGGTAAACAAAACATTTCCCCCAAACGGAACTGTGTATTCTAGAATCGCGCAACTCGCGAATGAAAACTAAAATTTTCGAAATTTGACAACGCAGTTTGATAATTTCTACACAATTGTCACACATATACATTACCGAATGGGCCAGTACGGGATACAAACTCCGAAGATTCAATTGAATTCCATTATTTATTCGTTTACTGCCCAAAACATTCAATTAAATAACGAAATAATATGAGCAGCGAAACAAACGATTTTTCATATCCGGACGCGTTCTCATGAAAGTTGGACCCAGGTATGGATCATTCTCTTCGAAACGAGATATGGATCATCTTCTCAAGGAATAAAATGAACGCCTCGAAAAATGTGACTTCAACAATGGAAAAGCGATACATTTTTCCACAAAAATTTCTTTCCTGGTCGTTTTGTGGATGTTGTGCCTCTGTGGATCGATTTTTAAATTTAGCCTGATCAGTTTTATTCGCCCAGTATGAAAAGAAAACTGATATAGTAGTGTGCTAAAAATAGAAAACGTGTAGTGCCTGGTCAGTTCTGTGGATGCAAACTACACGAAATGGGGTATCATCTTTCAGCCAATCAGAATGCAAGGAAGTCACGTGAGATATAATATTACCTGTTATAAACGAAACACGTTTGACAATCGGTTTGTCAATGTGGTACAAGTAACCCACCTTGCTTGAATTGCAACGCTGTGGCTGGACATGGGCGGTATTGCAATTTTGAGTTCGGTATCGGTTTCGTTCGATATCTTGAAGAGTGTATACCACAGTATCGGTTCGGTATCTGACTTGACTGACATTTCCTCATGGTCTCAAAAGGGAATTCACTTCAGGAAAATACAGAATAAGATGTCCTTGTATCATTCTACCGCACAAGGAGTCACAAATATCTCTGCCAATGGTCTCAGCACTGGCATTCTTTTGTCAACACAAATCATGTCTACAGTAATATGGTGACTTCTTTCCAAATACGCATTAACGTTTAAATGCCTATTTCAGGTTTCTAATATTTCTTGAAGTAGGTATTCAAAAAGAAAATGCCTTGTCTTCTCACTGAAAATTATCTGCGACAAACTATGTTCATCGAATGGTTGGTTAACATAACTGGAGAACCACGTGCCTTCGAACCAAAGAGCTTCCAAATATTTAGGGAAGATGTTTAAAATGCACGGTGAGCAACATTTTCAAAGGATCTTCGCAGAGAGCGAACAATGTTTAACTCGAGGGTGGACATTCGAACAGATAATTACATATTGTGCCAATGCGTGGTTGACTCGGGCCGATAGTTTAATAATTAAATTATACGTTCTATAAAGAAATAGTCTTTTGATTTTTATATTTTATCCTGGAAGACGAATGATATGGCATTATTAATTTAATTAATTTAAATGTAAGATTATTTGACGAGACGATCGAATCTTCACAACCAATAACAACAATAGCCATATACCTTTCGTAACGTTGCATTTTCTGCCTTACAAACCAAACCCTCGGCCAGGGACGAGGCTAAAGGGTCTTCGTTTGGTGAGTTTGCTAATCCTTTCATTTTCAAAATGGGAGGAGAAAAATGGTGGCCAGCCTTAAATGAAGTTGGGAGTGCCATTTTGGCCCACCTTAATTTGACACAAGGAGAGCCACTGGGGTCTGTTCCTGAGACTGGTAAGTTTACGATATTTTTACATCTTAATGTTTAGGTTGTGCAAAAAGTATCTAATGTTGGTTTGGAAAATGCAATAATTCCTTTCTTGCTGAACATGTCAGGATTTTTACCTGAATTGTGCATGTAGTCAGACAATTATAGTCAGTATCCGATAAGGAAGCAAAATGACTACCAGTTAGTCTCTGTTAGACCCCTACACCTGGCCTCCGGCTGAAGCCGGAGGCCAGACGTAGGGGCCTAACAGAGACTAGCTGCCAGTAATCTTTTACAAAGAGCACGATCACATATTAAGATAAGCGATATCGATCATCGCTACTGAACAAAATTTCGTGGCTCTCATTGTATGTTGCAAGGTGGACGTTTACCGCGCTCGTAAATTTTAGTTCAGGAGAGCCATTGAGAGCGTTCGGTCACGCTCCTTCAAATGACAGGTCTGGAGTTCGCCCTCTCTGAATTTTCAGCTGTACCACCTTCACGACTGCCGAATATACAACTTTTGATAAAGTCATTTGCTCCCCAACCATTGAGTGGCAAATTTCCTCCGCTAGACCCAAAACTAAAGAAGTCTTCATCCTGTGGTTTTGTAGTTGCTTCCAGGTAAGGCTTGGCTGCCAATCTTGGCACCTAAGACATGCCTAAAAACGATTGCCAATGTACTTAGAATGTAAGTTACAAGTTTCCCTGGAGACTACAGGTTCGCTCACCTCAGGGACCGACCTGGGCATGCGCCAATGCGTATTTGGTTCTGAAACATCAGGGCCTGGCTCTTAAATCTCAGAAATAGGCTTCTCAGTTGGCGCGTAACTTCTCAGATCATATTTTGATATTCTTTCGATGGATAATCGAGAAAGACACTAAGTTTACGATATTTTTACATCTTAATGTTTAGGTTGTGCAAAAAGTATCTAATGTTGGTTTGGAAAATGCAATAATTCCTTTCTTGCTGAACATGTCAGGATTTTTACCTGAATTGTGCATGTAGTCAGACAATTATAGTCAGTATCCGATAAGGAAGCAAAATGACTACCAGTTAGTCTCTGTTAGACCCCTACACCTGGCCTCCGGCTGAAGCCGGAGGCCAGACGTAGGGGCCTAACAGAGACTAGCTGCCAGTAATCTTTTACAAAGAGCACGATCACATATTAAGATAAGCGATATCGATCATCGCTACTGAACAAAATTTCGTGGCTCTCATTGTATGTTGCAAGGTGGACGTTTACCGCGCTCGTAAATTTTAGTTCAGGAGAGCCATTGAGAGCGTTCGGTCACGCTCCTTCAAATGACAGGTCTGGAGTTCGCCCTCTCTGAATTTTCAGCTGTACCACCTTCACGACTGCCGAATATACAACTTTTGATAAAGTCATTTGCTCCCCAACCATTGAGTGGCAAATTTCCTCCGCTAGACCCAAAACTAAAGAAGTCTTCATCCTGTGGTTTTGTAGTTGCTTCCAGGTAAGGCTTGGCTGCCAATCTTGGCACCTAAGACATGCCTAAAAACGATTGCCAATGTACTTAGAATGTAAGTTACAAGTTTCCCTGGAGACTACAGGTTCGCTCACCTCAGGGACCGACCTGGGCATGCGCCAATGCGTATTTGGTTCTGAAACATCAGGGCCTGGCTCTTAAATCTCAGAAATAGGCTTCTCAGTTGGCGCGTAACTTCTCAGATCATATTTTGATATTCTTTCGATGGATAATCGAGAAAGACACTCTTACACGTATTATATATATGATTATCATTTATCATTGTTGTAGAGTGCTTAAGTTAATACTTCAAGTCTTAATTACCAAGCATTAATCTTCACTGTGGTTTCTGATCAAGTCTTGGCTGCCTAAATAGGCAGCCAAGACTTGATCAGAAACCACAGTGAAGATTAATGTTTGCTATAGTGTACTAAATGAAAATGATGAGAGGTATTACATACTTGCAGTGTGTGTTACAAACAGCAGTGTGACTCCGTAAATTGACATCTGGCGCATGAATTGAAAAAATAGGCTCCGAGGCTAGAGCGTATTTTAAATAGTCCTGATCGGTCCCTGTCACCTGTTCTGTTAGAGTAAACTGTGATCAAAGTCAGAATTAGATCCTTGAGAGTTAAAAAATCAATGAGTTAATTTGTATAATTAAGCACTTAATTATTTAAGTATAACGGAAAGCCTCTCAATCCATGCTCAAGAAAAATAAATTAAAAATCCCCCCCCCCACCTCCATGATTTGAAAAAATGCCTGAGAATCAATTACATTTATATTGTTTGGCCTAGACATCTGGCGTACATGAAAATTAACCCCGCCCCCTCCTTCATTCATTTGAAAAAAAAAATGCCGGAGCATCAATTAATTTATTTTTTGGGCTTGAACATCCGATGTGTAAAGTGGAAATATATGGAGACCTCCAAAGCTTGAATTATCTTTCCTCGTTGACAGAGAAAAGAGTGGACATCCAATTTCTGCAACACTTACCACGCCATCATTTAAGTCCCCATCAAATTCTGTAGGGCCAGATTTATTTATTTATTTATTGGTGTTTAAAGTCATATACTTATGCACAATGGCTAATCGTGACCCTGACAGTTTTACGGGTGGTGGAAGCCGGGGTACCCGGAGAGAACCACCGAGCATCGACGAGCAACTGTCAGATCCTCAACATTCTCTGTTCAAGCTCCGCTCAAGCAGGATTACAGCGGTTGAAGACATGTGCACCATCAACGTGCAGATTGCCTTAGTACACGGCGTCATCGTGCCCCCATCTTGGCAACCGGGATAAAGTGCCTTACCCAAGGACACAACGCGGGTCGTCCCGGACGGGGATCGAACTCGGTATCTCTAGCATAGAAGTCCAACAGTCTACGACTGAGCCACCGCACTCCCATTCTGCAGGGCCAATTCTGGAATTGTTTTCAGGTGTTGATATTGGCAGAAAGTGGATAGAAAAACTACGACAAGTTATCAAACAGAATTTTATAATCGTTGAAAACCTTTCGATGAAAAAATGAACAAATCTATACAATAAATTTTGATTTGTGAAAATCATGACTGCTCGGACAGCAAATAGCTGGAGCTGTGTCATGACTGCCGGACAGCACATAGCTGGAGCTGTGTCTTTATAAAAACGAAGAACGTAGATACTAGCGACTTGACGTCAATCGAATAACAAAGCATCTGTTTCTTTCCATCCGCCCACGAAGCAGCAAGCTTGCCATCAATTATTCGGTCATTTACCATGCCGTAAAACGATAAATCATTAATGCACAATAATAACTCAGATCACAAATGCGGTCATAAAATTTCAAACGCGTATCGCGAATGGGTCAAAAATCCAGTCGAATTTATTTTTTTCCCGGCAGAATAAAAATGCGATAATTTTGAAACATAGATGCTATTTTTGGTTGTTTTTCTTCATTCAGGCCCGGCGCTAGTGGTCGGGGGGGGGGGGGGGGGGTGCCGAGGGGAAGGAGTCGTTCTCACCCCCGCGATCTTGTCTGTCAGAAACATTTGTAGTCAGTCGGAAAATTTGCTGTCGCTCGAATATAATTTTCTTTGAAGCCACTAATGTGAAAAAAGTTTTTATTAACGATATTTTATTCGTCATGAAAGGGTTTGGTAAAGACACGTATGCCAATGTACAGTTAAAACAAGAAGTCCTGTCATGAAATGCACACAAATAGCACGACGACCTGCGCGTTAATCTACGCGTTATGACCATAGTAAGGCTATCAAATTTTGTACATATGGCATGTGCACAAGCAATGTTTCAGCCAATGGACCTCCGGGTAACCCGGAGGTCCATTGGCAGAAACATTGCCTGTATTTGCTATGAGTAACCAGGAGAACCTGCCGTGCTTTGGATGCCATTCGATATGGCAATTGCGCGCAATTCCTACGCGCAATTAAGCCTAGATAAGCAAACAGTTCATGACAGGACTTCTAGTTTTAACTGTATATACCTCGTCGATCTATAAAATATGCATTCTTATGTTACCAACAATGCTGACTGAACAAGAGCAGCGTTGAGAAGTTTGTCCTAGACACAGTCCCTTGTCAATCAAAATGTCTATGAAACTTACTTGTGGCACCGACAGGACGCTTCAGTCGGATATTGGGGTGTAATGACTGGGGTAATTTATTTCATCACTCGGGTATTCATTGGAGTCACATCGTTTGTTCAAATTAGTTATGTACTATATTTATTTTTTTATTGGTGTTTAAGGTCACATATTTCTGCACAATGGTTAACCATGACCGTGACAGTTTTACGGGTGGAGGAAGCCGGAGTACCTGGAGAGAACCACCGAGCAACGGCGAGCAACTGTCAGCTCCCCAACATACCAACTCCACACAAGCAGGGTTAACATTGGTTGAAGTCAGGTGCACCATCGACGTGCAGTACGCCTTAGTACACAGCGTCACCGTGCCCACACGTGGGCAATGGGGGTGAAGTGTCTTGCTTAAGGACACAACGCGGTTGCCGCAGGTAGGATTCGAACCGAGGGCCTCTCGGCTTGCAGCCTGCATCTCTACCAACTGAGCCACCGCGCCCCCAATTAGTTATGTACAGGTCTAAATATACGAATATTTTCTGAGTCACTTTTTGTTTCATTTTTTAATTAGATATGATAATGATAAGATAAAAATAATGCTAATATCTTTAATAATGTAACCTATACTTTGAAATATAATTTCTCTTTGGGTATTACATATCGGACAGAAAAGAAAGTGGTGCTCAGAGCAGGGGTGTGGCTAGAGGGTTTCAGCTGGGGAGTGGGCGGAGGGGGGTGCCCCGGTGTAAATTCCAACTCTGTGAGTGGTTTCGATAAGTGGTTGCACTGCAGCGCTGGGTGATATCTTTTAACCCTTTACCCAACGATTCGCCCGCATCCGTCCGCGTAATATGCAAATACAGCTGCTGAAAAATTATTATTTTTCGAAACATTTCAACAAAACCATATCACGTGACCCCTCTTTGGAACGAGCTCGTCGAGCTCGTTCCAAAGAGGGGTCACATGATATGGTTTTGTTGAAATTTTTTAAATACAATTTAAAAAAAATGATATTTAAAATAATGAATTTTGAAATCGTCTGCGTTGGGTAAAGGATTATGAACCCTTCTGAAAATTTTCACTAGTCCTGAAACGGAAAAAGCATCATTTATAATGTGTCTGGGTCAGAAAATGTACCGGATTGATGTCAGAGTCGAAATTTTGAGGCCATGTCAATTTTAGAGTAGGAAATTTGAAACTCAAGTTTCCAGTTGGAAATAAAAGATAAAAATTTCCCATCATTAGTTGGAATTTTAATATTTTTCATGAACAATGTTAATTTATTGAATTTCCAACCATTTTATTTTTGACCTCGGAATTTCTAACTATTGAAAAAAAAATACTCCTAGCTGGGGGTGAGACAACCCCCCCCCCCCCCCCCCCCCACACACACACACACTCCTGTCGCCACATCCCTGACTATACTAACCCCTTATCCTGCGCACACACTCTCAAAATATTTTATTTTAATTATTTTTTTCATTTTTTTTTAAAGAATTCCACAAAACCATATCATGTGACCCCTCATTGGAATGAGCTCGATGAGATCGATCCAATGAGGGATCACATGATATGGTTTTGTGGTCATTTGTTTTTAGAAATATATTTATTTCAACTGCTTAATTTATAAATTAGGTGTGATGGTGCAGTCGACTCGTCAGGTAAAATGTTAAAGTTCAGTGAGCGAGGTTTGATGTTAGTCGGAAAACTTCTACCTCTCACCCGACTATGTCGGTAAAGTTTGAGATTCTGGTTCGTGTCAATCATCATTCGTCTTAATTTTTAAATATTTTATTTTAGGAGGGGGGCGCGGTGGCTCAGTAGGTAGAGGTGCAGGCTGCAAGCCGAGAAGAGGTCCTCGGTTCGAATCCCACCTGCGGCAACCGCGTCGTGTCCTTGGGCAAGACATTTCATCTCCATTGTCCAGGTGGGGGCACGATGACACCGTGTACTAAGGCGTGCTGCACGTCGATGGTACGCATGTCTTCAACCAATCTCACCCTGCCTGTGCTGCAGTGCGGAGTTACGATGTTGGGGAGCTGGCAGCTGCTCGTCGTTGCTCGGTGGTTTTCTCCGGGTCCTCCGGCTTCCTCCACCCGTAAAACTGTCACGGTCATGATTAGCCGTTGTGCATAAATATGTGACCTTAAGCATCAATAAATAAATAAATAAATAAATAAATTTTAGGAATCTCCACACTCTTATGTGTGTATGTTTCGCACCAGTCCCGATTTGATCGCAAAAAACGCTACTTTTACAACCTGTAGTCATGCGTAATGTCCTAACTATGCAAATAGGGATCAAACACAAAATCTCTATGATTTTAGACGGCCTAGGCTGACGGCTTATGAGCATTTATTAACAACTGTTAGATAAACAGGTAGCATTGACACGTAATTTGTGAGTTGATGTCGAATAAATCGTAAAGTATCAGATATTCAAAAGAAATGATAGTTATCAGATAGAGGCTCACCAGATACGCAAACATGCCGATCAGGAAAAAACCAGGAATAAAAACCACGTTTCATTTAACGGGAAAACCCCCTGGAAACCGGCGTCCGATGTCACTGCATGATTGCAACAGAAGTGCTCGGACCTGCACTAAATTGAACTGGTGTTCCCAAAGTAAGAGTTAGCCAAGAAATGACCGGTACGCAATGCTGGAACGCATCGGTGACCACCTTTAAACGCATGGAGCAATCTCATTGGTCCTACACACTAAAAACTAAAGTGTTAAAACTGACACTTTCAAGGTGTTAAAACCCATTCTAACTCTTAGGGTTTGATTTTAACACTCAAAGTGCAATGCTTTAAGCACTTAGACATTACAATCGTCAGACATCTGAAACTTGAATGGATGGCATTCCCCATGTGTCTAGCATTGGTGGTTCTTCCAGAATCGTCCATAATTTGATTTGCGCCTGGTGGGTACATAATTAAAAGGACGAGCCTGATCCGCGTCATCTGCGTTGTTTCCTTTTAAGTGTCGCGACATAACACTTGCCAAGTGGTATTATTGTAACACCTCTCAAGTTCTGGGATATCTACACTTGAACAAAGTGCTAGTTCAGCACTTAGTAAGTGTTAAATACAGCACTTCAAGTGTAGTTTTTAACACTTTAGTTTTTAGCGTGATATGTCCCCGCTACCATGACCACCATACTGGTGTAACGTTTCACCCTATAGATGCAACAACCAGACAATTTTTTCTCGCTATTCGTTGAAACGCGAGAAAAGAACATTACTAACGTACTTACCAAATACCATTGTTTGCCGAAGAGTGGATCTTGTGGATCAGGTGAGGAATCCTTTTCGTTATCCAGCATTAGATTTTTGAAGTCTTCATTGTTATAATCTATCTTGTAACGAGGCCCTTGTGGATCATGTGAGGAATCCTTATCGTTATCCAGCATTAGATTTTTGAAGTCTTCATTGTTATAATCTATCTTGTAAAGAGGCCCTTTAGGAGGTTTATATCCCCTCTTTTCACGTTTGTAACCTGTGAGCTGAACAGCACGCACAACCTACAATGGTTAAAAGAATATTAATAGACGAGATCATTTTTACAGACTAATTTAACTCTTTTGGCGCGGAATAATCTGTAAAACAGAATTCTTAGCGCCTAATATTCATCAGGAATTTTACAAAAAGTATTGATTGTTAGACTAAAGCGTTATTATTTCAAAAGATGTTCTAATCATCTCATTGACAGTTTTTCAAATGATTTTCTGTATATATTTAAATGGCACCTTTATACTTTCAAGGGACGATATCGTTGTTCATGGATAGGACATAAATGGTGCATGAAACATAGGAATACGTAAGTTTGTTCAACCCTTTACCCAACGAATCGGCGGTAATACGCAACTTCGGCAGTTGTATTTATTTATTTATTTATTTATTTATTTATTTATTTATTTATTTATTTATTTATTTATTTACGTTTCAGGTCACATATTTATGCACAATGGCTAATCATGACCGTGACAGTTTTACGGAAGCCGGAGGAAGCCGGAGTACCCGGAGAGAACCACCGAGCAACGACGAGCAGCTGCCAGCTCTCCAACATCGTAACTCCACACTGCAGCACAGGCAGGGTTAGATTGGTTGAAGACATGCGTACCATCGACGTGCAGTACGCCATAGTACACGGGTCATCGTGCCCCCACATGGGCAATGGGGGTGAAGTGTCTTGCCCAAGGACACAACGCGGTTGCAGCAGGTGGGATTCGAACTTCGGCAGTTGAAAAAATATTATTTTTCAAAAAAATTTCAACAAAACCATATCATGTGACCCCTCGTTGGAACGAGCTCGTTCCAACGAGGGGTCACATGATATGGTTTTTTTGAAATGTTTTGAATAATTTAAAAAAATGTTATTTAAAATAATGAATTTTGATATCGTCTGCGTTGGGTAAAGGGTTAAAAGCACTTGGAAATGGACACACACAGTTGGCTAAAATGACGACTGCAGTTCCTTTCCGCGGTTTGCCGTCTGTCGACTTTAGTCGCCTGTCGCGTCAGAAGAGTTAAAAGACAGAAGTACTAAATTAAATAAAAAGGAATGCTCAAAGCAATCGCGAATTTGGGGTAATATGCACAAGTGCAAACAAGAAAGGTATCGCGGAACTAAATATTTAATTTAGAGTGATCTGCCTTGAAATGTTGCACTCGGATATTGCATCATAGTCTAAAATAAGACTCCTGAAAAAAAAACCGTATTGCTTGAGAAAACTGTTAAAGCATTTTATTAGGTTTTTCCAACAATACTGAATATTTCACAAGAAAAAAGAGATTTTCTAAGTATTTTCTGGGTCTATAAAATTCAGTTAACTATTTGTGTATTTTTGTTGGGAATTCCCAGAAAAAAACTGAGTTCAAGGTCGGTACTTCGCTTCCTGGTGCATTTTCTCTCTTATTTGTTGCATGACCCCATGTTTTCTGGCCAGAGGAAGTTGTGTGAAGGTCTGTACTTTATGTAGGTATTTAAATATTCAATTTAGAGTGATGCGATCATATTTTTTCCACATAAGTGTTATAATGGTCGCCTATGGGAAAATATTTAGTTCTGTGAGAAAACACACATAGTCAGCTTTTATCTTCAAATTAGTGGAAAAGCGGTCTGGTTATCTCCCCTGAAGTTGTCGTATTGGGGACTGGAAATTTGTCTTTCGGTAATGGGAAAGTTTTACAATTCCTACGATTCAATAAAATGTTAAAAAATTACATTATGGAAGCGCATGGCTTCTGAAAGTTCAATGTATTTTCTTTGTAGTTACTGTTGAATGTTGCCAGTTTACCATATGAGTTTTGTTCCCCTGTCATTTATTAAGGTACTGTTTTCTCCAGTGCAATGATGTCAAAATGTTTAAAACGGTGTTTCCGTTGATCTTTTGCCTTCTACATACGCTTTTTGGCTTTACGGGTGATTGGGAAGCGCAACAATTTGGAAAATATGATCTTGTGTTTACTGTCTTGTAAAAAATATCTATCAGACACAAGTCTTCACTTTTGTTCCTTTGATGTCCAAATTTCTATAAAAGCTAATTACGTTTCTCACATCTAGGCCGATTATCTGTAATGCAATTAGCTGATGAGTCCTGGTAGCTGACAATGGGAGATAACCGCCCACCTGAACCAGCTAGCTAAAGTGAAAATCTGGGTATGACAAATGAGGTTTGCATGCCCTAAATGATGGGTGACTGTATTTCCAATATCGTCCTACCCTGCAAGTAATGGTGCTTTTGATGTCACAGGTTTTTGACCAATGTTGACAACTAAACACCAAAGTCAAATACAAGAGTAAACGTCAAGGCTCGTTTACGATATAACAATTTTTCACGACCTGCATGAGTCAGACATTGTCTAACAAAATGTTGGGCAGTGCTGAAACTTGCTGTAATGACATAAAACGTTACAAATGTTTACTACAGGAGCCTGCCATCATCGTTATATCACATGACACATACATAAAATATATGAAATGAGATTTCTTCAATATGATATTTATGAAACGGGTCTAGAATTTTCCATTTTGTCGACGCTTTGTTAAGGAAAATGGAAAATTCGGACGAGGTTCATAAATATCATATTGAAGAAATACGAAAGTAATATTCTATTTATCATATAACCCCCAACTGAGCAAGTGCAGAAAATGTCTAAAACGAAATCGGTTATGGTTAATGAAAGGAAATTCAACATCAAAGAACAATGCCGCTAAGGCGCGTCACAACTATTGACTATTGCATTGCTAGTTCGCAGATCCGAGTCAGTCGATTGGTCGACAAAACTGTAGTAAAATCAGTCCCATCAATATTCATTTCATAAACATAGCCAGTTGATATATCTTTATTACCGTCGAACTAATCGCATGGTCACTTTTTACTTTTGAATTCGGTGGAGAATCGGATATCGTGGCTTTGTTTTTATTTTGAAATAGTTCTATCTACAGTAGAGTCGCCGTGGACTGTTCGTAATCCACGCGTGGGTAGTGATGTCCACGCATGCGTTTACCAGTTAATAAAAAAAATCATCATCAAAATTTTAATTAAAGAAGCACCGGGTTGTACCCGGTGCTTCATTAATTAAATTCTTGATGATTATTCCTATAATTAGTGTTTGGAATGTGATTTTATTGTGTCCGTGGAATTATTGCCCATCCATGGAAAGTGACCAATCTACTTTACATTCGCATTAATTCGACCCAATAGTATACATTCAGCAGTGAGAACGCTGGCTCTTTTAGATCCCAATATGTCGGTCAGCAAACCAGGTGGCGCGACTATATGATAGCCAATGAAATTAACAAGAGTTAAAACGAATTAATAAGTCATAAAGCAGAATAGTACAATCCGATTACAAGTGTAGAAAGCGGTTCAGTTACAGAACGGTCATCGTGGAAAGGTCAAAATCCAAGCATGGGCAATATTTCCACGCGTGTTGTAACAGTGAATCTCCGACATAAACAATTGCATCGCCATCAAATTTTCAATAAATGAAGCACCGGGTCGCATCCGGTGCTTCATTCATTGAATATTTTCGGAAAAGTACTGCCTATTGATTGAGAAAAGCGCCGGTAGGTAACACTGCCCACGCGTGGATTTGCACCATTCAACGGGGGTTGTACTGTATCTGATGAAGGTTATTATAACAGTAATTGGTCTGGTGCTCTGTGTGCCGTCTTGTTAATGAGAACAGGTCAACCGCATGTCACTCGTCACCTTAGGTCACTCGTGGGATACGCCTTATCCGCACTCATCAATTCAACGGAATTCCTGATATCTGATCAGTTACTTTAAACGATTTCCTATATTGAACACGTTGCGTGAATGGAATTAAATAATGCTGTTACTTCACATCATTCATTTATCAAATAACCGAAGCAGTAAATACAAAACGTACTCAC
The DNA here is from genome assembly GCA_031216915.1 of Pictodentalium vernedei. NCBI lineage: Eukaryota > Metazoa > Mollusca > Scaphopoda > Dentaliida > Dentaliidae > Pictodentalium > Pictodentalium vernedei. The sequence goes on from CM062292.1 coordinate 53,901,124, forward strand.
AGCACATCATTCATTCATGAAGGTATAATGCTCAACTTGTTTCTCATCGTCAAGAGATAACACAAACTATTTTATGTGAGTTTAATTAATGGTTTCGAATTTATTGTTAATATTTGCGCCTGATTTTCAGAGGTAAATGGTAGTTTTTCAACCTTTAGAATATCTGCCGGTAAGAACCAATTGGTCGTTTATAGAACATAATTCTTCCTGCCCTGAACCCAGTTTGAATGGAGCGTATTTGCGACGTATGCAAGTCGTAATAGTTCGGTAGCCTCGCTTGAGAAGGTGGGATATGGGTTTCCGTCAGATCGGATTGTATGTATCCAAAATAGCGGTACCAGATCGATCTTTGTGTCAAGTATATAACAAAAGTCTTTATTTCCAAATGGAATGAAATACTAGTTTTTGATTGGCTGAGAGGTAGATTATAACTTTTAGTTCACAGTATTTTTTAATTTTTACGCAGTTAACTACGGTGTAAAAAAAGATCTAGATAAATTCTGTCTTTTGATTGGTCAGAATGCCTTGGACAAATAGCCATGGCAAAGGGTGTCCCCCAACACCCAAGGTACACGAGAGCGTGCAACATTCAGGGTATAAGCGCACGCGAAACATCGGGGGTATATGGTTTAAATGCAAACTTGATGCGTTTGCTCGCCTCGAGATAAAAAATGAACCAAAAAACCTGAAAATGTCACAAATATCATCAGATTTCCGACAATTCGATCATATTTTGTCATTATAAATTAAATAGTCGACTAATTAAAATGAAACAACTTGGGAAAGTAGGCGCAGAGAACACATTGGAACTCAGGGGACGATATGTCAACAACATACTGTTTTCTCGTTTCCTTGACTACCTAAGGGATGCAACTCTATCTGTTGTCTTCTACGTTTGTAAAAACAAAATAGTTATTCACGAATTTGGTCCAACGTTTTACGGAGCGTGAGAAACGCGTCCACAAATTTTTCTCCACTAAGTTTCTATTGTGTTGCAAACGGGACAAAAACGTTATCTCCGTCAACATGTATGGTATATGGAGATTTAATTCCTGGATGTCTCATTTAAACACCTCGCCTATGGCTCGGTGTTTAAAAAACCGACATCCAGATATTAAATCACCATATAGCATACATGTTGACGGAGACAACTTATAATAACCGATAAAAAGGCTGAAAAAGTCCTGTTTATTTTATATTATTATACATATCTATTTACCAGCTCATCTAAGTATATGAAAAAATAAAAATATGGTTAATAATTGAATATTCTGAAGTAAATTTTTACACGGAAATTTCAATGAAAATAAAAATACATATGTGTCTTGTAGGGATCATTTATTTATGGAGCTATTTTTTGGGGGGAAGAGACGTGATGCATTTTGTTTCGGTATCTGCTTAATTAAAACTAGCTCAAATTAATTTTAATTAAGAAACGCTTTGCAAGTCATACTGAAACTGAAATTTTAGAAAAGAGAACAAATATACTACCAGTACATACAGCCAAGTGCAACAAAAAATGTACCAATTTACTAAGAACATATTTGTTGAAAAAACAGAAAATGTTGATTTTAACCGTAGGGTTAACAGAACGAAAGGATTTGTAAATAAATCCGTCATCATTGTGTCTTTTGGAGTGTATGTAAATTTACACCAGTCTGGGAACTCATACACCCTTCGACTGTGCATCAGGGTGTACGAGTCCTCAAACCGGTGTAAATTCTCACACATCGTGAAAAACATAAGGATAACTAATAATATCAAATTGTCTCAAACTGTGATATGATTAGTTCAGAGCTTGAATACCGCTCAAATTGTTGGAAAATTGCTGCATGTTTCATCAGTAAGAAACGTGTTAGGGCATGTAGGCGCAATTCAAGGATGTTTAAAATCGAATCTATTCCATAAACCATATGTTGACGAACTTCATCATTCAAAAACTGAACCTTATGTTTTATTTTGTTCATGACTTCATTATAACGAGTAAAAGTTTTTATCAATGAGCAACACATGAGTTTCCTTATGGGTAGCCCACTGGTAATACGCGCTCCCAATCCAGGTATGACTGGTTGCTGCTGACAGTGCTTCAACATGCATACTTTTTCGAGCTACATGTACACGTGTTCAGGTCGGCTTACCAACCACTTCTTGTCCCCCTGTGTATATACACTTCGTTTCCTACTATTTCTTACTTTTCTGTATTCTTTTTCTTGGACCCCAAAAACATTAAATTAAACTAAAGATAGTTGTCGTCATCTCGGGACCGAGTATTAATTTCCTAACGCCAGTATCCTTCGTCATCTAGCTGGCTACCATGTTGTTTCGAACGACATGGTCAAGGCAGTCGGTCGAGGGGATATGGTGGAATTACACATTATAGGCACCGAATACTGGGTTACTAGGTGACGATACACATAGTCAACCATTGCCACACAGAAAACAGCGTAGGTTTTTGAATGTGGGGAGCTGACTCATATAAGCTCAAAGTTTTCTGTCAAATTCCCCTTTATACTGTTGTTAAGTTATGTTCTGTTGTGTTCTGTGCTATTTATTAACTCTGTTCTTTAAATATGTGTTTATTTATTGTTAGCATGTAACATAGCATTTCTATTCAAATAAAATATTGTTTAAATTAATTAAAAACTGAACGATGTTTATAAACTAAACGCAGTCCACGCGATTCAATCGATGTTTAGTCCTTATTTCACTTCGTCGCGTGAGAACCATCAGGTGGAAGATAGAACCTTATGGTTTTCACACGACGAAATTTTGGAGTACTGAAAATTAAATTAATAAATAGAACGACACTGACATTGAAGTACTATTAACTGAGTACAATTTCATCACGCGCGTTGAGACTTACCACTGTCAGGGATGTGGCTAGAGGGTTTCAGCTGGGGGTGGGGGGTGGGGGGGGTGCCACCGGTGTAAATTCCAACTTTGAGTGGTTTCGATGGGTGGTTGCACTGCAGCGCTGGGTGATATCTTTTAACCCTTTACCCAACGAATCGCCCGCATCTGCCCGCGTAATATGCAAATACTGCTGCTGAAGAAATATTATTTTTCGAAAATTTTCAACAAAACCATATCATGTGACCCCTCTTTGGAACGAGCTCATTCCAAAGAGGGTTCACATGATATGGTTTTGTTGAAATTTTTTTAAAAAAATTTAAAAAATAATATTTAAAATAATGAATTTTGAAATCGTCTGCGTTGGGTAACGGGTTATGAACCCTTCTGAAAATTTTCACTAGTCCTGAAACGGAAAAAAGCATCATTTATAATGTGTCTGGGTCAGAAAATTTACCGGATTGATGTCAGAGTCGAAATTTTGAGGCCATGTCAATTTTAGAGTAGGACATTTGAAACTCAAGTTTCCTTTTGGAAATAAAAGATCAAAATTTCTCATCATTAGTTGGAATTTTAATATTTTTCATGAACAATGTTAATTTATTGAATTTCCAACCATTTGATTTTTGACCTTGGAATTTCCAACTATTGAAAAAAAATACTCCTAGCTGGGGGGGGGGACAAGATCCCCCCCCCCACCCACCCAGTCGCCACATCCCTGATCACTGTATGGGTCCGGCCTATTCATGCAAACGAATTCAGTTGTTTCTATAAAAACAAAAATATCGCGAACTTTTCAAATGCAAGTAAACAGCATCAATTTTAATTCACCATGAAAAATAATAACACAGTGGATAGCCACTTTGCCAATGAAAATTATTTGCGGAGTATTCATTTAACCCTTTACCTAACATGAAAAGCAGACGACACCTGCAAATAAAATTCTTCAATAACTAATTTTTTTTCATTTGTTTGCGTCCAAAACATAGCTAATGACCCCCCTCGTTGGAACGAGCTCGTCGGACTCGTTCCAATGAGGGGTCATAAGCTATGTTTTTGAAACAAAAAGTGAAAAAAATAATGAAAATTGGATGGTGATTTTTGTGAATCGCGCTGGCCGGTTTTGGCCGTTACATTGGGTAAAAGGTTAACAGGGATTTGATCACTTTGCTATATTCTAAAGATAAAATGATCATTTATTTTATTTTCTCTTTTTTGACAGCTCTCACTGAGCTCTGTCAAACCAGATATAATAGATTAAATGTCTGTATTGGATGTTCTGAGTCCAAATCGGTCTTATGCAAGGGGAATTTGGTGGTTGTCCTTAAAATGTCTTGACATCTTACAACGATTTTTATCCACTTAACAGGAGTGTACTCCATAAACAATTAATAGGTTAAATTTGTATTGCAGGTATGGTAAATGGTTTGTTTTTGGAATTATATTCAGTTAACAATATTATTCAATTAATAAATATTCAATTAATTGGGTTTACTGTACTCTCATTATATTCCTCCATCTACTACATGATCCTCCTATTCTTCGGGAAGAGAGAAACCTCAACTGCCAAATCTCTGGTCGAGTTACCAGATCCATGATTTGATAATATCTACTGCTAATGCTTTTTGGCTTTCTTATTTGTTTCATACATGTATCCCATTACAAAACGTAACTGCCAAAACCGGCCAGCGCTATTCTCAAAAATCTCCAATTAATTTTCATTACTTTTTCATTTTTTTTGTCTCAAAACATAGGTTATGACCCCTCGTTGGAACGAGCTCGTCGAGCTCGTTCCAATGAGGGGTCATAACCTATGTTTTTGAGACAAAAAATGCAAAAAATTATTTATTCAAGAATTTTATTTGCAAGTGTCGTCTGCTTTTCATGTTAGGTAAAGGGTTAAATTAAATAAAATATTTTTTATTTCATTTGTCGAGATGTTTAATTTGCCTCTCTTTTGGGGTTATTATTGCTTCAATAAACTATCCTCTTCTATTCTAAGCAAATGTGGCATCGTTCAAACTGACGTTAACTAAGGATCACAGCTCGCAAGCGTGTTATGGAAAGGCGTGAATCAAACTGAAACACTGTGTCGTACTAAATTACTGCTACAACATGTTATTAAATCTTGGGAAACCTGTCCATTGCACATCCAGACTTTGTGATAACGCCTTTTGTTCACATGTTTCTAAGGAGTAATTAAATTAAAAATGCTATGGTAGACCGCGGCTGAATACAGTTTTCTGTGACAGTAATAATGACGAGTCCATACTTGTTTTAACCCTTTCAAACATGTGTGCATAAATGTTTGCGTGAAGATAAATTTGGTAGTGGACGAGCAGACGACATAAGGAGCAAAAAACCTGAAGCGAGGCTAGGTAATAATGTAATCCAACAGCTTGAGAGAGCTGTTGGATTAAATTATTAATGAACCGCCCAACAAACCAGGATGGTTTCGCCTATTTCGCCTTTGACAGTATTGTCTGAAATGATATCTTCCAGGCCGACAGTGTTCAAAGGGTTAGATGTTTTATTCTAAATGAGACCTTATGATTCCTCAGTGGGACAAGCCCAGCGAGCGAGCTCCCGATGAGGTATCGTAAGCATTATTTGAAATAACATGTGTCCTACTTCAGAAGAAGCCTGATAACTCACCTCTTTCACAAAACTTTTCTCGAATTCATAAGGAGCTCATCCTAACAAGGTAATAAACCTGGAGGCAGTGTAAGAGTGCACAATTTTTTCAGAAACATGACTTTGGAGGGCATTGCGGTTTATTAACGGCCCAGCAGGCGTGAATAACAGCCCGACAGCTTATAAAAGGTCCGAAACGAAGTCGAGGGCCGTTAATAAGCTGAAGTGCTGTTATTCACACCTGTTGGGCTGTTAATAAACCACAATGCCCTCCAAAGTCATGCTATTACTATTATTACCACTGGGATTCTGAAAAAACGTTTTGACCCTGTACCTACATGACATTTTTGACGTTTTCGATTTTGAGAGATGATAGGTTCGTCTGTTGTCCAACAAACTTGTGTCATATGATTATCATGTGGTTGGCACCGGTACGCTTTCAATTGCACTGATGTTCGAAAACTTAAAACAGACCCCATATTCACCGCTTTTAAGTAAGAAATAAAGGCTTAAAATGTATACAGACTTACTTACTATATACACAGCTGCTTGTTCTTGTGGGACTAACTTTGCTGGACATTTTACATATTTAATAATTTAAATAAAAATCACATTGTTTACTTGTTGAAACCATTTTTGGAAACCGTTTCCATTTCCGAGTGTACGACAGCGAGGAACAAAAGTCATGTGACGTGTCTGGCTGTTAATGAGATGTTCAACTCATTAACGGCCCGACACGTCACGTGACTTTTTGAAGTAGATCGGTACCTTCTAATAATGCCCTATTAAACTTTGTTAATATAACAATAACATGATTTTGAAGGGCTTTACAGTGTATTAACGTCTCAACAGAAATGGTTAACAGCCCAAGAGTTTATTAGCGGCCCCCGACGAAGTCGAGGGCCGCTAATAAGTTCAAGGGCTGTTAACCATTTCTGTTGAGCCGTTGATACACTGTAATGCCCGACAAAGTCATGTTATTTCTTTTTTTGCCACTTTCGTACATCGGAGACATTACAATTAAATTATATGGGAATTAAGATAAATAAATGAAGTTTGACGTTTTAGAATTAAAAAAAAACAGCGACACTATCGTCTGATTTGTTGACAAACAAACCGGGTAAGATGACTATCGTCTGATCAGTGTACGGCGAAATTTGGGAAGTTAGATGATGAAATATATCTTCGAAATGCGAACTTTAGGCAAGGAGTTTATTCATCAAAGATGTCATCACTTACTTTGTGTGTATCGTTTCCTATATTTGATACATTATCTATCCGTGACACAAAGAGAAACACTTGAAACAAATGTGTTAATTGTGTTTACAAATTAAAAAAATCCGAATTGAACTGAATTTCGATCCAAATGGAAATCTGGGAAAAATATTGTTGATCGGTTGAGAGATGTGACGTCATTGTCTATATTTAGACGTGTTGGGCTGTTATAGTCAATAACGGCCCAACACGTCGCATGACTTGTACTTGTTGAGCATTACGAGGTTTCAACGCCCGACAAAACATCGTTAATGTGCTAGGAACGCCCACAAAAGTGGTAATAATGTACGAGAGAACACCCTCTAAAGTGGTAATAATTGTTGATATCTATCTTTCAAACAAGTAGGCACTGATACATGTTGTCAATGTTATCACCAAACTGTCGTTGTTTGTATAAGCCTATTTTGCATTTTTTCTTCCCTTGTAAAGTCCGCGAGCATATGTTTCTGTACACTTCGGCTCTAAACTACATTGCTATTTGGAAGACAAGAGAAGATGACGAAAATTTGGACGATATTATATGTTTTGATACCATGCTCACCTATGTTACTATGTAAAAAGCCCGTACGTTAAATTTTATCTTTTAAGACCACCATCGGTGTAAAGCCTCTACTGCGGTTAAAACGTTTCCAATGGGAATTCCATTACAAAAAATTACACTTATAGTTGGAACAACATACAACTTGACCTTTGTTATTATTTATTGATGTTTAAGGTAACATATTTCTGCACAATGGCTAATCATGACCACGACAGGATACCCGGAGAGAACCACCGAGCAACGGCGAGCAACTGTCAGCTCCCCAACATACTAACTCCACACAAGCAGGGTTAGCATTCGTTGAAGACAGGTGCATCATCGACGTGCAGTATGCCTTAGTACACACAGCGTCACCGTGCCCCCACATGGGCAATGGGGGTGAAGTGTCTTGCCCAAGGACACAACGCGGTTGCCGCAGGTGGGATTCGAACCGAGGACCTCTCGGCTTGCAGCCTGCACCTCTACCAACTGAGCCACCGCGTCCCCAACTTGACCTTTGACATGACCCAATTTACCGACTTCGATACGTTTTCACTTCGCGATGTTTCATTCAAAAATACGACGCTTTGTGGTACTGTCTACTACGTGCAATGACTTATTAAGTTTAAAATATCTTCAGTTAAATATTTAAAATAAAATTTAAGAATTGTTAATACTGAATTGACTGAAAAAAGCAAGGTAAATTCCAATCAACTTTTACGATGTGTCTCGCTGTCAATAAAGCATTCACGTGCAGCCGGAAGTACTGCCAACCGGCGCAGATTTAAACAAAACAAACCCATGTGTTTGCGATAGAAAGTATCTTTTTTTCTCCATTTTAAGTGACAAAGTCGATTATTTTCTATTTTTTTATAAATAAAACAAATAGGTACTAGAGCTGGTAGTCAGATTTAAAGCACTCGTAGAATAAGGGTTTTAACCACTCGGCAGAGCCTCGTGGTTAAAACTCTTATCCTACTCGTGGTTTAAATCTGATAACCAGCCCTGCTACCTATGTTTTCTATATTTATTGGACGGATTCAAAATTATTGTTAGGTACGGAGTTGAATACTTCAATAACGCTAGATGGAGATGAGAGACTGTCACGTTTGTTGCCATATAAATATTCATGTATTATTCATATATATACAGTGCGTGGAGAGTGTATTATCACTAAATTACCCGCAGAGTGGAGATTCCACCCAAGGAATAATTGCAAATTTGTTGCAAAGCATAACCAGCACAAGCAAAGTTTCAACCAATGGACCTCCGGGTTAAACCATTGGCCATTGGCTGAAACATTGCTTGTGTTTTTTGTCGATATGTACAACATTTGAAAGTTATAGCTTGGGTGATAACTCCTCTCCGCGGGTAGAGCTGTAGGTTTTTAAATTTCTTGTTCGGTTTCGGTTTTGGTTTTTCAGGTGGAGTAAAACCTCGGTTCGGTTCGGTTTTCGGTTTGTTCATGAGGCCAAATAAAATTCAATAAAACTCATTCTTATGTCCGGAGTCATAACTGAATGGCAGTGAAATTGAAAGAAAATCAATGAATGCCCGAAATAAGCTATAATACATGAAGAATCAGGAAGGCCAATTTCATAATTACCTAAATATACAGAACTTTTATTGTGCTTGGCCATTTTTCGAGGTCTGACACCTACACGCAACTTGAGGAAAGCTGCAAACACAACTAAACTGAAATGTCGGAAATTCACATAATGTAGCCTTCCCAGAGTAGTGATAGTACCCAGACACTGCCATTGGCAGTGTCTGGGTACTCTCACTACTCTGGGATGGCTACAATCTGTGAATTTCTGCAGCAAGAGAGTATTTAATAAAAAACGAAAAACCTTAGATTACGGGATGTCGACGGTTTCGGTTTCGGTTTTAAAAAAAACTAAAAACCTCGGTTCGGTTTCGGTTAACTTACAGCTCTATCCGCGGGTAATTTAGTTACAATCTACTCTCCACGTTCTGTATTTTTGGCATGTATAAAAATATTGTGACTGCAGACAAAAACTAACCAGAAACTGATTGACATATCCATCAGTTGGTTTTCACCTGTCAAACAGGGGATAATGTTTTGTTTAACACTGTATTCGATACCCAACGTACATATATTTATTATTCATCAGAATCGATCCCTGAAATCTTCCTGTCAACGGGAGGCAGGTTAGACCACGCGAATATCAATTTTCTATTCCCCAAGAAGACGTAGTGAATTGGAAAATCAATGAATCGCGGTGTCTACAAACCGGAAAAGGAAATAATTGAATAAAAATGTTGCAATATTATTCCGAAACAATACACATAAAAAATATTCAAGAAAAATATTCAAGTCTCAGAGAACTTATTCGTTTATTCTGTGCGATTCGCATGAAATGCGGATTTGAATACAAAATTCCCTTAGTGTCTACAGGTTTTGTTGATACCTCAATCTTTGCAAAATAAATAAATAAATAAATAAATAAATAAATAAATAAATAAATAAATGGGAATTTTCTCACCTCTGATATAAATGCATCCACAATACAAACGATTTACATCTTCAGTAGAATAAAACTACACGTGCTTTGATGCCTAGCTCTTCTAGGCAGTAGTGTACATACAAATTGGAGGAGGGAGTACCACCACCACAGATTTGTGTAGAAAATTTACATTTCGCAGGATTTTGTCCATTTACCGGTGAAGCGATCATGATAAAATATTGTCACATGTAAACTAAACTAACAGAGGTAAGGATCGCCTTCTTGACAACCTTTCAACTTTTCAAGTTAAGAGGTGACATCTCCCCTCAGTGTAAATGAAAGGAGTTACAGATGATTAATTGCTGAAAGGGGTTCGAGATGATTAATTGCAGGGTATCAAAATGAGTTTTCAACATTCAATAGTTTAAAAAACCCGAAAACCCACGACACTTCCAAATAGACTTGGTATAAAACTAAAATAGAATTTTTATTTTTGCCTAAAAACATAGCTTACGCCCACCCAGAGGGAGGATCCCAAATTTGAAAAATACAGTTTGAATGGCGAGTTTTATGAATAGTACTCCAGTACAGTCGCCGTGGACTGGTCATAATCCACGCATGGGCAGGAATGTCCACGCATGCGTTTACCAGGTTATAAAAGACATCATCAGCAAAATTTGAATCAATGAAGTTGTACCCGATGCTTCATTAATTAAATTTTTGATGATTACCCCTATAATTAGTGTTTAGAGTCTAATAATATTGCGTCCGTGGAAATATTGTCCACCCGTGGAAAGTGACCAGTCCACGGCGACCGTACTGTATTCCCATATACACTCGTTATGTTAAATCGCATTTATACGCCTCAAATTGTTTCTAATGTTTTCTTTTAAAAAAAATCAATACATCTTTGCATCTTTGCGCATTTTATCTGAGGCTTCGGGCCAGTGTATTCCATACTGAAGATCAGTTACATCACAGTAATAATTATAATTACAGTAGAAACAAGATCAAGGATTATAATTACGACCACAATTACCCCAGTGGCGTAGCCAGCCCAAACCAAGTGTGTGTGTGTGTGGGGGGGGGGGGGGGGGGGGGGGGACAAACTCGCAGAGCCTGTCTTAGCTCCATGTTAATGGTGGGGGGGGGGGGGGCGGGGTGCGGGAAAAGCTTTCCAAGCCTTCTCAGAATTTTGCGTCCTTAAAGTTTGAGCTAGATAACAAAGGTAACAATAATCAGGGTTTCCACTGGGGGGAAATAAATGTGTCCGATATGGGGCGGTCAAGGGTCGTCGATGGGTGGTTTTGAACCCTGGAATTCAAAGTTTGAATTCCAGGGTTCAAAAACACCCATCTCCTTGCATCTGAGCGGATATTCTGAGGTTTTTCATGTATTGACGACTGTCTACCTTTTCACTGACACAGATATTAGGACAGGCAATCCACAAATTTACAACCACACCCCCATGGACCTTATCCCCCTACGATTTCTATGCCATTTTTGGACATATTTCGAGTACCAACTTTGAAGGGAAGTGGGGGAGGGGCGTCCCACCCAATCCCCCCCCCCCCCCCCCCGTGGCCACGCCACTGCAATTACCCCAGTTTTCATAATAAAATCGGTGTTGCGGCATTCACGTTTAGACAGTAAACAAGAGCTTTCAATTCTTGTAATAGAGATTATTTCATTGGGGAAGAATTGAGATATCTGCAACCTAACTGTATTAAACTCGTGTTATGATGTGTGTGTGGGGGGTGGAGGGGGGGGGGGTGGGTGGGTGGGTATCTGTGTTTGTTTGTATATGTGCGTGTTTATTTCTTTGTTTTTGTTTATTAGTATGTAGGGCACGGATCGTTATTTCACATATTTCTAGGTATTTCGTTGGTTACATTGTTGGTTAAATCTCGGAACGTATATTAGGCCGACCATACCTAATCCATGAACAAGCCTACTTGAAACACTCCTGTTCCTACAAAGTTTGTTTAACTATAAAAAAAAACGGCGAAAGACTGAATAGATATATATATCTGTAAACTATACATTTATTTGAATGTGTATAGGTAATTTATATAAAAGTTTAACAATCTGAACGTAGTGACCATCCAAGCATGGACAGTCACTACTTTCACATCGCCAGACAATCATATAAGAATTGAACTGAATTATCTGTGGCTTTATCGGAGTATATCACTTCATAGAACCATCCATCCCACATTCATAGTTCGGTGAAGTGACAGATAATTCATTTTAATTCTTATAATTCAATTTAGAGTAATTGCTCTTTCCATAGAGTACCCCAAAGCGGTTTAACTCTGGTCATTTGTACAGTGAAAATATCAAACACATCGGATACCCAAGGCAAGAACCAAAGAGTAATTTATTGGTATTATATATGAGTGTAATCCTGCCCAGTTTATACAGAAATGTACCATAAGCGGTTAAAGTCTCCGCAATTTATATCACGAAAATATTAAACGATGCCGTATATTGCGGACTCTGAATCATTCCTCCGTATGGTAGATGGGCGTTGGTGATGCAAAGATATTCATTAAGTTATATATTGATGCTGTAAACGTTATTTCTGTTACATGTGTGGCACATTTTAAAAACAGATCTTATACATATTTCAATTGAAGTGATTAAATGAAAAATGTTGTTGAAATGTCTGTGATACTGGCAAGTAATACCATTCCTCTGCTTATCGTAACCCATAGCGCAGTTATCAGTATTTTCGATCCCTAGAGAGATATCACATCCACTGATCTCTACACAGCTGGATTGCTAAAATGTCGCAACTCCACCCCAATTCAAGATGGCGTCAAGTCAATCAAAGCAGAATCTCATCCCATCGATGGCGTTTGATAACGTGGAAGCTGTTACGGTGTGACTGTAATCACAGTATAACAGCTTTCACATCATTAACATAAAACGAATGCCTAGCATGAAAGCCAGTAACACCGTATCAGATTTCCAATATGGACACTTGTTTTATACTTAATAACGAATAAAATGAAATATGTTGTAATTATTCACACCACCGAATATTCATTTTTCCCAAATAACAAAGTGCATTCTTTAAAAAACGATTTCAGTGTGTCCGAAAAATGTAAACTTTCGAAAATTTCTTTTTATTGAACATTTTCTGTGTATAGAAACGAATCCTTCCCCCATCCCCTCCGTCCCAAGATAGCGGCCGGTGAGACATTTTTTATTACTTTCCAAACTGTGATTTACAGGGATTTCCGGGTTTGATTATAAACGATAACTTTACAAGTGAATTATGCAATCAACAATTGTGTCATGTATCCGTGCGCGCAAACGAAGACGCTTTGCCGTGGGTGTAATGGGGACTTTATAGTTTTTTTTTTGCTTTTTTTAACCCTTTACCTAACATGAAAAGCAGACGACACTTTCTCACTAAAAATACTTGAATAACTATTATTTTCATTTTTTGTCTAAAAAACATAGGTTATGACCCCTCATTGGAACGACATCGAGGTCGTTCCAATAAGGGGTCATAACCTAATGTTTTAGAGACAAGAAATGAAAAAATAATGAAAATTAATTGGCGAGTTTTGAGAATAACGCTGGCCGTTTTTTACCGTTACGTTAGGTAAAGGGTTAAATAATATAATTATCGTTAATAATGAAAAGTAATAAACAGAGTAATCGCTTGACTGGACTGGTTACGTAAAATAATTCATTCGAGGCGAGGAACAATATTGTAAAACACTCGTGCGCATTCGTGCACTCGTGTTTGTACAACGTTCCTCACCTCTCATGAATTATTTCACGTAACCAGTCCAGTCAATTTATTTATTTATTTATTGGTGTTTAAGGTCACATACTTATGCACAATGGCTAATCGTGACCGTGCCAGTTTTACGGGTGGAGGAAGCCGGAGTATCCGGGGAGAACCACCGTGCATCGACGAGCATCTTTCAGCTCCTCAACATTCTAACTCTGTTCAAGCTTCGCTGAAACAGGGTTACAGCGGCTGAAGACATGTGCATAATCGACGTGTAATGCGCCTTAGTACACGGCGTCGTCGTGCCCCCATGTAGGCAACCGGGATAAAGTGCCTTGCCCAAGGACACAACTCGGCGCGTCCCGGACGTGGATCGAACTCGGGGCCTCTAGCATAGAAGGCGAACAGTCTACCACTGAGCCACCGCGTCCCCTAGTCCAGTCAAGCGATTACTCTCTGTTTAATGTTGAACACTGTATGTTTATAGCAGCAACCCCTCGCGACCCCAAGATAGTGTCCGGTGAAACATTTTTTCTATATGTGACCAATAAGAGTTCTAGCAATCCAGTTGTATAGAGTTTAGTGAACCAATCGAGGAACAATTTTCTATGATGTCTGACAAACCAAAATCGAGCATTTTGAATGTGTTCCGACTTTACACGGAAGTTATGAACCATGTTCATTAAAATACGATTACAACCGAGATTTAACGAGGCACAAATCGACTTTAGTACATGAGGTCTATTTACAGTACGTGTAGAGTGGATTGTAACTAAATCACCCGCGGAGTGGAGTTATCACCCAAGCTATAATTTTCAAATTTTGTACATATCGACAAAAAACACAAGCACTGTTTCAGCCAATGGACCTCCGGTTTTAACTGCTGAATCTACTTCAGTTCTTGTAATATTCTGTTGAAATTGAATGCTAATCTTGGTAAATTTATTTGATTTGAAATAAATACTGTTTAAACAGAACTGGTTCCATCTCAGGGACAAGATTAGAACCAGTTTTTGTTCTAAAGAGAACCTATATTTTTTGGAGTGTACATGAACAGTATGCATATCGTAACATATAATACAGACATGAACATAAAAGTCAACGACTGGCTTTTGAAGTGTGGAAATTCCTGAGAAATAGCGTTAACAGTTTTCCTTTTGACCAATGAGAGTGCGATTAAAAAATTCATCGTATTGTAACAAAGAAACGACGAGTCGTCAGTCGTGACTTATCGTCGCCTGAGTCCTAGAATGTTCTATGTCCCCTGTGGGACATAGAACATTCTAGCACTCAGCCGACGTTATGTCGATTTTAGTGATAAAGTTACGAAATTATGCGAGAAAAAGCAAACGTAGACAAAATAGATGTTGTTAAAGTTGTTGGGATATGATTTACACAAATAGGTTTCGTTTATTTAATCGTTATTAATTATTTTGAGGTTTTATAAAAATATCGTTTCGGGAAGTGTCAAATCTTGTGTTTTGTATTGTATTGATATTTGGTGATGGTACCTATATTTAAGAATATTGATTAAACTATGAGGTCATGTGTTCTAAACTCCAAACCAAACTCACAAACACATTGTTGTTATATTGATCTAATTTTCAGGTCAGTGTTCTAAATTCCTGCGCTGTACAAAATAATTTCGGTCGGCATATATAAAAGCCGCATCGATTAGTAGACGTTGAAGTGTAATCCGATTGATTATTCTATTTCCACTTTGTGAAGTACTTTATCATGAGCTTTCGCTTCATCAAAGTAAATTAGAGATATGACTTTAGAGAACGACGAACAGCAAGATGCCTGTTCTTTAGGGACAAATCACGTATTAAATTATGCAGTAAATAACATCGTATTTTCTTTCCCAGAATTGCTATCACACAACACAAAGAACTACGTAATTATAGGCTTTTCGCATTGCCAAGTCATTAAGAAGAAAATTTTCATCTTCTGGGTTAAGGGAGTCTGCCGCTTATAGAGTTACTTGAGTGCAAAGAGGCGTCATCTACAAACTTTATTAATGCAGATTACACCTTTTGCACTCTAGATTCTCTACTTTGTTTCACCGAGGTCTCTGAGCTCGGTCAATAAAAGCGGCGGAAGCTCGATGAAAGTGGAGAAGCACAAATATCCACCACATTCTGGACCAACCATGGTTCGACTCTACTGCTGAAATTTGAAAACTGATCACCAGAGAAGACATTTGGTCATCGTTAGGCCTTGTTAAGAGCAACAGAAGATATTAAAATTCAAGTGTGTTTGTGTTTATGTGTAATAGTCACCGGAAAATATACTCAATTTTGGAAACAGCTGGAGATGACCACACCACTCGTGTCAAACAGCATATTATGTAGATACCGAGGTTATGAGTACTGGGCATGAGAAATATGTGCTTCCATAAATGTTTTCAACTGGACACCCAACTAACATTCCAACTACACCATCAAGGCATGCCTTCGATGAAGGCATGCCTTGATGATGCAGTTGGAATATTTTACAGTCGAGATAGAGCCATGACAGTCAAAGCAAATCGGGTTTTTACCACATAAGCCATTTTTCAATACGGACGATACTATTTTTTTAAAAAAACACTACGTTGTTCGAAAAATGTTTTCTGTCTTAATTTGAAAGTATTTCATTAGGTTGCATTTTAAACAGTATCAACTTTCACTGACAAATTTACTGTCATGAGACAGGCAGCTACATGTATTGGTCAGTAATTTGATCATATTTTCAATGGTGAAGTTTTACAGTATGATAATGACACAGCTCACTCAGAAAATGGTACAGACTCTAGTTAACAGGTTGGAACTGGAAGCAATTGATAATTGAGACCGGTATGCCAAAGGATTATTTTACGACGGAAAGCGGAGGAAAATAGTCCCTGGTTACCACGGCAATCGATCCGCCACTGAACATGTTAACTGCAGAATTTATTATTCATATTTGTACGAGTATCCATTCCTATTTTAGAGAAAGTCTTATGTGGATAATCTAAACGCATTGAAGGTTTAGACCAAAACAAGTCCGCATATGTTACGCAACAAAGGATTTTCAGTTTTTGCAATGAAATATCCTTTTTATCTCATAGCAGTGTCGTTAGGCATGTAACAGATTGAGAGAGAAGTGCGGGAACCGAGGCTGGATTGGTCGACCTCTAGCACACAAAGCGACAGTTTTACCACGAGAGTGAGACATCCAGGCCAACCAGGCTTGTTGGTAAATGTTCTTTACCTCGACCGCAACACCACACTCAGATTCTTTGATATTCACTAACCGTGAATCCCATCCCTAATTCCACCTGGGAGCGGCGAAATATCCTCCGTGGTCCGCTACATCACGTCCAATGCCACCAACTGCTCGGGGCTGGTCAACGACTCCAATTTAACTGATCGAGAGAGAAGTGCGGGAGCTGAGGCTCGAACCGTCGACATCCACCACACAAAGCGACGGATTTAGGACTAAAATCCGGACCAACCAGGCTTGTTGGTAATTTCCCTTAGAGCTCCATCGCTACAGACAGTTCAGAACATTTTTTTACTAAAAGTCAAACGATTAATAACTGGAATGTTAACAAACCTGTAAGCATGGTATACACGACACCATGGCGGAAGAATATGTACAAGAAAGACATACTGCAGTCGCTAAGACTATATACTTCAAAAGGCGACACGGGAATGTGTTTCCAGCCCCTGGTATTTCAATGATGACGAGTGATAAAAAGGGAATTGATTATTCACTTACCATTGGGTGAGCCTTAAGAATTCTTGTGTGGCGTATACTTCTCTTCACATGCGAGTGTGGGACTGCTGGATGTGTAAAATGAAACTCCGTGTCGGAATCAAGAATCTGAAAGGAGAAGAAAACACAGTGAAGAACTAAGAGAAACAACAATGAAGTGTTGGTGTGAAGATCACAAATAATACCACGGCGAATTCAGGAGGTGGACGGTTCCCCCTCTACAATTGTTATTAAAGACTATGTGGTTATAAATAAATAGTTTTCTTATTTTTGTTTACAAAACTGCGTGAATGCTTTATAATACTGGGATTTATTTTTAGAAGCAAATTTTAGTCCTATTACTTCCTGATGCCCTTGATCTCATAAGGAAAGGGTGGTCTAGAATGCACCAGGACGCCCGTTCACAAAATTCAATAATCATGCTCTCAAGGCACCAGTAATATTCTTAAACGAACCTGACTGATTTATGATGTGGAACCTGCCTAGCTCTTAAATAGCTGATCATCTATTTTTATAGTCAGTCGGACGAAATATTTCAGTTGGTCGGAAGAGCGAACCTGAATGGTTCGCTTTTCCGACCAACTGAAATACTCCACCCGATTGAATCTATAAATACAATAAACATTTATTTTCTTTGGAAGAACGCAAGGAATGTTTGTCAATGGAGGCTTCATTTGACGGAATCTTTGTTGACGTTCCCAATACAATTAGACATGTTTGTTCACTAAATTTTATGAATGAACCCTCATCATAGCTACAGATTTATGATTACGCCTCGTAGTTTTAATGGTGTTATTACTTTGATTTTTTAAAGGTGAATTAAATAACTAATTGGAATATCTATAGTTGACGCATACAGGGATATCTGTATGTCTTGTAAGGGACATCATTTTACATCAGCGGTTGAAAAAAGTTGGTAAACAAAGGGCTCCAATAGCGCAGAAGTGCTTACAGACAATGACTGGTTGTCTGAGAGATTGTGCAACAGTGCTCCATCAATTGTCTGAAAAAGCCTGGTACACCATTGTAATATAAACCGGAACCTTTGCAGGTGTTGATGTATTGGAGTTTGGCGACACTCTCAACAGTCAGGGTTACATCGTGTCTAACAGTTTTGTGGGTGGAGAAAGTCGGTGTATCCGATAGAGGGCAAGTGCACCATCGAAGTGCAGTGTGTCTTAGAGCGCAGCGCCACCGTGTCCCACGTCGGAAATCGGGATTAAATGACTTGCTCAAAGAGATATCCCAGTTACTGCTGTACATGCTGGAACACTCGACCTTTTGGTTTGAAGTTTGAAGCTCAAGGTATTGAGCCACCGTGCTCCATAAAGCGGAACCGATTAAAACTTCTAAACTAAACCGCTGTACTTCCTTCCCATTCACGCAGTCACCCAAGTTTTGTGACAAAGATGAACACTGCATTTTCGGTTGATAGTCCACGGGTATGAGTTTACAGGCTGCAGGCAAGTGGAAACATACCCAAACGCTGCTACCATAAGGGCCCGAGTACAGTTTCATTTTAAGCTTCCAACAAAACCTGAGGTGCCAAATAAAAGTTATCTGGAATTCTAAACTGGCGTTTGACAAATTTTGATAAACAGGGCCTCTCAATGTAACGATACTCTTTGAAACTATGTTTTCTCATTAAATGGCTCGTCAATGTAACGATACTCTTTGAAACTATATTTTCTCGTTAAATGGCTCGTTCACATGAATTTTTTATTCACTCACTGTACAACTTTCCGTTTTGCACTTTCTGTACCAGAGTTGTGTGACTCGAACCAAGGGTCAATGCTATAAAACTTTTACAATTCTATTTTCGAGAATTATATTTTGTAGTTAAGATTTTAAATGGGTTGAAATGAACCATTAGAATTTTCAAAGATGTGGCAATTTGCCTGCTGGCAAATTGCCATATCTTTTAAACTGCTAATGATTCATTTTATTCAGTAAAATTAATAGGCAGAAAATACAATTCTGTGAAATACGATTGTAGGTTTATAGTGTTGGCCCCCAAGTCGCGAAATGATACGCATTGGAATATAGCACAGATTAGTTGGTATTCTAGAGTATCGATAAATCGATATAACCATTGATCGGGAAAATATTTACGTGTCACTTTCTGATACGGACGATTAAATGTGCGATGCCTACTTTACATTAACCCATTATGTATCATTATTGTAAAATGCGTCCAACGCTATACACAAAAATCGCCATTGAAATTTTAGCATTGTCCTCTGAACCAAGTTTTTGACACCTCAGTGGAATGAGATTGTTTGTGCCCACAAAACATTGCTGTTGACCCGTCATTGGAACGAAGATTAAAGTCGTTCCATTGATGGGTCATGAGCAATGTTTGGGAGACAACGCATATAATGTTTAGTTCTTTAAGAAATATTTTTCAGGTGTTGAAGTGTTGTCCATCAAGTAATGTTCGGTAAAGAGTTGATTTATAATAATAATAATAATAATAATAATAATAATAATAATAATAATAATAATAATAATAATTTTATTGCCTAAAATCCACAAATAATTGTGGTCTATGGCTACACACATGAATTTCAATTGTATCCCAGCAAAACATTTCTACTTCAAACCTTAGATGGCATCATGACCGTAATTTATTAACCCTTTACCCAACGCAGACGATATCAAAATTTATTATTTTAAATATCATTTTTTCAAATTTTTCAAAAAATTTCAGCAAAACCATATCATGTGACGATTCGTTGGAACGAGCTCGACGAGCTCGTTCCAACGAGGGGTCACATGATATGGTTTTGTTGAAATTCTTTTGAAAAATAATATTTTTTCAAATGCTGAATTTACATATTACGCGGGCAGATGCGGGCGATTCTTTGTGTGAAAGAGTTGAAAGAGCACGACACATCGTTAGACCTACTGCAACAAAAATTAACGTATTGCGTACGAGTTGGGAGCGCGGTGGCTCAGTTGGTAGAGGTACAGGCTGCAAGCCGAGAGGTCCTCGGTTCGAATCCCACCTGCGGCAACCGCGTTGTGTCCTTGGGCAAGACACTTCATCTCCATTGCCCGCGTGGGGCACGATGACGCCGTGTAGTACGGCGTACTGCACGTCGATGGTGCGCATGTCTTCAACCAATCTAACCCTGCCTGTGCTGCAGTGCGGAGTTACGATGTTGGGGAGCTGGCAGCTGCTCGTCGTTGCTCGGTGGTTCTCTCCGGGTACTCCGGCTTCCTCCACCCGTAAAACTGTCGCGGTCATGATTAGCCATTGTGCATAAATATGTGACCTTAAACACCAATAAATAAATAAATAAATAAATATTGCGTACGAGTTTGACCAAGATCTTGTGGCGAAAGAGAAACCCGGGATCTACAAGACTTTGACTACGTTACCATTCTAATCGTTTTCTTTTCATTGCATTTAGGGAACTGAAGTGGTTGTAGTGATTGAAGCAATGGCGCTCCTTCGATTATTGTAGTGAAATCGATAATCATGAATGGTTGGTCATTGGAAAAATCGTGATTTCCTGAACCATTTACTTAAAACTCTTGAAGCTGAGTCTATATTAGCTACATTTGATTTTGTCGGGTTATGTGCATATATTGCCCATGATCACGGCTTAAAAGCAATCCAGTTCTGGCTGACGAAAATATCCGGAAAAAAAATCCTCGGTTCAACCATAATTTTATCTTAAAACCACTGGAAATAATTTTGAATCATAATACCTTTTACTTCGATGGAAAATATTACAATCAGGTGAAGAGAACTGCAATGGATAGCAAAGTTTCACCAACTTTAGTTTTGGGATATTTGGAGGAGATGGTGTTTGTCAGAATACAGGAAAGGCACGACAAAGACTCTCTATGATTCTATTCAAGAAACAACTGGAAAAGATTTCCAGATGATTGTTTTAACATATGGACTTCTCCAATTTCTATAAAATAATTCTTAACCCTCAAGAGCCTGGACAAGTGTCTCGAATTCCAACCAGCCCACACCCTTTATACCTCCAGAGATTTAGCAGTGGTTTCTAGTTATTTCTTGGCTGCCTTGGCGGGTTCGTCTCACTTACACGGTTATTATTGTTTCGGTAAAATGTGTGAAAATTAGGTAGATCAAAGGGAGGCGGATTATAGTCAGTATGTAATAAGTTTGTTCGCTTAACTCAATTCTTGTTTTTTATCAACAACCAACCGGATAGGTGAGGCAAACCAGATTTAGCCATAAGTGCATTATATTAACCCTTTGGAACTGAGAGTCCATTTTTGCCGGTGTGACAGGAATGGAAGTCCGTAGGAAAATTAGTCCCTCTGGACTATTATTCCGCGGAATTATAGTCCTAGGTCTATCATTTCTAGGAATAGTAGTCCGCCGGACTACTATTCCTAGAAATGATAGACCTAGGACTATAATTCCGCGGAATAATAGTCCAGAGGGACTAACGTTCCCACGGACTTCCATTCCTGTCACACCGGCCCCGGAACACGATACGTTATTATTTTTTTAAGTGGGATGGCTGCTATGTGAATGCGTGATATAGACCATCCAATATTTTCAACGTACATGGAAGATACCACCAGGTGGGTGTGTGTGTGGGGGGTGGGGGTGGGGGGGGTTAAGGGGTTAATTAAATTTTTTTTTTTATAAATACGCCAAAATCCAGTACTGTAGTCCAAGTAGTCGAGTAGTTCAATTTCTGCAGCAAGAAATATTATCTTGAAATGTTCAATTGAATTGTCTGTTTCTCTGTATTTTATTTTCCGTGGTGCTAACTTTCCCCCAGCACTCAACTGTGGAAGGTGCCTAAGAATTATGCATAACTACAAGACATTTGCTTTGGTATTTTATTTAGAAACATTGAGATATTTATGGTAATACTGAAATAGTAGTTTAATCGTTTGTTTTTAACAGAAAATAAAGAAACCCAAAGAAGTCGCTGGTTTGGGAGCAGCACCAGCACATTATCCGTAACGGTTATAAAAAAGGAAAAAGTCCACCAAAATGTGTTTTTGAAAGCCGAGAGTCATTCAATTCATTCATCAGCCTACAGCGGAGAGTGTCAGTGAAACATCAAAACACACATGAACAGTCATCAACACAGACAGACATGAATGAAACAGACTATAGCGTGTTTACTTAGCATATTAGGTATTAATTACCTACGACCAACCGCGAGACTAACAGGCAGCCAAGACTGTAATTAGAAACCACTGCCTGGATAATTTGCATATTTTCAGCACAACCTCCTCACGATGGCATGTTAAAGACACCTGTTCTGAGGATTCTCGTCGAAATATAAGACCTGCTAAGCGTTCACATCTTCTTTTGAGATCTTCCAAAGAAATCATGTAAAGACTTGCATGTATCTACAAAAAGACTTGCATGTATCTACAAAAAGACTTGCATGTATCTACAAAAAGACTTGCATGTATCTACAAAAAGACTTGCATGTATCCACAAAAAGACTTGCATGTATCTACAAAAAGACTTGCATGTATCTACAAAAATTGCATGTATCTACAAAAAGACTTGCATGTATCTACAAAAAGACTTGCATGTATCTACAAAAAGACTTGCATGTATTTACAAAAAGTGAATCTAACGTTGTTTTCGACTAGAATCAGTCTAGCCCTTAAATAGACCGGTTCCCCAATAGATCATCGCCAAAAGTTCGATTCAATCGGTTGAAATATTTCAGTTGGGAAGAAAAACAACCAACTGAAATATTTCAACCGATAGAAACTAAAAGTACCATAAACATTCATTATTTTTGGATCAACGCAAAGAATATTTATCAATCAAGACTTCATTTGGTCGACTTGTTAATGACATTTACAATTTGCACTAGACGTACAGATAAAACTAGAAGTTCCGTAACGAACTGTGCGCTTATCTTGACTTAATTGCGCGTAGGAATTGCGCGCAATTGCCATATAGAATGGCACCCAAAGCACGGCAGGTTCTCCTGGTTACCCATAGCAAACACAGGCAACGTTTCTGCCAATGGACTTCCGGGTTACCTGGAGGTCATAGGCTGAAACATTGCTTGTGCACAGAATTTGATAGCCCCACTATGGTCATAACGCGTAGATTAACGCGCAGATCGACGGGCTATTTGTGCGCATTTCATGTCAGGACTTCTAGTTTTAACTGTACTTGTTTACAAAATATTATAAATGAAGGGAGCACGGTGGCTCAGTGGTTACGGGATTGAACCTCAAACCGAGAGGTTCGCGGTTCGATCCCCGCTCTGGGTAACTGCTTTGTCCTTGAACAAAGCCCTTAATGTTGATTGCCCACATGGGCGCATGGTGACACTCTGTACTAACGCTTAATGCACGTGATGGTACACCTGCCTTCAACCAATGCTAATCCTGCTTGTGTGGTGTTAGTACGTTGAGAAGTCTGACAATTACTCGCCGTTACACGGTGGTTCTTTCCGGATGCCCCGGCTTCCTCCACCCGTAGTACTGTCCAACATGAGGTGACCCTGACTGTCGAAAGTGGCGTTAAACCCCAACAAATAAATAAATAATGAATGAAGACTCACCACAGCTGTTGTTTTCTGATTACGCCGCGTAGTTTTATTAATTGTGTTAATACCTTGATGTTCTCGGGGTGAATTTATTTATTTATTGGTGTTTACGGTCACATACTTCTACACAACGGCTCATTCTGACCGCAACATGGGGATAAAGTCACGTTCAGTAATCGTTTATACACATGTTGCCCATTTTAAAGGACTTCCATTCCAAGCATTGGTGACTGTGCCCTATTTTACAAATAAAACGGAGCTTGTTTATCACAGCAAAAAAAAAAACAAAACAAAAAACAACGCCATTTCACTTCCCAGGGTTCCCACGGAGATTGGGGTGATTTAACTTCTATTTATTTTGGAATATCTATAAATGTAGCACGAACGAATATTTACATATTTGGTGAGTAAAGGGACATTCCATTATGTCAACGGTAGTCTGCGCTCACTCCACGAAAAATGTTTTAACAAATATATATTTCGCAGCGTCGCATTCCTAGCAGCCTTTGGCCTGGGAGCTTGCTTAATACCATTGTGGAAATAAAAACATATTTCAGTTTGTTTTAAATAATTTTTAAAAACCATAATCATTTGTACAAAAATGTTTTAATGAGGACATGTACATCCTTCTGAACACAATCGATAGTTGTACAGTACAGTCGCTGTGGACTACTCACTTTTCACGGGTGCTTAATATTACCACGGACGCAATAATATTAAATTTCAAACACTGATCATAGGAATAATCAACAACCATTTAATTAATGAAGCACCGGATACAGCCTGGCGTTTCATTAATTAAAATCTTGCTGATGATAATTTTTATTACCTGGTAAACGCATGCGTGGATATCGCTGCCCACGCTGGATTACGACCAGTCCACGGCAACTGTACTGCAAGTATAAATGTTCGATTTACGGTTTTTATCTTACAGTCAACATGTATTTTGTCTGTATTAACTCCGCATTTGTCGTTTATCCGACCCCCTGATACAGATGTTTGTATCAGTGGGTTGAATACAAGCACGTTCCTTTCGCGTGAGTTCCATTTTTTTTATTTTTGTTCATCCGTACGAATAAATAGTTCGTTATATATTCGTCTACATTCTTGACTTATCCCCAATATATTGTAAGGTAAAATAATTATTACCATTATGTGGATGTACAAAATATGTATCCGAATCTCGCTCCGGGTTCTAAGGGTAGATCACGACTCGTCTTTGACTCGTCGTGATCTGCCCTTAGAACCCGGAGCTCGACTCGGATACATATTTTGCACATCCACATAATGGTAATAATCTCTATTTATCTTACAATCAACATGTATTTTATCTGTATTAACTCAGCAACTTTCGTGTATCCGACCCCCTGATACAGATGTTTGTATCAGGGGGTCGGGTACAAGCACGTTCCTTTCGCGTGAGTTCCATTTTTTTTCTTTTTGTTCTGCCGTACGAATAAATAGTTCGTTATATATTCGTCGACATATATTCTCGCTCCGGGTTCTAAGGGTTGATCACAAATCGTCTTCGACTCGTCGTGACCTGTCCTTAGAACCCGGAGCTCGACTCGGATACATATTTTGCACATCCACATAATGGTAATAATCTCTATTTATCAATGTTTTAAGCAATCAGGCCAGGATTTGTGAAAAATTGTGTAAATCTACGAAAATGTTTAGAGTTTATCAAAATATTTCTTGGTGCCTAGATGAGAGCCGAGTATCTCGGGTATGACACTGTTATATCAGAATCTTTCTGCTGATGTAGAAGCTTATACTTCAGGCTCGATCCTTGATAAGTTCCGAATTCCCTTGTTTATAGATCTATTTGGCCTCCGTGCATACAATACAGGCATTGAATCCAATATATCTTGTTTGACAGAGCTCTACGAGCTCTGTCAAACAATATAAAATAGACCAATATCTCGTTTATCTCTAGAATACAGAAAATCGACCTAATCCCTGTAAACTGAATGCTCCTGTTAACTGAATAATTTTTACTGGCAAAGTGACTTTTCAATTAACATGATTACACTGTTCTGTTTTCGTGTTTCTTTTATTAAGAAAGCCACTTATTTTATCACGCCTGTATGAACTATGATAATATTTTGATCAAGACATAAATGCGTGTCTCACATCGCCCTCAAAATGTTAAAATATGTCACAATCGAATTCGTCTGATCGCAAATTAAAACAAAATAGATTAAACGTCTTATTTGTCTTCTATGCGTTCAGGTTCCTAGACGATTTGAATAATTTACGTCAGGCGTAATGATTTCAAGTGAATTACCTGTCTTGTGGTTTAGGAATAAATACTGTGAAATGTTGTAAATTATTTGCTGTGGGGTTTCATTGGCGTATTTCCAGAGAGAAGAGCAGAGACAAATTGAGGACAATTTGATTATCTGAAGATTTCAAACATATCTTGGTGAAGGGGAAAAGCAGACGTGATCATTTACAGTTCGTGGGGAGTGTATTATCACTAAATCACCCACAGAGTGGAGACTCCACCCAAGCAGTAATTGCAAATTTGTTGCAAAGCATAACAAGCACAGGCAAAGTTTCAGCCAATGGACCTCCGGGTTATACCCGGAGGTCCATTGGCTGAAACATTGCTTATATTTTTTGTCGATATGTGCAAAATTTGAAAGTTATCGCTTGGGTGATAACTCCACTCCGCGGGTGATTTAATTGCAATCCACTCTCCACGTACAGTATGATACTACACCAAAAAGTGCTGAACCATTCTAGTTTTTCCATTTTTTCTAAAATATGTTTGGTCGAATGTTTTATCAATTATAAGACATGCATCCCAACAGTTTTACAAGAAAATGTTGATTTAGTTGGTCCAAGTACACCCTTGACTACCACAGCGGCCAATTAATATTAAGAAATGGCCTAAAAAGTTAAAAATCATTTCTCAGCCCCCCCCCCCGCATTGTCCTTTTGGCTGCTGCATTCTCTCTATTTATAACCAATGCAAACTTAACAAAATAAAAATTAAATGTTTTATCTCCGATATTTTATCTAAGTTAAGACAATTTTACCCAAGTCAAAAAAAATGATAAAACATAAAACAAACCGAGAACATCAACTTTTGATGGTAAAGAAATAATTACAAAAATGAAAAATAAAATAACAAACCGCCCGCCCACATGCAATTTTACAAAAAATGACATGAGAAACAGAAAATCTACTTTGTGAGGTCTAAATTATTCAATTTTTTTTCTATCGCGACTCCATCACGATCTGGTCTAACCCCTCTATTCGCTTTTGCAACTACTGTATCATATGCGGTAGGGAGCTCGGTCGCACAGTGGTTAGAGCATTGGACCTTAAATCGAAAGGTCGTTGGGTCGATCCTAGCCCGCACCATCTGTGATATAGCCTTGGCCAAGACATGTAACCTCAATTGCCAAAATAGGAACCGGGTGGTGCTTTAACCCTTTACCTAACGAATTGGCGGCAACCGCCCACATAAATAAAAAATTAAGCAGTTGAAAAATTAAAAAAAAAATTTCAACAAACCCATATCATGTGACCTCTCATTGGAACGAGCTCGTCGAGCTCGTTCCAATGAGTGGTCACATTCTATGGTTTTGTTGATTCTTTTTTTAAATTTGAAAAAAAAAAAATTAAAATGATAAATTTTTAACATCCTCTGCGTTTGGTTGGGGGCTAAACTAAAGCGTTCTGCACATGGATAGTAGACTTGAAATCAACGGTTGCGTACTCTGCTTGTGCAGAGCTACTAAGTTGGAGCCCCTGACATTTGCTCGCCGTTGCTCGATGGCTTTCTCTGCCTTCCTCCATCTGTAACACTGTCCGACACGACGTGACCCTGATTGTTGAAAATGCCTTTAAACTCTAATAAACAAGCAAACAATCATATGTTGTAATATAACGAGAAATACGGAACAGAAACCTCAGGAGTCTGGCACTAATAAAAGGTCAAAGATTGTGAATCTGAACATCAGTTCGTTCCAGGCGAGAAAATGTGTCAATATTTTTTTTCTGTACGTATATTTCGCCTGAAGAGATTGGATATAATTATATTGATTTGTTACTGGTTCTGACTGGAATGGGAAAAGATACAGATACAAAAATCTATCAATACGAACGGCTGCTGTAACCCCCCAAGACCTTATATCTTCAGTACAAGCACGCCCCAGAAGACGCAAATATTCAACTTTTAGGCCTCACAAAGCAGATCTTCTGTTTCTCAGGCCATTTTTGTGTAAAACTGCATGCGAACGGGCGTTTTTTTATTTTATTTTTTATTTTTGTAATTATTTCTTTGCCATTAAAAAGTTAATGTTCTTGGTTTGATTTATGTTTTAGGCCCCTTAATCTACAGAATAGCATGGGTGGTGGTGTTTACGTCCCTTGAGTGCAGGAAGGCTTTGCAATGCAAAGCCATGTTGAACTCAAGGGACAATTTTAGTAACATGGGTAAAATATCAGACGAAAACCATTTGATTTTGATTTTTATAAGTTTGGATTGGTTATAAAAAGTAAGCATGCAGCAGCCAAAATGAAGATGCGGGAGGGCCTGAGAAACAGATTTTTAATTTTTTAGGCCTTATTGGAGAAGGTTTATTTCTCTAAAGAACGTATTGATTACTTTAAAGCATTATTATTCAGTTTCAGTAATTGGGAAAATCCATCGAGAGTTTGCACTGTTATCAATTTTTATGATCAGCATATGTAGTCTCATTATAGCGGGGGAGGAATTCGCTAGAATTGTGCACTTGGTGATACCTTCCTGAAATTTGGCATGATGTAAGGGTAGGCATCAGAGATTTCAAAATCGATCGGCTACAAGTTGGCACCATCCTCTAGCCACCACTAGCAGCGAAATCCAAAATGGCCGCCAAGCGGATCGAAAAAAAGCTATTTTCGCCGATCGCACAACTGAAGCTCCAAACCTAACACCATACATGTGCTGTAATTGATGTGAATGATGGAGTGAAGCCCTTGGAACAAGTTGGGGGGAAGATTAATGGATAATGGGATCAGAATTTCCGTCGATGTGTGCGTCTGTGTGTCTGACTGTCAGTATGATCGTCCGTCCGTAGATAAATTAGTGTTGAATGTTTCTCGGGAATGCAATGGTCAAATGAACATGGTATGAGAGATTCCTGTCAACACATGAACAAGGGTACTCGATAGTATGCAGCAGTGGGGATACTTGGACATTTGATAATCCAATTAAAGTGACAGTCTATTCTCAACTTCCGGCATTTTCGATAGATTTATTTTCTAAGAAAATAAAACTATCAAATTTCTAGAGGAGTTCTGGTTCAATCTCAACACCATAGCGACACGTCTGCCAGCAAGGGCAGTGCTGGAATGAACTCGGGATGCATTAGTTCCCGTTGTTAATTATACAATGTTATCTTGCCAGTATAGAACATTGGCAAAATGGGACTAGAAGGGGTGAGTGTATGTTTGCAGTCATTCGAGGTACAGGAATATTTTTTGACTACAAGTAGTATTCTTCATTTTCGGCCAGTTAAGATGTGGTGTGTTCCAAGTCAGGATTAATGTTGCCGACACTTAATGCCCATCCCTCATGGTATGCTACTTTACCAGGGATATAGAGATATAGCCACCACTGGGAGCCAAAACATGACCTTTGATGTCGATGAGTGGTCGAAATGTTTTAGCGAATAACTTATCGAAATATGATCCGGTATGGCAATTTGATACCTTACGTTAGATTTATTAGATCAACTCAGGTATGGATTCATTGAGACATGAGTGCGCTACAAGATGAAGGATTTCCAAGTTGATTTGCTATGGAGTAGGAACTGACTAGTCACATGTGGCCTATGGCCAGAGAAAGACAAGAATACCATAGATGAACACACGGGTGAACGAAGGTATCAACTGTTGTACAGAGGCAAAATAGTTGGGGATATTGTATCATGCTATGCATGAATTAACACCGTCTTGTGCAGTAAATAACAGACTATTTTCCGAAATCTAAAACTGTATTCCTATACCCCGGACAATGTAGCAAGCCACATGGGATGAACATTTGTTAGCAAAATCAACTCAACTAGAAACATGACATGTGTTAACTGGCCGAAAATGGAAAAAAAAATACCAGAATAGGAGATGACTGGTCCTAACATGACAGTATACTACTCAATATTGTTACAACAGCCACCTTCACACTTACACAAAGGTGTGCACCTTAATCCAGCTTTCAAGCATTTGCAATTGCCCTTGCAGGCCTTGGCACAACTACAGTGGAGCATCAGTGCACATGCAGCACTTGCGTCTCCTAGGTGAGTCCAAAATGGGACCAGAATATTGAGACGTGGATTCCACTCCCATCCGTACTGTGATGGGTCTGGCACACATAAGTGTTTCTGCAGAGCACGATGCCAAATGAAAGATGACACAAGAATTACCCTTTTTACATGTTGATACAGAGCTGCTTTGGTGGGCGGGATGTTTTCCATAGACTTAAGGCCATGTGTGAACATATGCCGTCTCGCATCATTGACACGTGTACTGACACAACTGTTACTGTACATCTGTATGGTGAGTTTTTCGATATGCTGCATATGAGGGGAATCCTCTGAAAAGACTTGCGGATTCTCAGTCAATTCTATCATCATTTCAGTTGATGCGGGAAAATTCATCCATGCATTCCATCCTGTCTTCTTCCCAATGCCGAGCATGCTGGATGTTACATCACAACCTGTGAAGGCGTGGAAGAAAGTCAGGGCCTTACAGTAATCAGGTCCAAGTTGTGAAGCTATCTCATGAATTGGCATATCTTTATATGCCTTTCCAATTCCAAACCCAATCCACAGCTCACTGAGTCCAAGGTCACGGAATGTTGCGAAATGGTGCAAAGACAGAATGACGACATCAGAATCAACCGTGCGAAGAAAAGCTATTTTGTGACCTTGTGAGACTGCATGGTTGAGATGAAGCATCATGCGCGTGTCTGCTTCCTCGTGGTTCGATGGAGATATGTCACATAAGCTAACATCCTTATTGCATAGTACATATTCTCCTGATGTCGTTAACAACTGGTACTCGGATGTTGATGTTAATTTCAGCAGTTCAGCAGACAGGAACTTGAAAAATTCGTCTTTATTCTCACTAACTTTCAAGAATGCCTGCCAATTCTTCCCTTTAGGTAAAGGGACGTTCTCGGACACCCGTATCAACCTAACTGCTGTCTCACCGAGGCGTTTTGCTCGCGTCTGATTCTTCAAACTGCCTTCGGGGTAACAGTCATAGATCGCATCAACCCTTGTGGTGTTCGTGTTAATCAGAGATTCGATGTATGGCAATAATTGCAATCGAGCATATTCTCCAAACAGATCCGCTTTCTGTGGTTTGATTACATGGACTACAGCAGGCATATCCAAGATGACAACTGAAGCTTGTCTAGCTGCTGAATTCTTCCCTTGTGCAGGAATAGCTGGTAAACAATTGAGAATTTGAGATTTTGTCCCACTCCGTAGCTTACCTCTATCGGATAATGCTGGCGGATCACGTGCATTCTCGTGCATGAAAAACTCATCCATGTTTGAATCAGGCCGGGCTTGCAGTGAAACGAACATCTGGGTAACTATTGCGGCAGTTGCTTTACTTGACATGAGTTTGTCTCGGCCTTTGTCCAGGTTGGCTGGGGGTGGGTTAAGGAAGGTATATATATTTGCCTTGGGAATAACATCATTCAGGGGTACGGTGCATTCCACAAGCCTTTCCTTCAAGAAAGTGGAATATAAATGCTTGCCCCTTTCGGGTAATGACCGTAAACTCTTACTAACTTCGGGGTCCATATATTCACCAGTATCTAATGTCACCAGCTGACCACTAGTTTCATCATAAGGGTTGATAATGAGTCCCTGATTCACCAGATCGAGGAGAGATTTCAATTGATTCAGAAATTTTTTCTGCTCTGATACCGAACTTTCCGGGTGTTCCGTGTTATCTGATGATGTTGTGTGGAAACTTGCATATTCATACTCATCTATAACACGCAGAACTTCTGACCTTGAAAGCTCAATAACGACTTTCTCTTCAGCCTGGCCATAGAGACCTTTTGGACCACTGTCTTCTTTGAGTAGTTGGATACTATGTTCTTGGCTCTGATCTAAACCCATCATACTGAACTTCCTCTCACTACGCTGGACCACAAAATGGCCTTCCATGAATTTGTTGTGGATTGAAGGATGCCGCCTGGGTAGCTGAGACATGTCTCTCAGAAATACGGGGACCCACCGACAATAATTTGTATGTCCTAGGGCAAAAAAGTAACTGCACAACTCATCGATAGAACACAGTGTACCAGGCCAGTTACCGATTCGTTGGTTCCGAACGAATTGACAGCTTGTCAAGAGAAAGTTCCGAACGATTTCACCCCAATAGCGCGCAGTTGGAGATTGTGAAAGAATCCTCTGTTCCCACATTTCAAATGACTCATGGGGCCCAGTCTGCTGACAGTAAATCTCATAAGCATTCTTTCTGAGGATCTCAAGCCAAGCTAGAGTGAGAAGATATGCCTGTCGCGTCCTCTTGACATGTTTCCCACCAAGTAGGGATGATGCTACACCGGGTGTGAATATCTTTGCGAGGTGAAACATTCGCTCCCAACCAGAACCACCCATAAGCTTACCACCAGCTTCTTGGGTGCACATTTCAAGATGCAGGAATCCAATCATACACACCATTCGATCCTCACCTATCTCCTCTGGGAACAGCCATTGACATTTTTTCTGCCTGGCATACAACGGACAGTCACCTTCAATGACAGGTATCTGGCCGGGGTTTACGAAAGCAGTAGCTTCCCTGACCACATACATAGCATGCTTCTGCATACTGAGTGAGTCCGCTTTCTGCTCACTGAAAACAGGGAATACCCCAATAACTGCACGAGGTTTGACATTGTCTTGATCTTCATGTTTTGAAAAGAAGCCTGAAAAGGTCACAGGGACTTCATCAAGCTGCCAGCTGCCATCAACCTTCCCTTTATTGCTGATCTGTGACACATGAGACAACCAGTCATTCTCTCCCACGTTCAAATCTGCATATTCATTGGGCCGTACATTACATTCATCTGGAGATTCAAGCCTGATGTCCCCACCAAAGTCTTCAACGAAAGGAACAAATGCATAGTCGTCTGGGAGTTCAATTTGTGTGTCTTCTGGAACATCTAAACTCAGTGGTGGGGGATCAGTACCCACATTGTCCCTGCTCAGTTGACCAATGAGTGTGATGGACGTACCATGCATATCAGATCTACCAGATACATCAATGTTATCAGTGGTTCCTATCGAGAAAACATTACGTTTGCAGTTAGCTGGGACTACAACACCTTCGTTCTTGAACCGCAGTGAAACAGCTCTCGCGAAACTCCTGCGAACATCCATTACGCGATCATAAGAGACAGAGAGTCCCATTTGATGAAAATCTCTGATAAGATTTTTCATACGATCATGGGCATGCAACTTCAAACCCACATAAAGAGGCATTGGAGTTTCTCTGTCACGTCTCTGGTGAACATTTTGTGCATGTTCGGAGCGTTTCGCTGAATTGCTGATCAACATCTGTGAAATAGTACAAGCCACTCGAGTCTTGGCATTAACAGTCTCATCATCGCCTAAGTTCTGTATACTACATGTGCCCTCAAGTAGAACTCTAAGAAGAGTCAGGAGTGAGTTGGGTACAGGCTCGCTCAAGCAATAAGATGAAAATGATCCCGTGAAAGGAGCTTGAGATATGAGTATGTGTTTACGCAGAAGAAGACCCACATCAACTATCTTTTTTGCCTCTTCCTCAGACACTATACGAGTTAAAGATTCGGACAACAAGGAGCCAACTCGAAACCTACTTGAAATAAACACATCTCTACCCTGTGTGAAGGCGTCCCAGCCATCGCCCAATTTCTGCAACAAATGTTCTTTGAATCGAGTGGAATGTATTTCTTCACTAAGCCAATCAGAACCGACTTGCTTCAACCTCCGACTGTACAGATTCTTGAGATCGACAAGCTTCATCGCGGAATCGTTGTGTTCAACAAATGTTATGAGCTCTGCCATAACGAGAGGGTCATAGGGCAGGCCTGACGCGGAATGTTCGGCGTTCTTCGACTTTTTAGATTTAGCCGCTCGTGCTTCATTGGCAAGCTTACAATAACAGGTTTTGTGATAGTAAAGATCACTAGCAGCGGAATCAAATGCTGCATTGACCCGAGAAAAAACAACCCAGTTCTCGGCTTCCTTTGCCATAATTTTGAGTTTATTGTTATCAGACATTGATCTGCAAATAGGCTCACTGCTGTCACCTTCGCGTTTGTGACAATAAACACACTGGGGCAGTTTCCTGTCACAGCCAGATTCAAAACTTGTCCGTGTTCTTTTAGGACTCAGCGTGGAGCAGGATGCCACTGCCTCATTTCGCTCTCGCTTGTGTAGCACGCGCTGTACGATGTGAGTCCGAATACTGTCACGGCATGTCTTATGATATATTGCCTTATTCGTCAACAGTGACATCGACATACACTCATCACTCTCTCTCATCAAACAATCAATGGTCAAATTATATGGAAGCTCAACGCCATTATCTAGGAAGCGCGTTATGTCTTCCTCAATAGCTTTATAGGCGTCATGAAAACGAGATTCTCTATACGGACGCATCAATTTCTTGGAACTGTCTTGCTGGCAAAAGCAACAACGTTCCCAGTCAGTACTAGTCCGTACACGAAGAGGATTCTCACTCATTCTGTGAATGATTTTTGTGAACAATCGCGTTCTCGAATTAATTTCGACAGACAAATCAGAATTGCTTGCGGAATTACGCCAAACAAGAGATTGTATGGCAAAGAGACTGCTTCATAAAGAGCGTTGTTTCTCCGGGATCAGCGTCATTCAGGTTTGCCTGAATGACGCTGATCCCGGAGAAACAACGCTCTTTTCAAGTTCCAAGAAATTGATGCGTCCGTATAGAGAATCTCGTTTTATTCTACATCATCTCCCACGTCTGTTTCCAACACGTGCGTGGATCAGAGTTCACTTTCGCGCCCTTACAATCGGATGTATAGTCGGTAGACCGTCGAAAAGGAGGTTCCCTTCAGCCGCTGGCGGCCATTTTGGATTGTGCCGCTACTGGTCGCCACCGGTCGGTGTCAACTTGTAGCCGATCGTTTTTGAGAACCTCATAGCCTACACTAACAGTGTGCCAAATTTCAAGAAGGTATCACCAAGTGCACAATTCACCTGTATGTGACGAATTCCTCCCCCGCTATTATATCCACGATTCAGTCTCTCCCCAAAGTAACAATTGTTTTCAATCCCATTTTCGACCTACGTAATCCAATTATAACGGAGAGACAAATCCCGCTGTTCTAATTCGACTTTGGAGTTTATTTTCTGTTCTTCGACAAATTTTGTTTTTTGATGTTCTCTGCTATCAGTCTGAAGTAAATTAGGCCAAACAAAATTAAATAATTGTTTCTCAGACATTTTTTTAAACGAATGAGGGAGGGTGGTTTTTATTTTCTATTCCTGAAGGAGTGGTCGCCGATTTCGCTGATAATTTTTTTTTGTAACAGCGATCACAGAACACAAAACCAAAATAGAACAAGTAAAATGGAGATAAAAAATAATGAGTTTTTTAACTGGTTGAGTACTAGGGGGCCACACAATCAGGCCTTTCAAAAAAGGAGGGTACCAGTGCAAAATTATTTTCATTACCCATGTTTCGTATCCAGTTAAACGTAAATAATAGTTTGTTTATACAAATTCGTTCTATTACAAATTATTGGAGAGGGCCTGTTGGCTCTCTCCAATAATTTGTAATAGAACAATTTTTCATGAACAAATTCAGACCACCAAAAATAATCTATTCCTCAACCAGTTAAATAAATATTTATTTTGTATACATATGAGAATCGTGTCGCATTTCGCGAAGAGAATAACTATACTGTCTGTATCAATGTATACGACATAATGCATCGCAAATCGCGATGCGATACCGCTAAAATCACATGGTAGTTTTGTACATTTTGAATTTTGCCTCCGAAATAAAAATGACGGACGCGGGCCGAAAATACAAATACACCGGTGCATGAGAATTAAAGGACTGAATTTCTTTAGCCTTGGTGATATGTATGTGAACCGCCACTGCAGAACAAAGAGTTTGTTGAAGAGGCAAGTCTCTTGTGACACAAGCTGTAGCCGAAATCTGCATG
Organism: Pictodentalium vernedei; assembly: GCA_031216915.1. Lineage (NCBI taxonomy): Eukaryota > Metazoa > Mollusca > Scaphopoda > Dentaliida > Dentaliidae > Pictodentalium > Pictodentalium vernedei. The sequence continues at coordinate 53,937,113 of CM062292.1, forward strand.
TACTTATTTATTTATTGGTATTTAAGGTTACATACTTATGCACAATCGTGACCGTGACAGTTTTACGGGTGGAGGAAGCCGGAGTACCCGGAGAGAACCACCGAGCATCGACGAGCAAACTGTCAGCTCTTCAACAGGGTTACAGCGGTTGAAGACATGAGCACCATCGACGCGAAGTACGCCTTAGTACATGGCGTCATCGTACCCCCATGTAAGCAACCGGGATAAAGTGCCTTGCCCAAGGGCACAACGCGGGTCGTCCCAGATGGGGATCGAACTCGAGACCTCTAGCATAGAAGTCCAACAGTCTACCACTGAGCCACCGCGCTCCCGATTCTGCTTGTACACTTACTTTATATTGTATTAACAGCTGAAAACATAAAACAGCCATTAATAAATAACAACGGCGCCAACATTTACTCTAAGCGACGAAAACGCAACAAAAGCTATCTACGAGTGTATCGCTGTTTTATTGTAAAGAGATCAAAATCATACAAAAACATAGACCGTGTTTATCATTCTGTTCAATGCTTATCTTATAAAAAATAACGCAATATTGGTTCCCGTTACACTCTTTATCTTTTTCCTGGTATCAGTTAATCCCTCTCATTCTCTTTCTCACGTCGATTGTATTAGAAAGTTTAGTGTCCTTATCGAGCCGTTGAGTCGTTGCTGTCGTACCACAAAGGGACGTTCAACGGGTTTAATTCCGAGGTGTATTGAACTGGACAAGAATCTAAGAAAATAAAACCCATGCGGTGATGTGTTTGCTTCTAAGTTTATCTGTTCCACCCCAATGCTCTATTAACATCAGGGTTGTCATTTTAAGGAGAAGCTCTCAATGGCGCTCCTAGACTAAAATTTACGAGGGCGAAAAATGCCCTCCTTGCTGCATACGCGGATAGTCACGAAAGTGAACTTTGTTCAGTAACGGTGATCGGTATCGCTCATCTTAATATATGATCGTGCTCTTGGGAAAAGCTTACTGGCAGCCAGTCTCTGTTAGGCCCCTACCTCTACCTCCGGCTTGAGTCAGAGGCCAGGTGTAGGGGTCTCACAGAGACTAACTGGTAGCCATTTTGCTTACATATCGATCGGATACTGACTATAATTGTCTGACGACATACATAATTCAGGTCGAAATCCTGACATGTTCAGCAAGAAATTATTGCATTATTCATACCTAGATTAGATACCATATGCACAACCCAAACAATAAGGTGGAATTATATTGTAAAACTACCAATCTCAAGAACACACCCAATGGCTCTCCTTGTGTCAAATTAAGATGGGCAAAAATGGCCCTCCTATCTTCGTTTGAAGCAGGCCACCATTGCTCTCTTCCCTTTTTGAAAATGACAGACCTGTAACATGCATGAAACTGTGATTAAAACCAACGTATTTTTGAGAATTACCGGGTATTCTTAAAAGAATGACTAGAAATTCGTCTATATAATTCACTTTACCAATGAATCATCCGGGAATGCGGTGGCTCAGTGGATACAGCACTGGACTTCAAACTAATGGTCCACGGTCCAATCCCCCGCCAGGAACAACTGCGTTGTGTCCCCGGGCAAGGCACTCAATCCCGACTACTCGCGTATGGGCACGATGGCGCTGTTTACTAAGGCTTTCTGAACGTTGGTGGTGCATTTCTCTTCAACCAATGCTAACCCTGCTTGTGCAGAGTTAGTATGTTGGGGAGTCTGGCAGTTGTTCGCCGTTGCTCGGTGTTTCTCTCCGAGAATTCCGGCTTCCTCCACCCGTAAAACTGTCCAATACGAGGTGACGCTGACTGTCGAAAGTGTCGTTAAACCCTAATAAATAAACGAAGAAACATGCGCGCTGAGCGCGCTGTTGTCTTCGGTGAGTTATCACAAATGATACAGTACGGCCAAAGTGGACTGGTCACTTTCCACGGGTGGGTAATATTTACACGGACGCAATTAATTTAGATTTCAAACACTAATTATAGGAATAAACATAAAAAAAAAAATAATTAGTGAAGCACCGGGTACAACCCGATGCTTCATTAATTAAAATTTGGCTGTGTAAATATATATTATCATAACAGCGTGTTGATCCGTGTCGTAGTATCACGTCGAGTTGAGTTGGCCAGATTTTTGGATCACACGAGCTGCCGCAGGCAGCTCGTGTGATCCGAAAATCTGGCCACCTCAACGAGACGTGATGCGACGACACGGATCAACACACTGTTATGATGATATGTTTATCATATGACATTGTTTCGACGTCAAATTCACCCAAATTTGCTATTTTAATTAATATGCGGTGAAAAGCCGGTTACAACAAAATAGCAGACGAAACAACAACGACTTCCCTAGTTACGAAAACTATTCACGGAAACTCTCGGATATTTCCGTGGGAGTGTGATATGGATTTCTGATTTCCGTAAGAGTGTGATATGGACTTTTGATCCGGAAAAATCTCACCCGGTGTGATACAACAGTTTGGAAAACATCGTCAAACAGTAGTGATATTTAGGGTAATAATGTCATAGTCATATGATAATGATTTTTATTACCTGGTAAACGTATGCGTGGGCATCATTTCCCGATGTGTGGATTACGACCCGTCCAAGGCAACTGTTCTGTAACTTACCGATCAAAAACGGTTCACATTTTGAATTTTAATTCTCTCAATGTGATACATTTATTTCATTATTTTCGAATTAAAACGAGAATTTAATGTAAAGTGGGTTTTAAGTCAGATAATACGCAATCCAGCATCCCTAACTTATGTTGCATTGAAAATCGGCTTTCAGTAACGTTATCTCCCTTGAAAGTATTGGACGCGCCATGAAGGTCCAATTAAGAAGCAAGTAATTACTGAAAAAATACCTTTGACATCAGTAGACATTAAAGCCAACTTTTACCGGGTGCTTCATTAATTAAATTTTTTATGATTATTCCTTTAATTAGTGTTTGAGATCTGATATTGCTCACCCGTGGACAGTCACCAGTCCACAAAGGGCGTATTGTAACCATTGCCGTTACCTTAACAGTGCAGTTTAAATGAAAAAGCAGCGAAAGTATTCCGAAATAATTGCTAAAGCTTTCAAGTTCAAAGAACCCAATTGTTTGCTCTGTTAATTATATGCAAAGGTATTAACATTGTGCGTGTTAGGACAACTCAGTACATCAACAAAAGCATTAAAATCAATGTCGATTTAGAAGTTCATTACAATAATTAGTTAAATTGCGGTTAAACTGATTGCCCTTGGCTGGAAAATTATCTTTTAACACTTTTAAAACTGCGTGGCTGCATGCAACGCTTTATACAGCAAATGGATCATCCGTACGATAATAAATGTGTGAGGGCAGGTAAATAAAGCCGTGGCACTCTCTGTCCGAACGTCTGTAAACGAAGTTTGTGCCGGTCTCTGTGTTCAGATCTGTTGAATCGATTGGAGCTAAACTTTATAGGTTAACCCTTAAGCCCCCATATGGCCCCAAACCGCCACTTTTATATTGCATTGAAGCAGGTGCTCCCTTGTGTAATCTTTTTTATTACTCTTGTATGAAGACTGAATTTTCCCTGGCAATGGTTCTACATCACTGCTGGCTGCCTGTATAGGCAGCCAGCAGTGATGTAGAACCACTGACAAGTCATCAATAACTATGTAAGCAGAAAAAGGCCATAAATACTTTAAAATTAATCTGAGGACTTAAGGGTTAATTAGGCATATGAGAGGAAGAACCATATTTATTTGGGCGTTAAAAGTTAAGGTTACTGTGACCTTGGGCTTAAAATTAGTTTCCATTCCAGAAATAAAAATATCTTTAATTGAAGTGGAGAACGCTTGATGTGTAGGGGTGGATATGGTGAAAGGAAGGGCCCTATATCCTTTATTGAGTCGTCATAATAAACGACACGGTCAATGTGACTTTAAGCTTGAATGTTGTCTTAATTCTATAACTGATGATGTCTTTAACCGATTTCAACCGGACTTGGTTTACACTTTGGCAATGACGTCCGGTCTCTCTATTTCTGAATGTTTCTGTGTATGTGTGAGCGAGAGAGGGTATATGTGTGGGTTTGTCTTTCCGATTTTATGAGAACCTTATTAGGGGAATTTGGAATAGGTATAAGTTGTTCGCAAGCAGAATTGGAATGATAGTAATATGAATTGGGACCCTTAGTTGTGTTAATGTACTAAGGACAGTAGTAGTACCACAAGTCAGTAATGATTGAGTCACGGGATAGAATAGTGGTAGCCAATAACAATGGTACAGGGCCTTAATGTCACAAGACTGCAAGGCCGGTAGAACACCATTCTAGAGGTGAATACTATACAAACTGAACATAGGTCAGATGATAGTGACAATGGACAAGTAGTGGCCTTGGGGCTATAAAGGTGATGGTTGGTCTAGAAGCTAGAAGATGAATAGGGTAAGGAGCCATAATTATCTTCAAATAGATATCACCAGATAAGTATCCATAATATGTATCCTAAATAGGTACCCTCATATAATACATTGTCGTGGCACAGATTTATTACTCTCCAAAGTGTGATTTACTTGAATTTCCGGGTTTGATTTTAAACGATAACTTCACAAGTGAATTATGTTATCAACAACTGTGTCATGTATCCGTGCGCGCAAACGAAGACGCTTTGACGTGGGTTTAATGGGGACTTCACTGCTTTTCGTAACCCTTTACCTAATATGAAAAGCAGACGACACGTGCAAAAACAATCTTGAATAGCTATTATTTTCATTTTTTGTTTCAAAAACATAGGTTATGACCCCTCATTGGAACGAGCTCGACGAGCTCGTTCCAATGCGGTGTCATAACCTATGTTTTAGAGACAAAAAATGAAAAAATAATGAAAATTAATTGGCGATTTTTGACGAATAGCGCTGGACAATACGTTAGGTAAAGAGTTAAATAATATAATTATCGTTAATAATGAAAAGTAATAAACACAGTAATCGCTTGATTGGACTGGTTGCGTGAAATAAGTCATTCGAGGCGAGGGACTATATTATAAAATACTCGTGCGCATTCGCGCACTCGTGTTTGTACGTCCCTCACCTCTCATGAATTATTTATTTCACGTAATCAGTCCAGTCAAGGGATTACTCTCTATATCCTCCAATACCCAGATGAGCATAATAGTCGTAAAATGAGTGACTCTATAGCTCATTTACTCGATGGGGTTCGAGTAGCTCGAGTAATACCTACCCTGCTGGATTGTCCTTTGGATTTGGGACTTGTGGAGGCATTCGTTGTAAAAAAGGGAGATAGCTATGTATAGTTCGGTATAGATTATGTTAAATTAAGCAATATGATTGGTTAGTTAGCGCCAGTAAAGTGAACTTGTTGGATGAAACAAGAACAGGAGGACTTGGAATAGGGTTAGTACTAGACCGAACAGGCCAGAAAAACGAAAAATAGTAACAATAAGCCAAACTGTTCCACAAATAATAAATTGCCCTTGGTTGAGTTCATTCCTTCTTTCCCCTCTTTCTTTAATTCCTGTATGAATATCATTCGCCATCGCACCTCTTTCCTTTATCTTTCTCTCTCTTAACACTAATATTTTATTTCAGCTACTAAAATTAGTATTTGAATCGTACAGCTTTCGAGCCATATCTATTGTATGAGTAATTCATAACTGGAAACAGCTCACATAAGCTTCTAGCTTGCTGCTGAATCCTATCCCATAACAACCAGTATGTGATATGTTAATATATTGCTTATCTGAATACTAATGTGAAACTGAGTTATGAAATAAAATATTGTTTAAACTAAACTTTTCCAACTGGGAGGCTCTTCTGCTCTATTCGAGGATACTCCAGAACAACCCAACAGGGCCGGGTAGACAGAAACTCTAGCATAGAAACAGGTAAAAACCCAGAATTCTGGAGGAATCCGAACTTATAAAATTACGCTCGTTCAATCGAACTTACTCCAGGAGACGGTCCCATAGCACTACCTGCTAACCCTCCAAAATGGAGAAATGCAAGCCCGTTTCGGTAGTCTTGTGTAGATTTTGGTTATTTGAATTGTTTGTCGGGTTGTTTGTGGTAATTCTACAAATCGTGAAACTACTCCTATCCAATCCACACCCTCCGAAAATACCCATGTCCTACAAGACGCCTTTCAGGCTCATAGCAGCCACGTAATACCATAGAAACCTAGATGGCGGCCTCCAGTATACAAAATGGACGACTGAAACACGTATTACCAAACAACACGCGCTGTCCATGTGCACTAGGATCACGTATAACTATGGAGATGGCGTCACAAGATGGCGGCTCACGCGGGCTACACGAAAAACAACCATGATGTCACTAGGTCACGTTACTATGAAGTCACTTCCCCCTTCACCTTTCCCTCCATCCAATAATGGTCGATCTTTCGCTCTCCTACTACTATTCTTGTTACCTACTTCAAAAAATTAGGTTTTAACAGCCGCTCCTGACGGTCACCACTAATTGCATACACTCTTGAAAAGGGCTCCTTTCATATTACATCTCGTATTATAACCGTATAATTGATTCTACAAACGGAGGGATGCCGTTTATGGTGTGCCAAGCTCTCACCCCACCAGTCTAATTATGTGAGGAATTCGTTGTGACCTGGGACCAGTCTATCTCTTAGCTCATGGAGCTCGAGATACCTCATTTCCGACTCAGGAACATGGCACGTCATAATTGCATTAAGCAGGATGGCTTATAAGCAAATGTGGAGTAGACCAATCAATATTTTCAACGTGCAGCCCCAAGGCTGCACGTTGAAAATATTAATTGGTCTAACCCTAAATAATGAATGTGGACTCTTCCAGTTGCTACCATTCAACTGACATGGAAGATACTACCGTTGTTCAAAGAGTTGAATAATCCATTGCCTCTGTCTACACTGCAAAAATATAGGTTCTCTTTAGAACCAAAACTGGTTCTTATCTTGTCCCTGAAAGGGAACCAGTTCTGTTTAAACAGTATTTATGGCAAATAAAATAAATTTATAAAGATTAACATTAAATATTAACATAATTAAACATAAATTGAGGGGGTTTCAGCCGTAAGTTTAGAGCTTATACGAGGTTGTCTCAAATTATTATTAAGCAAAGGAGATATGAACAGTTGGTATATCGAACCAGTTTTGGTTCTGTATAGAACCAATATACCAGGTATTCATATTCGCTTTGTTTCAAAATGTTTGGCGACTGCGTTGAATAAGCTCCAAGTTTACTGCTGAATCTACTTCAGTTCATGTATTATTCTGTTAAAATTGAACGCTAATCTTGGTAAATTTATTTGATTTGAAATAAATACCGTTTAAACTAAACTGGTTCCATCTCAGGGACAAGATTAGAACCAGTTTTGGTTCGAAAGAGATCCTATATTTTTTGCAGTGTAGATTCAAGGGAAGTAGAAGGATAATATAATTGGGCCCTGTGATTCAATTATTACAGACCCACCTCTCTCATTTCTTCGTATCTGAACTGTTCGTTCACTGACACATTTTACCATGTGCAAAATTTTATACATAGTGTACTTGGAGTGTTTAACTACTTCACTGGCAGTCGGCTCGAATATAATGCCGTACAAACTCATTTACTAAGCTGCACGCCGTTAAACTATCTTGCACCCAGTGCTTCAGTAATTAAAGTTCTGATGATTATTCCTATAATTAGTGATTGGAATCTAATATTATTGCGTCCGTGGTAATATTGCCCCGCCCTGGAAAGTAACTACCCAATGGAGCTGCAAACAATGCACATCAAATCGGGAAGGAGTACGAGAAATAATTCAATCCGTAGGATTTGAATTATTACGCAACCTTTGTATGAATACAGAATATATTCGTCTATTTTGCAGTAAATTATATTCTTCACGACGAGGTCAATGGGGATCTCTGACAGAAATAGATTATGTCCCATGGAGCTGAAGACAATACACACCAAATCGTAAAGGAAGATAAAAAATAAATTAAATGCTACAGCCATATGCAGTTGTGGGCAATAAACGTTAAAGAAAATGGTAGCATTTTGTGACAAGATGATAATTAAACACCAAATTGGTAAGAAATAATTCTATATAATTACATTGTTAATGTAGTTATACGTTTTGGTCCAAATACTCAATTCCCATTGGTCAGCTGGATGAAAACGTCATGACCAAATGTAATTCATTTTCCATTGAATACATTTGGTCGAACTTTGACCCGCATTTATGGTAGAGGGCAGTTGACAGAATGTAATTCGGGCGGTATTTGGGCGGGTTTTTAAATTTTAGCGCCTCTTGCAGTGATCAACTCCGCTGCTGTTTCTTTTGTGACATTTCCCAACTGTGGCATAAAGCCCGTTACTAAAATACTCGTTTCCATTTCTAAAGTTGTGAAAATTAAAAACCAGAGTTGTGCGCTCTGTCTTCTGTGTGAGGGTGTTTTTTCGCCTTGTTCGTTCGTTCATGTTTTATTTCGTCTTTCTGCTTTGTTGTTTGGTAAAAAGTAGTTTAAACAGTTACGGAATGTAATTATAAGAATTGAATGCAATTTTTATAATCTTTATTGGAGTATGAAGTATGGGAATGGGTACAAATTATGTATGAATCCTTCAGTTCTTAATCCACAGCCTCACAGATCTGTGGACAATACACAACAAGATGGGAAGTTGGATTATTAGGGCCCGCCGTGAGGCGGACGCCCTATAGTGATCGCTCTGTCCGTGCGTCCGTGCGTCCGTCCGTCCGGGGTGTGATCTTTCTCTCTTAATAGATAAGGTTTTGATATTTGACATGTGGGTATATTATCTCAAGACGATGTGTCGTATACCAAGGTTGCCATGCTTTGACCTTGAACTTTGACCTCAAGGTCAAATTATTCAGAATTCAGGGTTCTTTTCTGACAAGTTCGTGTCCGGGCTGTAACTTTTTCCCTTAATAGATAGGGTTTTGATATTTGGTATGTGGATAGATTATCTCAAGATCACGTGTCGCGTACCAAGGTTGCCATGCTTTGACCTTGAAGTATGACCTCAAGGTCAAATTATTCAGATTTTTTTTTTCTGACAAGTTCGTGTCCGGGCTGTAACTTTTTTCCCTCATAGATAGGGTTTTGATATTTGGTATGTGGGTAGATTATCTCAAGACGACGTGTCGCGTACCAAGGTTGCCATGCTTTTACCTTGAAGTTTGACCTCAAGGTCAAATTATTCAGAATTTGGGTTTTTTTCTGACAAGTTCGTGTCCGGGAAGGGATTTTAATCAGATTTTACCTATTGCTTGAAATATTTTAGTATCACGGTTCACATCAGTTTATACCTAACATCGGTTAGTTGCTGCGGGGCCCGCAGAGATGGATTCCATCTCCGTGATATCTAGTAAATTATTTAGCCACACAGTGCCATGGAGCTGAAGATCATACACATCATATCGTAAAGGAAGATAAAAAACATTTCAATCCTATTCATTTCATGGAGTTGTAGACAATACGGCGCCTGAATGCTAGAATGTTCTATATCCCATAGGGGACATAGAACATTCTAGCACTCAGGCGACGAATATACACCAAATTGGGAAGGAAGATGAAATAATTCAAACTTATCGCCTCTGTTGGATTGAATCATTACGCAACCTTCCAATGAATACAGAATATACCCGCCCACTTCGCAGTAAATTATAGACTTTGCGACGAGACCAATGAGGATCTCAGTGTTGCGAGAGACAGAAGACAAATCATACAACAATATGCCTGTACACACAGTCCATATATCGCCATTACATGACATTTCATTACATTAAGGCCATTTCGCAATATAAGATTTGTGCTCAATTCGTCACACCCAATCAGACCCAAGAGAAAACCATAATGCATTTCTGTCAAGCCAAAGCTTTCTTGTATGAGTTCTAGTGGAACATTATGTCATAACCTCTGGTATAATGGTTGTTATTTCCACTCTTGTGGGCTTTCTGGTACTGTCATTGACGTGGGAGTGATAAAATTACGAAAACGCATTCTAACGCAAAACACTTGATGGCATATCAATTAAGTAATGTCAAACGCCAGATTTGAGACTATGCGAGCATATGATGAAGGAAAAATTAATGTTCGATTATCTCAGTTTGTACTTTCGATGCCCTTAATTCAGCCACTGACGTAAAATAAACACAAATATAGTTAACACTGTGCCCAGTTTGCACAATAAAATAAAATCCTAGTATATGCAAATGCAAGTGTGCGAGCATGGTGGCTCGCTGATAAGAGCATTGGACTTGAAATCAAAAGGTCAGCGTTAATTGCGTTGTGTTCTTGGGCAAGGCACGTGATATCGATTGCCACGCGGAGCACGGTGGCGTTGGTGGTGCACTTGTCGTTACAGTCGCCCTGTACTGGTCGTAATCCACGCTTGGGCAATGATGTCTACGCATGCGTTTACCTAGTACTAAAAATTATCAGGAAAATTTTAATTAATGAAGCACCGGATTGTAGCAGATGCTTCATTAATTACATTTTTGATGATTAATCCTGTAATTAGTGTTTGGTTTGGAATCTAATATTCTTGCGTCCGTGGGAATATTGCCCCCACCCCCACCCCCACCCATGAAAAGTGAGTAGTCCAAGGCGGTCGTACTGTACATCTGCTTGCTCAGATTTAGTAAGTTGGAGAGTAAGGCCGTTATTCGCTGCTACTCGTTGGTTCTCTCCGGATACTCTGGCTTCCTCCGCTCGTATAACTGTCCAACACGTTGTAACCATACCTGTTGAAAGTGTCGTGAAACCAAAATAAACAGACAACTACAAGTGTGCCTCTGCATCTCCACATTTGTTGCTTATGCACTGAGAAAGTTTTCAGGATATGCGGCGAACATTTGGCACTCTGAAGTCACTTTGTTCAAGGAGCAACATGGATCAAACCCTATATTTAGGGGTTAACAGATTTTGGCTCAGAGTAGGGGCGAGCATTCGTTGGGTATTTCCGTTTGTTTTTAAGGACATTAACGAGATCTATTAGCTTACACACCTTTATGTTTAACACGAACGATAAACGGAAGACGGTACAGTCAATGAATATGTATTTATTTATTTATTGGGGTTTATCGACATTAAGTTTGGCTGATTGATTATAGTTGCATCGTAATAATATGATTCCATGTTTCACTTTGGACATAGGGGTCAGTTCATTTAATTATTGTCTTTGTTCGATGAAAAGAGTAACATTACAGGTTTGTGATCATAAAAGCTGTATTTTCCTCGATCAGATACGAAACAAACCATAGGTCAAAATTTAATAATAATAATAATAATAATAATAATAATAATAATAATAATAATAATAATAATAATAATACAGCGCATATATCGCAATGGTAACATTTGATTAACACTTACGCCGCAGAAAGGGACCATTCCCACCTATTTTATGATGATTACCTTTTCGTTCTGGTGTGCGCAGATCAAACCCACCATCTGATTAATTGTTGGAAAGGGCTCAGAGAGCCCTTTCCAACAATTAATCAGGTGATAGGGTTTCAAGTATGTCATAAATGTTATTAAACTTCCTCGCATACAGGCGTACATAGAGGTTCTCCAAATATGGCTAAAGTGGGCGTAACAGTAAAAGGCTAAATCAACATCAAGATGATATTTGCTTTGAAAAAGGGAAGAGACGGGGTTACTCTCACGGATTCAATCCTTCTTGGAAGTATTGTAAGTGAAAAAGACACTTTTCATCACCTATTAATCCAATAAATCACCAGGGGCACGGTGTGCATCCGGAAACATTGGTTATCCTAGACATAAAAAAGTCCGTACAGGCTAGGCCATGTTAAGTTCGTTCCAGTTGCTTGTGACATTATAGGCGAAAGTACATTTTGGCACATACGTTTTTACTAACTCGGGAATATAAGTAGCAGCTTGGATTGCTTGTGTATTGTACCCTTCGTCGATTCAGTGTTCTTACATTTCGTTATTTATTTAATTATTGATGTTTAAGGTCACATGCACAATGGCTAATCATGACCGTGACAGTTTTACGGGTGGAGGAAGCCGGAGTACCCGGAGAGAACCACCGAGCAACGACGAGCAGCTACCAGCTCCCCAACATCGTAACTCCGCACTGCAGCACAGACAGAGTTAGATTGGTTGAAGACATGCGTACCATCGACGTGCAGGACGCCTTAGTACACGACGTCATCGTGCCCCCATGCGGGCAATGGAGATGAAGTGTCGTGCCCAAGGACACAACGCGGTTGCCGCAGGACCGAGGACCTCTCGTCTTGCAGCCTGCACCTCTACCTACTGAGCCACACCGCGCTCCCTTACATTTCGTTTGGGACGATTTAGAACCTACACTGCTGTGGGGGAGAAAAGAGGAAAGATAATCTCGACCCAGGCACGACCCTGTCGAAATTTTCTTCCCGCTTTTGTAATTGCAGTACTGTATATGTATAACGCTGTGCCACATTTGAAAACTGAGTAGCAATGGTGTTAATTATAAGATCGAAGCGTCCTCACGTCGCGTCTACTGGTTAACAGTGGTGAGATACATGTCATTGGAATCAGCTTGTGGATGGCTGATACCGGTTATGGGGGGGGGGGGGGGGGGGGGGGGGGGTTAATTGCATGCCACTAGCACAAGGATAAATGCTGGATTGTAATTGCACTGCTGGATGCCCATCTCTTGGCTCTACTACAAAGTGGTAAAAGTCCACAAGGGGCATCTAAGCCACTATAGGGCAGTAGGACTTATAGCTGACTCATGCTCATCCTTTTGTAACATCGCATTATAGAGAACGCTGTCAGACCCGCGCGAAGCGCGGCTCACGAAGTGAGCTAGCTCTATAGGCAACACACGTTCGTATGTAGACAAACACGCAATTTCCAATGAAACAGTATATCAAACAAACTGAAAATTGTGTCTTCCGGTTTGCCCATCGGGGCGGCATTTTTTCGTTCGATATTGAATTCTGGGATAATTGAAAATAAAAATAGCAACACAACGAGAAGAGATTGCACTGTGTGTTGGCCTCGTCAATCTTTCTGAATAAATGACGTTATTATTTCTTTTAACTTGAGCACTGGCTTTCTAGAATTCAGTATTAAATTGATCTTGTTACTTGAACATTTTGAAATCATATTTTTGATCACGAATCTTGTCTCTTTAGGTTTACTGCCAGTATCAAAAGTTGACAAAACTACCGGCGGTAGGAATCATTTTCTTTCAATTATACGATACTGCAGAGTCCTTTGCGACAGCGTTCTCTTCTTGGTCTAACCTAATTCATATTATTCTTATAAATAAACATTTTTGTTTGCTGTAACTATTGTATTACAATTCACTGGAGAAATCCAACTGGCAAACTCCAAATAAATTATACTAGAATAGTTGGTGTTTATTGCTGGGGGTGTGGGCTGCACTGCAAGAATGTATACATATTTCAAGCGATTGTTTTATTTTAATATGGCGCTAAAACGGCTCACGTTTAATAGTTTCAAACTCATGTAGGTCTAAGCTGCAGGCTGATGAAACCTCTTTGGTCCCATCAATCAACCACACTCAGTTTTTTGGTCGCATTTAACCTAAATCACTGTCATGTAACTGACATGAAGTATCGAGTCCAAGGACACCATGCACATTTTTAGGTATATATAGAATACACGTATAGTGTTTTCAAGTAAAAAAAAATATTCTACGAGTAGGATTAAGAATGAAACCGACACGCCTCTGGCGAGTCGGTTTCATTCTTAATCCTACAAGTAGAATATTTTGGTCCAATTCGATCTACAAGCAAAACTGCCAAAAATAAACAAGGCGCAGTGATAAATTTCTGTCTAAAAATAATTCCTCTAAAAACCTGAGCTAAAGTTGCAAAAATACTTTATTAAATGAACAATGTTTATCTTTCTTATTTTCGTTGTTTATTGTTGGTTTTTACATCGTCGATTCAACTTGAGTTTTATAAACAAAGCAGGCGATACGTGCTTTTAGTTACACTTTCCTAGCTTAGAAAATGAAACATCACTCATCATGCCCCCGCCTTTCACAATCGTACTTGTATGCCTTTCAACACATGGTTTCGATTGATTTACTTTATGTTTTCTTTGTTAATTGTTGTTCGTTTCATTGTTAGACAGAGTTGAAATGTGTCAAATATTCTAAAACTAAACATTTCAGCGACGGTGAACGTTTGATAAAGGTCGCTTCATTTTGTCTCCCACAAACGTAAAATAGGTCATGACAACACGAATGCGGTAGAGGTTAGAGGTCAACAAGTCCAACCTCTACTATAGGAATAAATTCTTTCTGTGTTAAACCTACGATGACAATTTATCACCCTTCTAGCAGCTGCTACTTGGTGAATAAAGCAACAATTTATCCAAGACTTTTAATAGTTTATCCCATTTGTGGGATAAACTATTCTTCTTCTTCTTTATATTATAAAGAAACACATTTTTGTATTTTTTTTTATGATGTCATACATTTTCTGTGTATTATGGTTGTGCAATAAAGTATTCTATTCTTTTCTATTCTACAGGTTTCAACAAATCTGATTGGCCATAGAAGACATAGACAAAACGCGATATGTGTTTGAATCGGTGGGTGTTTTACATAACGAGTTGGAATGGCGTAGTCATATTTCGCGAGAGCCGGACACTCCTCACCGATTCAAACATACATCGCGTTCTGTGTTTATTACACAACCCATGCATTAAAATGCATTTAAATAAACAAATTTTAATTCCGATAATTAAACCCAAAGGTGAAGAGTTTGTTTTGACTGAAGCTGTACTGATCATATGGATCGATAAAAAATCAAAACAGCCTTTTCGGAACCAGTGTTTGTTGAAATTCCTATCGCTGTTTACTAACAGTAATAACCACCAAATGGTTAGGCGTGAATGGGCTGGTGCCCATTCACGCCTAACCATTTGGTGGCTATTACTATTAGTAAAACCATAAGTACAAATATGTGCAGATTTGCAAAACAGCTTGGAGAAACGTTTTTAAAAGAAGTTCGAAGCATGTCAAGGTGAACGAAGATTTACCGAAATAAAGTTGACCAATTTAGATATAATGGGATCCACAAAACGAGACGACAACGGGACTGGGTTAATGTTCTGGTTGGAAATAATTGTTTTTTTTTTTAAATGTTATCTCATTTTTGACTAATATTTTGTGAACCGACTTTATTTTGCTTTGGACGTTTTCATTTTCACACTATGCGACAGACGGTCGATGATTGTATAACGAAATTTGGAAACTTTTCGAAGCGTAACTAAACGGTGCGGTAAAAAAGTTCCGGCTTGTATATCACCCGTTCAATACAGAATCATTTATATCATAGCGGTGATTCCGTTGAATACAAGGGTTTAAAGTTTAATGGATGTGTAATAGAAAAATTACCTTAAATACCAAAAAAAATATCAATAAATCCGATTACGTTAACTTCTACACAAGTACCATATGAATTATTTCGGTTTTATCCACGTCATTGATTGACGACAACACATTGCCTTATTCTATCAATCATCTTTTTCGAATTTATCGAGCGACTACGCACCTTTAAAACAAACCATCTTCTGTTTGATCCTATCGAAGAACTGACATTACGCCGGCAGAGTGTATTGATCAAATGTCAGAAAAATTCTATTGATTAAATAGATTCGCATTTAATTCATTCTTCACGTGATAATTTCACCTGGTTTAAATGTATAACAGTCAAAGATCAGAAGAGACGAGGATTTCAGTGTCTGGCCGAAAACTTTCAGAGTGCTTACATGCTCCTTGCAGCGACAGGAAAAGTTATTATATTAAATGAAATGTATCATCGGAATAATCCTCGTACGGACCCGGTCCGTACGAGTATTATTCCGATGATACATTTCATTTATTATAATAACTTTTCCTGGCGCTGCACAGATTATGCAAGCACTCTGAAAGTTTTCGGCCAGACACTGAAATCCTCGTCTCTCCGTAAAACACAAAAATGCACTACTAAATTTCCCGCAACGTTTTGTTCCTATTGCGAGTATCATTAGATACGAATATCTGATGGTACTTGTAATAGGAACAAAACGTTGCAGAAAATTATTACTGGAAGCACTGAACACTAAAAGCATTCTACTTGAAGCACTGAAAACACAAACATGCACTTTTTTGATGATATCCCTTGATGATAACACTAAAAGCATTCTACTTGAAGCACTGAAAACACAAACATGCACTTTTTTTGATGATATCCCTTCGATATCTTTTTTTGAGTTTTCCCTATTTTCGCGCATTATATGTATTTTTATTTCAAGAAAACGCGAATTTCAGATCATAATACCGGGCCCAAAAATTGTATAACGTTGCTGACGGTATACTGGTATTCATTTTTGATGGACGGTTTTTAACCGATGACGATTTCAATACCGGTACCAACCGGTATACCGTAATATCGTGCAGCCCTAACGAAGCGGAACAGTGCTTGTTTACTGGAGTAAACAAGATGTGTAGCTCTGCTATACTACGGCTTAGTAATCCGAATATGTTATCTATAAAAGCAAACAGATTATGTTGTAGCTGGCCCGTAAATTCCTCTTTCGGCTGGTAGGTCTATTTCGCCAGCCTCAACTATCTTCCAACCCCGGTTGGATGATCGTTGACGTTGACAAAATGGACTGAACCATTACCATACACACCAAAACGAGACACTTGTAGGTATCGATACGTTTCCTGATAACGGAACAATAATAATAATAATAATTAATAATAATGTAGAACACGAAAGCCGGACTTGGTGATTGCAGATAAAAAGGGAAACATCTGGACAACTGTTGCTGTTACTTGTCCCGGAGATACGAGAGTAGTCAAGAAGGAAGATGAGAAAGTCGAACTGTATCAAGAGTTGGCGTTTGAGCTGGACAGGATGATGGCAGTCGGTGTGGATAAAATTAATAATAATAATAATAATAATAATAATAATACGAATATCTGATGGTACTTGTAATAGGAACAAAACGTTGCAGAAAATTATTACTGGAAGCACTGAACACTAAAAGCATTCTACTTGAAGCACTGAAAACACAAACATGCACTTTTTTGATAATATCCCTTGATGATAACACTAAAAGCATTCTACTTGAAGCACTGAAAACACAAACATGCACTTTTTTGATGATATCCCTTCGATATCTTTTTTTGAGTTTTCCCTATTTTCGCGCATTATATGTATTTTTATTTCAAGAAAACGCGAATTTCAGATCATAATACCGGGCCCAAAAATTGTATAACGTTGCTGACGGTATACTGGTATTCATTTTTGATGGACGGTTTTTAACCGGTGACGATTTCAATACCGGTACCAACCGGTATACCGTAATATCGTGCAGCCCTAACGAAGCGGAACAGTGCTTGTTTACTGGAGTAAACAAGATGTGTAGCTCTGCTATACTACGGCTTAGTAATCCGAATATGTTATCTATAAAAGCAAACAGATTATGTTGTAGCTGGCCCGTAAATTCCTCTTTCGGCTGGTAGGTCTATTTCGCCAGCCTCAACTATCTTCCAACCCCGGTTGGATGATCGTTGACGTTGACAAAATGGACTGAACCATTACCATACACACCAAAACGAGACACTTGTAGGTATCGATACGTTTCCTGATAACGGAACAATAATAATAATAATAATTAATAATAATGTAGAACACGAAAGCCGGACTTGGTGATTGCAGATAAAAAGGGAAACATCTGGACAACTGTTGCTGTTACTTGTCCCGGAGATACGAGAGTAGTCAAGAAGGAAGATGAGAAAGCCGAACTGTATCAAGAGTTGGCGTTTGAGCTGGACAGGATGATGGCAGTCGGTGTGGATAAAATTAATAATAATAATAATAATAATAATAATAATAATAATAATAATAATAATAATAATAATAATAATAATAATAATAATAATTACTGTGCACACAGACAAGGAGATGAATCCAATAGATCAGATATTATAGTGAAAGACAACAACAACAAATCGTGTCTTTTGATAGATATGGAGATACCATCTGAGAGAAACACTTCACTCAAGGAAGTTGAGAAATTTTCAAAGTACAAAGACCCTGAGAACGAAATTCAGAAGTTGTGGGAACTAAAACCAACAGTCGCAAGCTCTTATGAATCAGGGTCTCCAAAAGCAAATAGACAAAATACCCGGCCAAATTAATATACAACAACTACAGAAAATGGTCCTACTTGGTACCACACATATATTGAGAAAGACACTTTCCATCACCTGTTAATCGAATAAATCTTCAGGTCCACGGAAGGCATCCGGAAACATTGGTTATCCAAGGCATAAAAGATACCGAAATAAAAAAAAATAATAATGATGTGGTTTAAAGCCGAAGTATCCACAAATATGCTCACGAGCTTTACAGAAAAAAGAGAGTTGAAAGGTTGTGGTAGGCCTAAACAAACAACATCCGTTTGGTGTCAACATAAATCCGAGAGTCACTGTCTGTGAATAAGATATCAACAATTAATATGCTGGAAAATTTATGCACTGCTGCATGGCCCTCTGACTTTTTTACCTTCCTAATGATACCTTCCTGATCGATTCGGGAAATGCCAGTTGAAAGAGGTTAGTTCAGGCCCTTTCGGAAGCAAGGCACTCTTTGTGGAACCTGTGGGCAGGAAGATCTTCCCACAAGGCGAGACCGGCGACAGAAAATACACGATCGCCCACAGTAACCCAATTTCCCAAACTTTGAGCAAGGAAGTTAGATTTGGCTGATCTTAAACCATTTATGTCTTGGCACATACTGGTTAACTAGATCATAAGGATATTTAGGTGCAAGTCCGCTGGGGGATTTGAACGTAAACACGGGGATCTTGAAAGCGACTCTATGCTCAACTGGCATCCAATGGAGCTGAGAAAAGATTGGACGGATATGGCAGTATTTTTTGCTCCTAGTTACTACTCTGACAGAGCATTTTTGGATTGTCTGAAGTTAAATCAACGAAGATTGATTATAACCGCACAAAAGTGAGTTACAGTAGTCTTAATCTGCTGGTGATGAAGGCATGGACCAGACTTTCCCCGTTAAAATACAATACTCGTCACAATCCAACAATCAAGAAGGAAAAGACATTTCTTCTGTTCATCAAGGTTTCAAATTTTCTCCCAGCGTAGGTCCCGTGCCTGTTGGGTATCGGCGCACTCCTCCACACATTCTCTTTCAATGGTACCATCGATACTACGAGAACACTGTTACATTGTGTGTGTATTCGAGAATTTAGTATTGATCCGACGACGAATGTTGGCACATAGGGAGCAAATTTCAACACCTACTCAAATATAAGATTAACTTTACTGAAACGATTTTTACGGGCTGTGGCATTAGTATTTGCATACAAGATTGTGAGCAAGGTTTAAATACTGGGAATGTGAATTTCACGGACCTGCGGCTCCCGGTTCTGAAAGTGATCACGATACCCGGAAAATTCACAGACCATGCCGTCAATAATTGCGTATTATGCAGTTAAAACTAGAAGTCCTGTCATGAAATGCGCACAAATAGCACGTCGATTTGCGCGTTAATCTACGCGTCATGGCCATATTGAGGCTATCAAATTCTGTATATATGATGGCCTGTGCACAAGCAATGTTTCAGCCAATGGACCTCCGGGTAACCCGGAGGTCCATTGGCAGAAACATTGCCTGTGTTTGCTATGTGTAACCAGGAGAACCTGCCGTGCTTTGGATGCCATTCGGTATGGCAATTGCGCGCAATTCCTACGCGCAAGTAAGCCTAGATAAGCGCACAGTTCATGGCAGGACTTCTTGTTTTAACTGTAGTTTATGAGATCACGGGGAATATCTGTTTCTTCCCAGACTAGCATCGCCGTTGGAGCTATGGTTTAATCTCGCGAACGGGAATTTCCCGGTTACCCGTTCTGAAAATCAGTGCTAACGCCCAGAAAATTCATAGTCTAGAATCAGGAATCAAAGATTGCGGAATTTCCGGATATCGGGACTGATATTCAGAACCGGAAAATTCCCGGCACCGTGACTGACTCTGACTCTCAAAAACAAGAACCCAAAAATGTCTGTTCCCTGGATTAGACCCTAACTGTGAGTAATATGTTCGTGACGCCCCATCGAAAGAGCTAACTTGGATAATTGTACCCACTGTTTTGAACATAACCATACAACATGCCATTCTCATAAATCCCCGGCTTTCAAAATGGAACTCTAATTTATTTATTTTCCTTTTGACTCATGTTATTTGGAATCACGCATCGGATGAACACTAGATTTATACTGCATAGTGGATGTGAGCTCACTGAGCTACCTACAGAAAACTTATTAGATGATACAGGCTTATTCGTAATCAAAAGGCTGAAAGAATCCGATTTCTTAAAAATTTCATATATTATAGATAAAATTTCTGTCTATCTGTCTGTCTTCCTGACCATGACTTTATAAACAATATATGAGGAATCCCACCGTTAAAATAAAAGCATTTCATCTAGTTCAGTTGTAGCCACCTGTCATAACTACTGCAGTTACTACGTTTGCCACGACGATGGCGACGATGATGGCAGTAGTGGTGGTTGATAACACAATAGCTCCAACAGATGTTCTTGCTAGCACATCAGTATTACTTGTATATTGGTATACTTTAATACTACCATTATTACCTTTACTACTACTACTGCTACTCCTGCTACTGCTACTATTTACTACTACTACTACTACTACTACTACTTTTTACTCTCAGGCCAACTGCTACTACTACTACTACTATCACTACTGCTCCCAGGCCACACCAGTCTGAGTCTTTAAGGAATTCGAGGCAATAACGACCAGTTTGTTTACCCACTTTTTTGCACGGAGTCGCAGTTGATGTGATGTGATGAATCTTGACTCACAAAGATATACAGACAAGCTTACGTGCTCCATTGATAGATATTCCATTCAATGAATATTTAATTCACTTTGAACACATCAGGATGTTGACAGAATTAGTGGAACTAAGCGTAACAATACTAGAGCTGTAGCTCATAATTATTTAGTATACAAACATATTTAACAATATCGGTAATAACATTAAGGATTAGGTCCAATCAAGTGTCGATTTAGAGATATTTCTTGCCTTGATTCACAGAAAATTAATGTTTAGGGCATTATTTAGATTTAATCGAATTGAATATTGCAGTTGCTCGGAAAAGCGAATCGTAGGTTCGCATTTCCGATCAACTGAAATATTCCAGACAATTGATTACGGCATTGGACTTCAAACCGAAAGGTCCAGGGTTCCATCCACACCAGAGGTAGCTGCGTTGTATCGTTGAACAAGGAAGTCAGTCGCGACTGCGGTTGCCCACGTGGGTGTATGGTGGCGTTGTATGCTAATGCGTACTACACGTCGATGATGCACTTGTCTTCAACCAATGCAAACCCTGCTGTGCGTTGTGAGTTAGTAAGCTGGTGAGTCTGATGGTTGCTCATCGCTGCTCGGTGGTTCTCTCGTGGTACTCTGGCTCCCCCTTATGAACTGTCCGGCACGAAATGATGCTAGCTGTCGAAAGTGTCCTTTCAGAGGTTTTCCAGTCCCCCTATAAACCTAAGTGCAGCACAGAGACTGCCTTACTCAGAGTGCAGAACGACATTCTAATGTCGATGGATAAACATCTTGTCTCCTGCTTAGTAAAACTCGACCTGAGTGCTGCCTTCGACACCATCGACCACAATATGCTCATAGATAGGTTAGAACACAGAATAGGAATTTCGGGTACAGCTCCACAGTGGTTCTCTTCCTACCTAACATGCCGTACCCAAAGTATACTCGAGTATTAACGAGTCAACCTCCACCGAGTTCAATCTTCAGTATGGTGTTCCCCAAGGGCCCGTTCTTGGCCCTCTATTGTATGTGATTTATGTTCTTCCCCTGGGTGATATCATCCGCAGCCATGGCCTACAATTCCATTTTTATGCCGATGACACCCAGCTATACATCCATTTTAAACAGGATAATGAAGCGTTTGCATGTCATCGACTAGAGGAATGTGTGGCGGACATCAAAGATTGGATGACTAATAACTTTTTAAAGTTAAATGCAGACAAAACGGAGTTTATTTATATTGGCTTACCTCACCAATTAGGCAAAATTTCAAAACTTCCGTTATCAATAGAAGGAAATAGCATTATACCATCGGCTACCGTTCCTAACCTGGCATATTTCCCCGATGAGTCGTTGGCAGCTGACAAACACACGTCCAGCAGGTCTGTCGTGCTTTTATTCTACCATCTTAGAAATATCAGCAGGGTGCGAATATTCATAGACAAATACACAGCTGAACAATTAGACCACGCTTTTGTCACGAATCGTCTTGATTATTGCAACTCACTGCTATAAAGATGCAAAAAGGCGTCACTGGATAAGCTTCAACATATCCAAAATTGTGCTGCTAGGTGTGTAACTCGAAATAGGAAGTCGTGTCACATAACATCTATCCTAGCTGACCTCCACTGGCTTCCTGTCCAACAAAGAATTCAATACAAAATAATCATTCTGACATATAAATGTATAAATGACCTGGCACCATCATGTCACATACTACACACCTGCCAGAGACCTCCGTTCTTCGGACTCGCACACCTTGGTCCAACCTGTTTCAAAATTAGCATCCGCGGGTGACCGGGCCTTTTTCTCGCCGCCCCTAACCTCTGGAACCTTTTACCGAGTCACTTGAGACTACCACAGGAAAATGAGTCATTCAAAGCTGGTTTGAAAAGGCATCTCTACAAACAAGCTTTCTGCCCCAATACGTAGATAAGAAATCATTTCCCTTTTTTTGTGTGTAAAGCCAAAGAGCACAGTTTGTGGATTTTAGGCTGAAAACTATTATTATTATTATTATTATTAAACCCCAATAAAATAATAATCACCGAATCCAATGGGTTGATAATTATATGACGTAACCAGCTACTTCCGGGAATAATGTTGCGTGCAGAAAAATAATTAGTTCTTTTGGCGTGAGCATTAGCGTTAGCAAAATTGATTTATCAAATCTCGTGACAGTCAGTGAATGAACATATCTGTCATCGTCAAACAAACACAGCCATCTATACTCAGATTACTAATGAGATATCACTTTTATCATAAGACTTTCGTGTATAAAAACATTTATCATTTACTTTGACTCTTTTTTTCGTATCGTTAAACTCCTCCTTTAAGAGCAACAAATCACGATCGATAACAAACATTTCGGAAGTAGATCCATGTGCATGTAGTGACATTCTTGAGCGAAATCTGAACCTCTGTTTATGTTTCATTGGCCGCTGTACATTGCATAAAATGGCGTTTTTGTTTTGAACCGTCGTTTCTATAAATATGTGTTATGTGCGCATTCAGGGACGTGACTAGGGGTTTCTGATTGGGGGTGGGGGTAGGGAAGTGAATTTCCAACTAGAGGGAGGGACCGGGAGGGGGAAACCCCCCGGTCCCTCCCCCTAGTTGGAAATTCACTACCGAGAAACTTTTGAAAATGAAGGCATGAAAGGGGTGCATAAAATTGATTCTAGTAACTGAAATGTCAACACATTTATGATAGAATTATCAGGTTATTATTATTTGGTATTATTCTGGGAATTGAATATGTGCAACACAAATGCTCAAGCTCAATCATGGTGTGATTTTCTTGAAGTGCATTTCGAGGATTCTTTTTTATTACGATAAGTAACGTACTACAGAAATCTCGTACCGATTGAGATCATGCGTACTTACGAAGCTCGATATTGCGTACACTGTAGTTGTAAACAGTAACAGTTGGAATTTTTTCCGATTTGAAACCCAGTTGGAATTTTAGGAAGTAAAGGAGACATCAGCATGTCCACAGAAGCTCTAAAATTCAGATAGTTGGAATTTCCAACTACTTATGACTTGCTCTCCGAATTTCCTACTATAGTGAATTTTGGTTCGGATTGGGGGGGGGGGCACCTCCCCACTCCCACCCTGTCGCCACGTCCATGTGCGCATTGTGCTTGTACGGAATGTTTTAGCGCGACGCAACGCAATTTGTTTTGGTGGATGTACAGGTACGAATGGCGATCGTCGTCTTAAAAGATTACATGCAAATATGCACAATAAGAACATAACTCATAAAAACACAACCTATTTTAGAGTGCAACAAATATGACTTCTCAAAAATAGTCGTTCAAAAATAAAAAGCTGCACTCAAATGATGGAAATCATGGTACAACGTTTTCAATTCTCCCAATACAAAGGCACATGAGGGAATTTCTTCAGCTTGAATGAAAATTATAACGTTATAAAAAGTAATTAAATCCACCCGAAGGATAATTGTTCCATCGGACAATGATATTTGGAAACAATTCAATTCATAAAGCCACCCAAGGGATAGATGGGTGGTTTGCGACACTCAAATTATATTTTTTTATATTTTTTGTGCGAAGGATCTCTTTAAATACATTACCTCACTTCATTCAGAATTTGAAGGACCTTGCAAATCGCCGACTGACGTTACGTTTCAAAGTTCACTCGTTGTCACTTTCAAGTATTGCGATTCACATTTTTTTTCTTTTTTTTCTGGCTGAGATTGATCCGCGTGGCAGATTGTTTCTATACTAACATGGAATGTATGTTGAAAGAAACTTGACTTATTGTTCGTTGCAGCGTCATCGGTTTTTGTTTACCCGTAACACTGTAATAGTCCGACAAGCATCCGTGTCGCGCGACGTCATGTGACATTTTTTGTTTCTGCCATAACGATAGATATTTTATCGCTGAATTCTTATCGCTACTGATATTGGCATTTGCGAGTGCGTTTTGGGGTAAGTGATATTTTGAAGTCTATTTGTTGAGTGTTTGAAAATACCTACACGTCACCGGGAACTATTTATGGGAGATGACACAATGCCAGACAATGTATTCTTTTAAGAACACAATTCGAGGTATTTCTTTTAAGAATAACTACTTGTTTTTTAAATGCATTTAGGCATTTTATTGGGTTTTAGCTCAGGTGATAAACTCGCGAAACCCATGCATTAAGTTATGTCTGGTCCTTGTCTGATGTGCTGTCCAAAACAAATTCACTGAACGCGTTCAACAAATTTCACTTTAGACTCGTTACTTGTTAGAGTTCTTCTATAAGTGACATGACTCATAGTATCCACCTACAGTAGATTCTAACAAAGAACTGAACTATTTAGTTCTGTTGCATAAACAGTCGATAAAAAAGCTGCATCCAACTGATCAAAATAAAGAGACAACGTTTTCAATTCACCCAACACAACGACACATGAGGGAATTTCTAGAACTTCTTCAACATGCCAGACAATGTATTTCCTTTCGTTTTTCAAACATTTACTTAACCCTTTACCTAACATGAAAAGCAGACGACACTTGCAAAAATAATTCTTGAATAACTAATTTTTTTCATTTTTTGTCTCAAAAACATAGGTTATGACCCCTCGTTGGAACGAGCTCGACGAGCTCGTTCCAACGAGGGGTCATAATCTATGTTTTTGAGACAAAAAATGAAAAAATAATGAAAATTAATTGGCGATTTTTGAAAATAGCGCTGGCCGGTTTTGGCCGTTACGTTGGGTAAAGGGTTAACCTGACAAACAGACATTTCTCGGAGATAATTGATAGTTTAACTCTCAAAACATAGTTATAACCCGTCGTTTGAATGAGGTGCCATACAGGTGTATCATTACAAAATCGGTCATAACATTTCGGCCAAATCGCGAAGTCAAGAGACGAAGGAAACTGGTGTTTGATTGAATGATTGATTTCATCTAACGCAAAGGCACTGGACGAGGAGCGTTATTCACAACCAATCGCGCATCAGATTTTATTTATGTTTCTATTTTGGCCTCAAAAACATAGCTTATGACCCTCATTGGAACGAGCTTATTCAGCTGGTTCCGATGAGGGTCATAAACTATGTTTTTCTGACAACAAGTGAATTTTGTTGTTATTTAGTTGTTCGATATAGGTAAATGGCTAATAAGATTGTAAGGGACAATTTTTTTATAGTTTCCGACGTGTACTGACAGGTTAAAGCTAGTTATTAACATACTTGTCTCTCAAAACACCTGAGCTGTCAAGTACAGTACGTGGAGAGTGGATTGTAACTAAATCACCCGCGGAGTGGAGTTATCACCCAAGCTATAACTTTCAAATTGTGTCCATATCGACAAAACACACAAGCAAGGTTTCAGCCAATGGACCTCCGGGTTTAACCCGGAGGTCCATTGGCTGAAATTTTTCTTGTGCTGGCTATGCTTTGCTACAAATTTGCAATTATTGCTTGGGTGGAATCTCCACTCTGCGGGTGATTTAATGATAATACACTCTCCACGCACTGTAAATGTTGAAAATCATTAAAAAAATATCCTTCAGTAGTTACATTGTACTTTTTTCAATTTTTTTACGCCACATTTTTAAAAACAAGATACGATAACTACAATCATTCCACAAACCATGCCGCATGCACTTGAATATGAAGAAATTGTAGCTTTGCACTGAAGTGCAATCTTTACATCAAATTACATTACGATGTTTTAAACGATAAGACAAAATGTAATTTTCCGAACTGCTGAAGGGGATATTTGATTATGTCTTGTTTGATAACCGATCTATGCACGTTATACTGATTGTAATACAGATGATGCCAAATACAGATTTTAATTTACACATTGAGGCGAACAAATAACAAGGGTGGGGCGAAGACTGAAAGTATTGACCTTGCATCAGGTTACTGTGTATCAGAGATTTCGATGACAATGTTATAAATTCCGGACAAAATACTTTTTGATGGATCACCGTTATAGTCTTAACTTTTTTATTATTTGTTATGTATTTCGACATTGTCATTCGGGCAGTGACAAGGATGGGATCAGAACTACAACCGTCTTCTTGACAGGAAAATTAGCCACTCTTTTACGTCAAAATTATTCGGAGTACTATTTGAAAAAAAGAAATCCCCTCAAAAAAAAAAAAAATCCTTTATTTTATTTTCAATCGTTTCTCTTCCCCAAATAAAAATCATATTCCAACTCACGCTCGCTGAAAATGATATTCGACTCTCAGTATCCTCTCTCAGCCATGACAGACTGTTGATTTTTGGACATGTTTGGAAAGTAACACTTGAAGCAATTATAAAGGGTTGTTTTGGGAAAACAAATAAAGAGAAAATAAACTAAATACAAAAGCTCACTGCTCGAATTCGAGTACAATTTTCTCCTCTCCTGGGCCGTGCGGATTATTTCACTCGGCTAACCCCTCGTGAAATAATAATAAAAACCATACTCGAATCCGAGCAGTGAACCATTGTCGGTTTTATCAGTACAATAGTTAGATTCGTCAATTCGCCATAACCTTCTGTGAACTCATGTCGAAGTATCAAAATATTATACTGCATATTTTCCCCACGATTTGATATGAAATTGTTGAACTGAATTCACTAAAATCGATCTGAGAAGAGGCTTACCTCGGCACAGATCGACTTTAGTGAATGATTGCAGTGATGGATTTTTAAACCAGTGGAACTCGCCGTGACGTCTGACATTATGTTCTTATTACACGTGTTACAAACATTTCCGTAATGGGCTATTTGATGGCGATTATGTGGTAATTGTTATTCACTTTTGATTTGACCGAATCAAGCGAACGTTATACAATAAAAACCCCCAAGACTAAAACTTAAAAAAAAAAATTATATTTTTTTCAAACCAACACTGAAATCCGTTTCCTTCCAAGGTAAAACATATTGGTTATGTTGTTTTCTTCCCTTGTGATGGGTAAATGATCAGAACCATCACAAATCTACAAATTCCAATAAATATGCGGTTGCCCATTTTTACACTATCATGAAATGACAGATTACAGTACGCAAACGCGGACATCATTGTCCACGCGTGGATTACGACAAATCGACGGCGACTGTACTGCACCTCTTGTACAGTGCCTCGATGTAAAACATTGTTAACATTGCCAGGAGCAGGGTTTTTGTTAAAACGCTGCCTTGAATTGATAGTAAATCTTTAGTTTTTGTTTATTTATTTATTTATTTATTTTTTTATTGGCATTTAAGGTCACATATATCTGCACAGTAGCTAATAATGGGTACAGGGTGCACGTGCACCTCCACTTTTTTCCACAGATATGTTTCGCAGTTACACATTGATTTAAAATAGGCGCATGCAAACGCGTCAATATACATGCATTTCACTAAAATTATTTGCAAATTTAAACAATATTTAGCCAAAGAATCCCACTTTCGGTCGCTTCGGTTCGTTTCTTCTATTCCAACTATCTTTCAACCCGAAGGCTGGCCTTCGGGTTGGAAGATGGTTGGAGTAGAAGAAACGGGCGGGACAGTGACTACACAGCGGCGTAGTCATCTGAACGATTGGCTGTAGCGAGTCATGGTACATTTTCCGATACACGATTGTAACCTTTCTCGCACTGAGTCGAACCATGGTAGCATTGTTAATTTGTGCCCCTCCACTTTTCTCGAGCTTCCGCCGTCCCTGATTCACTCCGGCTGCTTCTACCCGTAAAACTGTCCGACACGAGGTGACCCTGGCGGTCGAAAGATTCGTTAAACCTCAATAAATAAATAACTGAATAAATAACTAAAGGAATATACAAAATATCTATCAAAGTTCACGCTGGGCCGAAACTGTCTGATGCCATCGTCTGGAGATTTTAATTCCAGACGAAATGTTTTGATGCTAAGGGAGGGGAGCAAAATATCTATCAAGGTTCGCGCTTGGCCGAAACTGTCTGATGCCATCGTTTGAGATTTTAATGCCAAACGAAATGTTTTGATGCTGAGGGAGGGGAGCAAAATATCTATCAAGGTTCACGCTTTGCCGAAACTGTCTGATGCCATCGTTTGAGATTTTAATGCCAAACGAAATGTTTTGATGCTAAGGGAGGGGAGCAAAATATCTATCAAGGTTCACGCTTTGCCGAAACTGTCTGATGCCATCGTCTGGAGATTTTAATGCCAAACGAAATGTTTTGATGCTAAGAGAGGGGAGCAAAATATCTATGAAGGTTCGCGCTTGGCCGAAACTGTCTGATGCCATCGTCTGGAGATTTTAATGCCAAACGAAATGTTTTGATGCTAAGAGAGGGGAGCAAAATATCTATGAAGGTTCGCGCTTGGCCGAAACTGTCTGATGCCATCGTTTGAGATTTTAATGCCAAACGAAATGTTTTCATGCTAAGGGAGGGGAGCAAAATATCTATCAAGGTTCGCGCTTGGCCGAAACTGTCTGATGCCATCGTTTGAGATTTTAATGCCAAACGAAATGTTTTGATGCTAAGGGAGAGGAGCAAAATATCTATGAAGGTTCGCGCTTGGCCGAAACTGTCTGATGCCATCGTTTGAGATTTTAATGCCAAACGAAATGTTTTGATGCTAAGGGAGAGGAGCAAAATATTTATCAAGGTTCACGCTTTGCCGAAACTGTCTGATGCCATCGTCTGGAGATTTTAATGCCAGACGAAATGTTTTGATGCTAAGGGAGGGGAGCAAAATATTTATCAACGTCCACGCTTGGCCGAAACTGTCTGATGCCATCCTCTGGAGATTTTAGATGCCAAACGAAATGTTTTGATGTTAAGAGAGGGGAGCAAAATATCTATCAAGGTTCACGCTGGGCCGAAACTGTCTGATGCCATCGTCTGGGGATTTTAATGCCAGACGAAATGTTTTGATGCTAAGGGAGTGGAGCAAAATATCTATGAAGGTTCGCGCTTGGCCAAAACTGTCTGATGCCATCGTTTGAGATTTTAATGGCAAACGAAATGTTTTGATGTTAAGGGAGGGGAGCAAAATATCTATCAAGGTTCACGCTTGGCCGAAACTGTCTGATGCCATCGTCTGGAGATTTTAATGCCAAACGAAATGTTTTGATGCTAAGGGAGGGGAGCAAAATATCTATCAAGGTTCACGTTGGGCCCAAACTGTTTGGTGCCATCTTCTGAAGATTTTAGTGCTAAACGAAATGGTTTAATGCCAAAACGCTTTTTGTGAGGGAGCGGTGCATTTCGCTGTATGGTCCAATTAAACTGATCGAGTTTTGAAAAATGAACTGGGAATTATTACAAGAGTGAACAGATAAATGGTCGCGCAAAAAAACCCGACAGAATGTTCTGACGAAACCCTAGTAGTCGGAAAGGGCGGTCACCTATGTTATATATCTGCCAGTGATTCAATTAATGGTCTGACTGATGTCGGTGCATATACTTGTTATTGCACTTCGATGATAAGAAATTAGTCAACTAATTACTGTCAATCAGGATTAACAATTGTGCATAAGTATGAAATGAAATGAAGTTTATTCAACAAAATACCAAATTTACAAGTAAGATTTGTACAAAGAGTTTTACATATATAGAATATACTGGTAAATTGTTGGGAGACAACATAGCCACATTGGCTGTCTTCTTGTTGCGCCCAGGAAGTGAAAAAGACTGTACAGAAATGATTACACAGAAATGGAGTTGACTGGATATTTTTGTTCATAAGTACCACTGCCTATGGCTCAGCTATTGAGTGAATGATCAGAAGGAAGACCTCGAATCTACATGCTGGCCCCTTCCCAGTCTACGCGAAAGACTGCACCCGATATGCGCGAGTGCAATTTGATGCAATTTGATGGTAGCCTACAGATTTGGATAAATGAGATTAAGCGTGAGATGATGGGTCAAGACATGATTGGGAGATTAATTCGAGGTCGGGTGGGATGAGATAACTGGAGAAGTCACCGGCATAGGCTGGCAATGGCGTCCTACGATTAAGAATATATTTTTCTTGGCAGGTGAGACTCAAACAGTCTTCGCCTTGAGTAGAAGTGTTTAAAATATGGCTCGTTTGTAACTAGGAGGTGGGAATGTTATTGGCAAATAGGAGATTTCTGTCTTCATTGACGTCATACATAAGGTGGCCATAGTGTTAGAATGCCCTATGTCCCACTGACACATAGAACACTCTAGCACCTAGGCGACGACTTCTTTCTCTCATGTGACCTTAAACCCAATAGATAATAATAATAATAATAATACTGCCAATCCACAGAGTAGGTTGCGATTCTTAACAAAAGGCTGTATGTAATTAGATAAATACTCCATACCGTCGCGAGTCACTCGCGACGGTATGAAGTATTTGTCTAATTAAATGCAGCCTTTTTGTACATTTGATAACCTACAATGTTTTATTGAAGAAAAAGCAATGCGTTGTTACCAACAACTGTCAATTAACCTTGAAAGTTTGTCCAAACACAATCTGCAACGCATTATTGACAAATGAAGTAATAACATTTTTTTCCCGTTTCGTCATCGATTTTGTTCTTCGCTGCCGCAATGTCTTTCCTTCGTAAGTGAAAGGGCCTTTTTTTGGTGCCAAAGTGTTGGTCAATGAAAATTTTTTGGTACCAAATCAAAATGTGTAGTGCACTTCCAAACCTATTCACTTTTAGCTCAACTTGACAAAGTCAAGATAAGCTATTGCCATCACGCGTGCGGACGTCTGAGAATCTGTGGCGTGCGGACGTCTGAGAATCTGTGAGTCTGTTCACATTTCATTTAGCATAGGCTATACCCTGTAATTCTTATCCGATTGTCACACAATTTCATTTGCAGGTTCGAGGTCATGTCTAGATGAGAACATCCCATTTTGGTCGCGATTTGCCCACCTTAACGGCTGCGCGGGTTCGAAACCCGAAAACCTTTAGCACAGTCTACAGGTCGTATTTATGGAGGGATTTCATTGTAACTTGTTAGAATAACTCCGTATAATGTCCAGATGGGAACGTCCTATTTTGATCCTGATGGGTCTACCGTGACGGCCGCACCGGCACGTGAGCTAGATTTGTTTAGCACAGTCTACAGTTCACATTTATGAAGCGATCTCATTGTAACTTGGTTGGATGACTCAGTATGATGTCTAGATGAGAAGATCATATTTTGGTTACGATCGGTCATCCGTTACCGCCGCTTGGGCACGTGACCTTGGGCACTGTCAACAGGTCGTATTTATGAAGGGAATTTATTGTAACTTGGTAGGATGACTTGTTATGATATCTAGTGATTTCATTCTGTAGTCCTGGTTTGGCTGAAATCGAGCAACCACGAGGGTCGCAACAGTTCGAGTCTAAATTCCTTTATCACGGAATACACCTCTTATTATTCTTGTTGAATGCATAAACTATAAAGTACAGAACTTAACGTATTGTCAGTTGTCACAATTCTTGTCTTATTTCATAATCCCTTCATAAACATGGAACATCCTTTCTTTTTGTATGATGTCTAGATGAGACCATCCTAGTTTGGTCATGATCTGGCAACTGTAACAGCTGAGCGGATTGAAGCAATTTCCTTGTAACTTGGTAGTATGACTTGGTTGGATGATTAGATGACATCCTACATTTATTTTAGGCTAAAGTGGCCATATTGGTCAACGGTGAGGGCATCACGAGCCATTGCTTTTAAAACATTCGACACAATCTACAGGCTGTATTTATGAGGTGATTTCGTTGCAACTTGGTTAAGTGATTTGGTGTTGTAATGCACAGGTGGATTTCTGAATGAATGTCCGGATACATTTCCCATTTTGGTTCAGATCGATCAATCCAGGCCTCAGAATTAATTCTTCTACCACACTCTACAGGCAGTTCTTTGGAATGATTTTGCTGTAACTTGGATAGCTTTGGTTAACATATCGTCCCCTGAGTTCCAATGTG
Source organism: Pictodentalium vernedei (assembly GCA_031216915.1). Classification (NCBI taxonomy): domain Eukaryota; kingdom Metazoa; phylum Mollusca; class Scaphopoda; order Dentaliida; family Dentaliidae; genus Pictodentalium; species Pictodentalium vernedei. Next base: position 53,969,853 of record CM062292.1, read on the forward strand.
TTCTATGTGCCAGTCGGCACATAGAACACATTGGAACTCAGGGGACGATATGTTAACTGGAAGGGCCATATGAACCCAGGCCTAAATTCTTTAGGACAGTCTACACCTCAAATTATTCTTGTTGCAAACATAGCATGTTGGGTACAGAACTTGACATTTTCTCAGTACTTGACATACTTTCGTCGTGAAGAGAACTGTCCATTTTCCCCATGTTATCTTGTTTGATAGATCTCGGAAGGCTCTTTCAAACACGAGCGATTTGTTACATGTCTTAAGCTGGTTTGATTTTGGAGAGCTGCAGGTGGATTGCAGGTGGTTCTGGAAATTTACCTAAAGATTGGTAATAGTTGGCGCCATGGTGTTGAATGACTAACACGTCGTTTGGTGCTGTCTTCAGATTCGAAAATGGCAAACAAGACAAGAGCGGATCTACCGATTATGTAATACTGAAATTGCCATCTGGTTTTGTTAAGAGATTCTTATGGCTGGAAACGGAACTGTATTATGGAAAGTGAAGAATAATTATCTACAAATCAAGTATTGAGATCGCCGCCGGAAGAGATTTAATTGATTGGAAGGATTGGTAAGAAACTGCATCTCATGGAAATTCGCGAGACTGACGAGCATTGAAGAACTGTTGTCCTAAAAAAAAACAAATTTTCCCCCTGAAGTAATTTTTCAAGCTAGTGGTTCATTACGATAAATGAGTTATTGATGAGTCTGACAGAAACATAACCGGGTAATGGGAGAATCTGATGAATGTTCCGTCGCGATGTGCAACGCTGGAAAATCTTGTTTTCCAAAAATGGATGAACCGGAAATTAAACCCAACGTGTTGATTATTTGTTTTTTTATTAAGGTTTAACGACTCTTTAACATACAAGGTCATATCGTATCGGTGACAGTTTTACGGGTGGAGGAAGTAGGAGTACCCGGAGAGAACCACAGAGCAATGACGAGCAGCTGTCAGCTCCCCAAAATCGTAACTCCGCACTGCAGCACAGGCAGGGTTAGATTGGTTGAAGACATGCATACCATCGACGTGCAGTACGCCGTAGTACACGGCGTCATCGTGCCCCAACGTATTGATATAGTTTATTTAGCACCAGCAGAAGTGTATTTGACGCAAGTGCGAGAGTGACCATTTCTCTGGGAGGTGGAGCACAACGAGGCGTATACAGCATAGAAACCGTATGCTGGCCACTTTCCTCGGCTAGACAATATGTCAACGGACGCAATAATATTAGATTCCAACCACTAATTACAGGAATAATCATCCAAAATTTAATTAATGAAGCACCGGGTACAACCCTGTGCTTCATTAATTAAAATTTTGCTGCTGCTGGTGTTTATTACCTGGTAAATGCATGCGTGGATATCAGTGCACACGCGTGGATTACGACCCGTCCACGGCGACTGTGCTATATTTAGAATGGTAAGGCTGTAGAGCGATGGCTCAACTGATTCGTGTTGATGCTTGAGTCAACGGGTGCGCATTTTTTCAAACGATTTGCACTTTTCATTGAAAAATTATGAAAAGAATTAATGCCGTCCAACATTGGCAGCAATGGAACATCCGAGAAAATTTTTTATTGCGTTTTGTTTTTGTTAGAGGTGAGATACTACACTGATGTGATCTGTTTGAAATTCTTCTTTCGCTGTTGCGGCAACAAAAATGTACGGTTTTTGTACCACAGTTTGTTATGAAGGGAGCAATAAGAAATTTGTAAAGGAAAAGTAAGATGCTGAAACACTTGATTCAATTTGCATAGATAATGGGGTGGGGTTTGTAGGTAGGAGCAGCCGTTCCAACATGGATTCTGTCAAAAATCTCCAGTCCTGCCGATTGTGTCTTCACATGTCAGTCCATTTACTCTCTACCAGCTGGTTGTCATTTAAATGCAAAGTGATTACATCTTATTTGTTGATTGGAGTAAAAGAGTTTAAATCACTTGGAACGCCATTTAAAAAAAAAAAACCCAAAAAGCAGTTTAAGATGAGATACCCTTCCTATATTGAAGGAACCAAGAAATGATGGGCTTGTATGGGATTCCATTTTATGTGAAACCAATGTATATCGATATCTGTTGTGTCGGTCGATAAACGTTTGGGGAAGGGGTGGGGTGGTCTGTGGGTACGATGGATTGTATGTGCTGCTCAACTCTGATTGGTTATCTGAATAAAACGAGGGACACTCACACCAGCGGATCGGGATTTCAAAAAATGAAAGTATACTAACGTGTATTGAACGTCGATGATGTCCTTATCTTCAGCGAATGCTACTAGTACGTTGTGTAGTCTGACAGTGTCTTGCCGCTACTTGGTGGATTGGCAGCGTGGAGGTTCAGTAGTCACAATATTGTAGGCCTGGCATTTTCAGGAGAGCGATTTATTCGCTCGCCTACTGCTCGCCTTAAAAAATTGAGGAGGGCGAAAATAGCCCTCCTGGCCTTAGAAAATAGTGATTACCACAACAGCCTATTCCTAAAATCCACAGGTTCTCAGATCTCTGCTATGTTAGTGATCTCTGCAATATGGCTACACTGCCACTCCCACACCTCCGGGCCTTACCAAGGCCCGGAGGTGTGGGAAGGGCAGTGTGGCCATCTCACAAAGACTACCAGGTTAGCGGCACCAAATAAAATGTACAAAGCCCACTAGGCAAAATTCATTAATAGTAAAACTTCATTTTGCCACTTTTAGCTTTTGTAAGCTTGGGGAGAGCTAATCGCTCCCCTAGGCAATGTGAGGAGAACGATTTTTAGCCCTCCTGCATTTTTAAGAATGCCAGGCCTGAATTATTGGACTTCAAACCGAAAGGTTCACGGTTCGATCCCCACCAGGGGTAACTGCGTTGTGTCATTGTGTTGTGAAAGGCACTTTATCCCGATTACTCACGCTGGGCACCGTGGTCCTGTATACTACGCGTTCTGAACGTCGAAGGTGCCCTTATCTTCAGCTAATGCTGCCCCTGTTAGTGCATAGTCAGTACGTTAGGTAGTCTGATATTTGCTCACGTTGGGCACCGTGGCCCTGTATACTACGCGTACTGAACGTCGATGGTGCCCTTATCTTCAGCTAATGCTGTCCCTGTTAGTGCATAGTCAGTACGTTAGGTAGTCTGGCATTTGCTCACGTTGGGCACCGTGGCCCTGTATACTATGCGTACTGAACGTCGACGGTGCCCTTATCTTCAGCTAATGCTGCCCCTGTTAGTGCATAGTCTGTACGTAACGTAGTCTGACATTTTCTCGCAACTGCTCGGTGGTTCTATCCGGGTATTCCGGCTTCCTGCATCGGTAAAGCTCTCCGATACGAGGTGTCACTGTCTGTCGAAAGTGTTGTTAAACCCCAATAAATAATAAATGAATTCGATCACACAAGTGTTGAACACCAAACGTTCCCATTTGATGATCGATCACCTGACCTTCAGCTTCAGAACCCGCAACACTTATCCTTTTTGACGATCACCTCGTAGCTTCCATGAACTCTAAATATACAGTGTTGCTTGAACCCGAATGGCAGGCAAGCAAATCTGTGGTTCAAAGGCCACGTGACTCAAGAATTGCTACTTTGGTTTTTGGACCTTCAAATGAAGTTTTGATTGTAAAACAACCATTTGTATTCACACTGTAAAAAATACCGTTACAATTACGATGGTAGTGCTGCCAACCGGTTGCCCTTATTTGTACTATCAATTTTACAGTATTGACTTTTACTGTTGAATGTTTCATAATATATTTCACGTTTCATAATATATAAACAAATAAAGTAATGCTCATATACAGTGGTGTCCTATTTTTTAAACGGATGCATCCAAGTGATCAACTCCTACTTTTTTTGCTAAGTGGCGTCGTACATGACAATAGGTGCCTTGTTGTCGAAAACTATTTTTGCGGTGCTCTAATTAATATCGACTGCCAGTTAACCCTTTACCTAACAAGAAAAGTATACGACACTTGCAAACAAAATTCTTGAATAACTATTTTTTTTCATTTTTTTTCTCACAAACATAGGTTATGACCTCTCATTGGAACGATCTCTGCGAGCTCGTTCCATGGAGTGTCATAACCTATGTTTTTGAGACAAAAATGAAAAAAATAATGAAAATTTATAGGCGACTTTTGTGAATAGAGCTGGCCATTTTTGTCCGTTACGTTGGGTGGATGGTTAAAAATAATAATTGGTCTATTCTGTGTGACAAACCAACACCTTTCCCGTGTAATATAATAATAATACTTTGGCGGGCCACTGATTTGTAGCGATTCTCAGTTGAGAAGGACTTTATTAGCCCTGTTCTTTCAAAAGCCTCCTTATCCCCACGCCTCTTCACTCTTCCCAACACTCCGAGATGATCTGCTTGATGACATCCCGTACCCCAGTCTTCCCAACCTCTCCGATAAGAATACTAACCCTCTCCTTTGTGTCACCCACTAACCACATGTCATTCATTCTTTCATCCCACTTCCACACCATAAAAATGTAATGGAGTGAAACGAAGTATCGTCTCCTCAGGTTTTTCTCAACATCGAACAAAAAAGATCGATATTGCAAAAACACTTAAATACGGGTTTTCACCGTAATGTTTTACGGTACAAGCACTAACACCGTTTTTTAACGGTACTTTTTACAGTAGTGTAAATTACTCCGCGTCTGCTTTAACCCTTTACCCAACGCAGACAATATCAAAATTTATTATTTTAAATATCATTCATTTTTTGAAATTTTTCAAAAGATTTCAACAAAACCATATCCTGTGACCCCTCGTTGGAACGAGCTCGTCGAGCTCGTTCCAACGAAGGGTCACATGATATGGTTTTGTTGAAATTTTTTGAAAAATAATATTTTTTCAACTGCTAAATTTGTATATTACGCGGGCGGTTGCGACCGATTCGTTGGGTAATGTGTTAAGATCAGAACAAACAGCTTTACCGCCCGAACAAGTACATTTCAACTCTATTTGTCCTCTAGGCCATCAAATTCAAAAGTTTCTTACGCCTCCACCCCATGTACATCTTCACGTGAGATGCTGTTATCCAAATCATTCGAAAAACTTGCGACTGACTAACAATTTATTTTTATTTATGCAGTAACCATTACTAAGTGCATTTGACTGTGAATGTATAAGAACATAATTGCTCATGCAATGAATTCAACTAACATGTTGTTATTATGATTATGCCAATGTCTGTGCTCGAACTTGCAGACAATAGTTATTTTATAAGTATTAAGTAACTTAAAAACACTTATTTTTCATCTACATACTACCTTGGGGAAATTGGTTTTCGCGTTTTATTTCCCCAGGGTTTTATTGTCGGAAAATAATATTAGTAACGGAGATTAAACAAGAAAATAAATGGGCCAGGAACATAATTTCGAAACTAATATCCGGACTATCATGTGTTTAATCTTATTCATTTGAAAATACACGGAGGTCTTTGACGTTCATTGTTATTTAAAAATATCAATACTTCGCTGTGGCATTTAAACCTTGTCTGTATTATCGTTTGTTTTTTTGTACATTTTTTAGTCTTTCCTCCAATCACCAATAATGTTATCAATTTACAGAAAACAAACAGCGTCTCAAGGGTTTCAGCCGTATTTGTATTCATATTTCGTCGATATATTTTTCTCCAGGCAACTTGTTGAAACCAGAGGCGGCGGAAGCTCCAAAAAGTGGAGGGTTTCACCTTTCTGGGTATCGCAAGGGTGTAGGATGGAAAATATTTTTTCTTCGGAGGGAGGGGAGGGGGTGTCAATGATGGTGGGGCGGTGTATTCATGCAAAATATATAAATTTATATACGCTACGCCGCACCCTTAAACCCACTCTATTTAAGATACTAACCTCAGCGTGTTTATTTTCTTTTGTTTTTACTTAATCATTAGAACCCTGGTGGTATCTTCCATATCAATTCATTGGCAGCAGTTCAAAAAGGCCATATTCGTTATTTGTGGGCAAACCAATAAATATTTTCAACGTGCAGCCTCAGGGCTGCACGTTGAAAATATTGAATGGTCTTCCCCACACACTCACTTACCAACTATCATACTAAATGAATTTATAAAGCATCATGTTCACGGGCCGGGAAGGTGACCTCTCGGGTTCAAAGGTCTAATCATAACTTTGAAAACACCCTTTGAAATATAACGCTCCATTCGGAGCTTTCCATTTTTATTCAATAAAATCTTGAAAATCAATGTGGTCATATTTGTGTATGTTATGTGTAGAGACCATAGGGTTTGCAGGGGCGGACCCAAGGGGGGGGGGTGCTCTGGGTGCTCGAGCACCCCCTCCCCCCCACACACACGCCTACTCACACTGTGACTGCTTAGGATTCGAATGTAAACAAATAAGTTTTTGAGAGTTTAAATAGTATATGCATCTCAAAGTTGACCAGAAGAAATGTGACCCCTCCCCCCGGCCACTCACTCGGTGGCACCCACCCATCCACACACTCACCCACCCACACACACTCATACTTCTTGGAACTGCTGTCGCCCCTGCGTACAACAGGTATTTCATGGTGAAAATTATTATGTTTCTTCCAGGCAATCATCGCATTTGAATTTTCAGTTAATTTGATGCAAAATCCAGGGGTGATTATATTTGCTTCTTCGCAAGTAACAATTTCGAATGATTATTTTGTTTTTCATTGGACAGTGTCAGTACCATAATTGTTTTTTACCAAATTTCAAGCCAAATCGGCAGAAAATAGGTTTAATAGAAAAGTCAAACATATGACCACGATACGTCTCAGATAGCATCTGATGGGTTCCTAATTCAACAATTTTTCTGGGGGAGGACCTCCACCCCCCCCCCCCCGCTAATTGCTTCGCGCCTTTGGCGCTCGCAAGGACAGCGCACAGCACTGTCACGCTGCGTGCCTTCGGCGCTTGCCGATCAACAATACACTCTAAATCGGTTGGGTTAAAAATCAACCCAAATCGACTGGGTTGAGTGAATATGAACCCAATTTGGGTTCATATTCACTCAACCCAGTCGATTTGGGTTGATTTTTAACCCAACCGATTTTAGAGTGTAGCACCCCCCTTATAAAATCCTGGATCCGCCCCTGGTTTGTGTATGCTATGTCGGAAAATGCCGTTCGGGTATATATTTGGTGAAGGGGGGGGGGGGGCATGTGCCCCGCGCTCCTGGTTAAAAAACTAAAACGTTCGGTTTCAATTTTGTCATAAAAAAATAAAATCGGAATGAAAGAGAGTATTAAATCTGATAAAATAACAAAACAAACAAACACACGTACCAAATAACCGCATCAATGCGTTATTTGTCTCATTTTCAATCCACGAAAGGTCGTGTGATATATTTTTGCGAAAACGGACACTTTCTCACTAAACGTCTTTTGATAACACTATAGTCTATTGCAAGGGCGTGAGGGAGATTTGAACTGCAGTCATGTCGAAAATTAATGGCGCAGATCCGTTCAATAATTTGGATCATAAAGTTTATTTATGGAGACAGACCATTAACCAACACGAATTAAAGACGACACTTGCAAAAGAGATTCTTGATTTTTCCTTTTTGCCTCAAAAACAAAGCTTATGCGCCCTCATTGGAACGATCTCGCTGAGTACATTCCCATAAGAAGTCACAAGCTAGGATTTAGGGACCAAACATGAAAAAAGGTACAGTCGCTATGTGGACTGATCATAATCTATGCGTGGGCAGTGATGTCCACGCATGCGTTGGCCAATTAATAAAAAACACAATCATCAAAATGTTAATTAATGAAGCACTCGGTGCTTCATTAATGACATTTTTGATGATTATTCCTATAATTAGTGTTTGGAATCTAATATTATTGCGTCCGTGGAAATATTGCCCACCCGTGGAAAGTGACCAGTCAACGGCGACATTACTGTAGCGCTAGCCCGCCCTGTAATGTTTTTTATCTTACAATCAGCATGTATTTTGTCTGTATTAACTTCGCAACTGTCGTGTATCCGACCCTCTGATACAGATGTTTGTATCAGGGGGCCGGATACAAGCACGATCCTTTCGCGTGAGTTCCATTTTTTTTTTCTTTTTGTTCATGCGTACGAATAAATAGTTCGTTATATATTCCTCTACATTCCTGACTTATCCCCAATATATTGTAAGATAAAATGATTATTACCATTATGTGGATGTACAAAATATGTATCCGAGTCTCGCTCCGGGTTCTAAGGGTAGATCACGACTCGTCTTCGACTCGTCGTGATCTGCCCTTAGAACCCGAAGCTCTCTCGGATACATATTTTGTGCATCCACATAATGGTGATAATCCCTGTGTATTAAACTTGCCCCCAAAAAGAATGGTGCACTGAACCATTTATAAAACTGTCACACAACCAACCGGACATTTCCACCAACAATAAAGACGAATTTCCTTATTTAAATTTCGATATTTTTTGCCTTCCGAACCGTAGTTTACGACACCGTCTCTGGAACGAGCCTGTCGTTTCGGTATGAGGTATAAGCTATCGTTTGAAAATATGATGTGTTTAGTTGAACAGAAAAACGTGTATTCGTAGTTGAAGTGATGCATCATTACCTGTCGTTACAATTATCGATTATGATTTCGAAAAGTTATATAGGGCCCTACGAAAATCTCAAATTCCCAGTCGAATCGAATTTCGAATCGAATCAGGCAGAGAATTTTGAATCGAACGAAAATGCGAATCGTATTTCACGGCTCTTCAAGTTGTAGATGTTGCTCCTTCTTTCAATCGTAAATATTGTCGATGTTGATATTCGAGAACAAAATCGAAGTAATTTCGGAAGTGAAACTTCCTTGAACTCTCCTTCTATCATCCGTTCCTCGGTACAGAAGGCTTGATGTTAGAAAAAGAGTTCAAAAGCAGTGGCGTAGCGGAAAATCTTGTGCCCCCCCCCCCCCCCGCGAGATAGAGACGGGGTCCCTTTCATAATGGTTTTTGCCTTTAAAACGGGAGCAAATTTAGTGTTGTTACCGTGCACAGCATACAGGATTTCACGTAGTAGATACGCCATAAATTGGGGAGCGCGGTGGCTCAGTAGGTAGAGGTGCACGCTGCAAGCCGAGTGGTCCTCGGTTCGAATCCCACCTGCGGCAACCGCGTTGTGTCCTTGGGCAAGACACTTCATCTCCATTGCCCGCGTGGGGGCACGATGACGCCGTGTACTAAGGCGTACTGCACGTCGATGGTACGTATGTCTTCAACCAATCTAACCCTGCCTGTGCTGCAGTGCGGAGTTACGATGTTGGGGAGCTGGCAGCTGCTCGTCGTTGCTCGGTGGTTCTCTCCGGGTACTCCGGCTTCCTCCACCCATAAAACTGTCAAGGTCATGATTAGCCATTGTGCATAAATATGTGACCTTAAACATCAATAAATAATAAATAATACGCCATAAATTAAATGAAGGTATAGCCTATAGGATCGATTCTAAAAGTACGACTCTGTAGATTTTTTCATTACATGTTTTAAGTTTCACCCCCACCATCCAACGATACACACATGCACGCCCACCATGTGTGACTTGAGAGGCACCATGTATGTATATTGTTCATTTCTCACCTCTATCAGTTACAATGATGTAGTGTTCACTTAACCCTTTACCTAACCTGAAAAGCAGACGACACTTGCAAAAATAATTCTTGAATAACTATTTTTTTAATTTTTTGTCTCAATAACATAGGCTATGACCCCTCGTTGGAACGAGCTCTACGAGCTCGTTCCAACGAGGGGTCATAACCTATGTTTTTGAGACAAAAAATTAAAAAAATAATGAAAATTAATTGGCGATTTTTCAGAATAGCGCTGGCCGGTTTTGGCCGTTACGTTAGGTAAAGGGTTAAAAGAATAACACATAGACTACAAAGAGTACGTCATGTGGAAGTGAGAGTTTGAAATTATGTGTATTTGGTACACACTCTCGCTCTCTCTCTCCATTTCCCTCTTTCTTCCAGCGTTGGAACGTCCTTCAAGACGGGGTCCCCCTTCTAGCCCCCCCCCCCCCCGCAATGCGGGCCCTGCGGGCCCATCCCCAACGCCACTGTTCAAGAGGTGACCCCAGGTAGAATGTTAAGAACATGTTTGCGATACGATAATTTCAGAATCAGCGCGACTCAAATCGAACCGATACGAGTCATCTTTCCAATTTCGAATCGAACTGAATCTCGAAGATTCACAGGGTCTCAATTTTTTTTATTACAAACACATTGGCGGAAATGTCTCCCCCTCTCTCTTTGTAAATATGCATAGACGCGTACCTCTCTGTGTAAGCATCATTATAGAACCTACGAGTGCACTGCAAAAAAATATAGGTTCTCTTTAGAACCAAAACTGGTTCTAATCTTGTCCCTGAGATGGAACCAGTTCTGTTTAAATAGTATTTATTTCAAATCAAATAAATCTATAAAGATTAACATTAAATATTAACAGAATTAAACATAAATTGAGGGGGTTTCAGCCGTAAGTTTAGAGCTTATACGAGGTTATCTCAAATCATTATTAAGCAAAGGAGATATGAACAGTTGGCATATCGAACCAGTTTTGGTTCTATACAGAACCAAAACTGGTTCGATATGCCAATTGTTCATATCTCCTTTGTTTCAAAATGTTTGGCGACTGCGTTGAATAAGCTCCAAGTTTACTGCTGAATCTACTTCAGTTCATGTAATATTCTGTTAAAATTGAATGCTAATCTTGGTAAATTTATTTGATTTGAAATAAATACTGTTTAAACAGAACTGGTTCCATCTCAGGGACAAGATTAGAACCAGTTTTTGGATCTAAAGAGAACCTATATTTTTTGCAGCGTGGGGTGTTTTAAAACAATTATTATGAAGTATATAAACCTCATAAAAATTTATACTAACCACGATGCGAGGAATATACTACATACCCCATACAAGTGTTTGGAATGTGGATCTATTACCATCACAATAACTACCAACAAGGTGTGAAATGGCAAAATAAAGGTGAATAGGTTTTTATGGTAGTGTCTGTACCCTGTAATATTCTTCACAACTTGATAGTTGCTAATTCGGGCTAATTATTGTTTTTATGGGCGGATGTATCCGGTGTTTTACCGCACTACTGCCTACCTATTGAGGTACGAGTGTCCGAGTAAGATAATTGAGCGAGGCAGACCAATCTTAACCACCCCACATGACCATCCCTCTCGGAATATTTAACGATCGCCATGCTATTTCATCATCTTCTGCACTTCGTATACAAATATGCCGTTTCGCTTCGCTTAAATCGACGCAGCTATTCATTCCACCACACTTCGCTCGAAGACGAATTTTTCTCCCACAACACGCCATACGTTACGTCATCTACGTCAAAAAGTTCAAAAGTGACGTCACCGGAATGTAAATTTTTCAAGTCGCTTCAAAATGTTAACCCACCCTATTGTGAACTAACGTTAGGTTTCGTTGCATACATTTATATATATCTTACCTCCTACAAGCACACGAAAAGATGGTAACATTGCCACTGATCATTTGTTTCTTCGTTGCGAAGAGAGTTCATATATCTTACCTCCTACAAGTACCTGGGAATTTCATTGGTTCAAAGACGTCACATGCAGACTGCATATAAAACCATATACTGCCTGTCAACATCAATATACGCTGACAGCTATGGGTAATCTCCCCTTTGTTCATTGATTATTCAAAATGACGACAGCCGATAAACTCTTCAAGTTGAAAGATTGAGTGTTGTAAGCCCATATTTGGTCTGAAGTGCAGGTTAGGCAACTTAAAAGGCTTCATATTCGGTGGATGTGTGTCATTTTACCTTCGAAATGAAACTGTTTGGTATGTATGAATTTGCCTTGTTACAGTTTATGGGAGAGTGCCTGTAGGCACTCTCCCATAAATTGTAACAAGGCAAAGACACCTGAACACATTGTGAGAATTCTCTCATTTAATTTTGATCGCTGTTGTTATTAGTTCTGTGCATCGATGCAGCAGTCGGTAAGATATATTCGTTACACAGTTTGTTGGTGGCCTAATATGGTATAGATGGTGTCCGTTAATTCCATATTGGACTCGAGCTTCGCTTGTGTAACTAATAATATACGGAACATTAGCTGCTCTTTTCGACTTTGAAAATCGTTTTGTTATCTGTGATCAATTGGAAAAACAGTAAATTGAATCGCACGTGTAATATTTGATTTTGCTGAGGTCAAGTGAGTGTGGTTGGAGAAAAATCATCCTCGATTAGTACGCGGCAGAATGGGCAAATGTCACTCACTGGAAAAAGATATTTAACCAAGCCTCGTACCTGGGTCAAATATGTTTCCCCTCGGGGAGGATTATCCCCACCACACCCCACACCACTCGAGAATAACAATAATCTCTGTTTCTCTGGTGACGTAGTTCATTATTCCCATACGCAGCACGTCTCGTATTCTTCCGTAATATTAACGGATATACTTGAAATAAAGACTGGAATTATCAAGGTGAGACGCTCCATGGTTTATTCGACAATCAATACTCTAGGATTGGATGAGAGAGCTGCTTTGTGATTTGATTGGCGTTTGGAATGAAAACACACCGAGGAAATCACCGAACCATACTGGAGAGGAAATAACGAGGCCGCAGGAGAATTGATTGATCTGAGTGGGAACAGGATATAACGTCAGTGCATTTCTAACCAGCTTTTTGTCGGATTTTTGTTAGACAATTATTCAATTTCGGATCAATGGGTTTTGGATGTTCATTCAATAGTGGGCCATTTACATCAAAGATGCTGACACCAGAGTTGAAATTGTTCTTGTCTTCTGGTTCTATGGTAGATTTTATCGACCAATCCATATTAGTCGCACCGCACTGGTAAAAAAGTTACTTTCTTGGGGGAGGGGGGGGGGGGGGGGTTCGTCAGTGCCATATTACAAGTTAATGGCGTGTAGATGGCTGATACATTATTACATAAGGCGATGAGAGTTCATGTCTTCTCCTCACCCGATATGAGCGCTCATCGCCTTGTATGGAAATGTATCAGTCAGCAACACGCCATGTAACATATTTATTATGTCGAAAATCCATGTAAATCAAGGGATTAATAAATTTTCACTACAAACAAAGAACGACCGGGCGTTTATTTTTTAGAAGCTGCAATTGACAGCACCGCACAGACTCATCAACAGTAACTGGCACCGGTATGTATCCATGGTGACAGAAAACAATTTTCGATGCACGAAGTGCGATATTTCGTCCCCTGAGTTCCAATGTGTTCTATGTGCCAGTAGGCACATAGAACACATTGGAACTCAGAGGACGATTTGTTTACAAGATAAAACCATCACTGCACGCATATCTGAAATACCCTTACATCTGCTTACTATCATTACCACCTGAAAAAGGGTTAAAAATGCACTTCTAAATGTTCAAAAAACCACTTTCATCACTACACGCATATCTGAAATACCCTTACATCTACTTACTATCATTACCACCTGAAAAGGGTTAAAATGCACTTCTAAATGTTCAAAAAACCACTTTCAATTTGCTGAGTAAATTTACTGTGAAGAAAATGTTCGCTTCAGCATAAAAAATCGATAGACTTTTAAGTTTGGTCGGTATCGGCTCGAGTCGTAAAATGAAAGCAATACTGGGACCATAAATAATATTTTCTGTCCATTTTTTTTAAATATTTAATGTTTTAAATCAGTAGATACGGTACCTTGAAAATATTTTTGGTACTTAAATTCTCTTATTGTGTTTGAATTCAAATTTTGAAAATTCGAAGCGAGTGGAAATGCTTCAATTTGATCAAAATAGTACCGACCGCTACTAACCTGATATCAAATAATATCAGGTACGGCGGAACCCTTTGATGGTATTCAAACGTTCTGAATGGATAAAATAACTTTGAGGCATAATAATACTGCTTACATCGTCCACACAAATGTACTGGTATTTAATGTACACAATTCAATTCAATTTTATTCTTTATAACCAGATTCCTGGTATCAAAGAAAATACACAACGCCAGTATTAGTGTGTTACCCGTGTCAAGTACTCTTACTGTTCTAGTTATTCCGGGCATGTTCTTAAGTGTTCGGATCTCTTCATGCATTCGGTTCCTGACAACGGTTATCTGTTTTGAATTGTGTTTTCACGTTTTGCGAGTTTGTTATAAAACTGTGATCTTTCAACACACTAAAAACATAAGTGTTAAAACTGACACTTTCAAGGTGTTAAAACCATTCTAACTCTTAGGGTTTGATTTTAACACTCAAAGTGCAATGCTTTAAGCACTTAGACATTACAATCGTCAGACATCTGAAACTTGAATGGATGGCACTTCCCATGTGTCTAGCATTGGTGGTTCTTCCAGAATCGTCCATAATTTGATTTGCGCTTGGTGGGTACATAATTAAAAGGACACAACGCAGATGACGCGGATCAGGCTCGAGAGTTCGAGCCTGATCCGCGTCATCTGCGTTGTTTCCTTTTAAGTGTCGCGACATTACACTTGTGAAGTGGCATTATTGTCAACACCTGTCAAGTTCTGGGATATCTACACTTGAACAATGTGCTAGTTCAGCACTTAGTAAGTGTTAAATACAGCACTTCAAGTGTAGTTTTTAACACTTTAGTTTTTAGCGTGAACGTTTCTGTTGTGTTGTTGTACAATGTGAACATTGGTAAAACTATTGGACGTGTAGTTCTGGCGCAAGTTTATATTCGCATTCAATCAAGATTTCATTTCGTTAGTTGGCGTCTAGAAAAAAAGACTCAATGTAACAAAAGGAAATTCCCGGAGAAACATAAGACCCTCTTCCTTCACCCCAGCCCCTTTCCCGAGGTTTTACTTTCAATTTAGGAAACCCTCAATCGGTGTGACCAGGGTTACTGATCTGGGTATTTGAACATGGTAGGTTTTAAAGTTATGACCCTTTAGCCCAACGTGTGCAGATACTCGGGCCCCTTGATTTTCTTCACTGGCCCCGAGGATAATAAATTGAAGTTTTTTTTCACCATTTGTGGGTTTTCCTAGAATTTGATGATTTGGAGGTCAAGGGCCTATATAAGTAATGAAATTTTGTTTATTTTGAAAATTCTCACCTCCGATATTCCTTCAATTCAAATTAAATATACACAAAATGTACATCAAAATGAAGGTTGGGATACATAGAACAAGAAACACATGTGTAATCAACTCATAGAATCGACTGTAGGCACCACTGGTTCCTGGAAGTCTGCTGCCGTATTCGCATCAGAACTGATAATTTAATAATATTTCACGAAAACAACTTGTGGCCAAATGTGCTTTACATATCCAAAAACAAAGCTAGGGGATAAAAATTCTTCAAAACACGGCGACAGAGCTGCATTGGGGAAAATTCCAACGCCTTTGCTTTTGTTTACGTGTGGGTATACTTTCGATTTCCGGCGACGTCATCGGACAGAAAAAGCGTGTAAAAACAACGCCGTCTAAAATCAAATAATGAAAAAGATCGCCTTCATACAGTATACTGTTATTAGATAGAGATTGCACAGTTGCCATATTCAATGCAAGATATCATGATACCTGTTGAAATTTCTTAGAATTACGATTTTGTTTTTTGATGGAAATTCGTGGTAACGAGTGATTTACGCATGTCTGTCGAACATGGAAACCATTTTCAATAAAAAATGCAGACAGTGTTGTCCTTTTCCAAAATGCAGACCTATCGCTGTATTCGAAAGTGTTTTGAATGCTTAGCTTTGTTCTTGGATATATGAAGCACATTTGGCCACAAGTTGTTCTGATGAAATATTATTTTATTATCAGTTCTGGTGCGAATACGGTAGCAGACTTCCAGGAACCAGTGGTGCCTACAGTCGACTCTACGAGTTGATTACACATGTGTTTCGTGTTCTATACATCCCAACCTTCATTTCGATGTATAATTTGTGTATATTTAATCTGAGTTTAAGGAATATGAGAGGTGAGAATTTCAAACTAAACAAAATTTCATTACTTATATAGGCCCTTAACCATTCACCTAACACGAGTAGCAACTTCTTGAATAGCGAACCGTTTTTCATTTTTGGACTTCAAACATAATGTTATGGCCCCTCTTTTGAACGATCGCAACGAGCTCGTTCTATCGATTGTACATGAGCTATTTGTTTAAGGCAAATGTTAAAGAAACAAAATTATAATGGCGATTTTTGTGAATAGCGATGACCTGGTTTTGCTCGTTAAGTTGGTAAAGGATTTTATCACACGCCTGTTCTATGTAATCCCCATCTACAGCAACACTAAACCATGTGGAAAATGAAAATCTGTTCTGCACATATGTGCGGAACGGAAATAGTTGACGGACTATTTTTTAAATAGAAGCGAAATTTCATTGGAATTTTCTACAAATCGTGCACCGCAATTACAATTTCAATCCCCAGCGATAGCTGAAACTCGTCCCCTGAGTTTCAATATGTTCTATGTGCCAGTAGGGACATAGAACACATTGGAACTCAGGGGACGAAACAGTAACACGAGTTTCCCTCGCACATTTGGTTGGCGATGAAATGTGTGGTTTGTGTTGATAGTTGTCGAATGAAATGCTGAGTGTCCGTCTAATAATTGTTTCATAGACGTGAAGGCGTGTAATAAACACAGAACGACACGCGCGTGGACGGGTTAATCGATATGGCACTTGTGCCATGACTTGTGTCCTTCCGCTCTGGCACTCGTGACACATCGATTAACCCATTCGCGCGCATGCGTCGTTCTGTGTATAGACTCCACCAACTGTGCGTTTTCTTAGCAAATTAATTCATCTGTACTGTTCGCCAAGATAATGAGTAAAGGCTAGTCACAAAATACACATTCGCCAGACTTTCTCAGCTGCGACGGAACCGCTCCGACAGACCCCACAGTTCCCAATAGACTCATCGAATCGTTTCTCATTGAATTAATCCAATGTCGATTTTATATCATTTTTCTCTGCCCCGGACGTAATTCCACACATGAAGCTGCTTGTATATTCTGAATTATTCCACAATAACAAGATTTTTATCAGGTTGCGGAAGATATTATTATATGTTAAATGTAGAATTATTTGTTTCTTGTAGCGATTTTGTTGCATATTAATTGGCATTTATTAGAGTCTGAAAGATAACTGGAAACTTGTTTTCTCCCCGTAAATTCAATTACCAGAACCCAGCCGATTCAGCACAAATAGCGTGTAAACTAGTTGTGATCGTAAGCCAAAGGCATCGGAAGCGGGACTGGTCAGAGAGGGCAGCTGCTCTCTTGTCCCGAGGCTAGGAAGCAGTGCATGCCCCTTTTTAGCCGGAAGTGCACTAGTATAAAAGGAAAGTGCGTGACAAAAGGTCACGTCAGTTATTTTTCAATTCGACATTTCATTGGTCCGTCTCAATCAATGCTTTGCACAACGTCATCAAGTATTTTTCGATGACCCTTTGAACCCCAGCGGCCGCTTTTCCGGCCAGGAATATGATGCGTCCTAATGTCATTAAATAGAATGGCTGCTCAGTAAACATGTGGGGTAGACCAATCAATATTTTCAACGTGTGGGGTAGACCAATCAATATTTTCAACGTACAGCCTTTGGGCTGCACGTTGAAAATATTGATTGGTCTGTCCCAAATAATGAATATGGACTCTTCTAATTGCTGCCATTGAGCTGGCATGGAAGATACCACTAGAGTTCATAGGGTTAATTTGGATTGTCGACATTCATGGCTGGCATTCAACAGTTCATCACAAATCTTGGGTTTTGCTTGTTCAACAAAGATTGAAAGTCATCATTTGTCACTCCTCTTAAATTGATAAATTCTGCAGAATCACATAATATTCCTCAGCCCTGACAAATTTAAATATTGAATTTGTGAAAATAATAGTACGAAGTCTTGTTTGTTTACGTTTTGATTTTCGGTCGAGACGACAATTGTTTAACAAGTCACGTGACAATATCATTAAAACAAAATTTGTAACTTTCCTCAAAATTATGTTTGAATATAAGACCCTTTATTTATCTCCCTCTCCGGTGTTTCTATGAATTACCTTTTCCCCAAGAAATTATTGTTTTCTCGCTCGCTGGAGGCGATAGGAATATCAATCGATCAGTCGGCTGTCACGGTGACAAGTGGTTTGAGTGGGTGGGCACGCGAACATGGAAACATTCTAAATCGTTACGTGATTTGGTTTATATGATTTTGACAAATGTCACGTGGTATACTTTTAACCAATGACATGGGGAAGCGGAGCAAATGATTAAATTATTATTATTTATTGGAATAATTTTTTTTTGAGTTATGTAAGGTGACACCTTGGAATTATCGATATCGCGTTGCCTAAGTACGAAAGGTTATTTGAGAACTATTGTTACCAGTACCACATGCGTTAAGGCTGTAAGGTACGGAAGCCCATTGGGCTCAACATGTGTAATGGGAGCATTGCGAATAGTCTCATTCACATTGTGAATTATCGAGGCAATACTCATTGCGAATATTCGTATTTATAATGCGAATATTCTCATCGAACATTGCGAATATTCACATTCAACCCATTGGAGCCAACATGTCGTTGACGGAGTGCTAGAGCTGCAGGTTTTTAAATTTCTTGTTCGGTTTCGGTTTTGGTTTTTCAGGTGGAGTAAATCCTCGGTTCTGTTCGGTTTTCGGTTTGTTCATGAGGCCAAATAAAATTCAATAAAACTCATTCTTGTGTCCGGAGTCATAACTGACTGACAGTGAAATTGAGTGAAACACAATGAATGTCCGAAATAAGCTATAATACATGAAGAATCAGGAAGACCAATATAATAATTACCTAAATATACAGAACTGTTATTGTGCTTGGCCATTTTTCGAAGACTGACACCTACACGCAACGTGAGGAAAGCTGCAAACACAACTAAACTGAAATGTCGGAAATTCACAGAATGTAGCCTTACCAGAGTAGTGAGAGTACCCAGACACTGCCACTGGCAGTGTCTGGGTACTCTCACTACTCGGGTATGGCTACATTCTGTGAATTTCTGCATCAAGAGAGTATTTAATAAAAAACCCCCGAAAAACCTTAGATTACGGGATGTCGACGGTTTCGGTTTTTAAAAAAAATAAAAACCTCGGTTCGCTTTCGGTTAACCTACAGCTCTAGTGAGTGCTAGAATGTTCTATGGGCCATGGGGGACATAGAACATTCTAGCACTCAGGCGACGATGTGTAGTGAGAGCATTGCGAATATACACATTCCACTTTGCGAATATTCGCATTCAGTTGCGAATATTCACAATGTATTCGCTTTCAACATTGCGAGTATTCGTAACTGAATGCGAGCGTATATTCGCAAAGTTGAATGCGAATATTCGCAATACAGAAGGCGAATATTCGCAATGTGAAATGTGAATATTCCCTATGTTGAAGATGAATATTCACAATGCGTTGCGAATATTCGTAATGCATTGCAAATATTTGAAACCCATTGCGAATGTTTGCAATGTTGAATGATACCTTGCTTGTATTTTTCAGACTACGCAAACGTTTCAAGAGTTAATGATAAGGCGAAAATTCCGCCCGTGGGAGTTTTGGTCATTCATCATTCACGGACTGTAGATAGTCAAGACGTCAACAACCTATTTTTGAACACTCGAAACGAGTCATGTGACAATTTAATTGAACTAGAACAAGGAATGCGGTTGTGAATGTCTTTTTTAGAATAATTGTTCACAGACTGAAACAGTTAAAAAGTTACACGTGCCATATCATGGTTAATGATCTGTGGAAATAATCCACGTAACTCTAACTTTACGTCAAAATCCCCAAGTGTGGAGACAGACGCCCTCCATACCTGCTTTTTCTCTACACCCCACATTTATGACATCACATAATAAATTTATTTATTCGTTTATTTCTTTATTGGGTTAATCGACACTTTATACTCCATTTTTTACCCTCACACAAACAGGGTTATTCATTTATTTATTTTAGTGGGGTTTAACGACACTTTCGACAGCCAGAGTCACCTCGTGTCGGACAGTTTTACGGATGGAGGAAACCGGAGTACCCGGAGAAAACCACCAGGCAACGGCGAACAACTGTCAGACTCCCAACGTACTACTTCCGCGCAAAAGGGGTTCGAGCTGATTGAAGACGTACCGTACGCCCCAGTATACAGCGCCACGGTGCCCCCAAGTGAGCAGTCGGGATGAAGTTCCTTACCCAAGAACACAACGTAGTTACCCCTGGCGGGGATCGAACCATAATCAGGGTTTGCATTGATTGAAGAAATATGCACCATCTATATGAAGTATTCCTTAACACGCCGCGGCAAAGTGCTGTCACCACACGAAGAACAAAACCACCAAAACCATATCACAGCCACCACTTTAGGCACAGAACTGCATCTCAACCGCTACAGATCTCTGTGCAATTGGATTGCTTGAACATCATTCTCAGCCCCCTTCCAAAGATGTGACAAGTCAAGCAACGCGATAACTCCTCCCAATCCTTGACGTTTGATGACGTGAAAGCTGTTACGCTGTGACTATAGTCACAGCGTATAAGCTTTACTTCATCAAATGTCATGATGTTTACCTAGCACGAAAACTAATTACTATGTATCAACTTTCTAATCTCAACATTTGTTTTTTCTCAATAAAATTAAAATGTATTGTATATATTCAGTTTGTGTTGCCACAAAAATGTAAACACCATCAACATGTTCATTTTTCACAAACAGCAAAGTACAGTACAAGTGCCCTGAAATAGTCAAAATCCTCGCGTTGACAGTATTGCCCACGGGAGCTTTCTCATTTAATTATCAGTAGTTTTCATCAAATATTCAATGAAAGAAGCACCGGAGCGTTCTCGGCACTTCATTGATTGGAAATTTGATGGCGATACCTTTGTTTTTTTTGTCGGAGATTCACTGTTAACTGTTAACGCACGCGTGGAAATATTGCCCACGCGTGGATTTTGACCTTTCCACGACGACTGTACTGTTCATTCTTTAAAATGATTGCTGGACGTCGGGAAATTGAAAACCTTCGAGAAAATCGTTGTTGTTGACCAATGTCGGTTAAAAGCAACTTCTTCCCTCCCCACCTCATCGCCAGATTGCAGCAATTGAGACACTTTTACTGTATATGACTCACGAGCATCCCAGACACCCAGATGTAGAGTAATAACCAACACAACCATAAAAGGTCCCAGAATATCAACAGAGACACCAAACATACACACAGAATAAATTTAAAGGAGTTTTGTCTCTTGAATATTTGATCTAGCTAAGCTAAGAAGAACGCAGTCTAATGACAAGTATTATTTAATCAATAAACCAATTTTCCATCTGAATGCTAAAGCCCGAAGCTTATTATATCCTGGAGATAATCACGACAAGTTCTACTTTTCATTTTCTTTCTCTTGCTAACCCATTGTGTACAATTTATAAAAGAAAAGAACGAAGCGATGTTCTGCTGGGGCACTGTAGGGTATGCTTTGAGTGGATTATCCGTGAAACACCCGTGGAATCGAATTTTCATGCGGAAATTTTCTCAAACTGTGACAACGGAACAACACAGAGAACACAATTCCAGCAAATAAGTTGTACCTGGGGGGGGGGGGGGGGGGGGGGGGATGGGGGGGGGGTGCACTAAACGACAGTTACCTATGATACCTAATCGGGGAGCCGAGACGTTCGGCTACAGTTAAAACTAGGCGTCCTGTCACGAACTTTGCGCTTATCTAGGCTTAATTGCGCGTAGGAATTGCGCGCAATTTCCATATCGAATGGCGTCCAAAGCACGCAGGTTCTCCTGGTTACTCAGCAAACACAGGCAATGTTTCTGCCAATGGACCTCCGAGTTACCCGGAGGTCCATTGGCTGAAACATAGCTTGTGCACGGGCCATATGTACAGAATTTTATAGCCTTACTAGGGTCATAACGCGTAGATTAACGCGCAGATCGACGTGCTATTTGTGCGCATTTCATGACAGGACTTCTAGTTTTAACTGTAGCTGGACTAGGAAAAGAGGAAACTTCGGAGTTTATGAAAAGAATGAGAAACATTAACACTGTCAGAAAACTGCAACAGATCTAATAACATTTTGCAATTATTTGGGTTTAATAAATAAAGATGGTATTACTTGGTTAATTTAATATCGGCCGAGATATCAGCTCTAGACAACTCCACATCAGCCTTCAACATTCGGTCGCAGGCCAATATAAAGTTACCTCTTGTTGATATCTTGGCCAACATGAAACAATAATCTCCAATTATTATACCGTCTTATATCAATGAAGGTTAAATTTCCGTTCACACAAGTAAAAACTTGAGTATTACAATTTATTTTTTGTTAATGTGGTGGATTTAAACAAAAACATACATTCGATTTATCGGCCGTCACTACAGCTTTCGAGTGGATCTGGGTCAGAATGTGACCTTTCGATTTGCCAATTACGAAAATAGTTCTTTTGATGGATCCATAACGTCAAGTGAAAAAAAATAGCCCGTCAAGGAAAATCCATATGGAACACGCGTTCCGCACGGATTTGTAAATATGGAATTGGCGTGTAATACGCAACATTACGTCACTAACAAACTGTGGTGTAACTAACATATGACAACTGTTGTACAATAAGAATATTTTTGTACCTCTCATGAATAGTTATCCCTAATGATTGAACGCTAACCCCAAAACAAAAGAAATATCCTTTGTGGCTCTCTAGCATTGGATTTTGTCTAATTAAACACAAATGAGAAAGTCATTAACAATGGACAGATGTGATCAAAGGCGGTGGAAGCTCCAAACAAGTGTCGAGCCACACCTTTCTGGGTACCGCAATGGTGTAGGATGGAAAATGCTTTTTCTTGAGGGAGAGGGGGGGGGGGGGGGGGCGGGGGTGTCAATGGTGATGGGCGGTGTATGCATGCAAAATATATAAATTTATATACTCTACCCCTCACCCTTGAATCCACTCTATTTAAGACACTAACTTCAGCGTATTTATTTTGTTTTGTTTTTACGTAACCGTAGAACCCTGGTGTATCTTTCATATCAATTCAATGGCAGCAACTGGGAGAGGCCATATTCATTATTCATGGGCAGACCAATTAATATTTTCAACGTGCAGCCTCAGGGCTGCACGTTGAAAATATTGATTGGTGTTCTCCACAAGTTCACTTACCAGCTATCATACTTGATGAATTTATAAAGCATCATGTTCATGGGTCGGAAAAACGGCCTCTCGGGTTCAAAGGGCTAATCTTAACTTTGAAACCGTCCTTTGAAATATACACTCCATTTGGAGCTTTCTATTTTTATTCAATTAAATCTTAAAAATCAATGTGGTCATATACGTATTTATTTATTTATTTATTGATGTTTAAGGTCACATATTTATGCACAATGGCTAATCATGACCGTGACAGTTTTACGGGTGGCGGAAGCCGGAGTACCCGGAGAGAACCACCGAGCAACGACGAGCAGCTACCAGCTCCCCAACATCGTAACTCCACACTGCAGCACAGACAGGGTTAGATTGGTTGAAGACATGCGTACCATCGACGTGCAGTACGCCTTTGTACACGGCGTCATCGTGCCCCCACGCGAGCAATGGAGATGAAGTGTCTTGCCCAAGGACACAACGCAGTTGCCGCAGGTGGGATTCGAACCGAGGACCTCTCGGCTTGAAGCCTGCACCTCTACCTACTGAGCCACCGCGCTCCCGGTCATATACGTATAGGTGATGTGTAGAGGTGATTGTGTAGAGACCATAGGAGTTGTGTATGTTATGTCGGAAAATGCCGTTCGGGTACCTATAATTGGTGAAAAAAGTGGGAGTGGGGTGAACACGTGCCCCCTGTGCCCATCCCCCCCCCCCCTGGGGTCAGCCACTCCTGGATTTGCTTCTATGATTTATCAGTAAAAATACATGAAATGATAATGAAAGCGCAGTATGAAAACTGTTAACGAACATGTTATACTCATAAATACACCTTATTAAAATGTCATATCCGATTTATGATTGAATTTACGCTTTATGTAAACACGGCTAATTTGCTCGTGGAGATTTGTAAACTGAAATGTCCATGAAAACAAGAATCAATAAACAGGTGTTTGAGGAAGCAATGAAAGCAAGTCATAAAAGTATAGGAGTGGAGGTCTATTCATTGTTTCATTTTCCCATTTGTGCAAACGTTCCCTTGGGATCATGGCAATGAATTTCATACCACACTTGAGTTGGGTTCCAGTCATCCCCGCTAGGGAAAACCGGTTATTTCCAAATGAAACAAAATACTGCCTTTTGATTGGCTGAAAGGTGTGGTGTAACTTACAATCCACCGTAGCATTTTTTTTACACGGTGGTTAACCACGGTGTAAAAACAAGAATCCACAACAGCAGGATATGTGACTAAAAAGTACCCATTTTTAATTATTAATTCATACCTTCTGCCAGGTTTTGTCAGAAAAAAATAACACTACAGGAAATTTAATATTTATGTGTTGTAACAGGAGGAGAGATAGGAGCGGGAGCCGGGGTTCGAACCGTCGACCTCTAGCACACAAAGCTACCGATTTACCACGAGACTAAGAGATCCGGACCAACCAGGCTGGTTGGTAAATGGCCTTTATACCTCGACCGCTACACTATTCCCCCTCTCTTTTCAGATTCACCACACGTGAATCTCACCCAGGGTCCTCCCACAGAGCGGTCGAAACACCCGCAGTGCCACCTACTGCTGAGGATCGGACGAGCCCCCAAATGTAACAGGAGGAGAGATAAGTGGGAGCCGGAGTTCGAACCGTCGACCTCTAGCACACAAAGCGACCGATTTACCACGAGACTAAGAGATCCGGACCAACCAGGCTGGTTGGTAAATGGCCTTTATACCTCGACCGCTACACTGTAATAAAATATTACCGCTATGGGTGTCATTGGAACTGACATCCATATTTGTCTGGTTTTATTAAGAAAATTACAAAGTACAAATTTTCTTGCAGTTTTTTCCCACAATGTAGGATAAAGTATTAAGTACACCAAAATTTGTGGAAATAAATCCGTTATCCTTGTGTTTTCCAGGGTGTATGGAGTTTACTCCGGTTTGGTAACTCATACACCCTGAGCTTCGCCTCAGGGTGTATGAGTTCCCAAACCGGAGTAAACTCCATGCACCCTGGAAAACACAAGGATAACTAATAATATCCAGATGGCATTTAGGGTTCCGGGGCAGGAGAGGTGTGTGAGAGGAGACAAGTGTGCTTATTTCTTATTACCGACGCCAGGGCGGCGCTCGTTTCTAAGGTGATCGAACACTCAGGGCACCAACAAAGTAATTTGGGCTTGTGTTTTGAATTGACAATCTCGATAACACTGCACATAGGTTCAAAATATGTATGTCGTATTCAAGTTCCTTTAATACTTCGCAGCAACACCGACGTGTTCTCACTCTTGTGAGACTACGACGGTGTTGCTGCGGAGTGTTAACGGTACCCGATATTGACGCATACTGGCGCCAATCCTCGGCAAGTTGATAAACGATAACTCTGTTTGTATTGCTGCACACCGACAGCGTGATATGTAACTTTTTATTACACGCCTGTTTTCTGAAATCCCCATCAATAGCAACACTAAACCATGAGGAAAGTGAAAATCTGTTCCGCACATATGTGCGGAACGGAATCGTTGACGGACTATTTTTAAATGGAAGCGAAATTTCTCTGGAATTTATTACGAATCGTGCAATGCAATTACAATTTGAATCGCTAGCAATAGCTGAAAATCGTGTCCTGAGTTCCAATGTGTTCTATGTGCCACTACGCACATAGAATACATTGGAACTCAGGGGAGGAAATAATAACACGGTTCCCCTCGCAGATGTGGTTGGCGATAAAATGTGTTGTTATTCTTGAGTAATCGATATGGCACTTGTGCCATTGCGGAAGGATAAAACACGAGGCCTGTGGCCTCTCGTTTCATTCTTCCGCGCTGGCACTCGTGCCAT
Organism: Pictodentalium vernedei; assembly: GCA_031216915.1. Taxonomy (NCBI): domain Eukaryota; kingdom Metazoa; phylum Mollusca; class Scaphopoda; order Dentaliida; family Dentaliidae; genus Pictodentalium; species Pictodentalium vernedei. The sequence continues at coordinate 53,995,816 of CM062292.1, forward strand.
ATTTGAGAAACATTCACACACGCGTGGCGTTCGGTGTATTTATTGTCGGTGTGTACTTTAACTGGATAATTGAAAATAAAGAATCAAAAAGAAAAAAAAAAAAAAAAATAAAATAAACGCAAACTACTATTTTTCATTATCTGTTTTTCCGGCAAAGGTCCAAATTACCAAAAGGAAAAAACTGCTGGAGAAGGATAGAATAATTACTTCGCTGGGTTCCCATTTTTTAATACTTTATGTACATCTTGTCTTGCCAGATTGAATTAATTAATTAATCACTAAAAACAGTTGCGTTTAGGGATTTTGTTTAGATTTTCATGAGATAAAGGGTTATATAATGACCATGAAAGCATAATTAACTAGCACGCCACTAAAGGATAGTACTTGTAAACAAAGGGCATCAACACCTCTCCCCATAGACACACACAGTCCCTCTCTCTGTCTTCATATCTCTCTTCTAAATAAAGTGAATCGGCACCCTTTCCATACAATCGCCCTCTCCCCCTCTCTTGTATATAAAATCAATGAGCAGCCCTCGACCTCACGGTATCTCTTTCTTTTTCTGTACTTAGCTATGATGGTACGAGGCGTGACACTGATTCTTGGAAAGATATCATCCAATATTTATTTATTGGTGTTTAAGGTCACGTACTTATACACAATGGCTAATCATGACCGTGACAGTTTCACGGGTGGGGGAAGCCAGAGTACCCGGGGAGAACCACCGAGCAACGACGAGCAGCTGCCAGCTCCCCAACATCGTAACTCCGCACTGCAGCACAGACAGGGTTAGATTTGTTGAAGCCATGCACACCATCGACGTGAAGTACGCCTGAGTGCACGGCGTCATTGTGCCTCCATGTGGACAATCAGGGTTAAGTGCCTTGCCCAAGGACACAACGCGGGAGTCCGAATCGATCGCTCAATTGGCCACCCATCCAAGGACTAACCGGACTCGACGTTGCTTAACTTCGGTGATCTGACGAGAACCGGTTACCGCAACGCCGCCGCGCCCCTATCGTCCAGTAAAAATATATAGGTGACAACTGCAATGCTATGGCATTGCAGTTGTCACCTTTATACTTTTATCCACAATATACTTTAAGGTTTTCTACTAATTATAGTCAGGGGATGGTATCTCTGACGAAGAAGAAACAATGAAATTAATTCTCATTCACCTTATATTGACTTCTAATTGAGATAAACTGTAACTTATGTGGATAGAGCAATTTGTCATATGGCTAATTAAGTGTATTAAGAGAAAATAATGTGGGCACTCCAAATGTCATAAAACTGGACTGATTGTAATACATGAACTAGCGAAAAGTATAAATGGCAATAATTTGTGAACGATTGTCATTATTGAGAGAGATACGGAAAGATTTTGTCACGACGCGAGATCGAATCAGTTAAACGACGTATTTGTTAAACTGTCCTGAAAATATCCACCCACAATAGAGAGAGATATTTATCATACAGTACGTGGAGAGTGGATTGTAACTAAATCACCCGCGGAGTGGAGTTATCACCCTTGCTATAACTTTCAAATTTTGTACATATCTACAAAAAACACAAGCAATGTTTAAGCCAATGGATCTCCGGGTTTAACCCGGAGGTCCATTGGCTGAAACTTTGCTTGTGCTGGTTATGCTTTGCAACCAATTTGCAAATATTGCTTGGGTGGATTCGCCACTCTGCGGGTGATTTAGTAATAATACACTCTCCACGTACTGTATATATGACACATGTCCACATCGGTCTCCTGCTAGAAATTCAAGTTTTAATTATTCCTTTGATATGGAATGCAACAAGAAAATGTCCATGGCAAGAGCTGCGGGACTACCCACTGGGACGGGTCGGCTAGTTAGTTTTTCATAAAGTAAGGAAAGGACAGCGTGGTGGATGTTTTTAGATCAAAGAGAAAGAAAAGAAGACAACCACCACCACCCCGCCCCCCCCCCCCCCCCCCCCCCACGAATAAAAAAACAAAACAACAACAAAAAAAAACTGTCCACAAAAAAAGAAAAGAAAATGTAAGATAAACAATAATAAAATAGGAAGAAAACAAATAAGAGAACACCACGATCAATAAGTTCAATATTTTTTTTTATTAGTTATCTGACAGAATTGATTGAATTTTTTTATTCGTGTGGAGAAGTGAAAGTATAATTACAATATTTGTAAATACTGCAAATATTTCTTGAATGTGGGCGAAATATCATTCACGTTGTCCTTCATCTTCCCAGGTGAAATAATTTCAATATCCACTTAAAGTATACAGATTGTTTTTCTTATTTGAAATTGACATTTGTTTATTCCGAAAGGACGATGGAGAAAGATAAAGTGATCGATAACTATATATATTTATTCTCAAAAACGGTAAAATACTGGTATTCAACTGCCATTTCTGTGGCCTGGGATTTCATGGTACCAATTGTTAACCCTTTAACCAATGCAGACGATATCAAAATTTACTATTTTAATTATTATTCTTTTAAAATTGTTTCCAAAAATCCAACAAAACCATATCATGTGACCCCTCGTTGGAACGAGCTCGTTCCAACGAGGGGTCACATGATATGGTTTTGTTGAACTATTTTGAAAAATAATATTTTTTCAACTGCTGAATTTGCATATTACGCAGGCGGATGCGGCCGATTCGTTGGGTAAAGGGTTAATGTTTGAATTGTAATCATATGAGATACTAATAGAACAAGTGCTTTTCAGAATGAACTCCGTTAACTTTTAAGTACTTTTTTGTAATATGGCATCATCATTGAAAGATGCCTTAGATGGAAAGAATCCGCCCTTAACGGAGAATAATTAAAATTAATTAAAAATAATTAATAATATTAATTTGTCTTGATAACTGTTGAGGAACCTTCTGATGTCTTATGAAGCTGACCAAAAAATATCCTTGGTTTTGCGCCCAGGGGCCAATACTGTAAAACGTTTACAATTGTATTTTCTAGAATGGTATTTTCTAGTTATGACTTTAAATGGGTTGAAATGAACCATTAGCATTTTCAGAGATATGGCAATTTGCCAACTAGCAAATTGCCATATCTTTTAAAATGCTAATGATTCAATTTAGTCAGTTGTATTAATAAATACAAAATACAATTCTCGAAAATACAATTGTAAACGATTTATAGTATTATCGAACAAAATGCCGTCATTCACAAATTAATACGGATTTCTGTCTTAAGAATTTATGGTCGTAATGTCGACAGCCGGTTGACAAACGTTTGTTGTAATTTTTACGATAACCATTCACGGTGTAACCGACTGTTGCGCATTTTTATTTGCCTCGCATACATGATGTACCTCTACTAATAAAATATAGGTGTTACCATAAAATTTGATGGAATGGTTCCGAAGTTGCTATTGTTCTTCGTCGACGAACATTTAACCCTTCGTCTTACAGTAAGTATGTATTGTGTCTCTAATGACCTGAATACATCATACATCAGAGGTGGTCTCTGATACAAAACCTGACCTTGCAACTGCAGTATACAAGCGCGTGTTTGGTTACGATTTGTGTGCGTTACTATTTATAGAACATTACACGCTTTGAAACGGCGTTTGTGAGAAATAGTATGCGTTTCGGTACATCAACGGGTAAAAAAGCTCTTCTCAAAAGAATAATTATTAAATTATTAAACCACATTACGTCTGTCTTTCTGTATCTGTATTATTGTAAGCAAGTGTAAACAACGCGCCGTTTACAGCGCACAGTCTTTGTTGAACAGATGCGAACAATGAGTTTATCAGGGGATCGGGAAGGTCAATGCAGCCATATAAAGTTACCAGCGACACAACCTGCGTTTCAAGGGAGTGAAGATTAAATCTATCTGAAACTAAAAGGCCAAGAAAAAAAATCTGTCATCATACAATGTTTATGTACTAAATGTTGTATCAGAGTCTTGTTCTTGTATCAAAAGAAGAAACACGGGCACGGCTCCGAAACTACATTTTGAACATAAACATAACGGTACTGATGTGCAGCTGTATATATCATTTGTGAAAAACAAGTTGTTTTCATTGTCTTGTTGTTGCATCTGATTTCATTTTGTTCCATGTTTTATAAAATATAAGTCGTGAACGAGGTCTAAGCTACAATCCTTGCGTCCGATTCTGCACACATTATATACAAACCCTAATGGTCGACAAATGAAACCAACCCTAAACCGGGCTGATTGACATCAACTTTCGTGAATACAAATTTCCGAGTAAGATCTATCCAACAGATGCACATAATCAGAAGTTTTTGTTTGCTTTGAAACTTGAAACAGTTTTATTTCGAAGCTTTGACGTCCTATCAACTATCTTCAGCCAGTTCTATCAAGAAATATATTTACAGTACGGCCGCCGAGGACTGATTACTTTCCAGGGGTGGGCAATATTGCTCGGACGCAATAATATTAGATTCCAAACACTTTTTATAGGAATAATCATCAAAAATTTAATTAATTTAATTAATGAAGTACCATTAATTAAACTTTTGCTGATTATGATTTTTATAACCTACTGAACGCATGCGAGGACATCACTGCCCACGTGTGGAGTACGACCAATCAACCGCGACTGTATCCAAGAAATGTACATATGACCACAATTGGTTGTTTGCTTGGAAACTTTAAACAGTTTTATTTCGAAGCTTTGAAGTCCTGCTATCGTTAGCCAGTTCTATCAAGAAATATATTTACCAGAAATATCTGGTGATTGTCTTGACTCCCGTTGAGACTGAGCGTATTCAAAGCCCCAGAGTTGGTCTGTGTGAACATGTTGGAAACAAGCCCTGGTGACAGTTGGTACTGATGTGTTGAGAGTGGACATTGTAATTTAAAGTTCATCAACAAAGACTAGTTGACGAGATTTGCAAACAAAATTTCTTGAAAAACTAAAAAACGTTTTAGCCCACGAACAAGCTTTTGACGCTCCACTCACTGGAAAGTTAAAGGTTATTAATGGCACAATTTATTTATTGGTGTTTAAGGTAACATACTTATGCACAATGGCTAATCGTGACAGTTTTACGGGTGGAAGAAGCCGGAGTACCCGGAGAGAACCACCGAGCATCGACGAGCAACTATCAGCTCCTCAACATTCTAACTCTGTTCAAGATCCGCCAGAGCAGGGTTACAGCGAATGAGGACATGTTCGCCATCGACGTGCTGTACGCCTTAGTACACGGCGTCATCGTGCCCCCGTGTAGGCAACCCGGATAAAGTGCCTTGCCCAAGGACACAACGCGGGTCATTCCGGACGGGGATCGAACTTGGGATCTCTAGCAAAGAAGTCCAACAGTCTACCACTGAGCGCTCCCTGATGGCACAATCCGATGTTGCTATTTTTGATATTTTCAGTAGTCACATTATGATTCAAGAGAACCAGAATTGTCCATCAGAACTTGAGCACTCGTGTATCTGACTTCAGTTAGAATGCAAATATTGTTACCAATGGGTTGTTCTGTTTAAGTAGAGATGTATTAAATATTGATACCATTCTGACTTGCGCTTTGTTATCGTTGACTGTGATTACTCTGCGGGAGGGATTAATCACAGTTCCAACAGCGAACTCATCCAGTGCAAGAAATTAATTGGAGATACAAATCATTATATCTGTACTGACAGTCTTTTGACCATGTCAGGCAGAACACTTCAAAGAATTGTCGTTTTTATGACAAGACCATGCAAGCGGGTTGTCACTACATCATAATTTACCCATCAATTCTCGTCCGACGAAAAATTAATCTCAATGTCCTTCATAATACGAGTCTTGACATTTCCAAATTATTCTCACGCGAAGCTTAGGCAAAGAGACAATGTACATAGAATTTCGAGGCGATTGTTTTTACAAAGGCAAATACGTTTGCATTTGTCCATGTGAAGACTCATTTCGGCTGATGTCTGGTTGAAGATGCTGCTTTCAGGAATTGTAACATGTCCATTAGTGGTTATTTCTATGAAGCGAAACAACGCCCGAAAAGTAAGAGATGTTTTATTGGTAGGGTTTAACCCCGGAAAAGGGGATTTCACGGTTTCCTTTCCTGAAAGTCAGTCACGATACTCGGAAAATTCTTTGACCTCAGCCAGGAATTAGGTTCTGAGAATCCGTCCCGATGTTAGAGATTTTCATGGACTAGAAACGGCAATCAAACGTTGCGTGTCAATCCCATACCATGAAAATGTGAAGACAAGGACCGAGAATCAAAGGTTGTGTGTCCGACCCGATACCAGGGAAATTCATAGACTAGAATTGGGAATCAATATCGCCTTAGGCAACATTCGATTCCCAATTCTGGTCTATGAATTTCCCGGGAATCGGGACGACAGTACGTGGAGAGTGGATTGTAACTAAATCACCCGCGGAGTGGAGTTATCACCCAAGCTATAACTTTCAAATTTTGTACATATCGACAAAAAACACAAGCAATGTTTCAGCCAATGGACCTCCGGGTTTAACCAGGAGGTCCATTGGCTAAAACTTTGCTTGTGCTGGTTATGCTTTGCAACAAATCTGCAATTATTGTTTTGGTGAAATCTCCACTCTGCGGGTGATTTAGTGATAATACAGTCTCCACGTACTGTAAATTTCAGAACTCTGGACCACGAAATTCAGGTTCCAGGGATTAAACCCAAGCTCAAAATCTCACAAACCAACGCGCAGCCTTTGGTGGCAAGTTCTGGTCTACGAATGGGTATCCGGACTGACCTTCAGAATCGGGAACCATAAATTTCACGGTCCCGGGATTAAACCCGAGTCACTATTTGCGATTAAGAAGAAAAGTAGATTTGAAGCCAGTGCTAGTTATTTCAAGGCGTTGAGAAATTAAAATTTAAGAAGTTCTTATGATGTGTTATTTGGTTTATATAATTTTACCTTGCGTATCTGATTTCTTGGTCACTTTTACATTTCTCATTGCCACATACCAAACACATTATTTCAGCAGTCAGTTGGCCGATGTTGTCTCACTCCTTCTCCGTAGTGAGGTCAGATCGACCTGCGGCATGTCGGTCGGACTGGTCGACCAAATCTCGTTAACTGGATAAAATACGGACAACCAAGGTTAACATACCAATGTGTATATTCTGTTTAGGATTGAAGTGGGGAGTATACAGCACCGTCGCTGTGGATTGGTCGTAATACACGCGCAGGCAGTGTTGTCCACGCATGCATGGTAATAAAAATCCTCATCAGAAAAAATTTAATTAATGAAGCACCGGGTTGTACCCGGTGCTTCATTAATTAAATTTTTGACCATTATTTCTATAATTAGTGTTTGGAATCTACTATTATTACGTCCATAGAAATATTGCCCACACGTGAAAAGTGTCCCGCTAATGACAACCGCACTGTGACAGGTGCGTGAGGCATTGGTGTGATTTATCAGGTTTTTCTGTGGTGTTACGTCGGAGGACTAATTAATGTAGGGTGAATTCACTGACAACGCTCTGTGTTTGTCTTTTGTTCGAAATATTAGACAATGTGTAGGTCACGTCAGTAGAATGTGGTTCAAAACTTCCGGTTGCACTGTGTTCTATATTTTATCAAAGTGCAAAGAGATAAAATGCAAATAAAATTGGGTTCAGATCGATCAATAGGAAATATAGAATAGTTTTTCATTGATTAGCTGGAACGTAAAAGTCAGATAACATCTCTTCAGATGTAAAGTGGAACTATAAAATGTCACCAGTCAAGGGATGTCAGAAGTCAGAGATTGTAGTAACTATGTTGATTGTAAATGCAATGTAAATCCCTGGAATACAAAATACAACTTGCTATATTTATTTATTTATATTTATTTATTTTTTGTTATTTATTTATTCATCTATTTATTTCTGTTATTTATTATTATTTATTGGTGCTTAAGGTCACATATACTTATGCACAATGGCTAATCATGACCGTGATAGTTTTACGAGTTGAGGAAGCCGGAGTACCCGGAGAGAACCACCGAGCAACGACGAGCAGCTGCCAGCTCCCCAACATTGTAGCTCCGCCCTGCAGCACAGGGTTAGACTGGTTGAAGACATGCGCACCACGTGCAGTACGCCTTAGTACACACCGTCATCGTGTCCCCATGTGGGCAATCGGGTTTAAGTGCCTTGCCCAAGGACACAACGCGGGAGTCCGTATCGATCGCTCAGACGGGCACCCATCCGAGGACTAACCGGGCTCGACGTTGCTTAACTTCGGTGATCTGACCCCAGAACCGGTTACCGCAACGCCCCCCCCCCCCCCTGATGGCGCAGTTGTTTTGAACCAATGCTAACTTTGCTTGTGTGGAGTTAGTACGTATGGGAGTCTGGCAGTTGTTCGCCGTTGCACGGTGGTTCTGTCTAGGTACTCCGGCTTCCTCTATCCGTAAAACTGTCCTACTCGAGGTGACCCTGGGCATCGAAAGTGTCGTTAAACCTCAAGAAATGAATGCATAGATAAAATAGGTAAAATTTGTTTTATATTCTTGGAGCTTCACTCTCGCCCTATGTGTAATTAACTGATTCCATTTATGCCATGTCAGGTCAGCAACAAACTGTTTAACCAATAATTCCTTCACTTCCTTTATATATCAGTTAGAACCAGAAGATGCAAGCTTCAGATGTTGTCCACTACCGAGTTGCTGAGTTCCATGTGAGCTTTTAGGACTGAAAATCTTCTCGTGTGAATCCCGCAAAGTGAGGAAGAACTAGGGTTTAATATATTCCCTGGTTTTCTAGGAACCGGGAACGGGAACGAAATTACTCTCGGAACCGCGAACCGGGAAATTTCCTGGGTAATATGAAGCAAATTTACGAGGGTAACATGACGCATTTATTTTAATCATAATGAGTATATTTCATTGGCAATCTCCCATCTCCAAACGGAAAAGTTCTTTTCCTAAGATAAGTTTGAAAACCCAAACCCGCTTCAATCTCGTCGTTGTTTTAAGAATAACTTGTGTTATCATCTCTACCTTCTCCAGTATCAACAGCCTGCTTTTCACTACCGTCACCAGTCTCCTCTGCTGTAAGCAGTGGAGACTGGTGACGGCAGTGAAGAGGGTGTTGATGTTGGAGAAGGCAGTGAACAGTGATACTAGTAATTCTGAAAATGAAGACGGGTTTGAACTTTGAAGCTGATGAAGATCTTGCTGTTGAAAGGGAGGGTGGTGGGAGGAGGGGTGTCCTCCAGAACAGGTTGAGAGCTGCAGTGATTTGTTGAAAATGGTTCGTCAGAAATCAGGACTGTAAAAATGTCAGGCGTGGAAGGACTGACGAAATCCGACAAAGTTTCAACAATGCCACGGTTCATTCTTGGTTCCGTGCTGTAGATTTCCCGGGTATCGGGCCAGCTTTCGGAACCGGAAATCCGGGAATTCCCGTTCCCGGGATTAAACCCTAGGCAGAACCTATTTAATGTGGTAAGCAAGCTCTGGTTTACTGGTAAAATAGGACTCGGTAACCAATGCCTGGGGTGATGTCCTCTCTAATGGGAAGCATTGGTACTGACGATCAATTAGATTTGATTTATATTCATGTTGCGGTCACGATTAGCCTTTATGCAGAAATAGGTGACCTTAAACTCGAATAAATAAATAAATAAATAAATAAATAAATAAATAAATAAATAAATAGGAATGTATATCATCACTCGAGTGCATCAAGGCGCCATCTACAATGATTTAACTTTGCAGATGGCGCCTTAATGAATGTAAGGGGGGATATAGCTATTCTTGCATGATGGCACTGTGACAGTTTGCATCAACTATTCATCACATGCACAACGCACGCAGAACTTTTTTCTTGTCCTCGAAAATTGAATATTCTTCAACAGTCAGCAATTTATAGATTAATCATCTCACAAAATTCTCAAAGTGTTCACAATTTAGAATATGTCAAATTCGCTTGTCATCGGTTCAAAATGCAAATAAAAAAACGTCGTTTAATGTTTCACTCATATTGAATGAACCCACAAAAAAGTCACTCCTGATGTAGCGTCAATATCGGCTTTTATAAAAAAGAAAATTAATTAATTGCGTAACTATTGGGGAAGTGCCTTTGAAGCATTATGGCACACCACTGGCTTCATCTGAAATGGAAAAGATTGCTCGAATATAAAAAAGATCCTTGGCGTAGCCGACACTGAATTATTATTACTCCGTGATTACCATTGGAAGATTGGGAGCATAAAGTAGATATAACATGAGCATCTATTATCATGAGTGAACATCCGTACTTCTTAATACGAAAGTTTCCGCTTGTATGCAGGTCTGCCTTTGCATTTCGGAATTGTTGAAGATAAGGATTCAATTTTGGTCCCTAATGGTAACTTTTCTCTTCCCAGAACCGTAGCTGGTCCGGGATTCATTGTTTAGTTTAAACAATATTTTTATTTCAAAAGGAAAACGCGTTATATCTTACCTCCTACAAGTATTTGTAATAAAACAATAATTTAATGGCGGCAGCCGATAAACGTTTCAAGCTGAAAGATTGAGTGTTGGAAGCCCATATTTGGTCTGAAGTGCAGGTTAGGCAAATTAAAAGGCTTCATATTCTGTGGATGTGTGTCATGTTACCTTCGAAATTAAACTGCTTGGTATGTAGGAATTTGCCTTGTTACAATTTATGGGAGTGCCTGTAGGCACTCTGCCATAAATTGTAACAAGGCAGACACATGAACACATTGTAAGAAGAATTCTCTGATTTAATTTTGATCGCTGTTGTTATTAGTTCTGTGCATCGATGCAGCAGTCGGTAAGATCGTTACACAGTTTGTTGGTGGCCTAATATGGTATATATGGTGTCAGTTAATTTCATATTGGACGAGAGCTTATTGGGCCACCAACAAACTGTGTATGTGAACAGTACAGTCGCCGTAGACAGGTCGCAATCCACGCGTGGACAGTTGTGTCCACGCATACATTTACCAAGTAATAAAAATCGTCATCAGCAACAGTGGTTCAGCGTGGGTGCAGGCGGACACGCAATACTGGGTTGCCTTCTCCTACTGGTGGTAGGGAAGGGAAAACGAGTCGTGACAGCGAGGGGGTGGGGGTGAGGGGGGTGGGGGTGATGGGGAATAACGTTCCTTTTACATATACACTTTCTTTTTCCTGTCACCAAGGCTGGAGAACAAGCCTGAGGGAGAAGGACCGAAAAGGGGGAGGCAGAAACAAAATCATGCTTACAAGCAGTTGTGGTAGTCCGTTACATGCCGTTTTGTAAAAAGAGTTAGGATGTCTCAAGAGCTAGTCTTGTGTTTGCATGTTTACCACTGCATGTTCAGTATGGAGACATACGGTGGTTCCAACCCAGTATGTATGCAGGGAGAGGAGTGCCTATCCACTTCTCGTAGAGTATGAGATCATGACACTCTGTACGTTAAGTATATGGGTTGCAAATTGTTACAGATTTTGGTCCATGTTTTGGACACCCATCTGTGGGTGGATGTCCACCCCTTGGAAATTTTCTTGCACAAAGGGTTAAACCATAGATCGAGTAAGTATATTAACCTTCTGCACCCTGTTGTAAAACTGTGAGAATTTCAAACCGCAAACGGTTCCCCCAAACCCTTTGAGACTTTAATTATCCTGACGTTCAAACGTCACTGGAAATTCAGTTTCCTCAACGTTTTTCAAATAAAACGTCGGAAAGTACAAATAACAAGATATTTTTCACATTAGTGATTAACTGGTTGAGGGATATATTATTTTTTGGTGGTCTAAATTTGTTATTCAAAACTTGTTTTATTACAAATTATTGGAGAGTGCCCACAGGCACTCTCCAATAATTTGTAATAAAACAAATTTATATAAACAAAATATTATTTGTGTTTGACTGAATGTGAAATATAAGCAAAGAAAGTGTTCACTTTTCCTCTGGTATCCTCATTTTTGAAAGACGTGATAGTGACGTCTAGCACTCAACCAGTTAAGAAGGCTTGACAGCAAGATTATATTAGTATTTTAAGCTGCGATAACATTTGGCTCAACGGTTGTCACAGAGCACTATTCGGGAGAAAATAGGAATTGGGGTTAAAACTTTAAAAAATCGAAAAATAATAACAAAACAAATGACCACCAAGTATCAACGCGCTGTTTGATTCGTACGTCATAAGACGAACAAAAGTATCAAAGGGTTAATGCAACTGGAAATTAACCAGACCCAGTCTTGTCTGACAGAGCTTACTGAACTCTGTGAGACATTGAATGGTGTAAAGTCCTAGTTGCATTCTTCAAAAAATTGCGGATGGGTTAACAGGGCAATTAACATTCGGCTGTTATCGATGGCCAACCGTTTAGTTATATGCTCCGTCAATGTCCCGGATCAATAATACTTATGGTGAACGGTTTGTAATTATGCCTAGTCAATACTGAATATAACGACCAACATACCTGAGACTCCTTTATTTTATGGTAACACGAAAAGCTCAAATTAAAAATCTTTCAAAGGATTGTAAATTAAAAAAATCCTGTTTTGTTTTGAGTGATTCTTAGCTTGTTTTCGTGACTTCAACATCCAGTACACCAAAGTAGTCTCTAAATGTTGGATACGCCAGCGCGTGATATTGTGCATGAATTTGTGAAGGCGGGCAACATATATAGGAATTTTTATTTACTCTCGCCATACTGATGTCGAAATATTAATATTTCACGAAATAATTGTTTTCACACTCTGCAAAAAGGAATTTTACAATTTTATCTTGTTTGACAGGGCTCATTGAGCCCTGTCAAACAGGATTTAATTGATTAAATTCCTAACTGCATTATGGGTAAAATGGCAACTTCAGATTTTGGTATTTCGACATCAGTGTACGGAGGGTTAAAAAAAGACTTATACTTTTAATCTGTCTTTACTCAATACAGCCTGTTAATTCACAACAAAGAAAACATTTGAATTTGAGTGCATGTATTTTTCAATGTTTTTCTTTAAAACATAGCTTATGATGCCTTATTGAAACGGGGGTCAGGGGTCACAAAAGCTTAGGACCACCAGCGAGGTTTCATAAATTATATTGTTGAGGCAAAAAATTAAATGTTATAATCATTGAAAAAATATTTTTGAATGTTAGCTGTGTTATACGAAAAGTGTTAATACAGATATTGTAAAGTCTCTACGCGAAATTACCAAAGCGTGAAACCAGAAAATTAAACAGGAATTGAAATTAGCTAACCGAAAAAGTGAGCGAAGAAAAAATAGAAAATTAAAGCAAAAGGGTGTGTTATTATTACAGTTGAACCTAGTAGTTCTGTGTCAATTAGCGCAGAAAATGCTCGATGGTTAATGCACATCTTACTGCAGAAGAACGAAAAAGTCTGAAGTACCCAAGAGAGTTTGCGCTGTGCAATGCAAAATATATAGAGGATATGGAATGAGTGTTTTTCTCATATAATATTTATGAAACGAGTCTAAGAATTTTCCGTTTTGCCGAGCCTCTGGCGAGCCCAAACGGAAAAATCTGACGAGTTTCATAAATATTATATAAGAAAAACAGTCATTTCATATTCTATTTATCACATGACACACGCACAAATTAGCCCCTTAGTATGACTTTTTAACCCATTACCTAACTTGAGTCGCAGACGTCACTTGGAAAAACCATCCTCGTATAACTAAAAATTTTCATTTTTTGCTTCCAAAACATAGGTTATGACCCCTCATTGGAACAAGCTCGTCGAGCTCGTTCCAATGAGGGGTTATAACCTATGTTTTGGAAGCAAAAAGTGAAAATATAAAAAAATGAATTGCGTTTTTCTTGTAGGTAAAAGATTAATACAATATAACCTACCCTAACTGGGACAGATAACGTAGATTCTCCCTACTCAAATTATGCAAATGTGACCCAGTTGTATTTTGTTTAGCCAATCAAATTGTCCAGTTTTGAACTTGACCAATGAAAGCTCCCAACTCTAATTATGCAAAATTGTGAAAATGTGGCCCAGTTGTATTTCGTTCAGCCAATCAAATTGTCTAGTTTTGAAATTGACCAATGAAATTGACGGAATGCTTTATTTATCACTGATTAATGTGAAAACAAAATATCAAATGTTTTAAAGTGAACAAAACGGACGAGTCATATGATGAAATGCGCTATCAACGCGGTCGGTAGTGAAATAATGAACTGAACCGATGAAATAGAAAAAGAAAATATTGGGACTACAGTATGTGGAGGGTGGATTACTACTAAATCGCTGCGCGATAGATTTTTTACTTAGTACTTATTTACAATTTCTGAGAACAAAACACAAGAAGCACTTGCAAACTTTCGTCTCATGGATCACCGCCGTGCACCCGGTGGTCCATGTGATGAAAACTTGAAGTGTTGTGCTGTTATGAACAATTAGAAATACTTTTCCGGTAGAGAATATATGGCGCTGCGATTAATTAGTAATCCACTCTCCTCATTCTGTATTTGCAGTCGAATTTTAAAATCTAGTTACGTCATTACATGTACATGTATCCGAATAGCAGTGGGTAGGAATGATGTTAATGATCTCTATTTACTAGTATAGATATGTACTGAGTCAGGCACGCTGTTGTTCTACAGGAATTGAGTTACGCTAATGGTGCACTTTGCTGGGAGCAAAAGTGCACATACTCGGTGCGATATTACATCAAAATAGTGCACAATACAGTCACAGGACTTTAAGCTTCAACTGTATCTCGAACCGCTACTTTATACAAAGGATTAGTTAGGCTAAATGGAAAGTTCGACAGCAGGAAAATACTCCCCCTACTTTATTTCACTTCGTGCCCGGTTAATAGCGTGTGTCTCTCAGATGTGGCGGTCCAGTCTCATCCTGGGGGAAACAATTAACTTCTCATGTCAACTGCAGTACCTTCAGTACTTTTAAGGCTAAAATACCCTGAAAGTGGAGGTGTGAATAGAGAAAATGACCCACTAAATATCAGCTTGTGGAAACATGAACCAGTTTTAGGAATTTAAGCATGAATATATATTAAGGTGACTTTTGTCAGGAAAGGTGTGGGGTGCTTCCCATCCCTTCTCACAATTCTACCCTCCAACAATCCCACCACGGCTGCCCCACTGACTTAAAACTTAACATTCTGGCAGGGTGGTTAGGGCAAGCGAGGGGCTAGTGGGGAATTGCTCTATAGAGACTGACGATCTAAAAGGGAGACTGAAGCAGGGAGTAGCCTTATTAGGGGAAGGATGGTCAAGGATTGCAATAGAAACTGGCGAGCTGGAATTAGGACCAAGAGCTCTTTAGACGAGTTTTATGATTCCCCAACTTTGAGGAGTGCCTTGATGGTTCTTATGGGGGGGGGGGGGATTTTTGTTCAAAGTGGGATCAAAGTCACTGGAGTTGAGGGGGAGGGGGATCGGGAATGTCGAGAAAAGAGTGTGCCAAATGTGTAATTTAGGAGAAACGGAGACCCAGGAACATTTCATTCTAGAATATATTTGCCAGGTAGAACAATACTCCTCAAAATATTAAAGGAATATGGGGTGAAAATACAGTACGTGGAGAGTGTATTATCACTAAATCACTCGCAGAGTGGAGATTCCACCCAAGCAATAATTGCAAATTTGTTGCAAAGCATAACAAGCACAGGCAAAGTTTCAACCAATGGACCTCCGGGTTAAACCCGGAGGTCCATTGGCTGAAACATTGCTTGTATTTTTTGCCCATATGTACAAAATTTCGAAGTCATAGTTTGGGTGATAACTCCACTCCGCGGGTGAATTAGTTACAATCCACTCTCCACGTACTGTATGAGGGATAGGTGGATGGAGAATGACATGAAGGGGAGGGTCAATTTTTTAGTTAGGGCGATCGAGAAAGCACCGAAGGGAAATGGATTATGAAACACTTTTTCTGGATGCTGGGAGATTTAGACAGAGGGTGTGGAAGGGGGTTGAGTAGCCGGGGGAATAGCCGGGGGGGGGGGGGGGGGGTCCTTGGTTAAAGTATGCCCGTTCGTTAGAGGACCACGACAAATCAGTTGAAGGCCAAAGAATTATTATTATTATATAACCTATAGGTAGTTGGGTGTTTTGGCATTAACCTGGTTACGCCTATAGATAAGGCGCGTTTAAAAGATTTTTCCGGTTCAAAGAAATGAATGATATTTTAACACTTTGATACTTTTTGTACGTCTTATGATGTACGAAATCAAACAGCGCGTTGATACATGTACTTTGTGGTCACTTGTTTTGTTTTATTTTTCGATTTTTTAAAGTTTTAACCTCAATTCCTATTTTCTCCCGTATAGTGCTCAGTGACAACCGTTGAGCCAGATGTTATTGCAGCTTAAAATACTTAGATAATCCTGCTGTCAAGACTTCTTAACTGATTCAGAGCTAGACGCCACTATCAGGTCTTTCAAAAAATGAGGATACCAGAGCAAAAGCCAACACTTTTCTTGCTTATATTTCATATTCAGTCAAGCACAAATAATATTTTGTTTATATAAATTTGTTTTATTATAAATTATTGGAGAGTGCCTGTGGGCACTCTCCAATAATTTGTAATAAAACAAGTTTTGAATAACAAATTCAGATCACCAAAAATAATGTAGCCCTCCACCAGATAATCACTAATGTGAAAAATATCTTGTTATTTGTTCTTTCCGACGTTTGACGTCACATTTTGAAAAACATTCAAGAAACTGAATTCCCAGTGACGTTTGAACGTCAGGATAATTAAAGTCTCAAAGGGTTAATGGTGTTTATCCAAGTTTGAAAATGCAAAATGATTTCAGAACTTGTAGGAATCCATTGCGATTCAAACAATATTGGAAACAACTTTCGGCTCCTATTCCATCAGCACAATGTTCGCACAATTTGAAACACTTGTGGCAGTGGGCGCGACACGATCACGGTTGTCTGCAACGAACATTTAAACCCTTTCAATATCGACGAATCAAACGATATCGTCTTACAGAGAACTTCATGCAGTCTATGGGCGAGTCCATGTTCTATTGTGAAAGTCCTGTTGGTCTATAGAATTAAATTACGGTGATCCTCCCTCAAAGTTTGATATTCATGGTGTTGTCTACTTGTGGACTGCCAACTTTTGCATTACGCAAATAATGTTTGCATACCGTTTTGAAAATAAATAAACGTTTATGTTTTGGCATATCTTGAAATTAGTTTGTCAGCTTTATTTTCTGCCCTGTTTTTCCCTAAAATATTTTATGTCCAGGGATTAGCTAATAACATGAGTAGGGGACATTAACGTCATCATACAATCGCATACGAAACTTGAGCACACGTTTTCACCCGCAAAACCGTAACCTCCTCCTAAGCGAAAGGTATTCATCAACTGCAACCTGCCTACGTGGGAATGAGTAGCACCGATCCGTCTCACCCCAAGGTGTTACAGAACAGGACAGGTGTTGACATTCACGAATAATGAAGACAACAGAGGTTGTTGACAGATTTTTACACCTTTTTTTTTACTATTCCATCCAAATTATCCAATAACGCTAGGAATGTAAGGCGTGTAAAATTATGTTTGTTGTCACATGTCATCAGCCTTTCTTTAGTTGACGTAACAGCCGGCAGTATTCATAGAAACTGCCATTTTAATTTTAATAGTTTCCAGTCTGTGCCATCAAAATGTAGCCTTTGACGCCTCATTGGAACGAGCTCGTTCCAATGCGTGGTCATAAGCTATGTTTTATAGCAAAAATTTTTAAAGCAGTTTAGTTATTAAAAAATGCAAGTGTCGCTTGCTTGTTGTGCTAATTAAAATTTGTTTTATATGTGGCGAAAAGAAACTAAAACCGTTTGCTCCCAATTCAGAAACGCATGGATTGAGCAAAAACTGAGTTTTGAGAAATTATTTCATTTACTTCATTTCGATCCAATTGTGTGTTCTCAAAACGTCGAAACATTTAAATTCACATCTCGGTAAGTTTGTTTTGATAGTAATTGTAGTTTATATCCAACTGGTGGTCATTCGTGAGATGTTTCTGCGTTCAGAGATCAATCAGAGACACAGTGACTGTCGGTGGGTTTTCTGTGTTCGGTGAACAGAATTTACTGAGTTGTGTGCGATATATACAGTACGCGGGGAGTGGATTGTAACTAAATCACCCGGCGAGTAGAATTATCACCCAAAGTATTACTTTCAAATTCTGTTCATATGGACAAAAAAATACAAGTAATGTTTCAGCCAATGGACCTCCGGGTATAACCCGGAGGTCCATTGGCTGAAACTTTGCTTGTGCTTGCTATGCTTTGCAACAAATTTGCAATTATCGCTTGGGCGGAATCCCTACGCTGCGGGTGATTTAGTGACAATACACTTTCCACGTCCTGTATATACGTACAAGTCCTTGGTATCCATATCAGTTTTCTGAAGATAATAAGAGGTAAAAATTGGGGAGCAAACAAAAATACGCTTCTCAAGCTTCACAAATCCTTCAAACGTCAGTGGGAATTACACAACAGATACACAAGGTTATTCAGCACTGTTATAGACTCTTCCCGCAAAATACCTGATCCTAATTAGAAATAGACTACAGCCCTAAGCCTGTTGTTCTCTTGTGTGAACACATCGGTACAAATCTTCTTTTTTCGGCGTTTTGAGATACAGCCGATCCAATCGATGAATATAAATATATTTTAAAAACTATATCCGCAGTTTTCAAAATAATTGAATCAATTTTTATGGGCGTATTTCAAATGTAGCCTTGGTAAAGTATTTCAGTCATAATAAGTCGAAAATAAATGTCTCCAAAAATAAAACCCCAAAACCCAACAAATAAAATAAAAATGTTAATAATTATTTACAAGCTAATGGTGGTTAGTTATAAATGAATTTCATAACCGAATGATACTAAACCAAAAGTATAACTTCATGAGATGTTTCTGATAAAATACCACGAAATTACATAAAACACCCGCGACGGAAATATCGTTAACTATTCTGGGCTTAGATTCTAAATACTCCACATAACAACCGAAATGTGACAGTAAATATAAAGTTATTATTCGCTGCTGTGTTAACACGACAACACTAACAACCTTTATTGTTTACTTTCATCTTTGACTTGGCAGATTTAATTGAAACTTATTTACCCCGGGTAAAACATGGCTTGTGCAATGAGCGATAATAATTGCAGCACAGATGGCGTACATTTAGATAACAAGATTTAGGTGCGATAAATTTCAGGTATTGGTGCTTTCTTTTTAAAACTTTTCTTTAACCGTATCATTTCCGTGTTGGTGAATCTCCATTTGTGCTTTTCATATCTGTTATGTGGGATGGATTGAAGTCGTGAAGATATAACAATTAATTAATTGAATTATTTAATATTTTAACCTGTCTCCCAATGAGTGAAGGTTGAAAACAATAGTTAGTTTACATACAAATGTATTTTGCGCCATTTAATCCCATGTACATCTTTGTAAAATTTAGAAAATTCAAGCAGAAAATTTATTTCTTAACCAGGTAGGAATTTAACAAATTCAATCTTTTGTGACAGAGCTCACTGGGCTCTGTCAAACAAGATTGCGTTGTTGTTGCATTATGGGGAAAAAATGCCGCTTGAAACTTTGATATTTCGGCATCAGTGTGCGCTGGATTGATAACATAAATAGTGCTGTCCACAAACATCCTGTGAATTGTAAATAGATATGCAAACCTATTTCTTCTATTAAACAATATATATGTGTTTGTTTGCCGGCGTTTATTGAAATTTATAACTTGTTATATAATAACATTCAACAATAATAAAACATAAACAAAAAAATACCCCTTCAAAAAAAGTATGAATAAAATCCTACAACTGAAAAAAATACAAAGCAGATAAACTGAAAGAAGAAAGACAAATAAACTAAACGGGAAAACTTAACAAACGCTAAGGACATGATATGCACCATGTGTTGCTAATTTTGTTAATCATTTAAGCAGTGTTATTTTATCGCCTACTGTTTAATGTCATAAATAATATGATGCCATATTTAAGGTTCAAATTTCATAAATAGAGGATATGGAATGAGTGTTTTTCTCATTTGATATTTATGAAACGAGTCTAAGAATTGTCCGTTTTGGCGAGCCTCTGGCGAGCCCAAACGGAAAATTCGGACGAGTTTCATAAATATTATATGAGAAAAACACTCATTTCATATTCTATTTATCATATGACACACACACGCACAAATTAGCCACTTAGCATGACTTTTTAACCCATCACCTAACTTGAGTTGCAGACGGCACTTGGAAAAAACATCCTCGAAAACTAAAAATTTTCATTTTTTGCTTCCAAAACATAGGTTATGACCCCTCATTGGAACGAGCTCGTTCCAATGAGGGGTCATAACCTATGTTTTGGAAGCAAAAAGTGAAAATATAAAAAAAAAATGAATGGCGTTTTTCTTGTAGGTAAAAGATTAATACAATATAACCCACCCTAAATAGGACAGATAACGTAAATTCTCCCTACTGAAATTATGCAAATGTGACTCAGCTGTATTTTGTTTAGCAAATCAAATTGTCCAGTTTTGAAACTGACCAATGCAATTGACGGAAGGCTTTATTTATCGCTGATTAATATGAAAACAAAATATCAAATGTTTTAAAGTGAACAAAACGGACGAGTCATATGATAAATAATATTATGTCCTTTCCACTTATAGTTTTGAATTCATGCGACACAACCCAAACTTCTGTTTATCAATTCGAATGTTAAACATTTGTTCATCACACGCACCAATTACCGTTGTTACTTGCACTTGAACAGGACATATCCAACTCTTCCCCTGAGTACAACAAGGTACCATCTGCAATACTGTAGCATTGTAGATAGCAGCCTTTCTGTACTCCAGGAACGAAATGGAGGATGGACCTTTACAGAGTATTGTCTCCACGGTCGGTCGAGTCGTTTAAACTGTTTTGCGGCAGCATCTGTGTATCTCTCGGACGACGCTTATCGAATATGTAAACTAAACTTAAATTTGGCGTCGAAAGTTTGTAGATGGGTGATGCTAAGAGTAACCTGTTTTCATAACAGTCCAACAACGGAAGAAAATTTGTACAATAAAAACGAAAAGGCCTTTTTAGTGTTGACACACCAGATAAAGACTCATGGCTTCCTTAACAATTTGCCCACGAACAGTAGATGTCTCTTAATAATTGAAGTATAGTACAGTATGGAAGGTGTGCGCGAGCTAAATTACTTGTTGTATTGAAAGAGAAGGAAAGCAACAACCACAGAATAAACCAGAATTCTGTAGAAAACAATACAACAGAAAGAGTACTGATAAAACAACCCCTCTCCAAAAAAAAAAACAAAAAAAAAAAAAACAGATGGAAAAGCCAGAATGGATCAGTCAGGCTAAGAGGTATGGTTTAAAATTTATTTTTGTAATTATTTGATAGTGAAAATGAAAGGCATGATGTCGTTTTAGCGTTTTCCATCCGAGCATTTAAGGTTCGATTACACCAATCTGTATACCAACACTAGAGTAGATTCTAGGTAAGTTCCATTATATTTGAATGATCCAGAACACAACATACATGTGTAGTTTTAGGAGCATCAGTTTGAATATGAGAAAAGAAAATCCCCCAAAATTATTTTTTTCGTCTTTATTTTTCATCAGTGCTGGCAGCTTTCCAACGATTAACGCGGAACTTGATATGATGAAGGGGAGACCCCCCCCCCAAAAAAAACAAAACAAAAACAAAACAAAACATTTTGATGGTGCTTTTTCTTTAATTTTTTGACAAATCGTCGCCTGAGTGCTACAGTTAAAACTAGAAGTCCTGTCACGAAATGCGCACAAATAACACGTTGAAATGCGCGTTAATGTACGCGTTATGACCCAAGTAAAGCTATCAAATTTTGTTCATATGGCCTGTGCACAAGCAACGTTACAGCCAATGGACCTCCGGGTAACCCGGAGGTCCATTGGCAGAAACATTGCATGTGTTTGCTATGAGTAACCAGGAGAACCTGCCGTGCTTTGGATGCCATTCGATATGGCAATTGCGCGCAATTCCAACGCGCAATTAAGCCTAGAAAAGCGCACTATTCGTGATAGGACTTCTAGTTTCAACGGTAGAATGTTCTATGCCCCATAAGGGACGTAGGACATTCTAGCTCTAAGACGACGAAATGAAGATGCATAGAAATTTGGACCACCACGCAGTGAAGTCAAAAGGACAGATTTGATTCGGATCATTCTCAAGTATTTACTTAACGCGAGGGGTACCAATTGTCGGTTAACACAGCAATGTAGATGTCATCGTAATGATAACTCACTAAAGTCGCGTATTTAAAAAGTCAGTCTTTCTACAAAATATATTAATATGATTATATAAAACACTTACAGATCGAATAAATCTGAATCCAGTTGATTTGGCAACATCCATGGCAGCCTTGTGGCCTCCCTTCAACACCACCAGCCATTCGTTTGTGCTCACCTCCTCACATCGTACTTCTGTCAGGGAGCAAAGAACAGTTAACAGGAATACAGACAAAATTTCCTTAGTCCGCCATTGTCGTACATTACACATCTCACAAAAACACGAATCCCCCAATTGTAACTGAGTTCCTAAAATTAAATCGGCGGATTGCTGATAAACTTTCTACAGTTGCAGATGTTTCCCCCCTTCTGTTCTTTATCTTTTCAAAATCCTAACGCACCTAGTTTGTTTACTACTGTTCCAATGGCAGAAAGTGTTTTCTCTCGTGTTTATCAATTACTGGGGGATATTGCCATATCTCGATTGACAACTGGCATCGAACATGAGATGACGTTAGTGACGACGTCATGAAAATTGAGAACTGTGATAGGCAACGATCGATTGGTAATACTGGAGGAAAGCTACTCAAAGCTGCTGGTGTTGCCATAGGAATATCGGAGAAATCGATTTCAGCGAGAGTAATTCACACTCGCTTCGCATCGTCATTTACCGGATAACGATGTTACCGTCAAATAAATGTATTTCATGTCACTGAAGAATAACCGCAAATTATGTTTTTGTTCTAGTACACAATTACGTCAACAATAGGAATGGGATAATCATAGTCCTCTCCATAGATAAAGACAAAATAAATTGCAAGCCAGGACTGTTTAGGGTGGGTTGCCTGACGATTTTGCTTTTTGTCAGATGCGTTAACCAGCTGTTTAACAACCGGGCTAACTCCGTTTGTGCTGACGAGCCCACTTGATGGGTTGAATGTCTCGTGTATGTGCCCGATCGTAGGTGTTTACAAATCCACACACACACACACACACACACACACACACACACACACACACACACACACACACACACACACACACACACACACACAGCGACGCACATACACACATACACTTTTCCAGAAAACGTTCAATAGGGCCTATTTCAAACTTCGATTTTTCTTTGATAATTCGGCCTGATTATGCCTGCGGTGGTGTTATTACAACCGGGCTCACCCCATTTGTTGGGGCGAGCCCGGATGGTAGGTACAATGTCTGGTGTGTGTGCCCGATCGTAAGGCCTTACAACCCCCCCCTCCCCTATCCACACACACATACCCCTTTCACATACATATATACATATCCACATGTCTATGAAACGTCCGAGTTGCGAAAACTACCAACCAATTAGATCCCACGGCAACGGGCAGGTCCATTTGCCCGTAGTGTGGAGTTCTACATGGTTGGTATAGCTTGGGTAAGCGTGGGTTCCATAAAGAACTAACAGACCCATACACACGTCCTAGAACCCACGAGCATGCAGAGCTATCACGTACGCAGTCATCAGTGTCAATGGCAGACCCATCTTCTGGTTCACGTATAAGAGCTCCCCAGACCTTTCAGTTGCTGGGAGATTTACCAGAAGGTACTTCTTTGGTAGGCGATAGGTGCCCAAGAAAACTCATATGGCGGAATGTCCAATTCCAGCCGTGAAAACAACTTTAAATATACAGCTTCGCGAGATTTTGTTTTGTTTCTCGCACGCGAATTTGACAAAAGTGGTAAATCTTCGCGGTCTTTCAGTAAAGTCAAATACCTATATGTTTGTGTCTGGCTTTCACATCATAAAATATAAACCAATTTCCAAGTGCGTCTGTTTTTATTGTCAGTTGATCTACATTGATCAGCTATTGAAGAGTGCGCCGAATTCACGACTTCATACTTTGGAGCTTGTGAAATGCAATATCCGACATTTTTGTGGTGGTTTCTTTTGCTCCGTCACAGCGTTGTGTATTTAGACGGAACACAACAAGGGTGAAGTACGGGGGACTCTGATCAACGACCCGAGGTGGAGATGTTCCTGTATTTCACGTGCACCGAGGGCTCTTTGGCACGGGTTCTTGAACTTAAGACAAGTATTAGACCTGTGAGACACGCTACAAGTCGATTTCTACAGCTTTAAACAGGTAGAATTCCACAAGATGTATCGTGTGTCAGAATATGGAATGATGGTTGTTTTTGTCTGATGACGGACGGAGTCCTGGGCACTTCCCAACATTTGTTGAATGATGTGGAATGAAGCTGAATATAACTCTTTCAACACTGGTGCCCTGGAAGGTATCCTTTCAATCAATACGGTCGATGACGAAATGGGCGAAACCATCCTGGTTTGTTGGGAGGTTCAGTAATAATTTAATCCAACAGCTCTGCAGAGCTGTTGGATTAAATTATTACCGAGCCTCGCTTCAGATGTTTTGCTCTTTATATCGTCTGCTCGTCCACTACCAAGTTTTTCTTCACTCAAAATTTATGGACACCAGGTTAAAAGAGTTAATGCCTAATCAGCAGCGGAGGCACAGTAACGTGACTGGACACACATTAAAAAAGAACCAAGAAAGAAAACCCCAAAATAAATACAAATGCCTATTTCCATTTTTGGAATGAAACAAAATTCACGCATCTCTGTTGTGTTAAATGATGTTGAATTCGCCATGTTGAAGCGCGTGATAGGTGTCGTACAACTTAAAAACTTACAAAACTGAACTCGTATCTGGTGTTATAGGTTTTACATCTGTCTCCATTTTTTCACTGCAATCTTGAATTTTCGATCCCATTCAGTACGCGAAAAAGGTAGAATTTTGCAAATCGATAATTCGTTATTTCCGGATCAAACTTTGCAAATACAGATAATCGTTTAACTCACCTGTTAAACAGCTCAATGGAAGCTTTACTGATCACTGTCCGTCCGTCCGTCCCGAATTTTACACTATTGTCTTTCTTCTGAAAAACTACAGAACAGAACTGATTTAAATTTGGTATGAATGTTCTATATCATATGTCAATTCAAGTTGGCCCAACTAAGGCTACCTCGCCTAGGACCGTAACTTGCCCAAATATAGGGAGAGTGGTGGTGGTGGTTGTGGTGGTGGTGGGGGGGGGATTGTTGTGGTAACAAAGTCTTGTCCGACGACTATTTGAAATTGCCCGACAGACATTAACACTATAGCATGTAATCAGATTATTGTGGCTCGAGGGTATGCATTTTTCTAAACACTTTGGAGAAAGGTATTGTTTTATGTGTGCATGTCAACAGGTAGTCCACACCTGGTTTATTTGAGTACCGTAAAAGTCGAGCAATCCTAAAAATTATATAATGCCCCGTGGGGACAAGCTTGGCCTATTCAAAATGGCGAGCCTATAGTGATCGCATTTCGATGTCCTCTATTTACCTTAGGCCCTACATGCATCAGGGTGAACAGCTGTTCAATTTTATGCTCAGTTCAGAAATTATAGGTGTACTAATAGGGAGCTCCGTGGCCGTCGGGCATCGTAATCAAATCTAACACATCAGTGGGATGTAAGTAGTAGTGTATGCACGTTTCAGGTATAGGTTGCAGGACCCCGGTGCAGGACCCATGTCACGTGACCTAGTGGCGCCATGTTGTGTTGTCATGGTAACCCGCGTGAGCGGCCATGTTGTGACGTCATCTCCATAGTGATACGTGGTGTGAGTGCGCATGCGCAGCGCGTGTTGTTAGGGTGATACGTGTTTCCGTCGTCCATTTTGTATACTGGAGGCCGCCATCTTGGTTTCTATGGTAGCGAAGGTGATCTGAATTTTAACATCGACACTCGAGGGTATTCCCCTTCCCTATTGGAAGAATTCAGTTTAATGGGTTGTATTCTCGAGTTTAAAATTCAGATCACCTTCGTTATATTTTCATTAAGTTTAAAATTTATCAAGTTAAAGTTTGTTCAGTTCAAAGGTGTTAACACTGGGATATAGTTAGGGGTTATACTTCATTCAGTTCAAGGGTGTTACTACCTTCATTTAGGTTATAGTTCGTTCATTCAGTTCAAAGGGGTTTTAATTACATAAAGTTCATTCAGTTGAAAACTTTGTTCAGTTCAAAGGGTTCATTCAGGTTTGTTCAACTTAAGGGGGTTAACATTGGGTTATATTTAAGGGTTATAGTTCATTCAGTTGAAAACTTTGTTATGGTCAATTCACTTCGATAACTTCATTGGATCTTTGTTCACTTTGTTCTGTTCCCATCCATCTTATTTGTATTGGATCTTTGTTCACTACGACTTCATTCGAACAGGTGTCTTGTATCTGTTCATAATTCAGATCTGTTCAGTCTGTCCAACTAGTTCGATCAATCCGACTAGTTTGACATTCTTTCACTTTGTTATGTTTACTTCGTTGTTTTGTAGTGACTGGTCGTATCTGTTCAGAGTCTTGTAGTCATTGTTGAATTGGTTGTTATCAATCCCTTTCCATACCCTCGAGTGTCGATGTTAAAACACGGAATCCAAATTTTACGGACTCGAATAGGAATCCCATTTTACAGACTCCCTTTTTCGAAAACGACTATGGCTATGGAATCCCTTTTTCTGAAATGAGTCTAAGAGTCGTTCGAGGAGTCACTCGAACGAGCAATTGCTCGTTAGCTCATTTGCTCGATAGGATTCGAGTCGTTCGAGCAGCATGTCGAGTCACTCGATCGAGCAATTGCTCCAAGGCTCATTTGACAAAAAAGGGATTCTCCAGAAGGCACCCCAATTTCGGCACCCCTTTTTGGAAAACATATGGCCTTCGGCACCCCTTTTTTCTGAAATGAGTCTAAGAGTCGTTCGAGGAGTCACTCGAACGAGCAATTACTCGATAGCTCATTTGCTCGATGAGCTTCGAGTCGTTCGAGCAATTGCTCATAGAGCAATTGCTCTTAGGCTCATTTGCTCGATGAGCTTCGGTCCGATCGAGCAATTGCTCATGGAGCAATTACTCTCTTGCTCTTTAGCTTATAAGGGATACTTGGGATAGGTATGCCTTGTGATATAGGTAATAGTATCCTCAGATAAGTATCCTATAAAAGGTATCCTCGATTGGTATCC
Source organism: Pictodentalium vernedei (assembly GCA_031216915.1). NCBI lineage: Eukaryota > Metazoa > Mollusca > Scaphopoda > Dentaliida > Dentaliidae > Pictodentalium > Pictodentalium vernedei. The sequence goes on from CM062292.1 coordinate 54,023,083, forward strand.
TCAAATAATACAATGCCGGGCCATAGGTATCCTCAAATACTGAAATGAGTCGAAGAGTCGTTCGAGGAGTCACTCGAACGAGCAATTACTCGGTAGCTCATTTGCTCGACGGGCTTCGAGTCATTCGAGCAATATGCCGAGTCACTCGATCGAGCAATTGCTCCAAGGCTCATTTGCTCGATGAGCTTCGAGTCGTTCGAGCAATGACTTATCAGTAACTGCTCTATAGCTTATTGGCTTTGGGAATGATATTGGCTTTGGGAATGATATTGGCTTTTGTTGTACAGAAGGGAGATAACTCTGCATACAGGTTATGGGAAATCAAGCAATCTGATTGGTTGGTTATATAAATGATCTAGATAAATGAAACAACAAGAGTACTTGGAATAGGGTCAGAACTAACAAGAATAGACTAGAATAGCTAAATATAGTAATAATAAGATAAACTGTTCAAAATAATAGGCTCCTCTACGCTACTGGTCTATACTCTAGAACAGAGGAACAGGGTCAGATAGACGATAACTATGGCATATATAGATAGAAGCAGAGAATTCTGGGTAAATTTGTCCTATAGCACTACGTGCTATTCTTAATAGGGGAAAAACGTCATGGGATAGGGATCAAAAAAGGGATTCTGGGAGAATTCTAATCCAGAACATTACTCCACTTCACTCGAATGAACCCCTTATACCCCCTTAGTACTAGGGCATTACGTGCTAAGCCACATCAATTGGGGAAATAAAGTCAATTTCGGTGATTTCGGGTGGATTTTGGTGATTTGGAAGGATTATCGGGTTGTTTGTGGTAATTATCCTGGGAAGTCGTTCCAGAAAATACTCTTCTACAAAGGAACACACCCCCGAACATACCCCTGTCTTGTTAGAAGCCATTGGTAACATAGCAATCACGTGCTACCATAGAAACCAAGATGGCGGCCTCCAGTATACAAAATGGCCGACGGAAACACGTGTCACCCTAACAACACGCGCTGCGCATGCGCACTCACACCACGTATCACTATGGAGATGACGTCACAAGATGGCCGCTCACGCGGATTACCATGACAACACAACATGACGTCACCACGTCACGTGACTATGACGTCACATATGAGATCCTGCATGAGATCCTGCCAATGGGGGACGTTTCATACATCTCCTACTACTGGCATATTGTGTCACATTGTGACTTTTCACATAAGCACATATCGGCACATAAAGCATGTGCCTATGTGATAGGGCATATTGTGTCACATTGTGCCTTTTCACATAAGCACATATGACAAAAAGGGATTCTCCAGTAAGTATCCTCGATAGGTATCCTCAAATAATACAATACCAGGCCATAGGTATCCTCAAATACCCGTATGTGCGTATGTGAAAAGTCACAATGTGTCACATTGTGCCTTGTCACATAAGCACATATCAGCACATAAAGCATGTGCCTATGTGATAGGGCATATTATGTCACATTGTGCCTTTTCACATAAGCACATATGACAAAAATGGGATTCCATAGCCACGGGTGTTTCCCAAAAATGGGATTCCATGGGATATGGCCATTGGATATAGTCTTTCATTATACAGAAGGGAGATAACCCTGCATACAGGTTATGGGAAATCAAGAAATCTGATTGGTTAGTTATATAAATGAAACAACAAGAGTACTTGGAATAGGGTCAGAACTAACAAGAATAGACCAGAAATTGCTAAATGTAGTAATAATAAGTAAAGCTGTTCCAATTAATAGGCTCTTCTACGCTACTGGAGTATACTCTAGAATAAAGGAACTTGTCTAGGTAGACGTAAACTATTTCATATATAGATAGAAGCAGAGAATTCTGGGTAAATTTGTCCTATAGCACTACGTGCTATTCTTAATAGGGGAAAAACGTCATGGGATAAGGATCCAAAAAGGGCTTCTGGGAGAATTCTAATCCAGAACATTACTCCTGTTCAATCGAATGCACCCCCTTGTACCCCTTAGTACTATAGCACTACGTGCTAAGCTGATAAATTGGGGAAATAAAGTCAATTTCGGTGATATTGGGTGGATTTTGGTGATTTGGGGGATTGTCGGGTTGTTTGTGGTAATCAGATTTACTCCGATTCAATCGAACATACCCACCGAACATACCCCTATCCTATTGTAGGCCTTAGGTAACATAGCAATCACGTGCTACCATAGAAACCAAGATGGCGTCCTCCAGTATACAAAATGGACGACGGAAACACGTATCACCCTAACAACACGCGCTGCGCATGCGCACTCACACCACGTATCACTATGGAGATGACGTCACAACATGGCCGCTCACGCGGGTTACCATGACAACACAACATGGCGCCACTAGGTCACGCGACATGACGTCACTTCCGGGGTCCTACACCGGGGTCCTGCAACCTGTACCTGAAACGTGCATACACTACTACTGATGTATCATCATGCACGTGGCCTTTGGGGAAAAACGATGGCCGGAGATTAACAATCATAACGTCAGTTGTGGTTATATTGGGCAATTGTCTCATATTTCCTTACGATGTTGTACAGAACAATGCACAACTATTCTTGACAATCTCGATCACACCAAAATGCGAAAGCATCGATTACACGAGGCCTCGCCAACGAGCTCCTTGTAGCCCGTACCACTATTCGTCACCCAATTAACACCCAAAGAGCTGGGAAATCCTCATAACTGATAATATATCATTAAATGGTTCATAAAAACAAGTCAACTTTGATCGAAATAGTTCTAATGGGTTGGCATATAAATAATGCAAAAATATTTGCTGTGCTATATGGTTGTGCTATCATTATTTAATACAGTTAAAACTAGAAGTTCTGTCACGAAATGCACACAAATAGCACGTCGATCTGCGCGTTAATCTACGCGTTATGACCATAGTAAGGCCACCAAATTCTGTACATATGGCCTGTGCACCAGCAATGTTTCCGCCAATGGACCTCCGGGTAACCCGGAGGTCCATTGGCAGAAACATTGCCTGTGTTTTCTATGAGTAAACAGGAGAACCTGCCGTGCTTTGGATGCCATTCGATACAGAAATTACGCGCATTTCCTACGCGAAATTAAGCCTAGATAAGCGCACAGTTCATGATAGGACTTCTAGTTTTAACTGTACCGTAAAAGCACAACTCGAACCTTCGAACACCACTAGCAGATTCACAGTATCGGCTATGAGTCCCACGCATGAAATCCCGCTTCCTGGGATGCCTTCTATGGTCAGTGTGTGGTTATAGATTCCCAGCGATGTATGTGGAGTCACTCTTTCGACTAACTGAACATTGTCACATCGTCGCCGGAGTACTGGAATGTTCTATCTCCCCCATGGGACATAGAATATTCTAGCACTCAGCCGACGACCTATCGACTCACACAGCGTGTACCCATGAGCTGCATGTAATGCGTACATACTGTTACACATTTTCCACTGGCACGCAATCACATATCAGTCTTTCAAGTATGTGTTCATGTGCTACTTGTGTTGTGATTACATTGTTAAATACCACAGAAACGCATCTCGGTCCTACCAACATCGCTGAAAGATTCGCCGAATAGGCTAAGATTCCCATATTCGAATCTTACTTACGGAATCCCGCTTACTCGAATCCTTTCCGCGGCCAGTCTATGATTATAGGATTGAAACGAGTCAAAGAATCATAAGAGTATTTACTAGAGCACGGACGCCTTGGACTCGTCAATTTCCACGGGTGGGCAATATCTTCACGGACGCAATAATATTAGATTCCACAAACTAATTATAGGAATAATTATAAAAAAAAAATATTTAATGAAGTAGATTACCGGCTTCTTTCAATGATATATTATAATATTAGAACGTTCCATTTCATGTTCTATCGGTCGATAGTACCTGAGTTTGTGTGATTTCTGAAATAAAACCTTCAGCGAAGCTGCTGAAGGTTTTATTTCAGAAATCACTCAAACTCAGGTACTATCGACCGGCAGAACATGAAAAGGAACGTTCTAATTATTTTATTATGCCGAACAAAAAATAGCTTTCATTGTTAAGCGTTAACTGCAACATGCCATCAATCTTGTAATAACAATGTAGTCGAATCCAAAAACATGACGTCATTTTGAACGAGTGATGTCTCTTTAGGAGTTTCCAGATCACCAAATTCGAAAATGACTTGTTACAAGTGCCGTCGCTTTGGAAGTTTCTATATCACCAAATGTCAGTGTGTACAACTGCATCATGCTGTTCATGTTATAATTCATTATTAATGCTTGTGTGATAAGTGGCAAAATGGAATATAAATTCTTCTTTGACGACGACAGTTGTTAGAATTAAACGGATTGAAACAATTTATTTTGAACCTGAGGCGGAGACTTATTGAGGTCGATGAACACTAGTACTAGTAGTAGTGATACTAAACTTGTGGAAATATAATTGATTGAACTTCACATTCATGATTCACTAAAGTGGAGAACACCAAGTGAGTTTTTAATATTTCTGATTGTTTTGAATTCATTGTTTGTAGTTAAAATTGAAAACATACCCACTGAAGATAACATACTTGTCGGTAAGTTTGTGTCTATCGGCGACGAAAAAAGTTAAACAGACACGGCGCCTACGTTTGGTGTTGAGAAATTCCAATCAGCGCGTGCGTAATCGACGCTGATCAATGGAAGTGGAGCTTACATTTTCTTTGTTCTCATGTCTCCAAGGAAGAACGTTCCGATAGTATCCGTGTTTTGTCCAAAAACTCCAGTACTATGACTTTTAGAAGGGGTCAAATTAACCAATCACGGCTGATGTCACAGACGTGAGGCATAATAATTATAATGTTATTGGCAATCCATCTGGTAAGAAAACCAGAAAAAAAACACGGACCCGGACTCTACAGTTAAAACTAGAATGCCTGTCACGAACTGTGCTTATCTTGGCTTAATTGCGCGTAGGAATTACGCGTAATTGCCATATCGAATGACATCCAGAGCACGGCAGATTTCCCTGGTTACTCATAGCAAACACAGGCAATGTTTCTGCCAATGCTTGTGCACAGGCCATATGTACAGAATTTGATAGCCTTACTATGGTCATACCGCGTAGATTAACGCGCAGATCGACGTGCTATTTGTGCACATTTCATGACAGGACTTCTAGTTTTAACTGTAGATAAACTTTCTTTATACACTTTTCCGAAATTAGGGAACGCTCTTGACAAAACAACCTGTAATAGTAGTAATGGAATCATGTTGAGGAACAATTTAACTTCCCCATTCATTTTGCCACATTCCAGTTATGCCCTTTGCGATAATCCCTACTGCCCTGATTCCACTTCATAAATCATCAAAACACTTTATAGTTATGCCCCGTGTCTTAATCTCGTTGGTGCAACCTGTCGCACTTCTTCTCGGCAGTTGTATCTGTACGCAATAAAGAATCTGTTAACAATAATTTAAACAAATAGACCGATAATCTGTCACACACATGTAAGCAGGTGATCAGTCACGAGAGCATTCGACCTTATTGGTATGGGTTAGTTCATTACATTTGACACCCTATGACGTGCCAGCTGACATAGACGCCACGCTCAAACATAATGACCTATCTCTTGTCGAAGTCTGAACGACACTAACTTCACGATGGGACCTGTTGTCGCTCTGCGGTTTTATGCAGGGTAATGGAGGGAGTTTAATAGAGCTGTAGGTTTTTAAATTTATTGTTCGGTTTCGGTTTTGGTTTTTCAGGTGGAGTAAAACCTCGGTTCGCTTCGGTTTTCGGTTTGTTCATGAGGCCAAATAAAATTCAATAAAACTCATTCTTATGTCCGGAGTCATAACTGAATGGCAGTGAAATTGAGAGAAACTCAATGAATGCCCGAAATAAGCTATAAAACATGAAGAATCAGGAAGGCCAATATAAATAATTACCTAAATATACAGAACTTTTGTTGTGCTCGGCCATTCTTCGAGGTCTGACACCTACACGCAACTTGAGGAAAGCTGCAAACACAACTAAACTGAAATGTCGGAAATTCACATAATGTAGCCTTCCCAGAGTAGTGAGAGTACCCAGACACTGCCATTGGCAGTGTCTGGGTACTCTCACTACTCTGGGATGGCTACATTCTGTGAATTTCTGCAGCAAGAGAGTATTTAATAAAAAACGAAAAACCTTAGATTACGGGATGTCGACGGTTTCGGTTTCGGTTAAAAAAAAACAACTAAAAACCTCGGTTCGGTTTCGGTTAACCTACAGCTATAGAGTTTAATAAGCAGGTTGCTTCGTGTCAGCCCCGAAGCACCAACTACCCGCTGGCGTTTATGATGCACCGTACCTTAGGCCCTGGAAATGAACTAAATCGATCCCCATTCCACATTATGTGTCACATAAATTGTTCTAAGCTTATTGATTTGGTTACAGTCCGTTTACAATTATTCTATTTTCCGGGGGGGGGGGGGGGGGGGCAGGTAGACAGCCAATCTGGCAATGTCACTTCCCATGGTATACTCTACACCTGGAACTTATTTAAAGCACCCCCTGTGATTTTCGCAGTGGTGTTAATAGAAACTGTCATTATTTTCATGCTATCTTTCAGATGGCCAAAAGTGGTTGTTTGCGGAAGGAATGGTCTGTTGACAAATGAAAGACAACACAATGGTGAAAATATGCAGTACTTTAATGGCGCAAATTACACATATCTGTCACTAATGTTTTTGATGGAAAAATGTTCTCTCGCCAAGTATGGTGCTGGAATGGTCCATGATGAAACAATGCCGGTAATTACTGATAAAAAATGTAACTTGTGATCTTCTGAACACAATAGCAGTGTCTGACGTCAGTAGCGAGTGTATTCACCACGTGACCGGATGACAGCCTGAACCCTCCTAATGCTACCAATGAGCCTTCTTATACGGCCCAGAGGCAACTGCTGCCACTAGTCATGCAACACAGCTTCCAAATCGGCCAAATTCTGTACAGGCGGATCCCTTGCTTCCACACGACGTCCAAGAAAGTTCCCAGATTTGTTCTAAGGGATTCAAATCGGGGCTCATTGCAGGCCAAGGTAGTGTTGTAGTAGCGTTGTTCTGAAGGAAAGCTCTCACAGCATGGGAACGATGTGGCCTTGCATTGTCGTCTATGAATACAGGGCGAGTAGCCAACGGGTGGTTGTCAAAATGAGGCGCGACAACCGGATTGAGAATGTCCCGGATGTACTGATGACCATTGATATTCCCACGCACGGTCACCATATCAAGTTTACAATCATGAGAGATGCATCCTCAGATCATTACTGATCCTCCACCATAAGGAACAGTAGGTCTGATGTTCCTAGGCATGTAAGCAGTATTTCTATGCCTCCACATTCTCATGTGACTATATGTGGCGTGGAACAGGAACCTACTCTCATCTGACCAATGGAGTCTCCTCCGCGTCCCGAGATTCCAACGTTGTCGTGCCATACACCACTCCAAACGTTGCCCTTGGTGCTGATCGGACAGAGATGGACACTTGATGACCCTGCGGGACCTCATACCCAGTGCTTTGAGGCGGTTGTGGACAGTTCTGTTCCACAAAGGCCTGTTAGGGAGCCAAAGGCGTTTCAAACCCCCATTGAAGCAAATGTTTCACGTCTAACGAGGCGTGCCAGACTCTGATGTTCCCGAGGAGAAGTCTTTTAGGGTTTTCCAAGTCTTAGTCGGTCCTTGACATCGTTGGTTTGTTGATGTGTTCGGACAAGTCTGCTGATGACAGAATGACTATAGCCAAAATGCCCTCCAATAGCTTTGAATGATATGCGTATTGCATGCATGCCAACAATTTGCCATCTTAGTGCCTCTGAAGTCTCCTCCTTGTCATGTCAACATTTTGTAATAAAAGAAGTGACAAATTTTCTTGTTTAATACTCAGATATTGCATGTGGATCGTAGTGTATTTTGTAACATTCGTGGGACGCATGCTTCACGTGGACGAGGAGATGTGTTTGTTGTATGTTATCAACCAGAAACATCATGCTTCACTGGATGAAATGTACTGCAAGACCTGGCAATCATTAAAACATAATAATTAGTAACAGCAACTTCACTGTCATGAAACATTTCAGGGGGTGCTTAATTAAGTTCCAGGGTTATACTTATTATATTTTTGCAATATGTTTTTGTAACCATTTTGCATCATATATACTGTGAATAAAGAATCTGAATCTTTGAGTGGAGACCAATTAACCCTTTACCCAACGTAACGGCCAAAACCGGCCAGCGCTATTCTCAAAAATCGTCAATTAATTTTCAAAATATTTTCATTTTTTGTCTCAAAAACATAGGTTATGACCCCTCGTTGGAACGAGCTCGTCGAGCTCGTTCCAACGAGGGGTCATAACCTATGTTTTTGAGACAAAAAATGAAAAAAATTAGTTATTCAAGAATTTTTTTTGCAAGTGTCGTCTGCTTTTCATGTTAGGTAAAGGGTTAACATTTTCGACGTGCACCCCTAAGTCTGTACATTGAAAATATTAATTGGTCAACCTCACACATTCACCGAGCAGTCATCATACTTAATAAAATTATTACGTATCAAGGTCTTCATCCGAGTCGTGGTCTCTTGCGTCAAAATGGTTAAATAGTTTTTTTTCCGAACGCCACAATTTTATCCGACGAATTAAATTTTGTTACTGTGAGTTTTTTGGCAGCCATTTTCGCCACAGCTAACTTTTAAGCAAAATCTTTGGCCACCGACATTTTCATCGCTTTCAGTGTCGTTATGCAGCATATGGACAACGAAAGGTTACAATTGAAAAGGTGCAATGCCGCTTAATCGTTGTAACCTTTCTTATGAAACCATATCTCCCGAAGCAACAAGATTAAATTAGTATCTCCGTCAGTGGCACTATATTTAGGAATATGTATGCACAAGAATGTTCAGGTTTGCCATTTTTCTTCAATTCATACTACCCAAAGGCTGTCTGCGAACATTCCGTGGACCGAACTGCTTGCGATCGTCCTAATGAGATTGGCAAGGGTTTTGTTTTTGAAGCAAAATGATTTGTTTGTTTTTAAAGCTATTACTATTGTCGTACAGTCGTGAAAACTAACGGGAAAATATTTTATTTTCTCAAAAATCAAGGAAAATGAAAAGTGGCACCTTGCCAAAATGTTCAAAAACAAAAATGGTATATTTAGGATTTTTTTTTCGTTTTCAACATTAATCAGAATCGAAAATCAATTAACTGGCGGGTGGAGGTTGACGACTTACAAACATGCACATCACCCTCTACCCCACTCCACTAATGGTATATTTATCGTTTTTTTTTTTTATTTTTCGATTTCAGTATTGGTGCGACTCGAAAGTCAAGTAAAATGAAAAGTGCGAGTGAGCGGCTTCTAAAATGAATGAAACCCCACGAATGTCATATTGATGTTTTTTTTCTATTTGTAGGGCCTGTCGGGAGTTGTGACTACATAAGTGACAATCTTTCATAGTCAATAACGTTTAACCCTTTACCTAACGAATCGTCGGCATCCACCCGCGTAATATGCAAATTGAGCAGTTGAAAAAATTAAATTTTTCAAAATATTTTAACAAAAACCATATCATGTGACCCCTCATTGGAACGAGCTCATTGAGATCGTTCCGATGAGGGGTCACATGATATGGTTTTGTTGAAATATTTTGAAAAATTTAAAAAAATTATATTTAAAATAATAAATTTTGATATCGTCTGCGTTTGTTAAAGGGTTAAAAATCCAACACGATGTGACCCTAGTTGTCGAAAGTATCATTATACCCTAATAATGAACAAATAGTAAACAAAACCGTCTAAAACACGAACAAAGCGATTTTAAGATATGTGTAATCGTATCAGGCGAAATATTTAATTGCTATTCTGCTCTCCATCCACGATTCTAAGAAGCAAACAATACAAGCTGAAATATGTTGGTAATGAGTCCTTGAACGAGGACACAGTACACTGCAAAAGACAAAGCATGGTGTATTTCTCTTGATGCAGCAATTATTCTCATTGAGGATTATTGAAAAGATCGACAGTCACGCCAACGACAAACTTACACTGCGACCAGCCAAGAGAAGAGAGATAACTCAACTTAATTATGACAGAACAAACTACAGAGTGTTTACGTTGGAGATATCACGGAACTAAATATTTTCCCATAGGCGACCATTATAACGTTCAGGCAGAAAAAATATGATCGCATCGCTTTAATTTTGGCATTCAAATATCCCTGTCAAGACAACCTTTTCTGATCTGAAAACAGGGGGTCATGCAACAAATAAGAGAGAAAAACTGACACAAAGGGAAGTACCGGTCACGTGCACATATTTTTCAGGGAATTCCCTACAAAAACACACAAAAAGTAAATTGTATTTTTTAGGTTCAAAAGTCATCAAATCACCCTCTTTTTATCAGGAATATTCAACACTAATGCAAGATGTCAATAGAATGTTTCAAACGTTTATTGAAAGAATATATTTTCCCAAGGCTGTTTATTTTTAGAGATTGCATCATTTCCGAGTGCAACATTTTAAGGTGGTTAACTCTAATTTCAATATTTAGTTCCGCGATACCTGGAACACGCTCAGCAGGAAGTCAGATAATTTTAATATTGAAATTACCTTCCAGAATCAGCATTTATATAAAAAAAATAAGAACTTGTAATCACAAATGCAACTTTTTCTCTTGTAAGAACTGATAAAAACGAGACTTCTGAGTGTGAGGACAGTTGATTATCACGCCAATGAAATTTCCAAAGAATATTCTCAAAACACTTCTCGACCTGAACGCTTCTGAAGCAATTACTTGGACTCGCCCGGTCAGTGACGGTTGTGTCCACCAGCGGTATATTTCCAGAACGTTTCACCACGACCACCTCCTTTGGAATGGGGCAGCACGTTTTGTAAGAGGACAACCTTTCGTATTGTTCACCATCATAAGGATGTGGAATTCGCAAAGCATGCCAAGAGCAAGACGAGACAGAGCGCATCCTCTAGACACCGGGAGGATTGAGACATGGCTTAAAAGGAGGTGGACCGAGACTGAGAAACAGAAGAAGGCGGCAGCTATAAACTCATCTCCACTGCCAGCACCACTCATGTCAGACCGAACTTCTACACCAAAGAGGCCGGTAGTCAGGGAAGTGCCACTGACAGAAGAATGGGGAGATGGAAGCAGTCTACTCCGACTCTGGATATCCAACCACTTCCAACCAGTCTAGCTATTGCTTTAACCCCTTAACCAACGTAACGACCAAAACCGGACACCGCTATTCTCAAAACTCGTCAATTAATTTTCATTATTTTTTCATTTTTTTTGTCTCAAAAACATAGGTTATGACCTTACATACTAATTCCTCATAAGCAGGGTTAGCATTGATTGAAAGGAAGGGCTGAATCGACGTGCAGTATGCCTGAGCACACAGCGCCAGCATACCCCATGCGGGCAACCGATATTGAGAGCCTTGCCCAAGGACACGACGCAGTTACCCCTGATGAGGATCGAACCGTGGACCTTTCGGTGTGAAGTCCAATGCCGTAACTACTGAGCCACCGCGCTCCCTGCAATTATAATTCCGTGGTATAAAACCTATGTAATTAATACTGAATAAGTAACTGATCTACGTTTAACCTTTGAACCCTCGTTTCCAGGAATGGGGATCGCCTTTGTGTTCATTTACAGTGAGACGGGTCAGTCCAGTATCAATATACAGGAGGATAAAATAAAAACTGCAGTCTGAAGCCGTCTGGCTGCAGACTGCTGTTATTATTTTATCATCAATGCCCGTTGTAGAGACCTCTTATAATAACACCAAAAAGGGACGAAATTATGCCTTGGACCGAAAATTCGGTCTTACGAGTTCAAACGGTTAACCCTTTGCCTAACATGAAAAGCAGACGACACTTGCAAAAAAAATTCTTGAATAACTAATTTTTTTCATTTTTTGTCTCAAAAACATAGGTTATGACCACTCGTTGGAACGAGCTCGACGAGCTCGTTCCAACGAGGGGTCATAACCTATGTTTTTGAGACAAAAAATGAAAAAATAATAAAAATTCATTGGCGATTTTTGAGAATCGCAATGGCCGGTTTTGGCCGTTACGTTGGGTAAAGGGTTAAATATGAAACGCGAATTCCTCCAAATACATGCCACTGAACAAAGGTAGTTTACGCAATTCTGCGTTCATTTACACTGCCGGCTTCAGAGTGCAAAGACGTGCTAATTGATACGACAAATTAAATTGTCGACAATGACACTCTCAGCAGATACAGCAAAACAAAGATTAAATGCTTCAAGGGATTCTTTTGAGAGTCTGAAAGGGCTGAATATGGGACCTTTTCCCAAAGGCATTTTGGCATGATTTTTTTTCATTTCAAACCCAAAATTTCCCAAATCTCAGTCCTCATTCAAATAAATATTTAATTCTTCTTTAAGTCTTGGTCTAATTTGGACTTTGACCACTTTCTACTGCGACAAAACATGTGCCTCAACTGTCAGTTTTGGGGGGACGGGCAAAATTCCATAGGACGAAACCACCATAGGCCATAAGCTGGATGGACAAAAGCCCCATGGGACAAAGCTCCCATAGTAAAAACCCTCATAGGGCAAACGCCCCATAAGGGCAAAATAAGGCCCCATAGAACAAAACACATTTATCAAAAAATACCCGTGGGACGAAACACCCTTAGTATAAAAAAAAGTCCCATACGACGAAGCCCAAAAGGTAATGTTGAAAAAGTGACAAACCTTGAAAAGAACAATGGTAAAACACTGAATGACTTTTAAAATCTTTTCCCATTAACTCAGAATTTCTTAGTGTCGTGGAACAGTGTATCGGTCGCAGATAACTTCACAAACAAGTATATTTACTTCGTTTTAAATTCTCTTGAAACTGGATTTAACTGCACTTGTTTTGTTTCAACAATTTGCTTGCTAAATCACTATTCTGTTAGCCTGGTAAGAATAAGGTAGACGTCTTGTTGATCACTTAATACTCTGGGTTGTTTCCCAAAACAGTCTTGGATTCATTGCGTTTTTAATGGATTGACTGTAAGATTGTTTGCAAAACACACTTTATGGCTGTGGCTGAGAAAACAGCTTGTTAAATCATAATTCGATTGGCCTGATATGGATAATTTAGAGTTCTTATTGCTCTGAGGTTTTTGCTAAACAACCATTCATTCACTGATTTTGTAACAAGGTTTATCGGGATTGTAGATAAAGTTAAAACTAGAAGTCCGGTCATGAACTGTGCGCTTATCTGAGCTTAATTGTGCGTAGGAATTGTGCGCAATTGCCATATCGGATGGCATCCAAAGCATGGCAGGTTCTCCTGGTTACTCATAGCAAACACAGGCAATGTTTCTGTCAATGGACCTCCGGGTTACCCGGAGGTCCATTGGCTGAAACATTGCTTGTGCTCAGGCCATTTGTACAGAATTTGGTAGTCCTAATATGGTCATAACGCGAAGATTAACGCGCAGATCGACGTGCTATTTGTGCGCATTTCATGACAGGACTTTAGTTTTAACTGTATCACACAAGTAAATATTTTTTCATAGGCGACCATTATAAGGTTCAAGCGAAAATAATTATGATCGCATCACTTTAATTTTGGCATTAGAATATCTTTGTCAAGTATAGCCCTTCAGACAACTTTTCCTGACCCTAAAAAAGGGGGGGTCATGCAACAAATTTGAGCGAAAATCTGCCCGGAAGGGAAGTACCGGTCACGAGCACATATTTTTCAGGGAATTCCCAACAAAACCACACCAAAAGTCAATTGTATTTTTTGGGTCCAAAAGTCATCTAATCACCCTCTTTATTTATCTAGAATATTCAACAATAATGCAAGATGTCACTAGAATGTTTTAAATGTTTATTGAAACAATATATCTTCCCAAGCCTGCTTATTTTTAGAGATTACATCATTTCCGATGTTTCAAGGCGGGTAACTCTAATTCAAATTTTAACGGCTGCGATACCATAAAACAACTTATCATAAGGATCGCTGACAAAGCAGCCTGTCAGATCATTATTCTAATAGACTGATAGGGATATTATAGATAATGTGTCTTGTTCACCACATGCGTAACTGACAAGTAGTGAAAAATGAGCGAAATTATACAGCAATACATAGACAATAGTTCACTGCACGGATTCGAGTACAATTGGTACCCTCGAGTGCGGCGCGTGGAGGATTATTTCACGAGGCGTTAGCCGAGTGAAATAATCCGCTCAGCCCAAGAGAGGACAAAATCGTACTCGAATCCAAGCAGTGAATTTTCGCATTTATTTTAATTTCTCCTTACTTGTTTTTCCACAACAACCCTTTATAATTGATTTAACTCAACCGATTTGCAAACAAAAAAAAAAAAAAAATAAATATTCCGTCATCGCTGAGAGTGGAATGCGATGTTGTGGGTGGAATACCATTTTTGGCGAGTGAGAGTGGGAATACGATTTGTTTTGGGGGAAGAAAAACTAAGGAAAATAAAATAAATATAAGTGAAAACCAAGTGTTGCTGTATTATTCCCTGTTAAACCAACTTATTTTCAGTTGCACTGTCGCTTATTTACTTATTTATACAAGATAGTTTAGTTCAAACCCATCAGTAATTAAAACTTGAATACAAGTGTTGTTGCTGAGATGTATACATTCCTTGTGAATTTGAAACTGTGGAGTTTGTCACCTTCTCAACCTTACCGTGAGGGTTTGTCCTATGGGGCTTTTCTTGCTGTTGGGTTTTTGACCTATGGAATTTTCTTTTGCTTTTGCCATTTGGGGCTTTTTACTATGGGGCTTTCATTTTTACGATGGGGCTTTTGTCTGTGTGACTTAAGTCCCACTGGGGTTTCGTCTCATGTGACTTTTGTCCTACACTCGCAGGTTTTAGATACGTTCATAAGTTGCATCCCAAGAGCCTTGTCAGTTATTTCTAGGTAAGTCTTGGCTACCTACATAGGCACCGATGTAACTTCCAACTGTGAGTGGTTTCGATAGGTGGTTGCACTGCAGCGCTGGGTGATATCTTTTAACCCTTTATCCAACGAATCACCCGCATCCGCCCGCGTAATATGCAAATACGGCTGCTGAAAAAAATATTATTTTTCGAAAACTTTCAACAGAACCATATCATATGATCCCTCTTTGGAACGAGCTCGTCGAGCTCGTTCCAAAGAGGGGTCACATCATATGGTTTTGTTGAAATTGTTTAAAAAAAAATGATATTTAAAATAATGAATTTTGAAATCGTCTGCATGGGTAAAGGGTTATGAATCCTTCTGAAAATTTTCACTAGTCCTTAAACGGAAAAAAGCATCATTTATAATGTGTCTGGGTCAGAAAATTTACCGGATTGATGTCAGAGTCGAAATTTTGAGGCCATGTCAATTTTAGAGTAGGAAATTTGAAACTCAAGTTTCCAGTTGGAAATAGTAGATCAAAATTTCTCATCATTATTTCGAATTTTAACATTTTTCATAAACAATGTTAATTTATTGAATTTCCAACCATTTGATTTTTGACCTCGGAATTTCCAACTATTGAAAAAAAAATTCTTCTAGCTGGGGGAGGGGGGGGGACTCCCCCCACACCCCCCCCCCCTGTCGCCACATCCCTGAGACTAGCGCATAAATATCTTCGTCATTTAACCCTTCACCTAACGTAGCGGACAAAACCGGCCAGGGCTATTCTCAAAAATCGCCAATTAATTTTCATTATTTTTTTCATTTTTTGTCTCAAAAACATAGGTTATGACCCCTCGTTGGAACGAGCTCGTCGAGCTCGTTCCAACGAGGGGTCATAACCTATGTTTTTGAGACAAAAAATGAAAAAAATTAGTTATTCAAGAATTATTTTTGCAAGTGTCGTCTGCTTTTCAGGTTAGGTAAATGGTAAAATAGCATAAGAACGATTTACTTAATAGAGATTACAGAAACTGATCATTATCTCATGTAGCAGTTTGTTATAAAGCGTACTACATGTACTATACATGTAGCAGCTTCTATATTAATGTTCTCAGTTCAATATGAAGATAATATTTATTATTCTTTGTCTGTTCCTTCTCCAATCTAAAACTACCATAAACACTCATGTTCTTTGAATGAACGCCAGAAATGTTTCTCAACCGAGAATTGATTTGATCGAATCTTAAATGACAGTACAATACTGTTTGTAAAGTAAATACTTATGATTGAAGATTCAGCACGGCTGTAGTTTTATGGATTACGCCGAGTGGCTCAACCAGTTATGTTAATATTGTGATGCTGCCGGAGCAAAATAAATACTTATTGATTTGAATATCTTTTCCTGGAGCATGAAAAAACTCTGTATCATTGTGAGTCGACGATCAATGATTTCGCGCACTGGCGGCGCGGTGGGACGGTATGGGGCAAGCCCCTTTCGACCCTCGATAACTGTAGATTAAATTTCTTTACGTCTGGGCGTGGTAAAGAAGGAAAGTGTCTAGGTACTTAGCGGCGCTTGTGTCTTTTCTGGTTCCTTTTTGGAGGAGCTGGTTGTGTGGTAGTTGTTAATTTTTCTTTCATCCATCCTCTGATTTTCTGTAGTTCGGTTCGGTTGAGATGATGTTGACGGACTTTTCGGAGTAGCTGGAATGGTTTTGAATGGAGTCTATGTAGTCATTAGCTGAGCCCGCAAAATCCAGTTGCAGTGAGCCGTATTATTCAGTGCAGACGTTGTTAAGCCATTCTGTGAAGTCCCCAACTGGTAAGAGGTGTGGTGGTATTCCCTCTGAGTCCTGGCTGTCGGCTTCAGAGGCCGAGGACAATATGGATTCATTGCCCGATTGTTCCAGGTTGATGGGAGGGTCAGGTTTGGGTTGTTTAACCGCCATCTCCTCAATCTCTCTCTTCCACTCCTCCTCACCTTCCGACTTCCTTGGGGACGAGCGGCTAGGTGTGGGTGGTGTTGGTATTGTTGTGAGTAAAGGCACACAGGGCTTATATTTCGACGAGAATCCGGTCTCGTAAAAATTCGCGCAACGAAGCGAATGAGAATCCATGTAGATTCTCGCTGTACCTCTGCGAGAATTCTCGTGAAAAGAATTGAATCAATGTAACCCTTACCTAACATAACAGTAGAAAATTAACCAATGCAAGGCTAGCATGACCTGAAATATCCTGTCACATCAAAGTTGTAGAAACATGGCCGTCATTGGAACCGGCTCAATGAACCGGTTCCAATGAGATCCATATTTGTAAAGTTTATGGGTAAATATTGTTTGTTTTTTAAAACAATTATCAAATTCAGTTTATATGTTAAAAATTAAAAACTGTGTTGGGTAAAGTGTTAACATGTGTGATAACTTTACCCAACACAGTTTTTAATACAACAGGAGTTCAACAATGGTAGCGTAATGGGATCCTGGGACACTCGTAGCAGGTATGGTTCTCGCAACCACTTTCTCGAAAATCCAAATGGATTCCCCCAAATTTAGATGAAATTTAAACCCAAGGGATGTCACATTAAATCCACAGTAGTCTGAGCGCAAACTATCAGTAAAGTGAGTAAACAACCATGATTTGCCAGAAATTCGACGCTATTATCGGATGCCATCCGATAATAGCGTCGAATTTCTGGCAAAATTAGATTGGTAACCTGAGAGCTTGTAATAAGCTGAATCAAAAGGTTATATTGTATTGTTATTGATTATCTAAAGCGTTCAGAAGCATACGATGAAACGATATGCAACACAAACTCATGGGTGGAGATATTAACTGGCAGGTCTTGAAAGTTGAATGAGATTTGAAAGAAAATATTGCATCACGTATGATGTTAATGTGTGGTTACTCCCTTTCGTATTGTTGTTCGTCGGGGGAGAATTTGACACTCGTGCTGTTTGCGATTCATCTGAATCATTTGGAAACCTTTCTGGTATGAGAGTGCCGAACTACAATGCTGATAAGTTTTAGTCACTGGAAGAGGGTTTACAGTCAAGTTAGCTCCCTGTAATTTCCAAAATCTGCCTGTGAATGTAACACTTAGAGTGCGGGAATTTCAATGTAAAGATTGAAATTTCGGAATATTAGCGAATTTATTTCATCGATGTGCGCTTCATTTCACAAAAGTCAGGTATTTTCTCGTAGAGTAGTATTGAAATACAGAAGCTGGCTTTTTACAATTTTTACCCAATCAGTTTGAACGTTTGACCATTATTGTGTGTTGAAACCCTTTATAAAAAATAAGAAAACGGCGTTATCACCACACTTTGATGTTCTGTAACTGTTCGTCAGTGGCGGCGCCAGAAATTTTTTTGTGGGGGGGGGGGGGGGGGAACTAGGGGGGCAAACTCCCATGAAGGGGGGCAAATACGTAAAGGATCATATCATTACTTTGTTATGAGGTAGTCGAAACTTGGACCCAAAGTCCGTAATATACTTTTTTGGTTTGGTACGTCCTGTGGACGTACCAAATCAAAAAATTATGTTACTGACTTTGGGTCCAAGTTTCGACTAAATGTAATGGTAATTAGCGGTGTGCGTGAGAGAGAGAGAGAGATAGAGAGAGAGAGAGAGAGAGAGGAAGAGAGAGAGAGAGAGAGAGAGAGAGAGAGAGAGAGAGAGAGAGAGAGAGAGAGAGAGAGAGAGAGAGAGAGAGAGAGAGAAGACTCATAATGCCCGTCTGTCATAATGCGAAATCCATGAATTTTTTTAGACAAGGGATATGGATAGACATGCCTTTCTTGGCTCATAACTTAATTATAACTTATAAGTATCTGCATCCGAGTCTTTAAATCTCTACTGCCTGGATGTGTTCATCAACTAGCCTGAGGCTTTGGGCTAAGTGTGTATGGGAAATTATTGGGAATAAAAAAAGAGAGGGGTGTGTGTGTGTGAGAGAGAGTGACTGAATGTGTTTGTGTGTGAGGGTGGATGGAAATGCATGCGAGATGGTTGGGGGAAACTGGGGGGGGGGGGGGGGCAAAGCCTCCGTTGGCATTTGCCCCCCCATGCCCCCCTGCCCCCGTAGCGCCGCCATTGCTGTTCGTTATATCAATAGTGTGCATATCGTCTCAATTTACACAGACACTGCTACTTTCCATCAATAGAAGAGTTTAGCAGAATTTCTATTACTTTTCTGGGGAAGAATAAAAAATTACTGTAAAACGTATTCGCTAAACAAAGAACCAAAATGGACGCTTAGTGTTGAGTGGGGTGGGGTGGGTCTGATACTGATAGATATTCTTAATGACAGATTAACTGTGAACTAGCTCCTTCTAATTCACTCGCCATGAAGAGCACTGTTTCCTTTTTTTACTTGATGTGATAGTGGTTTTCTCAACAATTACTTTCTTCTAAATTGAACATTCCTCGTGTGGCTAATAATATGAAGGGAGATAACTTTATGTAAAGTCGATTTTCATGATGATACAAGGCAAGAATAAAGAGGGACCTTGGTATGTTAACTTATATACATCAGTCGGTATGGGGGAAAATCATTTAGGGCTTAGGGGATGGATGTTGTAGACTCAGGTTCGAACCCCTTCGATGTTGGCTTATAAAAACTTCGAAATTGTCAGTTACACCATGCGCCTGGTGTGATAATTTCCAAAGGGATAATTGCTCAACACAGACGATGGACAACTAAATTCGAGAAGGTACATCCTCACCCATCTCCTATGAATTGAGATTTCTGTGCTAAAACTGGGGCCACATATCAATGTACATTCCTTCATACAGTCAATACACTATGAAAGCTCAAGTGTTGGTTAATCTTCAAGAGTTGGAGGGGGGAGGGGGGAATCGCTCCGTGATAAGTGAATTTAGCCGTACGTGTTATCAAATCACTGTGTGAGATACGTGTTTTTCGTGTTTAATGACAGTTGCTTACCTCCTAGTTTTAACAGGCAGGTTCTGTGGGGCCCACGTGTCGCGCACGCCTTTCTTTGATTCAATGACGTAACATTTTCCAAATGATGTGAAACGTACGTGTATAGTTCGAGTTTTCATAAATAAGATACTTCAAACTGAAGACAGCAGCATCAAAAATAAAACGAGAGTAGCATCTTAGATTCAATATTCTTGTGTTACATTTTCAACAGGTGAGTTTCTATAGTATTACGGGGAGGTAAGCGATCCGAGAATTTCAATCGGATCGCGACCGGGTCGCGATCCGATCGAATTTCTCCATCCACTTTTGTGATATTCTGTAATAAATAATTATTATGGGGATAGAATAATACCTAATCATGTATAGAAAATTAGATATGAAAGAGGTGTGACTTTTGCCAATGAGATATGCAGAGGCGTTGCTGGGCTAAATGAAGTGAAGGTGGGTGGTTGCTGGCAATGGCTGCAGCCAAATATAATATCAACTCCATTTCTTTCACTGTTGAACTGAAGGAGACGATGGATGGTCTTCCCTGGAAAAATAACTATCATGGCATTTGGAACACCATTAGTACTTTTAATGCTTTAGTACAGAGAGAATGAATACAAAACTATCGCAAAAAACCCAAGAAGTGTCAGGGCGAGAGTACATGAAACAGTTAAAGATCTTTCAGGTATGAATGTATACAAGTTTGAGATAATTCCAGAGAAGTGTGGGGTGGGGGTAGGTGGTACCACAATCGAGACTTGAGGCATCACAGTCCGAACGAATCAGCATGCCTTGATAATGCGATTCGAAAAACCTTTACCCAACGCAGACGATATCAAAATTTATTATTTTAAATTTTAGTTTATCAATTGTTTCCAAACATTTCTACAAAACAATGTTATGCGATCCCCATTGGAAAGAGCTCAACGAGTTCGTTCCAATGAGAGGTCACATGATATACTTTTCTTGAAATTTTGAAAATCATTTTTTCAACTGCTGAATGTGTGTGGGAGCATGCGGACGATTCCTTGAGTAAAGCGATAATATTATTCATTCGGAGGTATAGTTTAAAAACTCAAGACATCTTGAAAATTAAATTGTGGATAGATAAATAATGACGATAAACCGATATTTTTGTAATTACACCGGTATTCAATCGATATTGGTTTGAATACCGATATATATCAGTTTATCGATATACCGGCAGGTCTAAGTACTGTTTACATTTCGCTTTCTACTTTTACAACGTTTTTTTTCATTGTGGGTTGTGTTCCACACCCATTTAGTCAGAACTTGGCTTAGGCCACATTTAATTTCTTTCGTCGTCTGTGTGTATTTTTCTTGTTGTGTCTGTACCCTGACGAAGGTCTTCGTCAGACCGAAAGGTATGTGAAAATTGTTTTTTCCTGTGCTGTTTGAGCTTAATTTAGACGAATGTCTTTGGCTTTAGGCTCTCGCATCCCTCCACCACACTGGGAACAGATGTGTTATATATATATATATATATATATATATATATATATATATATATATATATATATATATATATATATATATATATAAAACGTCTATATTCTGATAAATATAGACGTCTCCCAAAACGAACTATTTTGTGGTTTATTACTATTTCATATTCCAGATAAACAGATGGGAGTGTGTGTGGGGGGGGGGGGGGGGGGGCGCATAATAAAACAAAACTGGCGTATCCTCTTTCCCCTTAATTGTTTCGGCGATGTAATTTCTTTACCTGTAGACGACAAAAAAGACCAACCCGAGATTCTTTCTTGTATCTTTAAATTTAGACTTCCAGCAATGTCTCTATTTTTATTCCACGACCCACATTGTATTAGATATAGAAATATTTCATCACAAACTACGGATGACACATTTCGAGTAACTTCGTTTGAAAAATTGATGATGTTTCATGTGATTATCGATCCGGCTTCAGTCTTGACACGAAATATCAATATTTCTATGTCACCGCCACCGCATTATACCTTAGGTACAGCAATCACACCTTTCTTTATTCCATCTGAATGATTAAAGTCGGATCCTATGAGATTCTCTTATGAAATCGACCGCCTTTCTGTGTGTATTCACATATCAGTTCAAAATAAATTGCCGTAAAAACACATTCACCCAAGAGCCAAAGGGAACGATGTGGGGTGTGACACTGATAGATATTCTTAACGTCGGGTTATCTGTGAACTAGTTGCTTCCTATTCGCTCGCCATAAAAAGCCAAGTTTCCTTTTGTTACTTGTATAAACGAAAGCGACAGACAGCTCTCAGAGCTGTCTGTTGCTTTCGTTTTTTAGAAGTAACACAAGGAAACGTGGCTTTATTTTCTATTGATGTCATTATAGGGGTTTTCTCAGCAGTTACTTTCCCCATAATTAGACCTTCCTCGCACGTCTTATAATTTGAAGGGAGATCATTTTATCAAAAGTTGCTTTTCTTGACGATTTTAGGCAGGGATGAAAGAGAGACCTCGGCATGTTGGCATGTTGGCATAATATGTATGAGTCGGTATGGTGGCATATCATTCTGGGCTTAAGAGATGAATGCCGTAGACTCAAGTTCGAACCCGTGGATGCTGGCTTAAAAAACTTTGGAATTTTCTGGGTAGTTTCAGTTATACCATACGCCTGGTGCGATCATAGTTTAACCCACTACCCAACGTAACGACCAAAACCGGCCAGCGCTGTTCACAAAAATCGCCAATTAATTTTCATTATTATTTCATTTTTTATCTCAAAAACATAGGTTATGACCCCTCGAAGAGTTCGTTCTAATGAGGGGTCATAACCTATGTTTTGTTGACAAAAAATGAAAACAAATAATTATTTAAGAATTTTGTTTGCAAGTGTCGTCTGCTCTTCATGTTAGGTAAATGGTTAATATAGACGATAGACAATTAAATAGGAGACAGTAAATCCTCACCCATCTCCCATGAATTAAGATATCTGTGTTAAAACTGGGTTCACAGACCAATTCATGATCGAGAGATCTTTACTTCTCCCGACATGCAGTGTGTCCTTGTTCAAAGAAGCTTATCCACTCAGACTTCAAGTGTGCCTCCAATCAAAGCATAGAAAATTCAAACCCCGCCTACAGTAAAAAGACTGACAGCTGCTTACCACAGCTCGGTGATCCCCTACTGTGTGGTTCTCGCCTCATTGGAAACATGGCACAGCAATCGCAACTTTTCCCATCCTCCTAAAATATCTTGTCGACATCATAATTCCGAAGTTGATCAAAATGTCTTGCCTGGTGTTTTCCCGGAACAGTTTGATAACGGCAAGTTTGTCATTTCCTTGCACATCCCACCCAGAGGTTTAAAATCGGCACCCATACACCGTTCTACCGAGGAGCGCAGGAAGCATTTCGAAAAGGGGGGTGTAGTGGACACGGTCAAAGAACGACGACCACACCATAATATCTGTGCGTGTTGGCCTATGTGCCTTCGTGGCATGGTCGGAACATAATACACAACGTCATGGTTGGGACTAACGCATCCGCGACTAATAATTGTCGCCATTTCAAGAGAATTACAGGAAAGTTAGATTCCATTAATTTTTTGAAGTTGTCCTGAAATTTAATAGAAAGGGTATGGGAATTTCACATAAAAATTGAAATTTTGACATGCTAGCAAAGTTGTGTCATAGACGTGCGCATCATTTTACAAACTTCAGACATTTTCCTATAGAGCAGTATAAAACTACAGAAGTTGGCTTTTTACATTTTTTCCCAAACAGTTTGAAGGTTTGACTATTATTCTGTGTTTAAACCCATTTAACCTTTTACCTAACATGAAAAGCAGACGACACATGCAAACAAAATTCTTGAATAACTATTTTTTTTTAATTTGTTGTCTCAAAAACATAGGTTATGACCCCTCATTGGAACGAGCTCGTTCCAAAGAGGGGTCATAACCTATGTTTTTGAGACAAAAAATGAAAAAAAGAATGGAAATTAGTTGACGATTTTTGTGAACTGCGCTGGCCGGTTTTGACCATTACGTTGGGTATAGGGTTAAAAATAGAACACCCGGCGCTTTCACCATCTTTTGATGCTCTGTAACTTTTTTCTCTTTATTATATAAACAGTATGCACATCGTGATATATCATACTGGTACTGGGGGCGTGGTGGCGTTGCGGTAACCGGTTCTCGTCAGATCACCAAAGTTAAGCAACTTCGAGCCCGGTTAGTCCTCGGATGGGTGACCGTCTGAGCGATCGATTCGGACTCCCGCGTTGTGTCCTTGGGCAAGGCACTTAACCCCGATTGTCCACATGGGGGCACGATGACGCCGTGTACTAAGGCGTACTGCACGTCGATGGTGCGCATGTCTTCAACCATTCTAATCCTGCCTGTGCTGCAGTGCGGAAAATACGATGTTGGGGAGCTGGCAACTGCTCGTCGTTGCTCGGTGGTTCTCTCCGGGTACTCCTGCTTCCTCCACCCGTAAAAACTGTCACGGTCATGATTAGCCACTGTGCATAAGTATGTGACCTTAAACACCAATAAATAAATAAATAAATAAATAAATAAATAAATAAATATTAATACTGGCACTATCCTTTACATTAATATAAAAATCAAGGAAACAAGACGTGCTAATTTCTTTTCCTGGGAAGAATAAAAACTTCCAAATTACTATAAAACACATCCGCTAAACAAAGAGACAAAGTGGATAATTCATTGTTGGGGATGGGATACTGATAAGTATTCTTAATGTCGGATTATCTGTGAACTTGTTGCTTTTTATTCGCTCGCCATAAAAAGCCAAGTTTCATTTCGTGATTTGTAATAAACGAAAACAACAGACTGTTCCGTGAGCTGTTTCTTGTGTTCGTTTATTAAAAGTGACAAAAGGAGACGTGACTTTATTTTCTACTGACGTCATAGGACGGAGATGTTTTCTCAACAATTATTTGCTTCTTAATTGGACCTTTCTCGCGCGTCCAATAATTTCAAGGGAGATAACATTATGGAAAGTTGATTTTCATGACGATATAAGTCGGGGGATGCTTCCGCGTAGTGATATGAATATTCACAGTTACTTAGTAGATTCTAGTTAGCTTGCCATAAAACGCTAAGTTTCCTTTTGTAACTTTTAATAAACGAAAATAACAGACAGCTCCGAGAGTTTTCGGTTATTGAAAGTAACAAGAGGAAAGTTAGCATTATTTTCTACTGATGTCAGAGGTGTTTTCTCAGTAAGTGTTTCTTAAATGGACCTTCCTCATCAGTCGAATAATTTCTGGTGAGATAAAGTTTTCATATCGAGATACAGTACAGTCGTCGTAAATTGGTCGTAATCCACACGTGGGCAAAGAAGATCGGCTAGATACGTCACCAATAGGTACCGTAATACATCATTGGTAAACTCCATGCTGGACCAACTAAAATAGACAACATTAGAAAAACGAAGAAAAAATGCACGCATCAGCTTGCTGTACAAGATAGCAAATAAAAAAATCAACATAGATGCCGAAGACAAGTTAAAGCCACCAGACAGACTCTCTAGAGATATGAGCGTGTACTCCTTCCAAGTACCAGCATGTAATACCACCACAAGGAAGGAATCCTTCTATCCACGCACAATTAAGGATTGGAACGAATCATCCATCACATTGATCTCGGCCAGTAGTCCAGAGTCACTCAAAAGACTACTGAGCAAGGTGTAATACATGACGCAGGCGCAATCCACGTAGTGGCAGAATAGTCAGCTTGATGACGGTGGCCACAAAATGGTAGAAGTATGTCCACGCATCTGTTTACCGGGTAGTAAAAATCATCATTAGCAAAATTTTAATTAATGAAGCACCGGGTTGTACCCGGTGCTTCATTAATTAATTTTTTGATGATTATTCCTGTAATTAGTGTTTGGAATCTAATATTATTGCGTCCCTGGAAATATTTCCCACGCGTGGAAAGTGACCAGTCAACGGCGACTGTACTGTACGTGAGGGATGTCTGTAAAAAAATATGGAAACAAACATATACACTTTTGTCTACTTTAAAAGCAACAGAAGAGACAAGTCATATGAGGGTATTTTCGGTCATATCTTCAGAGTGAAGAGTATGTGTACCACATTCCTTTCAATTCCCCGAATAGAGATACTTGTTTTAGGGGACTGCATTTGAGTCGTGAGCATCTCCCCCGCCCACAATTCTGTGGTGGTGGTATTATGATGCTGAATATAATTGTAAAAATAATGTTAGCCTGATCTCTCTCTCTCCAATTTCTGGAAAAGTTTGGAGCTGATACGTGGCCACAGTGTCCCCTTCTCGGTTCCCACGTCCTTCCTACCTACCATTCTGATTTCGCATGAACGCGCCAGTGAACGGATTCGAAAATTTTCGATGTCACGGTTTCGAAAACAAATCAAATCGAATCAAAAACCGATAAGAGATTCGATTCGATTCGAACAATCGCAGGAACTTATTCGTTATTGCCTTATCTAGTGCGACGGCAGATGATCATGATGGTGTCTGTGTGTGAGTAGGGATGGGTTATTTGCTGAGGTGCACCGTTTGATCTACTATAACTTGGAAACAGCATACACTCTACTAAAATCAGGTGGGTTAAAAATTAATCGTCTAACAGGTATTGGGACGAAATTGAATATCAGTTGTTGTTTTAATGTTTTTGTTTTCTAGTCGCCCCCACCCCCTTGGAGTGCAGTGGCCCAGTGGTTAGAGCATTGGACTTCAAACCGAAGGCCGACAGTTCGATCCTGACCTGCGGTGACTGTATTGTATCCTTCTGCAAGACACTTAATTCCGGCTGCCCACGTAGGGGCACGGTGGCGCTGTGTACTACACTGCAAAAAATATAGGTTCTCTTTAGAACCAAAACTGGTTTTAATCTTGTCCCTGAGATGGAACCAGTTCTGTTTAAACAGAATTTATTTCAAATCAAATAACTTTATCAAGATTAACATTAAATATTAACAGAATTAACATAAATTGAGGGGGGTTGAGTCGTATGTTTAGAGCTTATACGAGGTTGTCTCAAATCATTATAAAGCAAAGGAGATATGAACAGTTGGCATATCGAACCAGTTTTGGTTCTATACAGAACCAAAACTGGTTCGATATGCCAACTGTTCATATCTCCTTTGTTTCAAAATGTTTGGCGACTGCGTTGAATAAGCTATGAACTTACGACTGAAACCCCCTCAATTTATGTTTAATTCTGTTAATATTTAATGTTAATCTTTATAAATTTATTTGATTTGAAATAAATTCTGTTTAATCAGAACTGGTTCCATCTCAGGGACAAGATTAGAACCAGTTTTGGTTCTAAAGAGAACCTATATTTTTTGCAGTGTGAGGCGTACTGCACGTCGATGGTGCACTTACCCCCAACCACTACGAACTCTGCTTGTGCAGAGTTAGTACTTTAGGAAGTATGACAGTTGTTCGCCTCTTCTTTGTGGTTCTCTCCGGCTATTCCGGCTTCCTCTAATTATAAAACTGCCTAGGCACGATGTTATCATGGCTGTTGAAAGTGAAATGCACCACTTGAATTCGTAATAAATTATTCTCCCAATCCACTGAATTTTAACCCAACTGATTTCAGACTGTAGGTCCTTTCGTGTATCTGCCAATGTTTCTATTCAACAACAGAAGTACCCGGATGTAGCATGAAGTACCCGGATGTAAGGTTTCTACAGTACATGGAGAGTGTATTATCACTAAATCACCCGCAGAGTGGAGATTCCACCTGAGGAATAATTGCAAATTTGTTGCAAAGTTTCAGCCAATGGACCTCCGGGTTAAACCCGGAGGTCCATTGGCTGAAACATTGCTTGTGTTTTTTGTCGATATGTACAAAATTTGAAAGTTATAGCTTGGGTGACAACTCCACCCCGCGGGTGATTTAGTCACAATCCACTCTCCACGTACTGTACAACAAGTATCCTATAAAAGGTATCTTCCAATAGTACAATGTCAGGTATTCTCGAATACGGAGTTGAGACTAAGTTGAGACTAAGAGGGATGGTAAATTATACCTCATTGAGGGATTTTCCCATCGACTTATGGCCTCATTTCTGAAAAAAGGAGTGCCGAAGGCTGTTAAATACCGAGATGAGGCTAAGAGGGATAGTAAATTAGACCTCACTGGGGGATTTTTGCATGGCCCTCATAGCCCACATGGCCTCAACCAAAATGAGGTTAAGAGGGATAGTAAATTAGACCTCATTGAAGGATTTTCTAATAGCCCTCATGGCCTCTTTCGACTAAAAAAGAATTCTCCAGGATGTTTCCTCGATAGGAGTCCTCCATTAGTACGCCAACCATGTCATAGGTATCCTCAAATACTGAAATGAGACTAAGAGGGAAAGTAAATTAGGCCTCATTGAGGGATTTTGTGTTGGCCCTCATGGCCTCAGCCGAAATGAGGCTAAAAGGGATAGTAGATTAGACCTCATTGGGGGATTTTCTGATGGCCTTCATGGCCTCATACGATAAAAAAGGGGTGCCGAATGCCCGTCGTTCGTTATTTAGGTTGGATGATCTAGATAATTGAAACAAGAACAAGAGTACTCGGAATAGGGTCAGAACTAACAAGAACAGACCAGAAAAGCTAAAGATAGTAACAATAAGCAAAGCTTCCACATGATAGACTCTTCTACGCTACTGGAGTATACTCCAGAACAAACGAACATGGTAGATAGACGAAAACTATTGCAAAGATAGATAGAAGCAGAGAATTCTGAAAGAATTCGAAATAGTAAAACTTGTCGGGATGAGTGTGGTAATTCTCCGAATCGGGTAATTACTCTTGTACAAGGGAACATACCCTGTGAACATACCCTGTATTATAAGAAGGTTTTAGGTCACATACTAACCACGATCTACCATAGAAACCAAGACGGCGGCCTCCAGTATTCAAAATGGACGACGAAAACACATATTACCCTAACAACACGCGCTGCGCATGCACACTAATACTACGTATCACTATGGGGAAGACGTCACAAGATGGCTGCTCACGCGGGTTACCACAACAACCAAACATGGCGCTACTGGGTCACGGGACATGACGTCACTTCCGAGGTCACCCAAATGAGGGGTGAACAGTCCGAGACATACTACTCTTAGTGATGAATTTGAGATTATTTTTGTCACGTAACGTGTAATTTCACCTTTTAACCCTTTACCTAACCTGAAAAGCAGACGACACTATGCAAAAATAATTCTTGAATAACTAATTTTTTTCATTTTTTGTCTCAAAAAACCTAGGTTATGACCCCTCGTTGGAACGAGCTCGTTCCAGCGAGGGGTCATAACCTATGTTTTTGAGACAAAAAATGAAAAAAAATAATGAAAATTAATTGGCGATCTTTGAGAATAGCGCTGGCCGGTTTTGGCCGTTACGTTAGGTAAAGGGTTAACGTAGCGACTTAAACTAGCCACCGCTGTTCACAAAAAATAACAAGCCAATGTTTTTTATTTTATTCAATTGTTGACCCGAGGACCATGCTTATGACACCTCCTTGGAACGAGCTTGGCGAGCCCGTTTCAAATTTGTAAACTGATTATATAACAATGTAGGCTGTCTGTGAAAAAAATCGCCACGAGCCCCCCCCCCCCCCTCCCCCCTTCCCCCCCCCCCCCCCTCTGTATTCTCATTGTCTCACCGTCTCTGCAAATAATATTGACTCATTATGGAACTTGTCCCCTTTTCTTTCTCTTTAGTATTATGGGAGAATGTGAACAGGAACGAAACATTGTTTTTTGGAAGGATTTTTCAAAGTAGTTTTCCCAACGTTTCTCGACATCAGTTGATATTTTACCAAAGTATAAACTTGCGATATTTTTAAATAGCAGAGCTGGAGCGCCAAATATTAGCATGGTTGTAAAATGCATTCGGTGTTCCATTTTAAATTACAATTTGTTTGTAGTCAGACCGATACTTGTACAGTAGTATGTTTCCGTGCAAAGACACGAGTTACAAATTATTTTCCTCCAATAAAACCGCGCGATCGACGTAAAACAAAGAATTAACAAAGAAATCTTTTGTGACATGCACTAACATTAATTTTGTTGTGTGACGTCATCCGTGCATGGAGTTGACGAGATTATAATATAAACGATTCTTTTACAGTCGCATGTTTCACGTGCACACACATGCAGTTGACTTTCACGTGTTTCAAATTATTTTATCCTCCAGTAAAAGCGAGCGATTGTCGTAAGACAAAGAATTAACCGAAATCTTATGTGACGTGTACCAAGATTAATTTGTTGTGTGACATCGCCGTGCACGAAGATGACAAGATAATAATATTAAGGATTCTTTTTTACAGCCTGTATTCATTAGACCAGCATGAAAATGAACAATAAATCTCCACTCCAGCACCAGATTCCTTACACGCACGAAATTCATTATGCACGAAGTTTACCGGCCTCGTAAATGTGAATTACAAATGCCCCTTAATCTGCAAACATCTTGAGAAACGTCAACCCACGCATAGAGAGACCAATAGCCTCAAAAGATGTGGTTTCGGCGTACTGTTGATTTGAAGGAGCACACTGGTTCAGTGGTGCGAGCATTGGACTTCATCCCAAAATGTCCACGGTTCGATCCTGACCAGCGCTGACCGCTTTGTGTGCTTGGAGAAGACATTTAATCCCAATTGCTTGCATTGGGCCCCAGTGTACTCAGGCATACTGTAAGTCGCGGATGCACTTCGTCGCCTGAGTGATAGAATGTCCTATGTCCCCTATGGGACATAGGACATTCTAGCACCCAGGCGACGGCTTGTCTGCAAACGCTGCGAGTTCGTAAAATGCAAAGTCTGACAGTTTATTGATAACGCTTGATGGTTCTCTACGTGTACTCAGGCTTCCTCCACCCATAAAACGGTCCGACAAGATATAACTCTTGCTGTTGAGAGTGTCGTTAAAACCCACAATAAGCAAAAAGGAGGCGTGGTGGCCCAGTGGTTTCGGAACTGGACTTCACAGCAAAAGGTCCAAGGTTCGATCCTTCGTCACGGCACGGTGACGCTATGCTCTAAGGCGTACTGCACGTCGATGGTGCACTTGTCTTCAAGCAATGCTAACCCTACATGTGTGGAGTAAGTACGTTGGGAAGTCTGACAGCTGCTCGCCGTTGCTCAGTCATTCTCTCTGTGTACTCCGGCTTCCTCCACCCGTAAAACTGTCCCACACGAAGTGACCCTGGCTATCTGAGTGTCGTTAAACCCCAATAAAAAAAATAAATGAATAAATCAATGGATAAATAAATATATAAATAAATCAATTAATAGGCGATATAAATTAAATTCAAGCAGTTGCATCTTCAAAGATCTTCCATTAATTAAGATTATTGTGTTTAAACGCTGGGACCACAGATCATTATAACAGTAATCTGTTCCAGTTGCATTGGATGCTTAGGCAAACGATACACGGGTAAATCTCACAATAAAATACAGGCTTCTTGCAGACAATTACGAATCAACAAAGAAAACAACGCCCACAATTCAGTAATCATATCTCTTGCTTTAATAACTGAGACTTGGCTGTCCGCCGAGAACACCCACGCCGTTGGTGAATTGCAGCAACGAGGTAAAAGTTTCATCCACAACCCACGTCCAACTCAGAGAGGTGGAGGGGTTGGAATTTTATTCGAGAGCTCGCTTAAAATCAGGCGCCTACCTGCACAAACATTCAAATCATTTGAAATTATAGCAGCCTCTCGGACATACGTACCACAGTCACTACGTGTTTTTGTTTTATATAGACCACCACCTAATACAAAAAAAACTTTCTGTTAATCTGTTTATTGAGGAATTTAGAGAATTTCCCGGAGATACTGTTGCGATGCCTGCGAAATTTATCCTGGCCGGCGACTTCAATTTTCATGTCGACAATGAAAATGACATGGCCGCCTGTAAATTCAGAGATACATTAGCCTCAATGAATCTTGTACAGCATGTGGTGTGTCCGACTCATAATGACGGCCACACATTAGACCTTGTCATAACGAGGGAGTCCGAAACCCAACTGATTCACAATATCAACGTTATTGACCTAGCCATCTCTGATCGTTTTCTTGTTCAGTTGCAACTTAAATTGCCCCGCCCAATGCCTCTGCGGAAGAAAGTATCATACAGGAAATATCGGAATATTAACTGTGAACAACTCTCAGAAGAGATTAATTCATCTTTCATGTCAATCGATACCCAGAAACCACCGGATGAAATGTTGAGCGTCTTCACGTCAAACATGTCGAACATCATCGACAAATTCGCGCCCATTCAGAATCGAACTTTTACAATTCGCCCAAATACACCTTGGTTTTCAGACGAGATACGACAGGCGAAATCTCTGCGATGAAAATTCGAATTGCAATGGCGACAATCCAAGCTCTCCATTCACAGGGAGATGTACGTTCGACAACGGAACCGTGTCAACGAACTAATACATTTGGCCAAGAAGACCTACTTTTCTCAAATTGTTAAAAACAATTTAAACAAACCAAATGTTCTTTCAACAGTACTCGACAAGCTACTGCACCGAAAAAAGGAAACCGTTCTCCCAGATCACTCCTCTGCTTCTGATCTGGCGGAGCGGTTCTCTACATTTTTCGCTGACAAAATCGAATGCATTCGAGCTGGACTGAAAGTCAGCCCCAACCCACAACCCATTGTGTTTAGGGCTTCGACAGACCATGTGTGTCTGGATTCCTTCCAGCCTATAACACCTGTAAGTCTCAAGAATTTAATTACGAATGCCCCCACCAAACATTGCAAATTAGATGTAATCCCAACCTGACTGTTGAAATCTTGCCTATCAGATATTGCACCATGGGTATTAGAAATTGTTATCTCATCTCTTACATCGGGTGTCTTCCCCACCAATATGAAGCAGGCACTTGTTACCCCATTACTTAAAAAACCCGGGCTCGACCCGGAAATATTGAAGATTTACCGCCCTGTCTCCAACCTTTCGTTTTTATCTAAGGTTGTGGAACGCGCGGTTGCTATTCAACTGAATTCTCATCTTTCCCAGTATGAACTTTCAGAGGTTTTCCAGTCCGCCTATAAACCTAAGTGCAGCACAGAGACTGCCTTACTCTGAGTGCAGAATGACATTCTAATGTCGATGGATAAACAGCTTGTCTCCTGCTCAGTATTACTCGACCTGAGTGCTGCCTTCGACACCATCGACCACAATATGCTCATAGACAGGTTAGAACACAGAATAGGAATTTGGGGTAGAGCTCTACAGTGGTTCTCTTCCTACCTAACAGGCCGTACCCAAAGTATACTCATTAACGAGCCAACCTCCACCGAGTTCAATCTTCAGTATGGTGTTCCCCAAGGGTCCGTTCTGGGTCCTTTATTGTATGTGATTTATGTTCTTCCCCTGGGTGATATCATCCGCAGCCATTGCCTACAATTTCACTTTTATGCCGATGACACCCAGCTATACATCCATTTTAAACCGGATAATGAAGCGTTTGCGTGTCATCGACTAGAGGAATGTGTGGCGGACATCAAAGACTGGATGACTAATAACTTTTTAAAGTTAAATGCCGACAAAACGGAAGTTATTTACATTGGCTTACCTCACCAATTAGGCAAAATTTCAAAACTTCCATTATCAATAGAAGGAAATAGCATTATACCATCGGCTACCGTTCGTAACCTGGGATATTTCATCGATGAGTCGTTGGCAGCTGACAAACACGTCCAGCAGGTGTGTCGTGCTGCATTCTACCATCTTAGAAATATCAGCAGGGTGCGAATGTTGATAGACAAACACACAGCTGAACAATTAGTCCACACTTTTGTCACTGGTCGTCTTGATTATTGCAACTCACTGCTATACCGATGCAAAAAGGCGTCAGTGGATAAGCTTCAACATATCCAAAATTGTGCTGCTAGGTGTGTAATTCGAAATAGGAAGTCGTGCCACATAACACCTATCCTAGCTGACCTCCACTGGCTTCCTGTCCAACAAAGAATTCAATATAAAATAATCCTTCTGACATATAAATGTATTAATGACCTGGCACAATCATATCTCTCAGATCTGGTCACATACTACACACCTGCCAGAGACCTCCGTTCTTCGGACTCGCACACCTTGGTCCAACCTGTTTCAAAATTAGCATCCGCGGGTGACCGGGCCTTTTTGATCGCCGCCCCTAATCTCTGGAACCTTTTACCGAGTCACCTGAGACTACCACAGGAAACTGAGTCATTCAAAACTGGTTTGAAAAGGCATCTCTACAAACAAGCTTTCTGCACCAATATGTAGATAAGAAGTCATTTCCTTTTTTCTGTATGTAAAGCCAAAGAGCACATTTTGTGGATTTTAGGCTGAAAATTATTATCATTAAATTATTATTAAATTATTATTTAATTGTCAATTCTCAAATATCGGTCTCGGGATGAGTTGCAAATGTGAACTAACACACTGGCTGAGTCAATTGCATCCTTTGGGGTTGTCGTTGACTCAGTTGGTATGGTGGCAGAGCATTTATGGCCAGGCGATTGGTTTCGTAGACCCGGGATCGACTCCCGTCGAAGCCATCTTCCAAAACACTTTACAGTTTTCAGTCCAGTGACGCGGTGCTTGGGCTATGCCTGGTGGAATTCCTGCTTTAAATAGGCGATATAAATAAATAAATAAATAAATAAATAAATAAATAAATAAATAAATAAATAAATAAATAAATTAATTAATTAATTAATAAATCAATAAGGTAAAAACGTAAACAAACTGCTGATATGAACCACTCTCTTTGAAAGATACTGACTACACCTCTACCTGTTCAATCATCTTCAGTCGTTGAATATTCTCGTCGGAAAAAATACTAACAAAATATAATTGAATGGTAATTACATAAGCCGACTCAACAAACATTTACAATAAATATATCAAAAGTAGTTGTAAAACTAAATGCAATTGCCAGGCGCGCTGTACTAACAGCCAATAGGCAAGTTTTGCTTCTCAACTTGAGACTTGGAAATTCTGTAATATCTGTTAGACCACCTGGAAAAATACATCGATAATAACCAGCGATTCTCAAATTTCGGGACGAATGGAATCTCGAATGGAATTGGGCAGTGAATTTCGAATTGAATCGAATGAAATCGATTCTCAACGGTCTTTAACTTGTCAATTTTCCAACTTCTCACAACCATAAATATTGTCCGTCTCCACTTAACTGGCTGAGTGCTTGAAGCCACTATCAGGGCTTTCAGAAAAATGAAGGTACCGGAGCAAAAGCCAACATTTTCCTTGTTCATGTTTCATATTCAGTCAAACGCAAATGATATTTTGTTTACATAAATTTATTTATTACAAATTTTGAACAACAAATTAGGACCACCAAAAATAATCTAGCCCTCAACCAATTAAGTACTGAATACAACGTCGACTCGTCGTTTTGAGCAAATCAGTCAAAAAGAGAAATACTCCATGACGGAATCAAAGCAGTTTCGAAAATGGAATCTCGGTGAACTATTTTCCTGTCCTCAGGCCTCCTCTATAGGATACCTGGAGATAGAAGAACAGTTCAAAAGGAGCCATTTGGTAGGGTTTGAGAACATCTTGACGATTCGAAAATTTCGATTTCGGCGCGACTGGTATCGAATCGGATCGAATCATCGGAAGGATTTCGAATCGATTCGAATTTCGAAGCTTCTCAAGTCCCTGCAATCCATGTTCGAAACATACAATCAGTGAATAAAATTTTGAAGCAACGATTCGCTCGTTAAAATTGTCATCGACGAACGCATGATATTGTTATAAGTTAAAAATCGGAAATTATCAAGATATATCTCAAATATCAGCTATTGTGTGATGAATTCTTGTCTTTGTTTTTCTACTGGGCACAATTCCACACCTCACATCCCAGACTACGTCCAAATATCGAGCCAAAATATATTAATTATGACTTGCTTTTGATTTCTTAGTTAACTTATTCGTTCTAAGTATCAAAAGCCATGGTTTTTAGGTAAAAATCGAAACAGCAAGAATATTTGAAATGCGATTTATGTTGTTACAACTGGCCGTTTTTTGACGTTACGTTTGGTAAAGGGTTAATTTAAGGATACTTATAAAATATGAAATGGAAATAAGGAGACGAGATTTTTTTAACCCACAACTTTTAGCCACAAATACACAAAAATACTGAAGGAAGTTAACCCTTTTCCCAACGTAACGGCCAAAACCGGCCAGCGCTATTCTCAAAAATCGCCAATTAATTTTCAATATATTTTCATTTTTGTCTCAAAAACATAGGTTATGACCCTCATTGGAACGAGCTCGTCGAGCTCGTTCCAATTGGGGATCATAACCTATGTTTTTGAGACAAAAAATGAAAAAAAATAGTTATTAAAGATTTTTTTTACAAGTGTCGTCTGCTTTTCGTGTTAGGTGAAGGGTTAATACCCACCTTTTCTGAAAAAACTGATTTGAAACAGGCGAAAAGTGAAAACATAATGTGTTAAATAGACAAGACAAAACATAAAATTGTTCCAATACTTAGAAACTGTTCAAATAAAACAAGTAACTACATGTACACCACCATGAACAATTAAGTTAATTCACATTGCTTCTAAAATATATATGTTAGGGTCCTGCGAATATTCGAGATTCGATTCGATATCGATACCATACGTATGCTTCGAGATCGATCCCGAATCAGTCTCAGGATTCGATTTTTTCGAATCTCTGGTACTAACTTCAATTTGTTACATTTCCAACAAAAATAGGATAAAACTGTCATTAGAAAATTCATCCATGTAGGCTCAATTCCTGCTTATTTGAGTAATTGACAATGTTTAATTGTTAGGTAAGGTGTGAATTTGGCCCAGAACATTATCCATAGTTTTGGTTTTTGAAGGCTTAAATTGTTACTATTCACGTTCTTGAGAACGTGAATAGTAACAAGTTAGGCCTACAAAAACTAAAACTATGGACAATAGGCCTAGCTGTTTCAGCGACGGTGCTACAGAGAATATTTAGTTATTGGTGTTTAAGGTGTTCACTCCGTCGCGTAAGGGTCATCACAGTGTTCCGTAACTTCCGTTTGATGCAATATGAAATAACTTGTCTTTTAAGATTCGATTCGGGATTCGATTCGATGTCGATATCAGAGACACGATTCGATTCGAGATTCGATTCGAAAAGAAATTTGTGATTCGCAGATCCCTAATATATGTTCAAATTAAATTTATTTTGTTGCATATGAATATGCTGTTTTTGTTCGCAAAATATGTGATAAAACAAGGAATTTGGAAACGATTTTTTTTCTGTCATAATAATAAAACAATAATTGACTTTCTTTGAGGATGATACAAGGAATTGTCAATCATTTAGAAGTAATATTTACCGATGCCGCATTGTATAATATACACTTTCAAGCCAACATAGCGAGAACTGAACAAAGTCACATTATTAGACGTATGCGGTTTACATATATCTGGAACTAAATTATTGATATATTCAAAGAGAGGAAAAATAAAGCTGAAGAGAGAAAGGGGTTTAGGTTGAAGAAACAACAAGCAACCTACAATACCACCAAGACGCACTACAACACCGACACAAAATTTATAAACATACCGAGGGGTCGCCCTAGCACTGTGTCCAGTTATATTGGACTTTAAATTTAATTCACTCTTGCTTCTTGTGTTAACATCACATGACGAAATTAATTTTGAACAAGGACACACAGATCACATCAGGAATTACGGAGATCAGAGCGCCTTTCTAGATGATAAATTCCAATTATTTTTGTGTCAGGCGAACAGATAATTGAATCTTGTGTGCGCTTTTGAAGATTGCGTTATTGATTTGAGAGCAAAAGACGCAACTCACGCAATATTTTTTAATTCGATCTTTCGTAAGGCACAAATGGATCGTTACAGAGTGCGGTTACGATGTAGCAATGATAATAATAACTCTTTTGAATAACCTTTCTGGCACACCTAAACTCGGACTCTTCCAAAGGAACAAACAAGCCCATATACAGTAAAACACATGACGAGACACCTCCATTTGTGCTGTGTGTTTTTATATTTTGATAAAATTCGGTCTCGGTATCCGTGATGTTTGAATGATCGTTGCTCGTTTTGTTGCAGCTCTCTGGCATAAAAACAATGCTAAAATTACCAAATGGTCTTCAGTAAAGTGATTTCTTTCTCCATCAGATTTGGGCGCGATTATTTGATACCAGTGGATCGAAATTTCATAAATAAAATACTACTAAACCATTTATTTGATACTGAATTGAGTTCACACCTGCTATTTTCTGACCATGAATGTGCACGTCAACTGGCGCAGTGCTAAATTGTTTTTCGTCGTCTTAGCCTTGTTACAATTATGGGAGAGTGCCCATAAATTGTAACAAGGAAAATCCATACATGCCAAATAATTTATATTCCGAGATAACATGAATAACATCCACAGAGGGGGAGGGGGAGGGGGGCATGGTGGCTCAGTAGGTAGAGGTGCAGACTGCAAGCGGGAGGTCCTCGGTTTGAATCCCACCTGCGCCAACCGTATTGTGTCCTTGGGCAAGACACTTCACCCCCATTGCCCGCATGGGGGCACGATGGCGTTGTGTACTGAGCGGTATTGCACGTCGATGGTGCCCCTGTCTTCGACCAGTGCTAACCCTGCTTGCTTGGAGCAAGAAAAGCAAACGAAAATAGCATCTGAGATGTCATGTTTTCCACTTATTGTTTCGACTGGTAAGATTCCATCTGACTCCATGTTTTCTCATCATTGTTTCGATTGGTGAGATTCCACCTGAGATGCCTTGTTTTCTCATCATTGTTTCGACTGAGAGATTCCATCTGAGATGCCATGTTTTCTCGTCATTGTATCGACTGGTGATGTTCCATCTAAAATGCCATGTTTTCTCGTCATTGTTTCGATTGGTGAGATTCCACCTGAGATGCCTTGTTTTCTCATCATTGTTTCGACTGAGAGATTCCATCTGAGATACCATGTTTTCTCGTCATTGTATCGACTGGTGATGTTCCATCTAAAATGCCATGTTTTCTCGTCATTGTTTCGACTGATGAGGCTCCATCTCAGATGCCATGTTTTCTCATCATTGTTTCGACTGATGAGGTTCCATCTAAAATGCCACGTTTTCTCGTCATTGTTTCGACTGGTAAGGTTCCATATGAGATGCCATGTTTTCTCGTCATCGTTTCGACTGGTGAGGTTCCATGTGAGATGCAAGTTTTTTCGTCATTGTTTCGACTGGTGAGGTTCCATTTGAGATGCCATGTTTTCTCGTCATTGTTTCCGCTGGTAAGATTCCAGCTGAGATGCCATGTTTTCTCTTCGTTGTTTCGACGTGTGAGATATATTCCTCTCTTCGTTGTTCAGAATGCTGAGATTCCATCTGAGATGCCATGTTTTCACGTCATTGTTTCGACGGGCGCGATTCGATCTGAGATGCCACGCTTTCTCGTCTTTGTTTCGACTGATGGGATTCCATCTGAGATGCCATGTTTCTCATCATTCTTTCGACTGGTGAGATTCCATGTGGGATACCATGCCTTTCCGTCATTATTGGTGAGATTCCATGTGAGATGCCATGATTCTCGTCATTGTTTCCACTGGTCAGATTCCATGTGACATGCCATGTCTTTTCGTCATTGTTTCGACTGGTGAGATTCCATCTGAGTTCCATGTCTTCGCGTCAATGTTTCGACTGGTGACATTTCATCTGAGATGTCATGTTTCTTTCCATTGTTTCGACCGGCGAGACTCCATGTGAGATGGCATGTTTTCCCGTTTTGTTTCGACTGGTGAGGTTCTTTTTCGGACAGGGAGGCGGACAGAGAATTACGACCATATATCGACCCTGTCGTGATCTTAACGAAATTGTCTGTCTGTGTTTTTGGCAGTACTGTACGGTTTCGGCGGAATGATAACTATAAAAACATGCTGTATTTTTATTTCCCCGATACCGCTTTCTGAGAATTAATGTGAAGAGTTGATATTATTAGGAAAAAAGAAAATGGGAGTACATTTTTCACAATTATCCCACATTTATTCCCAACAGGCACAGACAGTTAGTAGTATGCGTGGAGAGAATAATTTCTGCTCTTATTAACCTAATTAAGGATTCTGTAAGTTAGGAAATGTCGCGATGCTTCGTGGATGTCACGTGTCTTAACATGATAGCGCATGTCAGCGGCCAAGTTATGACCGTCATTGTCATTGGTTTCTATGGTGGTACGAGGTCACTAAGTGATTAAGAGTCAAACAATAGGATCGAAGGTCTCCAAAAAGGAACGTTCGATTGCATGTGAGAATACCAATTTTCCGGAAAGGTATCGGCAACTACAAAAATAGCCTTGCTCGGATTCGGGTTTTCTGTCACATTCTACCATTATGATGACTACCCCCTGTCTACTCTTTCACCGAATGAAGCAACCAAACAATCAGATCGCTTTACAAGGAACAATCAATTCATTCTATTCACCCCATCTGCTTTTGCAGTCCCTTACCCCAAGTGGGGGCAAGACATCTCAGAGATGCGCTTGTGCCCAAGTGCACAAGTGCAATATGTGTGCACAAAACATGCAGCTTATGGACTGAAATTTACTTGTGCACAGTGTGCTCATAACACCTGCGGCACACGGGTACACGTCTTACGTGCAAACACGTGCCTTTGTTCTTGTGCACAATTTGCGCACAACGCATACAATACACACGACACCATAGGAGTGTCGGGGGCAATCCAGGTCATATATGTGGTGCCTGAATGGGTCCCATGGTACGAGAAATACGCGCATTTGCTTTTTGTATTGTGTTCACGTTGTGTTACATTGTATAGTATAAAAAACATTTACAGAAAAAGAGGTGCCAGAGGCAAGCCAGGTCAATGCTAGAGTGCCAAAAGTGGATTCAGAAATGGGACTTGTAATCGTTCGTATGCATACGTGTATTGCATGTGTTGTGTTCACATTGTCATCATTGTACAGATATTGGTCAAGTCAGTAGTAGTGAGCAAGGGGCTGTGGTGGTGTTGGGGCCAGGAGTTATAAAGATAGC
Source organism: Pictodentalium vernedei (assembly GCA_031216915.1). NCBI lineage: Eukaryota > Metazoa > Mollusca > Scaphopoda > Dentaliida > Dentaliidae > Pictodentalium > Pictodentalium vernedei. The sequence continues at coordinate 54,063,981 of CM062292.1, forward strand.
AGGAGTCATGAGGACTGATCTAGGAGCATGAAGCCATATAGGGACTAGGAGCTTTATATGAGCTTGGAGTTAAGATGCTTTTGTGTTGTTTAGTAACCAAGAACAAGATAAGTCGAAAAGCTGTACAAAGAGTGAATTTTTGAGCGATTAGTCGGAAGCTGATTTGATCGATATGATTGGAGTTGTCTGAGCGTGGCCAATTTCAGTCACTATTTGACAGTAGGACTCAGTTCACGGAGCTTTTAGTCCGTAGTAACAGAATCTTTGAAAGGGGTATTAAAAGGTACCTTTTCTATAAAGCATTTTGCAATTTTGTACAGACATAGAGCACCATGCGTGGATTTGATGCTATACAATTATTATTATCGGGTACTCTCCGACAACATCGACCCCAGAACAGCTACAAACACACATAGACGGCCACGCCAGAGTGGTTTCAGAGAAGTATTAAATTCTGGTTAACCCTTTATCCAAAGTAACGGCAAAAACCGGCCAGCGCGATTCTCAAACATCGCCAATTAATTTTCATTATTTTTTCATTTTTTTGGCTCAAAAAACATAGGTTATGAGCCCACGTTGGAACGAGCTCGTCGAGCTCGTTCCAATGAGGAGTCATAACCTATGTTTTTGAGACAAAAAACTGAAAAAAATTCTTCAAGAATTTTTTTGCAAGTGTCGTCTGCCTTCATGTTCTGTAAAGGGTTAACCGCCCTCACTCCCCAGAACAGATGCCATCACGGCTTCTGCGTGCTGTTCGTGGCTTCACCCTGCCACGACCGATTAATAAGAATTACAAAATGCACAATAAAACTGCACTCGCGTACACTCCAACGACATCGCCCCCAGAACAGCAACAAACACACACATGCAGTCAGCGATGAGCGGCATACGCTCGGTTCAAACCCCAACCCCACAACAGATTACATCATGGTTGGTAGGTGCTGGATAGACCATGCTCCTACCGACTCACAACAAGAGAGTAATAATCACAGCTACAATCTCCAATCTGCACCTAATCCGACTACACTCTGTACAAGAAATGGATTCTTTAGAATCATGCAAGATTCAAGTCGGGTATTAAAACGTACCTTTTCCATAAGGTATTTTGGAATTCTGTGTAGCCATAGAACACCACGAGTGGATATAACCCTATATAATTATTATTATTGTTATAAATGATTATTATTAGAAACCTACTGTAGATTATGTCCTCCATCATACAAAAAGGACGACCGAACGGCACATTACCGTAATGCCCAATGATGAACCCATGTGTCTTTACTGGATGTATTTTTCTTCCACCACGAAATTACCGAGACATATATAAAACCGTGTGAGACAGCTGGGAGAGATATGCCTGTTTCACCCCAACCACATGACAGCTATCGCACCCCACCCACGTGACCAACCTGTATTGGCTTATTAGCATATTTATTGAGCGCAGGACTATTCAGTTATCACACGTTCTTCTGTAAACAAACAACATGGTGTCACGTTTTCAAAATACTAGCAGACGAACGTTTGTCAAAGAAAATAGAAATAAAAACACAGACCGCAAAAGCAAAGGGACAATTTACTCTTTTACATGAATTTTTGGATGACCGCCATTATGGGTTGAGGGAGTTGCACTTCCCGTCCAAAAGTTATGCGGATACATTGCAGAATTCATAATATGACGTCACCGGAATGTGTCAATGTTCAATTCGCTACAAATCTTTAACCCCTATCTTGCCGGCGTTCGGATATATACCGGCAGAACTTTTGTGAGCTCTTTCCGATAAGCAAAACAGTTCTTTTTTCAGAAATGGACAACAAAATTGTTTGATATAGCTGCATGTGTCCCTGAATAACTTTCGATGACGTCAGACTCTTTTGGTGGGGCGGGGAGAAAAATTATCCCTGATGGGGTCGTTTTCGAGATGGGGAAATCTCACCCTCGGGACAAGCTATTTGGTAAGCCTCGTGTCTGGCCCAAATATCTTCCCCTCAGGTGAGATTTCCCCATCTCACCCTCTCCCATCAGGGATAATAACAATCTCATTGTGAAATTTTCTTCAAATCTTATGTCATTTATTTCATTGAATCAGGGATGTGGCGACAGGGGGGGGGGGGGTCTCACCCCCTCCCCCAGCTAGGAGTATTTTTTTTCAATAGTTGGAAATTCCGAGGTCAAAAATCAAATGGTTGGAAATTCAATAAATTAACATTGTTCATGAAAAATATTAAAATTCCAACTAATGATGAGAAATTTTGATCTTTTATTTCCAACTGGAAACTTGAGTTTCAAATTTCCTACTCTAAAATTGACATGGCCTCAAAATTTCGACTCTGACATCAATCCGGTAAATTTTCTGACACATTATAAATGATGCTTCTTCCGTTTCATGACTAGTGAACATTTTCAGAAGGGTTCATAACCCTTTACCCAATGCAGACGATTTCAAAATTCATTAGTTTAAATATCATTTTTAAAAAAAATTTCAACAAAACCATATCATGTGACCCCTCTTTGGAACGAGCTCGTTCCAAAGAGGGGGTCACATGATATGGTTTTATTGAAATTTTTCGAAAAATAATATTTTTTCAGCAGCTGTATTTGCATATTACGCGGGCGGATGCGGGCGATTCGTTGGTTAAGGGTTAAAAGATATCACCCATCGCTGCAGTGCAACCACCTATCGAAACCACTCACAATTGGAATTTACACCGGTGCCCCCCCCCCCCCCAACTCTAACCCTATAGCCACGTCCCTGAGGTGAATATTATCTAAAATGAAAATTTCCTGCCAAACAAAGGCGAAAATGAATAAAATTGAATTGTCCAAAACGCATACAATACAGACGCCGTGGACTGGGCTTAATCCAAGCGTGGGCAGTAAATGCGTATACCAGGTAATACAAGTCATCAGTAAAATTTTAATTAATGAAACACCGGGTTGTACTCGGTGCTTCATTAATTAAACTTTTGATGATTATTCCTATGATTAATGTTTGGAATCAAATATGTTTTACGTCCGTGAAAATATTGCCCACCCGTGGAAAGTGACCAATCCACGGCGGCCGTACTGTAATCACTGTTTATAATATATGTTTGTTTTACTTAATTAGTGAAATGGACTTTCGATTATTGTTGAATTCTTCCAGTGCAAAATGCGGAATCGCGCATGTGATGTTTGTATACGACATGAGCTGCCAAAGAATGGGTTACCAAACATATTTTGAATTGCAACCAACTTCTCAGTGTGTGGACATACTCTACTATGATATTACTAGACACCACTCACCTTGACATTGAAGACAATGGGTACTAAGTTCCTCCCTACAAAAACTCACACTACGTCTTGAGTATTAAATGTTGCTCAGCACTTAAATTGGGCGCAGAAGTGACAAACGCCAGGGTTCCCCCACCCCACGTTTGTGCAAGCATGTCACAATTTCCAAGAATCATACACTGTCAATTCACTACTACTTCTAAGATGGACATCTCGCGAAAAGAAAGACCAACTCTCAATCCACGAGCCGACGAGAGGCGGTTAAGCTATCACAATGGTTGCAAAAGGACATGGAAATGCAGAAAGGCTAGCCTGGACAAGATGAGCCAAACACCAACACCAGAAAAGTGATAATAGCCGAAGAGCCCTGGCAGGAAAAGAAGCTGATCGTTAGAATTGACTCACCACCAGTCCAATGGCACTACAACTACTTCTTCGTTTCTGGGGCAATCGGAAAACATAAAAGCACACTCCAAATCCGCCCGACAGATGAACGGACAGCTCATACTGTTGGGGGAAATGAGACCAACCTGTACTTCAGCACCGCCGCGATAAAGAGATTACCCAACGGCCTTCCAAAAACAGTAGCATAAAAACGGTATAAGACGTTTCTGCGCGAAAAGAACGTTGAAATATCTGGCGGGGTGGGGGAGAAGAGGTGAAGCCATTGGATTTCCGTCAAAAATTAGTAAAAGCATCCCCCCCGTGTTCCAAACTTTCGACCATGATGTGCCATGCAGCACAAATTGTCTTCCAACCTAAATATAGGTTTAAAAGAACGGTTGGATGGAAGTAACTGTCTCCTTGATTCTAGCAACTGCCAGTGTTAGCGTTAATATGTCATCGTGTCGATACCAACAATACTCTTGGTGCAGAGGAGTATCACCACCCCCACCCCCCCCCCCCCACCCCCTCCCCATTCAGATTACTGTCACGCTCTCCGGATTAGACATTTATTGTAACAACAATAATTGTTGTCGCGAATTAGAATATCTGAAATGACGACGTGCAGGTTCTGCGCCACGACATCATAAACAAATTCAGAGCCGTAAAGAGATGGGTAGTTTTGGGGGCCTACGCGATACCACTTCTATCAACGTTAAACCATGAACATTTGTTGTACCATTTTTCACTTTTTATGTGCGTCGTTCCTTGTGCATGCATCGTGTTTCCAGATCACTGTTCTCGACATTTTTTTGTATAATTTATCCATGTTAATGATGTCACAATACCGTCCCAGAACTTAATTTAAGAAATTAAAACAGTGTGGTCACAAATGCGGGCCGAGAATCTGTCCGCTGTCCTCGAGCAACACATTAGAATCTCTCCTGGCGAAAAATAAATGCGAAAACATTGAATCTGAGTTTCGATCGAATCGCGATCAGATCATTAAAAGATGTTTTTTGTGATCATGGTACTGTAAGGCGAACCGACTAAAGGTTACCATATCTTTTTTCAAAGCAGAGCATTTTGTCAGGTGACCCGTTTCCAGAACACTGCAGTTTCTTTCCATTAAACGAGTTTTTTTCAGCAATCTAATATTATGCTGTGATGTGATACACTACTGGAAGAAAGGGCTCGGAGACCTTACACTACTAGAAGAAAGGGCTCGAAGGCCCTACTCTCCTGGAAGAAAGGGCTAATAGGGTCAATTTCAGCAGAGTGGTACATGACAGCTAGGGTCCTGCGAACAATCGATATTTGAAAAACAATGTAATTCGAAAACGCACTTTCGAGTCAAGTTAGGGAACCGAATTTGAAATTTTAGAATTTGGTGAACCATAGCAATTAATACCGAAAGTCTCGGATTTTTGAACTGTTATAGCGACCGACTGATATTCCAATTACATCAGCAAGGCATGCCTTCAAAGAAGGCATGCCTTGCTGATGTGATTGGAATACTTTATCTGTCAGGACTTGAGTCATCACGTCGGGGCAAATATGGTTTAAACCATGACCCCATATTCGCGACACCGCTTGCCTCAATATAATCCGAATACCGCACGTGTCATGAACATAAAAGTATGCGATCGGCCATATACGATGTACAATATTCGTTCGATTCGTAATTATTCGATGCATATTCGATTTGATACTCGATTCGAGTGGAAGAGCTAAGTATATTGACAAAACACTACACCGTCATAGCCACGAACACTAGTCGGGGGAGCAACGGCTGAGTTGTTAGAGCCCCGGATTTCAAACCGAAAGGTCGACGGTTCGATCCTGTCCATCGGTAACTGCGTTATGTCCTTGGGCACGATACTTAACCTCGATTGCCCACGTGGGGACACATTGGTGTTGTGGACTAAGGCGTACTGTGTGCCGATGGTGCACTTGTCTTCAACCGCTGCTATCTCTGTTTGTGTGAAGTTGGTAAGTCGCAGAGTTACTCACCGTTGGACGCAGAACCTCTCTGGATACTCCCCCTCCCCCCTCCTGCAAAACCTTCTGACACGATCTGACTCTGACCGTTGAAAGAGTCGCTAAACCAAAAACAAAGAAAACAATGCAACACTAGTTTGGATAGTGAAAAAATAACGACGCCAATTCGAGCAACGGTGTTTTCCGTAGATCCAATAATGGATGCACACGAAAAATCGGACGCTGTATTCCTTTTTGGCGGACGACGTGATCGTTCGCCCAGTTTATACAGCCTGTAGTCCGGCAGTATATGCCACGGATGGAATCCTTACAGAAAGACGGGGGTGCTTGCTTTGAATCGCAAAACGAACCATGAGATCGAGTGGATCGACACGTGTTCCTCTGTTGCGTTTGAGCAGTATTCTTGGCACATTTAACTTACACTTCGACAGTATTCGTTTCCACGACCTCTGCTGATGTGGGGACGTGACAACCGTTACTTATTCCCAGTTCCTTATTCGGCATTCGTTGTCAACCGATAAAATCGGTTGACAACGAATGTCGAATAAGCAACTGGCAATAAGTAAGGGTTGTCACGTCCCCGCAGTGGTCTTCGATATAAAACTGCAAAGTGTTCCCACCACAATGGAAAGTTTACATAAAGAATTAGCGCAGATTTATTCGGAAAAGTATTTAATCATTTGAACACGAGAGGTCGCTTTTCCGGCTAAGGGTCATGTTACGTCATAATTTCATTACGTGGGTGCCTGCTTGGTGAATCTAGGGTAGACCACAGGGGCTCGTCATTTTTGGCTCGAATCGGATACTGATTCGAATCTGGCAAAAGATTCGAATCTGAATCCAAACCGTTTCTACTGGCAAATAACCTGTCAAGAAGCTCTATCGGAAATTCTCTGCGTTATGTATCCAAACTACATCGATCAGCGAAGAAACGAACTGAAATCGGAGGCATCGAAGTATTCCGGCATTTTGCTCTATGATAGGGAAAGGGGAGATTTCAAGATGAAACAGATAATATCAAATTCTTAATGGCGAGGTTTAAGGAGGAAAATCTATACAGTGACATATAGTTTTTTGTACACCAGGTTAGGTTCAAAAGCAGAACCGACTTGGAGGTGTCCAGAATAGTCCGTTGCGGTTTCATCCGACATCCGCTCAGGTGAATAGTGCCGGTAAACACCCCTGCTAATGGGGAGTAACTTTGTTAACTTTTACGGCTCTTCACTTGACACAGACCATTTCCACGTGATCAGCCGGTACTCCGGATGCATATAATGAGCGAAAGAAAACCCAGTGTCTTTCTGTATACCCTGCCGTTGATACGCGTTTCCCCTCGATGAGTATGTTTAAACAAATTGGGAGGATGTTTTCCCATGGTGGTCGCCCCTTACCATTTAACTCTTAGAAGCCGGGGAATCAGAATGAATTTATTGAACATGACATACCGCGAAAAACGTACAGTATTAGGTGCTTCTAGTCAAGTATCGTCTGTCTTCAGCCTATTCCAAGTTTCATGAAAATCCGATTTCCTTGGCTCAAGGTGTCTCATCCACATAGTCATTACCAGACAAACGCCGCATTTACAACATAAAGGGGCATAACTCCTACAAAAGCCTACGAAATTTGGTGAATATCAAACTTGACCGACGCTTTCTCAAACTGTATGCCTATAACTAGTTTCGTGAAAATCCGATTTCGTTTGTACAAGTTTTTGCGTTCACAAAATGTGTGGATCTGTATACGAACGGTCGGACTGTGTTTGGGCGCGGGATAATAACCCGGCAAGAATACAGCCTGAGTCTTCACTTGAAGGTACACTGCATCGTTGCTGTTCTATTTGAGAATGCCGGCACGATATGACATGGTCATATCGTGCCGGCATTCTCAAATAGGACAGCAGCGATGCAGTATATGACCATGGCTGTTGAAAGCATCGTTAAACTCCAAAAAAAAAAAACAAACAACCAAACATTCGCAGCAAAGGAGTGTCATGTGTCTCGACCAATGACATAACGGAAGTGTCGCGGGCCAAGACTTAACCCACAGCCTTTTGATCAAAATTGTAATGTTCTACCCAATGAACCCACACGCTATCAAAAATAAGTTCTGCTGAAAAATTGCATGTCGGGTATTCTCCGATTTACGCATCTGTAACTTGGTCATCAAAGTCAGCGGTAGACCATATATTACGAGGGAGTTCTCTTTTTCTGGCATTGATACAGAAGCGATAAATGTGCACTATTAAATAGACCAAAATAAATGGACATTTTTGTGGAAAGCAGAAATTGTTAAAAACGTTTCTTCAAAAATTAAAAGGGCCCTCAGTTAGACTATCAATTACAGACATTTTATTTCGTCACATGATTGCAGCACGACGACATCGTCGATGTTTTAACATTGCCGATGGCGCCTTGTTGCACTCAAAAGGACGATATCTATGCAAATACATTTATAGGGATAACAAATGTCTGCATTTTGAGCATAAATCTACAGAAATAAGCTAATTGTTTAGTTTTTCAACCCTATTGATACGTTCCGTGGACTTTTTTTCTAAGATCACATACAACCCCCCCCCCCCCACCCCACACACCCACACCATACACTCTTCATCGACACAAACACTCGATCCAAAGGACGGTCTATCTGTTTTCTGATTCTTCAGAAACTTAGTATATCAAGTCCACACTCCGAATAGGATTGTCGCCCGTGTCGAGCTAAATTAAATAATAAAATATTTATCTAACAGAAAATAAATATGATTTATTGAACAAAACAATACATAAATACGGCTTCTCAAATGTGGAACATACATATATATTGTATATAATATAAACATCGTATACCAGAATTCAGCTGAATACATTTATTCAAATTACTCGCTATTAGAGTTTTTGGACATTTTTTTCAAGACTTGGCGAACATGGTTTGCCGCTACGACCTGCGCAATATATATAGAACCCCTTTAATGCAACTGTATAGGAATATATTTCACCTCAGTTTCCCGGGATTAACACCCAAGCAGTTTGCAGTTCAACAACGAGAACTCTCCCCATAAAAATGTCAATATGATTTTAGTTATACAGTTTTGTATGCATACAGTATCCATTACGGGGTCAGCAAATTTCATATTCAAGGAGAAGCGCTCATGTTATATGAAATTTATTGCCACCATGTGTCATATATACCATGTAACGAACATATCTCCTCGAATATGTTTTCCATAGACTGAATTGGAGATCGCAATTGTTAATAAATGATAAAGAGCATATAGTTGTTTAACGTGAAGCGGTTATCGTCTGTCGCCCCTTTTGAAGATGAATTAACGAAGAGGAACTTACTCTGTTAGCCGTGTTTTATTTCAACGAACTGTGAATGGTCCATACAGTTGCCGTGGACCGATCGTAGTCCACGCATGAGCAGTGATGTCCACGCATGCGTTTACCAGGTAATAAGAATCATCATCAGCAAAATTTTAATTAATGAAGCAGTAGGTTGTACCCGGCGCTTCATTAATTAAATTTTTGATGATTATTCCTGCAATTAGAGTTTGAAATATTATTGCGTCCGTGGAAATATTGCCCAGTCGCGAAAAGTGACCACCGTCTGTAATGCATGTATCCAACCTGTAGCTTAGGTCATAATTCGAATGGAATTTTGGAGAGGTATTGTGAAGTACTATGTCAGAGGTATAAATATGAGACTACGAGAAAAGTGATTTTCTATTCGTCTAGGGCAGTGCAAATCTCCGATCTCCTGACCAATCGAAACTCGACTCGAATCAGGCATATGATTTCGAACCGAATCTCATCGCTTTTCAAGTTATGGAGATTGTACCTTTTCATAACTGTGTTATACGGCGAATAGAGCTAATTTCCACTCATGTGTTGTATTCAACTGGGAATCATCTGTTTGGACAATTCAATTAATAAAAGCGGATTATGCCAGAAGCGGAACTTTCTCAACCTCTTCTTCTGCCAGCAGGTCTCGTGTATAGCTCGAAGAACAGTTCAAGAGGAGACTCTTGGAAAAGGATTTCCGTACAGATTATCACCACAGTGTGTGTCTCCGGGAATTCAGATCAAGTCGAGTTGTAGGAACAGAACAGTATTTCGACGAGCCCGTTAGGGCGAGTCGAAATGCGATTCTGTGTCTACAACGAGACTTGATCAGAATTCCGGAGATATACACTGTGGTGATGATAAATTTATCTCACAACATTGACCACAAAATGTGTTATAAAACTATTTTAAGAGGAACTTTTTCATTTGCCCTATCGATGGAAAGACGCAAATTGAAAAAATAGAATAGCGTTCATTGATCTCCATTTTGAGGTCAGTGATGACGTTACACTTCAGAGAAAATTATGTCACTGGGATTCACTTTACTGAATACTGCCTTGCGAAGTGGAGCAACTGTGTGTTTCGTCAACGTGAATTTGGTTGTAACGTTTGCAACAATTACTGGTGAATTAAATATCCCTCTTGGTGTAAAGGTTTATTATATTTTAAAGTATGCCGTTCATCGTTTACTGGGGTGGAGTTTTCCACATTTCACAGCAAAAGCTAATCATTTAACTTCAAGAGAGAAGCCTCGACTCGAGAGTTCAGGAAAATCCCAATAATAGGCTACAAACCAGCCCAAGATGCCGAAAAGTGCGCATAATTTAACTATTCGTTGAGTTAACTTCCCCAGTGACATTTTAGCATGCCGTGCATAATAAATACGTCACAGGGCGTCTAGTTGGCAGATACAGCCTACGGCTCAGAGAAAACAATATTAGGTTCGGCTTCGCCTCACCTAATATTGTTTTCTCTGACGGGAAAAACGCAAAGCGATCGAAAAATGATATTAATGCCGTTGTTTTGGCAACAGCAGAATCACGCGCTTGTATCAGGGGCCCTTGATACGGATTCAGAACAAGGGCCCAGATACATTAAACTTAATTGCGTAACAGTGCAAAAACGTCCCGATTGTGAGATAAAATAATATATCAACGATTCGAAAATTTCCCGACTAGTCCAATTCGAAATTGCCACTCTTGCACGTCCCAAAAAGGCACGCGGACACCAAACAATACAGGAGGAGGCGGTTGGGAGAATTGTCACTTAGACACTCCTGTCTTTCAATAACATCTCATCTTCGATAACGTCTAATCTGGGATTGACGTGAGTGTAAACTGTTGAAGCTTTTTCATACTGTACGCGATTGTGAGCGTTGTGTTCGGTGACGTGAAGCAATAATAGCGTCCTTTCTTTTTAATAATTATGGAGTATTGACATTGCGTGATACCTCTAATTTTCTGTCGAGCAAAGTCTAAAGAAAGTAACCTTAGTGTTGTTTCCAAAGTGAAACATACAATTTTTACACATAATTTTGACCTAAAATTCGTTACGTCAAAATTATTATATAACACTAACATGATTTTGGAGAGTTATGCAGTTTATTAACGTCCCAACAGAAATGATTATCAACTCAACAGCTAAGAAGAGGACCGATACGCAGTCGAAGGCCACTAACAAGATGGATAGTTGTTAATCATTTCTGATGGGCCGTGAATAAACCACAATGACCAGCAAAGTCATATTATTTCTACCATTTCCGCTGCTACCAGTAAACCACAATACATCTGTCTTTCAGTGACGTCTCATCTTCTATATCATCTACAGTACGTGGAGAGTGTATTATCACTAAATCACCCGCAGAGTGGAGATTCCGCCCAAGCAAGAATTGCAAATTTGTTGCAAAGCACAACAAGCACAAGCAAAGTTCCAGCCAACGGACCTCCGGGTTATACCCGGAGGTCCATTGGCTAAATCATTGCTTGTTTTTATCTACATGTACAGAATTGGACAGTGATGCTTTGGGTGATGAAAATACTCCCCGGGTGATTTAGCTGCAATCCACTTTCCACGTACTGTAAACTGTGTTTGCTTGCATTGCCAGACGTCGTAATTGTGAACAGTTACAGCCTTTTCCCATTGTACGCGATTGTGTGCGTTGCGTTCGGTGACGTGAAGTAATAATAGCGCCCTTTCTTCTTAATAATTATGGAGTGTTGACATCACGTGATACCTCTTACTTGCAGTCGAACAAAGTCAAAAAGAAAGTAACCTTAGTGCATGCTCCAAAGTGAAGCATACAACTTTTATATATAATTTTGTCCTACAAATTCGTTGCGTCAAAATTATAATATAACAACAACACGATTTTGGAGAGTAATGCGGTTGATTAACGCCCCAACAGAAATTATTATCACCTCAACAGCTAAGAAAAGGACAGATACGCAGTCGAGGGCCATTAATAAGATGGTTGGTTGTTAATCGTTCCTGATGGGCCGTGAATAAACCAAAATGTCCGGCAAAGTCCTGCTATTACTCTCATTACCACTGACTGTTACCTCTAAACGACAATAAATAACTGAGAGAAGAATGAAATGAAACTGAATAGTAGAAATCAGATGGAATTGTTTTAATAACCTCAAATATGAATACCAATCATAATTTCAACTGTCTGAACTTTGTAGCTGCCCTACTGGGGCAGTCACAAAGTTCCTACAGCTGAACTACAACCACCGTGTGTTTTGTTGTCAAACAGAAGTGGAACGGTCACGTGGCTATCACGTGACTGCTCCATGTAAATTTGGGAAACCTACAAGTGGTCAAAATAGTAGTTGGAACACGTGGGTGCCATATATTTTTCATAATCTTGCTAACACAAATTTCGAGGTGGCACGCAGGGAACGATCCTTCGAACGGATATGAATCACCTGACGTGTTGTGCTGTTATTGAGATACTCACTTAATAACAAGAGGCACAGCGAGACAAATATAAGGCTCGGCTGAACATTGTTCTCACTTATCCTCATGTGCTATTGTATCTGCCCACAAAACGCCCCGTATTTTATATTATAATATACTTTATAAATAACCACATTTCTATTGGCTGGATCTTATACACGTGATTGGTACTCAAACATGCATGTACACCCGTTTTCCAGTGAATGGCAACTTTCTAAATATAGCTTTTGGAAAGCCCCTCTCTAGTTCTATTTCAATCGACGTAATCTCTATAACATTGTTTATTTTTTTGTTATTCTGCAGATAATAACTATTTTATTGTTAAATAAAAGTATTTCTGGTTGATATAATCGAACTTTTAATTGACAAATAGAAGCTTGTTCTTTTGTGAGGATGGTGTATATACTAAAACAGTTATGAACTTTTGTGGTGGTAAATATGATGTGATATGAACCTAAAAAACTTATATTGACCTCGGCTAACGCCTCGGTCAATATAAGTTTTTTAGATTCATATCACATCATATTCACCACCACAAAAGTCAATAATTATATAACGTGGAAGTTTGTAAAATTCATAACATAACAGTAAGCAGTATATATTCATGAACAGCTGTAGTTATGATAATTCAACGTGTCTTTTCACCTTAGTCCTTTCTGAATGGATTGAAACAATTTGAGAAGGCCTCGAAACACGGATCACAGCAACAGTGTACACACATTCCATAAACTTTCTGAAAGATACTACAGTTGATTTCGAACACCTTCAGAATTGGCGTTATATACCATACGTGATAAAACGCTGTGTAACCAAAGAAGAATCCCCACTCAGCAGCTATACAAATACCGAACCAGCATGTCATTAGTTTATAGGTACAGTTCTTCCAACATTCAAAACAGATGAACGAGAACTTCCAAACACAGTCAAAACTGTGTGCTGCATCCGGTTCGGCTATCACTTCTTCAAAAGCAACCTAAAATGAGAAAAATGGTATAGTCATACAACAGCGTTAATATCTGAATTATTTCCATATTCAAGAGCTATTTTAAGGACAAAGGATCATTTCTAACTTTTTGAAGAATTATGGAATCATGGAAGTAATTTGTGCAGGATTGTATAAATTAGGCGAACGATCGTTTAGTGCCATCACAGTTTATTGTGAGAGAGAAAGAGCAACCGATTTTCCGTTCACCAACATTATTTGACATTAGAGAAATACCACGACCGCTCATACCAACTACCCACGATAGTTAGTTGTGGTTCTGTCCTTGGGCAAGACATTTAGTCGGGATTTCCCATCTGGATGCACAATGGCGCTACGTACTGAGGCGTACTGCATGTCGATGGTGCACTTTCCTTCAGCCGCTGCTAATCCTGCTTATGCTGGGTTTAAATTTAAGAATCAGACAGTTACTAGCCACTGCTTGGTAGTTCTAGCCGAGTACTCCGGTTTCGTCCGCCCATATAAATGTCCTACGCGATTTTTGTCTCTTGGAAGAGTCGCTCAATCCCAATAAACAAACAAAAGGAGAAATATATTCGTTTGTGAATTTCCCAAGAATCTCAGTCTATTTGTGGTGTAATATTGATAAAACTTTCCTCACACTCAGCTCAGATTCGTCTTGCAAGGTCACACAGTGTTGGAAAGGGCTCAAAATATGTGAAACCTTAATACTTGCATATCCCATTGTTTTTCAAAATTAGTGTTTCAGAAATCTTCTTCACTGCATCCATATCGTGATGCTTTGCCACCTAGCTCTACACGTGCTGTCTGGATTGCCCTAGATGAAGAACAATCATCCGACAAAAGAGGACAATGACCAATTATAGTATTGTATTCACAACAGAGGACAGAGCATTTCGATTGGATCGCGACATGATCGCGATCCGGTCGAAATTTTCTGTCCGATTTTGTTGCGATCCGGTCGAAATTCTCCGCCCACTTTTCTCCCCGCAAAAGTATAGAATCTAACCAGTCGATAAAGAAATACGATACGTTCGACAGACAGGGTCACCGCGTGTCGGACAGTTTTATGGGTGGAGGAAGTAGGATTACCCGAAAAGAACCACCGAGCAGCGGCGAGTAGCTGTCAGACTCCCCAAAGTACTAGCTCCGCACAAGCAGGGTTAGCATTAGTTGAAGACGGGTGCACCATCGACGTGAATTACGTCTTAGTGCACAGCGCCACCATGCTCCCACGAATTGCAGTAATAGCATTCTGTCTTATCAGGTCGATACAGTGCCATGATCACAAAAAAGGACAGAGAATTGCGACCGAATCACAACTCATTCAATGTTATCTTTCCCCTTTCTAATCCACAGCACTATAGAATTTTTCTCGTCGTAAACAAATGTGAGAACAAGGGGAGTGGGGAATCGGGATGGGTGAGGAAAGAGCGTGCCAAATGTGTAATTTCGGAGTAACGGAGTCCATGGAACATTTCATAATAGAATGCCCAAAATGTTTGGTTAGTAGAAAAAAATTCCTTGACACGTTTACATCCACCCATTTTAACTCATTGCGTAACTGCGAAACATTTATGTGGAAAAGGTGGAGGGGCACATCCCCCTGTGCCCCTTGGCTCCACCACCTCTGCTTACAGCCAAGGTAATTAATCACTTTATTTTATTGCCATTCGTTTTTCTTCGTCCCAAATCGTTTTCCCACTCCCACCCGCCGAAAATGGTATTCCACTCCAAACGTTCGCTGCTCGGATCCTCTCGTGGGACGCGCGAGGCTAACGCCTCGTGAAATAATTCTTCGCGTGCCCAACTTAAGGATAAAAATCGTAATCGAATTCGAGCAGTCAACTATTTCTATAAGTCAGCATACGCCACAGTTGTACACATCCGTCTCATCAGTTTGGCAGCAAAACATTTTGTTTGGGTAAAAATATTTCGACTGGCTAAAAATTAGGCACCACATTATGATATTATTATAGTATACAGTACAGAATTTACTTTCATGATTTTAGCTTGAAATCGTTTACTGGACAGTTGTGATGCGGGCTGTTGCGCGACGCGACGCGACTTTATAAAGTTATCATTAAATAAAGTCCTTCTTAATTTGGAATTATACAGTACAGAAATTACTTTCATGATTTTAGCTTGAAATCGTTTACAAGACAGTTGTGATGCAGGCTGTTGCGCGACGCGACGCGACGCGACGCGACGCGACTTTATAAAGTTGTCATTAAATAAAGTCCTTCTTAATTTGGAATTATACAGTACAGAAATTACTTTCATGATTTTAGCTTGTAATCGTTTACAGGGCAGTTGTGATGCGGGCTGTTGCGCGACGCGACTTTATAAAGTGATCATTAAATAAAGTCCTTCTCAATTTGGAATTTTGACAATTTTGGTGCACTCAGTCCCATGGTCAAACGGAAACTTACATTCACTGACTACAGTTTCTACGCCTCAAATAGCTGGGTCACAAATGTATTCAGTGCCTAAATTTTTCACTTTGGGCAATCGGCGAAGTTTAATTACTGGAGCTGATTTTCTACCGACTAATACAACTGTATAAAAGGAATCATTGGCATTTTAAAAGATATGGCAATTTGCCAACTGGCAAATTGCCACATCGTTGGAAATGTTAATTATTCATTTCAACCAATTTGAAGTCATAACTAGAAAATACAATTCTATAAAACACAGTTGTAAAAGTTCTATAGTTCCACAGTATTAGCCTCTGGTTGTCGTTCGACAGTAAGGCTAAGATCAGAGGAATCGCTCTTATCCATATGGCTCTCGTCGGTTTATTCCGCACATCGTCATATGACCTCGGGTGGGTGAAAGGAGAGATATATCTAGTTGTTCACAGGAAAACCTAACCGCGCACTTTGAAATGTAAACACGCTGCTTAAAAATAAATACGGTCTTCCAAAATAAAACCGCTTGTTAAGAAGAATTCAAAAATGAAGAGAAGGGCCATTTTGACATATTCGAAACAAAAATAGAAGAAACCCCATAAAATCGTGTATTTAAAGAGAAAAATTTACTCGAATGTTCAGTACGGCCGTCGGGGATCAATGAACAAAGGGAAGATTACCCATAGCTTTCAGCGTAGGAGGTAAGATATGACTGTATAAAAGAAACAATTGACATTTTAAAAGATATGGCAATTTGCCAGCTGGCGAAATTTTCACATCGTTGGAAATGTTAATGTTTCATTTCAACCCATTTGAAGTCATAACTTGACAATAGTATTCTATAAAATACATTTGTAACAGTCGTATAATATTGCCCCTGGTTGTCTTTCGGCAACAAGGCTAAGATCAGAGAAATCGTTCTTATCCATACGGCTCTCCTCGGTTCATTCCGATTGACGTCTTATGAACTCGGGCAGGTGAAAAGAGAAATAAACCTAGTTGTTCATCGGAAAACCTAACCACGCAGTTTGAAATGTAAATACGCTCCTTAGAAATAAATATTGCCTCCCAGAATAAAACCGCGTGTTAACAAGAATGCAAAAATGAAGTGAAGGGACATTTTGACATATTTGAAACAAAAATAGAAAAAGAAACCCCCCAAAATCGTGTATTTAATCCTTTGCCCGCATCCGCCCGCGTAATATGCAAATTCATCATTTGAAAAAATATTATTTTTCAAAAAATTTCAACAAAACCATATCATGTGACCCCTCGATGGAACCAACAAGTGGTCACATGATATGGTTTGGTTGCAATTTTTTGAAAAATAAAAAAAAATGATATTCAAAATAATAAATTTTGATATCGTTTGCGTTGGGTAAAGAGTTACTTGAGTGTAGCGTACGGCCGTCGGGGGGGGGGGGGGGTGTGGCTGGCCACTTTCTACGAGTGGGCAATATCTCCGCAGTCTCAATAATATTATATTCCAAACACTAATTATAGGAAAAATCATCAAAAATTTAATTAAACTTTTGCAGGTGATGATTTTTATTACCTGATAAACGCACGCGTGGACATCACTGCCCACATGTAGCTTACCACCGGCCTACTGTAGTGCATGTTATCTGGGTAGTCTAAATTTATAAAACCTTAATCTAGCTCGGAGTCCTTCAACCTTGCCTTGGTTGGAGTTGGGTGTTGAGTTTGAAGTCACAGAGATTTGAAAGATCGAATTAAACTTTTTCAATCTTTGTTTTATGCGATATTTCGTGCAGGATTTCGATTCAGATATCTGAAGAAATTTATATTCACTGTCAATGCACAGTACAGCCGTCGTGGAAGGTTAAAATCCATGCGTGGGCAGTGTTGCCCGTGACGGGAGATTTCTCAATCAATAAATTTTCAGCAAATATTCAGTCACCGTATATTCAGGTCCGTACCCGGTGCTCCATTCATTGAAAATCTGAGGGCGATTCCATTGTTTTATGTTGCAGATTCACTGTTAACCCTTTACCCAACGCAGATGATATCAAAATTTATTATTTTAAATATCATTTTTTAAAATTTTTCAAAAAATTTCAACAAAACCATATCATGTGACCCCTCGTTGACACGAGTTCGACGAGCTCGTTCCAACGAGGGGTCACATGATATGGTTTTGTTGAAATTTTTAAAAAAATAATATTTTTTCAACTGCTGAATTTGCATATCACACGGGCGGATGCGGGCGATTCGATGGGTAAAGGGTTAACTCATGTGTGGAAATATTGTCCATTCGTGGATTTTCACCTTTCCTCGTCGGCCATACTGTGGATGAGAAAGTTGTGAATACAGTTGTATGCAGTGAGACAGAATTTGAAAACTGAAGTTTACAAACTTCTCAGTTGTGTAGATTAGCGCAATAAAAAAACCCCACCATCCTCTACGTCACCGTGCGTCATCTCGAATTTTACAACATTAATTCAAGCAGTTGTTTGGTGTGGCTGCCTATGGTTTTAAGCCAAAATTGGAAATTCCCATTTCTTAGGAGCCGGCAGAATGGATATGGAGGATATCTTATGTTTTCTTGTGAATACTGGTATTTGTCTCATGAGTGAGTGAGAGAATTCGTATTTCCAGGAGGAGTTTCCTGCGAGTGAAAATACAAATTCTCTCACTCACGAATGAGATTAATCCCGGTATTCACAAGAAAACATTAGATTTTCTTTTTATTATACCCCTTTCATTTGAAGCTTCAACTGAAACGATTCAAACCGACGCCCTTACCACGCAAGAAATCTGTTAACACAATCAGCTGATCACTGTTTCCGCTGACACAGATCACATTGGATGTTGTGTACATCCACACAAAATAGTTTTCCGGATTGTTGGCGAAATGATGTAATTCTGACGTCATGTTATACTCACTAGTGGAGCGAGAACAACTTTTGTTTTGCGCTTGTGAAAATTCATTTGTAAATTTCAAGTTCACACGAAATGTTAATGACCGAGGTGTTTGATCTCACTAGTAAGGGGAGAACGCGATTTATTTTTTACCGATTCCTATTATAATTAGATATTAGGAGTGTAATAAATATGTGTTTGCCATCAGTTACAAATCAGGAAATTTTCTGTTTATCTTTGTTAATGAAAGCTAAATATAGAAATTCGGAACTATTTTTAAAAATGGCGATGTCAGTCATGCAGACGAGGTAATGTTTGGGGAAGGAAATATCAGTCTCTCACCTTCTTTAGCCCCTCCCGATTTGAGAATAATGAAAGTGGCAAATAACTTTTGCAATAGCTAACGATTGCGACAAGCTGCAAAGGCTATTGTTTTCGCCGATCAGCTCCATTTATCACTCGCCCGAAATCAGTCGTATATAATTTTGCTGCGAATGTAAGTGACAATAAACGTGAATTTTACGATTACGGCTACTTGCAGGGGCGTCGCGAAGATGACCGATTGGAGTTGGGGGTAAACTAATTTGCCCCAACTACGATGTCTCAAGACCCGATTGACTATTTATTTATTTATTTATTTATTTATTTATTTATTTATTTATTTATTTATTTATTTATTTATTTATTTATTTATTTATTTATTTATTTACTGGTGTTTAAGGTCACATATTTCTGCACAATGGCTATTGACCACGACAGTTTTACGGGTGGAGGAAGCCGGAGTACCCGGAGGGAACCACCGAGCAACGACGAGCAACTGTGAGATCCCCAACATACTAACTCCACACAAGCAGGGTTAGCATTGGTTGAAGACAAGTGCACCATCGATGTGCAGTACGGCTTAGTACACAACGCCACCATGCCTCCACCTGGGCAATGGGTGAAGTGTCTTGCCCAAGGACAAAACGTGGTTGCCGCAGGGAGGAGGGGGATTATCCGATTGACTAATATTTCAACTGCATCATCAAGACATGCCTTCTTCGAAGGCATGTCTTGATGATGTAGTTGGAATGTTAATTAGTCAGTCGAGACAGAAGTAAAAAAAATTGGGAATAAACAAACTGTCCATGTAATAGACGTACTGCAACGTTTTATGTAGTTCACATAACACAGCTTCCAAATTGGTTATACCCCCTCCCCCATCCCCCATCCCAAATCGGATACTACAGACCTCTGGACTGAGTTTGTAACATGCGCCCAAGTATCAATGCAATCTTTTAATAAAGTACACTGCCATTATGATAAAGAAGCTGGTAGAGAGAATGAAGGACATGTGGGTTGTGGGTGACACAGAGGAGAGGGTTATCATACTTATCGGAGAGATTGGAATAAATGTGGAACGGGGTGTCATCAATCATCTCCGAGTATTGAGAGGAGAAAAGAGGCGTGAAAATAGGGAGGCTGTTGGGAACACCGGGGTAACCAAGGACTTCTCACTTGAGATCCACAACAAATCAGCGGCTGACGGAAATGCTAATAAAAAAAAAAAAAAAATAAATAAAAAAAATAATAATAATAATAATAATAATTATTATTATTATTATTATTAATATTATTACAAGCTAGAGAGAATCGTAACTTTAGACTCTAATCCAAACGAAAATGCTCCCCCTGGAAAAAAATGATTGGGGTGTCACTGCCTAACACCACCCCAGCGACTCACCATGACGTCGCGACTGCCCACTCCTGAATGAACAGTAAGAAATACATACCTTCACATGGTTATTCACATCATTTGGGTCTCGGTTAACCAAATCTAATTCTTCCCCAATCATTTTGTCAAATGTGGAGTAGAAGAAATTTAGTGAGAAATTTACAACAGTGTGATTTCTACGATGCAGTGTGTTGAAGTAACTTTATTATGACACACCTTGACTGTTATATAAATACTGTTAGTTTGTTGTGGTCATTTCATTTATAACCATGACTACCTATAAACAAATTACAGATGGTCAGTTTCAAAAGTTGCCAATCAATTAAGTTGTTTTCCCTCAGTTCCTTGTTTATATCACAGTGAGCGAGTTTCGACAGGTAATGACAATTGATAATAACAACTGTACTAATTAGTAATTCATGACTGATTATTCAATAAATTGCTTGTGGAGGTGTACAATAATTGTGTCGAGTGTGGCCAGCGACAGTTTGTATTCATTTAGACATAATTCTTTACAATAATCCCCCGAACATTTCTGAAAGCTCAATAAACTTGTAAAGCCGAAAAGGTGATAACAATAGAATTGAGAAATTCAAACTGAAGATCAAACCATAAAATTTTGCGACAAAACTAGAATTATAAACGAACAGTGCGCGAATGGCATTTTCGAACAATTCACCTATATGATTTTATTCAAAAAACCTAATGACTACATTTCTTGTGCAGAATATAAAAATGTTGATTGTTTCAGTATGAACTTTCAAATTGCATCCATTCTAAAATCAGTTGAGTTAAAATGAACCCAAATCAACTGGGTTGAGTGAATATGAATCCAATCGGGTTCATATTCACTCAATTCAGTTGATTTGGGTTCATTTTAACCTAACTGATTTTAGAGTGTCCCCACTCGGTTACTTTTAGTCTAAACAATATTTTATTTCAGTTTGAAAAAGATACATTAAATAACAGAAAAAATACATTTGTCGCGCAATACAAAATACGAAATTGGATTCAGCAGCAAGCACAATGCTCATGTAAGCTGTCTCCGACAAATATGTTACACATTATGGCGAGAGTTACAAACAATCTAAAAAATGAAATAAACTTATAAGTTGTATTCTTTTTCAATTGTTCAGTATGGAATGGGTGAGGAAACAGAGAAGTATGTGCATGAGTGCACTGGGGTGGGCGTGCGGGGGAGGGGGCTGCAGGTGGAGTTGTAATGGAACAGCTTTCACTGCCAAACTTACGATACAATACGTTTCTGAGAAGTGGAAAGGAGTGCGAAGCTGGGATGTGGCTAGAGGGTTTCAGCTGGGGGTGGTGATGGGGGGTGGGGGGGGGGGGTGGGGGAGGGGCACCGGCGTAAATTCCAACTGTGAGTGGTTTCGACAGGTGGTTGCACTGCAGCGCCGGGGATATCTTTTATGAACCCTTCTGAAAATTTTCACTAGTCCTGAAACGGAAAAAGCATCATTTATAATGTGTCTGGTTCAGAAGATTTATCGGATTGATGTCAGAGTCGAAATATCGAGACCATGTCAATTTTAGAGTAGGAAATTTGAAACTCAAGACACCCCCCCCCACCCCCACCCCGCTGCCACATCCCTGGCGCGAAGTTATGTGTCCCACTGAAAGTTGTTCATTGAGAACGTGAAGTCAGGAAGTATATGTGGTTGACAATGAGGGCGGGGGTGAAGACAGTAACCCATACATACTATAGCGGCTGACAACATAAGCTCTTTTCTTTCGTTATCAGTATTATCTGTTTTTTCTTGATCACATATCAAGGGGGTCAAATCTTTTTGTGGATATTATTAACTCGAGAAGTTTTTTAAATATTTCTTTGATGACTTCGGGGCTGTAGTGTAGTTACATTTAACAAAATATCCACGTTGATAGGGTAAATCTGGATGCCAAGGGTTTCATTTCGTTCAGTTGTTTAATGTAATACTTTCACCTCTCTTGTGTACTGATTTAATGTATTGCCTATTGTTTTTACTATTATCCCGCTTTTGTTTTCTTTGTCCTTCATAAAGTATTAAACCAAGATATAATTTTATATAAGAACCCAAATATTTTTATATAACAACACAAAATAACGACTACAAACAATCAAACAGTACACAAAAATTGCATGGACAATTTTGTTTTGAAAAAATTATTTGATAGATATTATTTTTAGGACTTAATTTTTCATGTGAGTTGATGGATAATTTTTCTTACAGAAGATAATATCGTCGGAAAATGTATCGAAAGCATTAAATTTCACACCTTTCACTACATGTATAAGGTGTGGACTGTAATCTTGATTGTATGTGTACCTGTGTTCTCGACTGTATTATGTTCAAGTTTTCTTCTGGTGGAAACAACCTTGTATAAGCTTCAGCTTACTGTTGGATCCACACTTACTATAACAGATATAACAGTAGTATGTCTCGTATGTTTGAGGGAACAGTTGGATGACCCCGGTGGATGACCCCGGAAGTGACGTCATGTCACGTGACCAGTGGCGCCATGTTGTGTTGTCATGGTAACCCGCGTGAGCGGCCATGTTGTGACGTCATCCCCATAGTGATACGTGGTGTGAGTGCGCATGCGCAGCGCGTGTTGTTAGGGTGATACGTGTTTACATCGACGGCGTCATCGTGCCCCCCCCCCCCCCCCATGTGGACAATCGGGGTTAAGTGCCTTGCCCAAGGACACAACGCGAGAGCCCGAATCGATCGCTCAGATGGTCACCCATCCATGGACTAAACGGGCTCGACGCTGCTTAACTTCGGTGATCTGATGAGGACCGGTTACCGTAACGCTACCGCGCCCCAAGGCTTATAAAATATCAAATACCATAATAGGATAAAAAAGATGAAGTAACCACGAAATGGTTTAATAAGAATCAGATTAAAAGAATAAACTGTTAATTCAGATGAACCATAACAAAGAGTTATGTTTTATATGTTACCTATAGATTACTTAACAGACGTGAATTCTGTCTCGCCTGTATCATGAGACCGCGATATTCCAGACAACGACTCACTGCAATAATAAACCACAAAGCCTTTCAGACCAACCAAAAGTATATTTTTGGTGCCAGGTTTTGGAGCCAAATGCTGTATTTTAGGTGTGAAATGAATTTCTTTAGTGCAATTGGCACCCGACAGCGAGTGCACAGCGAAATGGTGGAAACGAAATATCAATTTCAAAATCTTATCGTTAAGATTGCATCTGATTAAATCCTCAACAAATAGAAGTTGTTGTTAGAAATGTTCATAAAATTAAATCAATGAAGAAGAAAATACAACAGGAATAACAAGAATTTAGGAGAACTCCCAAACCCTCACATTTACCAATCACCACAAAAAACCCGACAACAAAAATCATCCCAGGAAGTCGAACGTTAATCGCTGCTTTCGTAAATTGGGGGCTTGCTCCATCCGAAATATACCTCTCCTTCCACTGAGCGGAATAAGGCGCCATCTGCAATGCTAAAGCATCGCAGATGGCGACTTGTTCCGCCCAAGGAACGTTTTATCATAACTGAAAAGGATGTGCTTCACCAGTAGTTTTATTTGAATTTTATGTTTCTTGTATATGTTACTCAAATAAACAGGAACCCGTTTTTGAACAACTAGCTGCAAAAGACGCGTTACGTATAACGAAGGAGATATCCTACAGTACCAAGTGTTTGTCCTTTTACGCCCTGGTAGAAAAAGACATAACCTCATCCGCCTTGTCTCATGACATCGATAGCAAAATAGTGAGAAGACACTGGAATGACCCCTCCCACAGTTGCCGCTGTCATTTAAGTACCCGATAATTTGATAGGCTGGACATGTCGTGGGGCATGATGAGTGTCGAGTTGGTTTGTATAATATCACGTGATTAACATGGTAATACGCGCTGTCGATTAAATTACCGTACCGGATTCTCAAAGCGTAGTCGCTATGAGACTGCGTAGGTTGAGATGGAGTGGATGTATTCTAGGGTCTGTTTGACTGAAGTGGAAATCTCCAATGAAATTTTAGTGCTGGCAAATCATTCACTCTGCATGGTTGATATTGTAACTCAAAGGACGGCATCTTGGTTTCTTTGTTGGAAGACGGTCGGTCTTGGTAGCAAGCACGTTGAAAATAGACCAGGCCACTTTTTCTTGGGACTCTCCCCGAATTCTCGGTTTTACCTACTAGCAGGGCACGGTATGAGTACACATGGGTATTTGAAGGCCACAAGCTTCGATGTTTTGGGTGGAAAGCTATTGGTCTATTCACATGGTATGGGTGTATTCCATTTAACGAGGAATCGAATTCTTCCGGAAACCCCGACTTTACCTACTTCTGGGCTTCCGACCATCGGTTTTCTCAAGGCTGCCCTCTTGAGTTTCTGGGTAAAATTCGGTCGGTGTCGGTAGTGTATAGTCGCAACCACCATGCAGTATGGGAGAAGAGTTCGATTTGAGTTTCTTCAAACTCCCCTTTAGACCTATACCATAGTCCCTATTCTTTCGATTTATATATATTCGAATATTGCTGTCGTGGGTCAAATCCTCATTTCAATCCCCTACAAGCTCTGCTCCTCATTTTCGTTCTATTTTGTCTGTTCTCGACACTATTTTACCTATTCCTTATCTTGTTTTGTCTGAATCTCATTCCTGTTTTTCAAAAATTCAGCCTACAACTTTTCTGATTCTGGCTGTAGCCCTTCCGTCTACTAATTTAGGTAATCAATCAGATTATGTGTCAAATCTCTACCCCAGATCCTATAAGACTAAACGTTGTTATCCTACTAAAGTAATAAAAACGTTTTTTACGGCGATGATTTTTACGGACTAAAAGTCCCTGTGAAACGTGAATGTCACAAGATCACTTACAACTCTAACTTGCGGTGGTATTTTGTTTTTTTAACCCTTTACCCAACGTAACGTCAAAACTCCAAACGGCCCAGCGCTATTCACAAAATTCACCATTCAATTTTTCTTACTTTTTAATTTTTTGTCAAAAAGTAAAAAAAAAATATTGTGCTTCAGTAATTCTATTTGCAAGTGTCGTCTTCTTTTCGTGTTAGGTAAAGGGTTAAGGTCGTACAGATTTGTGATTGGAGGAAGTCAAAGTACCGTAAGAGAAACCCGGATCAGCGACAAGCAAATGTCAGACTTTCCAACGTAATAACTTTATTTAACCGGTTTGAGATCAGGTTGCAATGCGAAAATTCACCCACGTAAGAGCACCATCACCAGAACTAGCGAGGTTAAGCCACTTATCTCTGTACAACAGGATTATTGGTCACAAATAGAAAATGTTTCGTGTTAGGCTTTTGTTTGATATTTGATGATGTGAACACTATTGCGCTGCCACTGCATTCAAAATATAACAGGCCTCACGTCATCAAACGCCACATAAGGGAGCAGTTACAGTGTTGATTGGCTTGACGCCATGTTTTCTGCCTACAGCTAGTTTCGCGAAAATCTGATTATGTTTGTACAAGTTATTGCGTTCACAAAATGTGTGGAAGGAAATACGAATGGCGGACTGTGTTTGGGCGGGGCATAATAACCCGGCAAGAATACGGCCGAGCCCTCACTTGAAGGTACACTGCATCGCTGCCCTCATATTTGGGAATGTCAGCACGATATGACCATAACTGTTGAAAGTATCGTTAAACTCCAATAAATAAACAAACAAACATTCGCAGCGAGCTAGTGTCATGTGTCTCGACCAAGGACATAACGGAAGTGTCGCGGACCCGGACTTAACCCACAGCCTTTTGATCAAAATTGTGTAATGTTCTACCCAATGAACCCACACGCTATCAAAAATAAGTTCTGCTGAAGAATTGCATGTCGGGAATTCTGTGATTTACGCATCTGTAACCCATGACTCCACCTTGAGATCTTAGTCATCAAAATCAGCGGTAGACCATATATTACGAGGGAGTTCTCTATATCTGGCATTGATACAGAAGCGATAAATGTGCACTATTAAATAGACCTAAATCAGCGGACATTTTTTGTGGAAAACAAAAATTGTGAAAAACGTTTCTTCAGAAATTAAAATGGCCCGTATCAATTGCAGACATTTTATTTCGTCCCATGATTGCAGCACGGCGACATCGTCAATGTTTTAGCATCGCCGATGGCGCCTTGTTACACTCAAAAGGACGATTTATATACAAATACATTTATAGGGATAACAAATGTCCGCATTTTGAGCATGAATCTACACAGAAATGAGCTATTTGCTTTATTTTTCAACCCTGTTGATAGGTTCCGTGGATTATTTTCTAAGATCACATACATCCAACACTCACCCCCCCCCCCCACCCCACCACCACCACCATACGCTCTTCATCGACACAAACACTCGATCCAAAGGACGGTCTATCTGTTTTCTGACTCTTCAGAATCTTAGTATATCAAGTACACTTGTCGCTCGTGTTGAGCTAAATTAACTAATAAAATATTTATCTAACAGAAAATAAATATTATTTATTGAACAAAACAATACATAAATACGGCTTCTGAAATGTAGGACATACATATATATTGTATACAATATAAACATCGTAGACCAGAATTCAGTTGAATACATTTATTCAAATAACTCGCTGTTAGTGTTTTTGGACATTTTTCAAGTCTTCGCGAACATGGTTTGCAGCTACGACCTGCGCAACATATATATAGTCCCCTTTAACCCTTTACCCAACGAATCGCCCGCATCCGGCCGCGTAATATGCAAATTCAGTAGTTGAAAAATATTATTTTTCCAAACATTGCAACAAAACCATATCAAGTGACCCCTCGTTGGAACGAGCTCCTTGAGCTCGTTCCAACGAGGAGTCACATCATATGGTTTTCTTGAAATTTTTGGAAAAATTTGAAAAAATTATATTTAAACAAAGTTTTATATCGTCTGCGTTGGGTAAAGGGTCAATACAACTGTACAGGGATATATTTCACCTTAATTTCCCGGGATTAACAACCATGCATCTTGCAGTTGAACAACGAGAACTCTTCCTATAGAACATTAGTCATAAGTTAATATGTATATGTATACGGTGTCAGCAAATTCTATATTCAATGAGAAGCGTTCATCCAATATGAAATTTATTGGCACCATGTGTCATATATACCATGTAACGAATATATCTCCTCGAATATGTTTCCCATATACTGAATTGGCGATTCCAATTGTTAATAAATGATAATAAGCACATAGTTGTTTAACGTGAAATGGTTATCATCTGTCGCCCATTTTAAATATGAATTAACGAAGAGGAACTTATTTTGTTAGTCGTGTTTTATGTCAGCGAACTATGAATGGTACAGCACAGTCGCCGTGGAGCGATCGTAGTCCACGCATGAGCAATGATGTCCACGCATGCGTTTACCAGGTAATAAGAATCATCATCAGCAAAATTTTAATTAATGAAGCACTGGGTTGTACCCGGCGCTTCATTAATTAAATCTTTGATGATTATTCCTGTAATTAGTGTTTGGAGTATTATTGCGTTCGTGGAAATATTGTCCACTTGCGAAAAGTGACCGCCGTCTGAACTGTATGTCATAATTCAAATGGAATTTGTAGAGTATTGGCGAGGTATTGTGGAATACAATGTAAGTGGTACACTTATGATACTACGAGAAAATTGACTTTCTATTCGACTTAGGAAGTGCAAATCTCCGATCTCCTTACGAATCGCGAAACGAATCTCGAATCGAATCAGGCATATGATTTCGAATCGAATCTCATCGGTTTTCAAGTTACGGAAATTGTACTTCTTTAAAAATGTGTTATTTACCGAATAATGCTAGTTTTCACTCAAATATTGTATTCAAAGATGAATCATCTGATTGGACAATTCAATGAATAAAAGCGGATTATGCCAGAAGCGGAACTTTTTTAACCTCTTCTTCTGTCAGCATGGTCTCGAAGAACAGTTCAAGAGGAGACATTTGGAAAAGGTTTTCCAGTAATATCTCAATGATTCGAAAATTTCTCAATTAGTCCGACTCGAAATAGCCACTCAGACAACAACGTTCCTACAATACATACGGACACCATACAATACAGGAGAAGGCGGTTGTGAGAATTACCACTTAGACACTCCTGTCTTTCAATAACATCTCATCTTCTACAACATTTAAACTGGGTTTGCTTGCATCACTAGACGTCGTAATTGTGAACTGTTGAAGCTTTTTTCCCATTCTACGCTATTGTGAGCCTTGATGACGTGAAGTAATAATAGCGTCCTTTCTTCTTAATAATTATGGAGTGTTGACATCGTGTGATACGTCTTACTTGCAGTCGAACAAAGTCAAAAAGAAAGTGACCTTAGTGTAGTTTCCAAAGAGAAACATACAACTTTTATATATAATTTTGACTTGAAAATTCATTACGTCAAAATTATAATATAACAATAACATGATTTTGGAGGGTAATGCGGTTTATTAACGCTCCAACAGAAATTATTATCAACTCAACAGCTAAGAAGAGAACCGATACGCAGTCGAGGGCCACTAACAAGGTGGATGGTTGTTAATCGTTTGTTATGGGCAGTGAATAAACCAAAATGTCCGGAAAGTCATGTTATTACTCTCATTACCACTGTTATCACTAAACGATAATAAATAACTGAAAGAGGAATTAAATGAAACTGAACAGTAGAAATCAGATGAAATTGTGTTTAATAACCTCAAATATGAATACCAGTCATAATTTCAGCTGTCTGAACATTGTGGCTGCCCCGCAAGGCAGCCACAAAGTTCCTACGGCTGAACTACAACTATTGTATGTTTTGTTATCAAACAGAAATGGAACGGTCACGTGGCTATCACGTGACTGCTCTATGGGAAGTAAGGAAACTTACCCGTGGCCAAAATAGTAGTTGGAACATGTGGGAGTCCATATATTTTTCATAATCTTGTTCAGACAATGTTACGGAAAATCAAATTGCGTAGAGGAGTGCAGGAAACGATCGTTCAAAAGGATATGAATAACCTGACGCGTTACGCTATTATTGAGATGTTACCGTAATAACAAGGGGCACAGTGAGAAAAATATTTGGCTCGAGTAAAGCTTAATATTGTTCTCACTTATCGCCACGTGTTACTGTTTCCTGCCAACTAAACGCCCCGTACGTTATATTACTATATACTTTTTAACGACCACATTTCTAATGGCTGGATCTTATACACGTGACTGGTACTGAAAAATCCATGTACACTGGTTTTCCAGTGAATATCAACTTTCTAAATATAGCTTTTGGAAATCCCCTCTCTCTGTCTATTTCAGTCGACGTAATCTCCATAATATTGTTTATTTTTATATTATTCTGCAGATGATAACTATCTTATTGTTAAATAAAAGCATTTCTGGTTGATATAATTGAACTTTTAATTGACAAATAGAAGCTTGTTCTTTTTTGAGGATGGTGTATATAACAAAACAGTTATGGACTTTTGTAGTGGTAAATATTATGTGATGTGAACCTAAAAAACGTTATTGACCTCGGCTAACGCCTCGGTCAATATAAGTCTTCTTAGGTTCATATCGGCTAACGCCTCGGTCAATATAAGTTTTTTAGATCCATATCACATCATATTCACCACCACAAAAGTTCATAATTGTATAACGTGGAAGTTTGTAAAATTCATAAAATAACAGTAAGCAGTATATATTCATGAACAGCTGTAGTTATGATAATTCAACGTGTCTTTTCACCTTAGTTCTTTCTGAATGGATTGAAACAATTTGAGAAGGCCTCGAAACACGGATCGCAACAACAGTGCACACACATTCCATAAATCTTCTGGAAGATACTGCAGTTGATTTCTAACACCTTCAGAATTGGCGTTATATACCATACGTGATAAAACGCCGTGTAACCAAAGAAGAATCCCCACTCAGCAGCTATACAGATACCGAACCAGCATGTCATTAGTTTATAGGTACAGTTCTTGCAACATTCAAAACAGATGAACGAGAACTTCCAAACACAGTCAAAACTGTGAGCTGCATCCGGTTCAGCTATCACTTCTTCAAAAGCAACCTAAAATGAGAAAAATGGTATAGTCATTCAATAGCTGTAATATCTGGATTGCTTCCTTATTCAAAAGCTATTTTAAGGACAGATGATCATTTTTTAACTTTTTGGAGAATTATGGAATCATTGAAGTGATTTGAGCAGGATTGTATAAATTAGGCGAGCGATCGTTTAGTGCGACCAAAGAAAGAGGCTCAAAGAGCAATCGAATACAGTTTAGAGCCATGACTCCACGCACTGTGCTCTCAGGCTTTACAAAATTAAAATAAAGTCAGCTCTGTGTTAATCATAAATTTAGACGGACATTTTATGTATAGGTTTTACCGAATAAGTGCGTCTTAAGATTAGTTTTGAAGGACTGATTTGTAATCACATGTTTGTGGCGATTTCAAGTGATTAGGCAGATTGTTCCAGAGAAAAGGCCCGGCAACGGAGAAGGCCCGATTTCCAGCAGTTACAAGGTTGCTGGTCTTGTGACAAAGATTATTTGTGGAGGAGGATCTCAGAGATCGCGTGGGAACGTATCGTTGAAGTAGTTTGCTGAGATACGATGCGGACTGTTGTGCGACACAATTTTATAAAGTGATCATTAAATAAAGTCCGTCTCAATTTAAAATTTTGACAAACTAGACTGTGATTTCACAAATTTTAGCGGTGCTGTGAAATAAATTTTCGTGCACTCAGTCCCATGGTCAAATGGAAAATAACATTCACTGACTACAATTTCTACGCCTCAAATAGCTGGGTCACAACTGTATTCAGTGACTCCAGTTTTCACTTTGGGCAGTCGATTTAGTTTAATTTCTGGAGTTGATTTCCTACCGACTGATATAACTGTATAATATTAGTTACACCGTGTGTTGGAGGCCTAATATGGTATATATGGTGTCGGTTAATTTCATATTGGACGAGAGTTTTGCTTCGCTCTCGTCCAATATGGAATTATCTTACCGACTGCTGCATCGTTACACAGAACTAATAACAACAGCGATCAAAATTAAATGAGAGAATTCTCACAATGTGTTCACGTAACTTTGCCTTGTTACAATTTATGGGGGAGTGCCACTCTCCCATAAATTGTAACAAGGCAAATTTATACACACCAAACAGTTTCATTTCGAAGGCAACATGACACACTTCCACAGAATATGTAGCCTTTTAAGTTGCCTAACCTGCACTTCAGACCAAATATGGGCTTCCAACACTCAATCTTTCAACTTGAAGCGTTTATCGGCTGCCGCCATTTTGAATAATAAATGAACAAAGGGGAGATTACCCATAGCTGTCAGCGTGTATTGATGTTGACAGGCAGTATATGGTTTTATATGCAGTCTGCATGTGGCGTCTTTGAACCAATGAAATTCCCAGATACTTGTAGGAGGTAAGATATAACTGTATAAAAGAAATCATTGACATTTTAAAAAATATGTCAATTTGCCAACTGGCAAATTTCCACATCGTTGGAAATGTTAATGTTTCATTTCAACCCATTTGGAGTCATAACTTGACAATACTATTCTATAAAATACGGTTGTAACAGTTCTATAGTATTGCCCTTGGTTGTCTTTCGGTAGCAAGGCCTAGATCACAGGAATCGTTCGTATCCATACGGCTCTCCCCGGTTTATTCCGATTGACGTCTCATGAACTCGGGTGGGTGAAAAGCGAGAAATACCTAGTTGTTTACCGGAAAACCTAACCACGCAGTTTGAAATGTAAATACGCTCCTTAAAAATAAGTATGGTCTCCAAAATAAAACCGCTTGTTAACAAAAATGCAAAAATGAAGAGAAGGGACATTTTGACATATTTGAAACAAAAATAGAAAAAGAAACCTTATAAAATCGTCTATTTAACCTCTTATGCAAATTCAGCTGTTGAAAAAATATCATTTAAGAAAAAAACAAAACAAAACTATATCAATTGGCCCTTCGTTGGAACGAACTCGGCGAGGGGTCACATGATATGGTTTTATTGAAATTTGTTGAAAAATTTTAAAAAAAATGATATTTAAACAAATATCTTTTGAGATCGTCTGTGTGGGAAAAGGGTTAAGAGGAAAATTTACTTGAATGTAGAGTACGGCTGTCGGGGACTAGTCACATTCTACGAGTGGGCAATATTTCCACAGTCACAATAAAATTAGATTCCAAACACTAATTATAGGAATAATCATCAAAAATTTAATTAATGAAGCACCGGGTACACCACTGCCCATGGGTGGATTACGACCAATCCACGGCGGCGCTACAGTAGTGCATGTTATCTGTGTAGTCTAAATTTATAAAACTTCAATCCAGCTCCGAGTCCTTCAACCTTGCCTTGGTTGGAGTTGGGTGTTGAGTTTGTCACAGAAATTTGAAAGATCGAATTAAACATTTTGAATCATTGTTTTGTGTGATATTTCGTGCAGAATCTCGTTTCAGATACACAAAGAAATTTATATTCACTGTCAACGCACAGTGCAGTCGTCGTGAAAGATCAAAATCCATGCGAGGACAGTGTTGCCCACGAGAGATTTCTCAAACAACAATCAGTATTTGTTCAGAAAATATTCGGTGAAAGAAGCACAGGGTCGTACCAGGTGCGTCATTCATTGAAAATTTGAGGGCGATTCCATTGTTTTTTGTTGGAGATTCACTTTTAACGCATGCGTGGAAATATTGCCCATGCGTGAATTTTGACCTTTCCTCGACGGCCATACTGTAGATGAGAAAGTAATGAATACAGTCGTCTGCCGTGAGACAGAATTTGGAAACCGAATTTTACAAACTTCTCGGTTGAGTAGATTAGAGAAATAAAAAAAAAAAAAAAAACTCACTATCTTCTTCGAACTTTAAAATTTTCAATCTTAACCCGCTGGGTATTTTAAAAATATTTTTCATCAAATCTAGTCATGGCTGCTATAAAGCAGCCATGACTAGATTTGATGGAAAATTCAAGAGAATTTAACTCAAGAAATTACAGGACATAAAGTTGATAGAGCTTACAGTGGTAATTTTTGTTAAACGTGTTCAAACTTTCCTATTTTAGTGGCAAGAGATTTTCTCTCCTGGTCAGGAATATCCGCCAACAACATGCAAGGAGTTAATTCAAGCAGATGTTTTGTGTCTTCCTTTGGTTTTAAGCCAAACTTTGAGACTTCTATTTCTCATGAGCCGGCAGAATAGATATATGTGTTTCCGTCAGTCACAAAACATTAAATTTTCTGTTTGTGTTTGTTAATGAAACCTAAATATAGAAATTAAGAACTATTTGGAAAAAAATCATGACATCAGTCAAACAGGCGAGGTAATGTTTGGGGATGGAAATCATCAGCGTTGCGCTCTCACCCTCTTTAGCCCCTCTCGATTTGAGAATGGGGCAAATAGGGGCAAATAACTTTTGCAAAAGCTAACTATTGCAACAAGCTACAAAGACCATTGCTTTCACCGATCAGCTCCGTGTATCATTCGCCTGAAATCAGTCGTGTATAATTTTGATCCATAATTAATTTACAATAGACGTGAATTTTACTGTCACGGCTATTTGCAGGGGCATCGCGAAGATGACCGATTTGAGTTGGGGGTAACCTAATTTGTCCCAGCTGTGATGTCTCAAGACCCTATTTATTTATTTATTTATTTATTTATTTATTTATTTATTTATTTATTTGTGTTTAATATCACATATTTCTGCACAATGGTGGCTAATCATGGCCACGACAGTTTTATGGGTGAAGAAAGCCGGTGTACCCTGAGAGAACCACCGAGCAACGGCGAACAAGTGTCAGCTCCCCAACATACTAACAGCACACAAGCAGGGTTAGCATTCGCTTGTGACAAGTGCGCCATCGACGTGCAGTATTCCCTAGTACACAACGCCACCGTACCTCCACGTGGGCAATGGGTGAAGTGTCTTGCCCAAGGACACAGCGCGATTGCCGCAGGTGGGATTATATGATTGACTAATATTTCAATTGCATCATCAAGACATGCCTTCGTCGAATGCATGCCTTGATGATGTAGTTGGAATATTAATTAGTCAGTCGGGACAGTAATTAAAAAATTGGGAAAAAAGAAAATGTCCATGTAGAAGTCCTAGTGCAACTTCTAATGTAGTTATCATAACACATCCTCCAAATTGATCATACCGCCCCTCTCCCACCCCCACCCCCCCCCCAAAAAAAAAAAATCCCAAGACGTCTGGACTGAGTTTGTAACATACGCTCAAGTATCAATGCAGAATGCAATCTTTTAATAAAGTGTACTGCGATTATGATAAAGAAGCTGGTAGGGAGAATGGAGGACATGTGGGTTGTGGGTGATCCAGTAGGAGAGGGTTATCATGCTTATCGGAGAGATTGGAAAGAATGTGGAGCGGGGTGTCATCAATCGTCTCCGAGTATTGAGAGAAGAGGCGTGATAATAGGGAGGCAGTTTGGAGCACCGGGTTAACCAAGGACTTCTCACCTGAGAACCGCGATAAATCAGCTGCCGGCCGAAGTGTTAATAATAATAATAATAATAATAATAATAATAATAATAATAATAATAATAATAATAATAATAATAATAATAATAATACGGATGAAGAGTGCGGACTAACCCGTCGGGACTGGGTTTAAGTTGCTCTCCTCGCTAGAGGACCGCTACAAATAAGCGGAATGTAAACGAAATATTATTATTATTATTATTATTATTATGATGATGATGATTATTATTATTATTATTATTATTATTATTATTATTATTATTATTATTATTATTATTATTATTACAAGTCAGAGAGAATCGTAACCTTAGACTCTAATCCAAACGAAAATTCTCCGACTTGAAAAAAGTATTGGGGTGCCACTGCCTAAAACCACCCCAGGGATTCATCATGACGTAGCGGCTACCCAATTCCTGAATGAACAATAAGAAATACACACCTTCACATGGTCATTCACATCATTTGGGTCTCGGTTAATCAAATCTAATTCATCACCAATCATTTTGTCAAATGTGGAGTAGAAAAAACAATGTGATTTCTACGATGCAGGGTGTTGAAGTAACTTTATTACGACACACCTTGACTGTTATATAAATACTGTTAGTTTGTTGTGGTCATTTCATTTATAACCATGACTACCTATAAACTTATTACAAATGGTCAGTTTCAAAAGTTGCCAACAATAGTAAGTAATTTGTGTTCCCTCACTTCCTTGTTTATATCACAGTGAGCGAGTTTTGACAGGTAATGACAATTGAAAATAACAACTATACTAATGAGTAATTCATGGCTGATTATTCAATGAATTGCTTGTAGTGGACTAAAATAATTGTGCCGAGTGTGGCCAGCGACCGTTTGTATTCATTTAAAATTATTTCTTTACAACAATCTTGTCCGAACATATCTGAAAGCTCAACAAACTTGTAAAGGCGATATAGAAAAATGTAAACAGAAGATGACAGCATACGATTTGGCGACAAAAATAAAATTATAAACGAACAGTAACCGAAAGGCATTTTCGAACAATTCACCTGTATAAGTTTATACAAGAAAACCTAATGACTATATTTCTTGTGCAGAATATAAAAATGTTGATTTTTTTCAGTATGATCTTTCAAATTGCATCCATTCTAAAATCACTTGGGTCAAAATGAACCCAAATCAACTGGATTGAGTGAATGTTAATCCAATCGGGTTCATATTCACTTAATTCAGTTGATTTGGGTTCATTTAACCCAACTGATTTTAGAGTGTCCCCACTTGGTTACTTTTAGTCTAAACAATATTTTATTTCAATTTGAAATAGATACATTAAATAACAGAAAACATACATTTGTCGCGCAATACAAAATACGAAATTGGATTCAGCAGCAAGCACAATGCTCATGTAAGCTGTCTCCGTCAAATATGTTACACATTATGGCGAAAGTTACAAACAATGTAAAAAATGAAATAAACTTATAAGTTTGTATTTTTTTTTCAATTGTTCAGTATGGAATGGGTGAGGAAACAGAGAAGTATGTGCAAGAGTGCACTAAGGGGGAGGGGGGGGGGGGGGTGGGGAGGGTTGCAGGTGGAGTTGTATTGGAACAGCTTTCACTACCAAACTTACTACACAATACGTTTCTCGAAGAAGTGGCAAGGAGCGCGAAGTTATGTGTTCATTTTAACCCAACTGATTTTAAAGTGTCCCCACTTGGTTACTTTTAGTCTAAACAATATTTTATTTCAATTTGAAATAGATACATTAACTAACAGAAAAATATACATTTGTCGCGAAATACAAAATACGAAATTGGATTCAGCAGCAAGTACAGTACACATGAAAGCTGTCTCTTTCAAATATGTTACACATTATGGCGAGAGTTACAAACATTGTATAAAAAGAAATAAACTATATTCTTTTTCAATTGCTCAGTAAGGAATGGGTAAAGAGACAGAGAAGTATGTGCAAGAGCGCACTGGGGGGGGGGGGGGGGGGGGGGTTGCAGATGGAGTTGTTATGGAACAGCTTTCACTACCAAACTTACGACACAATACGTTTCTCAGAAGAGGTGGCAAGGAGAGCGAAGTTATGTGTCCCACTGAAGATTGTTCACTGAGAACGTGAAGTCAGGAAGTACACGTGGTAGACAATGAGGGCGGGTGTGGAAACAATAACCCACACACATTACCGGGGCCTACTACGTAAGCTCTTGCCTTTGGCTATATGTATTATCTGTTTTTTCTTGATCACACCTTAAGGAGTAAAATCTTTTTGTGGATATTATAAACTCGAGCATTTTTTCAAATATTTCTTTGATGACTTCGGGGCTGTAGTGGGCATTTCCATTTAACAAAATATCCACGTTGATAAGGTAAACCAAGATACCAAAAGTTTAATCTCGTTCAGTTGTTAAAGTAATACTTTCATCTTTCTTGTGTACTGATATACATGTGTTGACTATTTTTTGTAACTATTATCCTGCTTTTGTTTTCTTTGTCCTTCATAAAGTATTAAACCAAGATATAAATTTATATAACAACACAAATTAACAGCTACAAACAATCATACAGTACAGAAATGTATGGACAATTTTTTCTTGAAAAATTTGTTTGATAGATATTATTTTTAGGGGTTAATTTTTCATGTGAGTTTGTGGATAATTTTCCCAACAGAAAATAATTCGCCGTAGTGCCCAGTTATCTGGGAAGATAATCTCGTCGGAAAATGTGTCCAAAGCATAAAATGTCACACCTTTCACTTGAAAGTATAATGACTAATTCACCATTATTAGGTTTGGACTGTAATCTTGATTGTTTGTGTACCTGTGTTCTCGACTGTATTATGTTCCCGTTTTCTACTGGTGAAAACAACCTCATATAAGCTAACATCTCCATGTTTGATCCACATTTACTATAACTGATGTAACTGTATATATTTGAGAACTGAAAATAAATATTGGACATTCCACATTCATACATTCACATTCGCACCTCTGTGAACATCGGAACTGAGACAGTTAAGACATCATGGGAGTACAGGATCTATCGGCTAGACAACAGAAGACCATTTCAGCTCTAGGCATCTCTTGTCCCATCACCTGGACCGCCCAGGAGAAAGGCGAGAGCGTCTACCTGACTTTGGAATTCACCAAAACCAAAGAGAAAACCACACCAGCCCAAAAGTAGAGGTAGTACCTTTAGTGAGAGGACATCATCTCACACTGGTCCTCACCCAAGGGGATTGCAGGCCCTGGAAACAGACGAAGAAAATTCAGAAGAAAGAGCCCGTCCACCAAGCGGATGAATGCCCGACGCTTCGAGGCATTTTTGGAGAAGAAGAGAGAGAACGGTGAGGAAAAGAAAGAGCCAGAGGCGGCCGCTACTCCCCTTCCTTCTCCCAAGACAGACCCATCCTACTGCCGGCTCCCCAGCCGGAGTTGTCGGATGCGAAAGAGTCTGTGGAGACTGAGGTGGAATTCCAATCTCCCAGTGTTAAGTAGAAAACTGTTTCATAACGACCCCACCCCACCCCCATTTGCGCTTTCTCGATCTCTCAAGCTACACAATTTACTCTTCCCTTATATTGTTGCTCATCGTATAATGAGGAGGGCAAGATCAACCCAGGCCCGACGGGTTATTCACCCACTCTCCATCCTAATCTCCCAGTGTTAAGTCAAAAACTTTTCCATAACGCCACACCCCATCCCTATTGATCTCGATCTCCCAAATTATAAAATTTACCCTTCCCTGATGTAGTTGTTCAACCACTTATCCTTCATGTCTTCATCCAAATTTAACATTAGTTTCCCAAGGAGTCTTGTTCTACCAGGCAGATATTTTGGGCATTCTAGAATGAACTGTTCCAGGGTCTTTGTTAATCTTAAGTTGCACATTTGGCACGCTCTTTCCTCAACATTCCCGATTCTCCTCCGCAAATCCAGTGACCTGGGCATTCTAGAATGAACTGTTTCAGGGTCTTTGTTAATCTTAAGTTGCACATTTGGCACGCTCTTTCCTCAACATTCCCGATTCTCCTCCGCAAATCCAGTGACCTGGGTCTCACCTTGAACAACAACAATCCCCAAACGACCATCTAGACATGCGTGGACATATACTAGTCTCCGAATGACACATACTCTGTTTCAGGGTATCTGTTAAAATCGGACCTTTTTATTCCTCTTATTCAATCATCTTTCAAAGGCTCGTTTATAAGATGGTTAAATAAGAACATATCCAGAGCAGCATTCATTGACTAAATGCTGTTAAACGTCTTTATATGTCGTCCCTTGAGTCAAAAATGCACCATATGTAGCGCTAAAGTAATAAGATGGTATTGCTGCACCCGATGGACGATTTGCAGATAAAATAAGAGGAATGCCTGAATATCGACTCTTTACCTAACTAATCATATCATATCACGTGAACCCTCATTGGAACGAGCTCACGGAGCTCGTTCCAATGAGGGGGTCACATGATATGGTTTTGTTGCAATTTTAAAATAATATATTTTAATATCATGTGCGTCGAGTAAAGGATTAAAGCATTTACATACATTCCAGTTTATCAATTCACCGTGTAATCGTGTGATATATCTGGGGAAAATTTTTGTTTTTGTGTATTTGTATGTGTGTGAGTGGGCGGAGGTGTGTCTCCTTACTCTTTGATTTTCATACGAACAGCAGCAGCACAAAATACACACTATAAATTAAACCACTAAAATATAGTGCCCCCCCCACCCCCCCCAAAAAAAAAACAAAAACAAAAACACAACAACCAACGGGCCAACCATATTTATTTATTTATTTATTTATTTATTTATTTATTTATTTATTTATTTATTTATTTATTTATTTATTTATTGGTGTTTAAGGTCACATCATAACCAAGACAGGTTTACGGGTGGAGGATCTCTCCAAGATACTAACTCCACACAAGCAGCGTTAGCATTGGTTGAAGACAAGTGCACTATCATGCAGTGCGCCTTAGTACACAACGCCACCATGCTCCCTCGTGGGCAATGGGGGTCAAGTCTCTTGCCCAAGGTCACAACGCGGTTGACGTAGGTGGGATTCGAAAGGAGGACCTCTCAGCTTGCAGCCTGCACCTCTACCTACTGATCCATCGCGTCCCGAACGTGAACAAATAACAGTTTTAACCTTCAGGCTAATATCTAGACTTTGGGGATTAGATTATGTAAGTGAGGGGGTTAATGGAGAACTAGAGAGAGAGAGAGAGAGAGAGAGAGAGAGAGAGAGAGAGAGAGAGAGAGAGAGAGAGAGAGAGAGAGAGAGGGGGGGAGGTGGGGGGGGGGGGGGGGGTATTGAGAAAAACGCCCAATCGGGTTCAGGTTCACTCATCTCAGTTGATTTAGTTTGGGTTTTAAACCAACTCATTTGTAGCGCAGTGGTTTAGTGGTTATGGCATTGGACTTCAAACCGAAATGTTCAACCCCCTGCGTTGTGTTGGGCTCCCTCCTCCCATAAAAATGTCCGACAAGAAGTGACACTGGCTGTCGAAAGTGTCGTTAAACTCCAATAAATTAAAAAATAATTCCACAAGGCTTATAATTTTATTTATTTATTTATTTATTTATTTATTTATTTATTTATTTATTTATTTATTTATTTACTTATTTATTTATGTTTAATGTCACATACTTATGCACAATGGCTAATCATGGCCCTGACAGTTTTACGGGTGGAGGAAGCCGGAGTACCCGGAGAGAACCACTGAGCAACGACCCAAGGAACGTTTTATCATAACTGAACAGGATGTGCTTCACCAGTAGTTTTATTTGAATTTTAAATTTCTTATATATCTTTACTCAAATAAAAAGGAACCCGTTTTTGAGCAACTAACTGCAAAAGACGCGTTACGTATAATGAAGGAGATATTCTACAGTACCAAGCGTTTGTTCTTTTACGCCCTGATAGAAAAAAAGCATAACCTCATCAGCCTTGTCTCATAACATCGATAGCAAAATAGTGAGAAGACACTGGAATGCCCCCCCCCCCCCCCCCCCAGTTGCAGCTGTCATTTAAGTACCCAATATTTGATAGGCTGGACAGGTCGTGGGGGGCGGGGCAGGATGAGTGTCGAGTGGGTTCGTATAATATCACGTGATTACCATGGTAATACGCGCTGTCGACTGAGTTACCATACCGGGTTCTCATAGCGTAGTCGCTATGAGACTGCGTAGGTTGTGATGGAGTGGATGTATTCTAAGGGTCTGTTTGACTGAAGAGGAAATCTCCAATAAAATTTTACTTCTGGCAAATCATTCAATCTGCATGCTCCCGTATGGCTGACATTGTAACTCAAAGGGCGACATCTTGATCTCTTTGTTCGAAGACGATCGTATAGGTAGCAAGCACGTTGAGCATAGACCAAGTCACTTCTTCTGGGGACTCTATCCGAATTCTCGGTTTTACCTACCAGCAGGACAAGGTCTGAATACACATGGACTATTTGGAGGCCACTAACTTCGATGTTTTGGGTGGAAAGCTATTGGTCTATTCACATGGAATGGGTGTATTCGAATTAACGAGGAGTCGAATTCTTCCAGAAACCTCGACTTTACCTACCTCAGGGCCTCCAACGATTGGCTTTCTCAAAGCCGCCCTCTTGAGTTTCTGGATGAAATTCGGTCGGTGTCGGTAGTGTGCTATTATCGCAACCACCATGCAGTATGGGGGAAGAGTTCGATCCGACCAGAGTACTTTGCGGGATCTGAATTTCTTCAAACACCCCTTTTAGACCTATACCATAGTCCCTATTATTCCGATTTATATATATTCGAATATTGCTGTCGTGGGTCAAATCCTCTTTTCTATCCCATTCAATCTCTGCTCTCCATTTTCGTCCTCTTCTGTCTGTTCTCGACATTATATTACCTATTCCTTATCTTGTTTCTCATTCCTGTTTTTCTATAATTCAGCCTACAACTTTTCTGATTCTAGCTATAGCCCTTCTGTCTACTAATTTATGTAACCATTCAGATTATGTGTCAAATCTCTACCCCAGATCCTATAAGACTAAACGTTGTTATCCTACTAAAGTAATACAAATGTGTTTTACGGCGATGATTTTTACGGTCTAAAGGTCCGTGTGAAACGTGTATGTCACAAGGTCACTTACAACTCTAACTTGCTGTATTTTGTTTTTTTTTATAAGAGCGTGCAGATTTGTGGTTGCAGGAAGTCAAAGTACAATAAGAGAACCTCGGATCAGCGACAAGGAAATGTCAGACATTTCAGCGTAATAACTTTTTTTAAACGGTTTGAGATCAGGTTGCAATGCGAAAATCCACCCACGTAAGAGCACCATCACCGGAACAAGCGAGGTTAAGCCATTGATCCCTGTACAACAGAATTATTGGAATGCGCATTGGTCAAATAGAAAATGTTTCGTGTTAGGCTTTCGTTTGATGTTTGATAATGTGAATACTATTGCGCTGTCACTGCATTCAAAAGTGACATTTGAGAATATCAGCACGATATGACCATGGCTGTTGAAAGTATCGTTAAATTCCAATAAATAGACAAACAAACATACGCAGCAAGCGAGTGTCATGTTCTCGACCAAAGACATAACGGAAGTGTCGCGGGCCAGGACTTAACCCACAGCCTTTTGATCAAAATTGTAATGTTCTACCCAGTGAACCCACA
This sequence comes from Pictodentalium vernedei, assembly GCA_031216915.1. NCBI lineage: Eukaryota > Metazoa > Mollusca > Scaphopoda > Dentaliida > Dentaliidae > Pictodentalium > Pictodentalium vernedei. The sequence goes on from CM062292.1 coordinate 54,106,567, forward strand.
CGCTATCAAAAATAAGTCCTGCTGAAGAATTGCATGTCGGGAATTCGCTGATTCACGCATCTGTAACCCTTGACTCGACCTTGAGATCTTTACTTATCAAAATCAGCGGTAGTCCAGGTATTACGAGGGAGTTCTCTGTATCTGGCATTGATACAGAAGCGATAAATGTGCACTACTAAATAGACCAAAATAAACAGACATTTATGTGGAAAACAGAAATTGATAAAAACGTTTCTTCAAAAACTAGAAGGGCCCTTAGGTAGACTATCAATTGCAGACATTTTATTTCGTCCCATGATTGCAGCACGGCGACATCGTCAATGTTTTAGCATTGCCGATGGCGCCTTGTTACACTCAAAATGACGATTTATATACAAATACATTTAAAGGGATAACAAATGTCCGCATTTTGAGCATGAATCTACAGAAATGAGCTATTTGTTTATAGGTTCCGTGGACTTTTTTCTAAGATCACATACATACAACCCCCCCCCCCCCCCCCCCCACACACACACACACCATACACTCTTCATCGACACAAACACTCGATCCAAAGGACGGTCTATCTGTTTACCGACTCTTCAGAATCTTAGTATATCAGGTCCACCAGGGACCGACCTGGGCATGCGCCAGTGCGTATTTGGTTCTGAAACATCAGGACCTGGCTCTTAAATCTCAGAAATAGGCCCCTCAGTTGGCGCGTAACTTCTCAGATCATATTTTGATATTCGTTCAATGAATAATCGAGAGAGACACTCTTACATGTATTATATATATGATTATCATTTATCATTGTTGTAGAGTGCTTAAGTTAATACTTCAAGTCTTAATTACCAAGCATTAATCTTCACTGTGGTTTCTGATCAAGTCTTGGCTGCCTAAATAGGCAGCCAAGACTTGATCAGAAACCACAGTGAAGATTAATGTTTGCTATAGTGTACTAAATGAAAATGATGAGAGCTATTACATACTTGCAGTGTGTGTTACAAACAGCAGTATGACTCCGTAAATTGAAATCTGGCGCATGAATTGAATAAATAGGCTCCGAGGCTAGAGCGTATTTTAAATAGTCCTGATCGGTCCATGGTCCACACTCCGAATAGGATTGTCGCTCGTGTCGAGCTAAATTAAATAATAACATATTTATCTAACAGAAAATAAATATCATTTATTGAACAAAACAATACATAAATACGACTTCTTAAATGTAGAACATACATATATATTGTATATAATATAAACATCGAATACCAGAATTCAGTTGAATACATTTATTCAAATTACTCGCTGTTAGTGTTTTTGGACATTTTTCAAGTCTTGGCGAACATGGTTTGCAGCTACGACCTGCGCAACATATATATAGTCCCCCTTTAACCCTTTACCCAACGAATCGCCCGCATCCGCCCGCGTAATATGCAAATTCAGTAGTTGAAAAATATTATTTTTCCAAACATTTCAACAAAACCATATCATGTGACCCCTCGTTGGAACGAGCTCATCGAGCTCGTTCCAACCAGGGGTCACCTGATATGGTTTTGTTGAAAGTTTTGGAAAAAATTGAAAAAAATGATACTTAAACAAATTTTGATATCGTCGGCGTTGGGTAAAGGGTTAATACAACTGTACAGGGATATATGTCACCTCAATTTCCCGGGATTAACACCCATGCATCTTACAATCCAACAACGAGAGCTCTTCCTACAGAACATTAGTTATACAGTTAATATGTGTATGTATACGGTGTCAGCAAATTCCACATTCAAGGAGAAACGCTCATCCAATATGAAATTTATTGCTACCATGTGTCATATATACCATGTAACGAATATATCTCCTCGAATATGTTTCCCATGCACTGAATTGACGATTCCAATTGTTAATGAAAGATAATAAGCATATAGTTGTTTAACGTGAAGCGGTTATCGTCTGTCTCCCATTTCAAAGATGAATAAACGAAGAGGAACTTACTCTGTTAGCCGTGTTTTATTTCAACGAACTATGAATGGTACAGCACAGTCGCCGTGGAGCGATCGTAGTCCACGTATGAACAGTGATGTCCACGCATGCGTTTACCAGGTAATAAGAATCATCATCAGCAGAATTTTACCCGGTGCTTCATTAATTAAATTTTTGATGATTATTCCTGTAATTAGTGTTTGAAGTATTATTGCGTTCGTGGAAATATTGTCCACTCGCGAAAAGTGACCGCCGTCTGAACTGTATGTCGTAATTCAAATGGAATTTTTAGAGTATTGGAGAGGTATTGTGGAGTACGATGTCAGTGGTATACTTATGATACTACGAGGAAATTGACTTTCTATTCGACTTGGGAAGTGCAAATCTCCGATCTTCTTACGAATCGAATCTCGAATCGAATCAGGCATATGATTTCGAATCGAATATCGTCGGTTTTCAAGTTACGGAAATTGTACTTTTTTAAAAATGTGTTATTTAGCGAATAATGCTAGTGTTTCTCTCAAGTATTGTATTCAACGGTGAATCATCTGCTTGGACAATTCAATGAATAAAAGAGGATTATGCCAGAAGCGGGACTTTCTTAACCACTTCTTCTGTCAGCATGGTCTCGAAGAACAATTCAAGAGGAGACACTTGGAAAAGGCTTTCCAGTAATATCTCAATGATTCGAAAATTTCTCAATTAGTCCGACTCGAAATAGCCACTCAGACAACAATGTCCCTGCAATTCACACGGACACCATGCAATACAGGAGAAGGCGGTTGTGAGAATTTCCACTCAGACACTCCTGTCTTTCAATCTTCTACATCTCATCTTCTACAACATTTAAACTGGGTTTGCTTGCATTACCAGACATCGTAATTATGAACAGTTAAAGCCTTTTCCCATTGTACGCGATTGTGGGTTTTGTGTTCGGTGACGTGAAGTAATAATAGCGTCCATTCTTCTTAATAATTATGGAGTGTTGACATCACGTGATACCTCTTACTTGCAGTCGAACAAAGTCAAAAAGAAAGTAACCTTAGTGCATGATCCAAAGTGAAACGTACAACATTTATATATAATGTTTCCTAAAAGTTCGTTACGTCAAAATTATAATATAACAATAACATGATTTTGGAGAGTAATGCGGTTTATTAACGTCCCAACAGAAATTATTATCAACTCAACAGCTAAGAAGAGGACCGATACGCAGTCGAGGGCCATTAATAAGATGGATGGTTGTTAATCGTTTCTGATGGGCCTTGAATAAACCACAATGTCCGCAAAGTCTTGTTATTACTCTCATTACCACTGTTACCTCTAAACGACAATAAATAACTGAAAGAGGAACTAAATAAAACTGAACAGTATAAATCAAATGACCAGTTATAAGTTCAGCTGTCTGCCCCCGTATGACAGCCACAAAGTTCTTACGGCTGAACTACAACTATCGTATGCTTTGTTTTCAAACAGAAATGGAACGGCCACGTGGCTATCACGTGACTGCTCCATGGGAATTTAGGAAACTTACTAGTGGTCAAAATAGTAGTTGGAACATGTGGGATTCCATATATTTTTCATAATCTTGTTTAGACAATGTTACGGAAAATCGAATTGCGTAGAGGAATGCAGGAAACGATCGTTCAAACGGATATGAATCATATGAAGCGTTACGCTGTTATTGAGATGTTAACTTAATAACAAGAGGCACAGTGAGAAAAATATTAGGCTCGACTAAAGCTTAATATTGTTCTCACTTATCCTCATGTGTTACTGTATCTGCCAACTAGACTCCCCGTACCTATAGTATTTTATACTTTATAAATAACCACATTTCTTATGGTTGGATCTTATACACGTGACGGGCACTAAAAAATCCATGTACACTGGTTTTCCAGTGAATATCAACTTTCTAAATATAGCTTTTGGAAATCCCCTCTCTAGTTCTATTTCAATCGACGTAATCTGTATAACATTGTTTATTTTTATATTATTCTACAGATGATAACTATTTTATTGTTAAATAAAAGCATTTCTGGTTGATATAATTGAACTTTTAATTGACAAATAGAAGATTGTTCTTTTTTAGGATGGTGTATATAGTAAAACAGTTATGGACTTTTGTGGTGGTAAATATGATGTGATATGAAGCTAAAAAACTTATATTGACCTCGGCTAACGCCTCGGTCAATACAAGTGTTCTTAGGTTCAGAACGGCTAACGTCTCGGCCAATATAAGTTTTTTAGATTCGTATCACATCATATTCACCACCACAAAAGTCCATAATTATATAACGTGGAAGTTTGTAAAATTCATAAAATAACAGTAAGCAGTATATATTCATGAACAGCTGTAGTTATGATAATTCAACGTGTCTTTTCACCTTAGTTCTTTCTGAATGGATTGAAACAATTTGAGAAGGCCTCGAAACACGGATCACAGCAACAGTGTACACACATTCCATAAATTTTCTGGAAGATACTACAGTTGATTTCTAACACCTTCAGAACTGGCGTTATATACCATACGTGATAAAACGCCGTGTAACCAAAGAAGAATCCCCACTCAGCCGCTATACAAATACCGAACCAGCATGTCATTAGTTTATAGGTACAGTTCTTCCAACATTCAAAACAGATGAACGAGAACTTCCAAACACAGTCAAAACTGTGAGCTGCATCCGGTTCAGCTATCACTTCTTCAAAAGCAACCTAAAATGAGAAAAATGGTATAGTCATACAAAAGCTGTAATATCTGGATTGCTTCCATATTCAAAAGCTATTTTAAGGAGAGAGGATCATTTTTTAACTTTTGGAAGAATTATGGAATCATAGAAGTAATTTGAGCAGAATTGTACAAATTAGTCGAGCGAAGGTTTATTGCGACCAAAGAAAGAGGCACAAAGAGCAACCGATTTTTCGTTCACCAACATTACTTGACATTGGAGAAATACGATGATCGCTCATACCAACTACCCATGCTATTTATTTGTGGTTGTGTCCATGGGCAAGACACTTAGTCGCGATTTTCCATCTGGATGCTCGATGGCGCAACGTATACCGAGGCGTACTGCTCGTCTATGGTGCACTTTTCTTGAGCCGCTGCTAATCCTGCTTATGCTGGGTTAGTAAATTGAAGAGTCCGACAGTTACATACCGCTGCTTGGTAGTTAAAGCCTGGTATTCCGGCTTCTCCCCTCATATAATTGTCCTACACGATTTTTGTCTTTTGGAAGAGTCGCTCAACCCCAATAAACAAACAAAAGAAGAAATATTTTCGTTTGTGAATTTCCCAAGAACCTCAGCCTATTTGTGGTGTAATATTGATAAAACTTTCCTGACACTCAGATCAGGGCCTGCAATGTTACATACTGTTAGAAAGGGCTCAAAATATGTGAAACCTTAATACTTTCATATCCCATTTTTTTCAAAATTAGTGTTTTAGAAATCTTCACCGCATCAATATCGTGATGCTTTGCCACCTGGTTCTGCACGTGCTGTCTGGATTGCCGTAGATGAAAAAAACGAATCACCCGACAAAAGAGGACACTGACCAATTACAATACTGTGTTCATAACAGCGGACAGAGTATTTCGATCGGATCGCGACAGGGTCAAAATTCTCCGCCCACTTTCCTCCCCGCAAAATTATAGAATATAACCTATCGAGAAAGAAATACGGCACTTTCGACAGACAGGGTCACCTCGTTTCGGACAGTTTTCTGTGTGGAGGAAGCCGGAGTACCCGAAGAGAACTACCGAGCAACGGCGAGCAACTGTCAGACTTCCCAACGTACTAACTCCGCACAGGGTTAGCATTAGTTGAAGATAGGTGCACCATCGACGTGAATTACACCTTAGTACACAACGCCATCGTGCCCCCATTTGGGCAATGAGGGTAACGTGCCATGCCCAAGGACACAACGTGGTTGCCGCAGTTGGGATTATCCGACTGACTAATATTTCAACTGCATCATCAAGGCCTGCCTTGATGATGTAGTTGGAATATTAATTAGTCAGTCGGGACAGTAGTTAAAAAATTGGGAATAAACAAACTGTCCAAGTAGTAGATGTAGTGCAACTTTTTATGTAGTTAACGTAACCGATACTCCAAATGGGTTATACCACCCCCACCCCAACCCCACCCCACCCCACCTCCAAAAAAACCCCCCATCCAATCAACGTGAATTACGCCTTAGTACACGGCGCCAACATACCCCACGAATTGCAGTTATATCATTCTGTCTTATCAAGTTGATATAGTACCGTAATCACAAAATAGAACAGAGAGTTACGACCGAATCGCAACTCAGTCGAAGTTATCCTTCCCCTTTCTTCTCCACGACACTATAGAATCCTTCTCGTCTTAAACATACGCGAGAACAACGGGGAGTAGGTAATCGGGAAGGGCTAGGAAGGGGAGTGTCAAATGTGCAACTTCGGAGTAACGGAGTCCATGGAACATTTCATTTTAGAATGCCTCAAATATTTGTATAGCAGAAGAAAACTCCTTCGGAAACTAATGGAAAAAGGGGATGAAACGTAAAGTATAAGTGGATGAGGCATGACATGAGGGAAATGATAAATGTTATGGTTGGGGGCTCCATCAGTAAGTGTTCTGATAATATATCGAAAATGTATTCTAGATTCAGAGATACATGTACGGAAGAGGCCTTAAAACCAAGGTCATTTCATTTTATTTCCATTCGTTTTTCTCTCCCCCACCCCAAGTCGTATTCCCATTCCCAAACCCCGAAAAGGATATTACACTCCCAGTATCGTATTCCACTCTCAGCGATGACGGACTATTTTCTATTTTTTCCTATTGTTCACAAATCGGTTGAGTTGAATCAGTTATAAAGGGTTGTTTAAGGAAAACAAATCAGGAGAAAATAAAATAAATACAAAAGTTCACTGCTCGGATTGGGGAGCGCGGTGGCTCAGTTGGTAGAGGTGCAGGCTGCACGGAGAGAGGTCCTCGGTTCGAATTCCACCTGCGGAAACCGTGTTGTGTCCTTGGGCAAGACACAGTACCCCCATTGCCCACGTGGGGGCACGGTGACGCTGTGTACTAAGGCGTACTGCACGTCGATGGTGCACCTGTCTTCAACCAATGATAACCCTGCTTGTGTGGAGTTAGTATGTTGGGGAGCTGACAGTTGCTCGTCGTTGCTCGGTGGCTCTCCAGGTACTCCGGCTTCCTCCACCCGTAAAACTGTCCGACACGAGGTGGCCCTGGTTGTCGAAAGTGTCGTATATCTTTATCGATAGGTTAAACACCAATAAATAAATAAATAAATAAATAAATAAATAAATAAATAAATAAATAAATAAATAAATAAATACTGCTCGAATTCGAGTATGATTTTATCCTCTCGTGGGATGCGCGGATTATTTCACTCGTCTAACGCCTCGTGAAATAATCCTCTGCGTACCCCACTCGGGGATAAAAATCGTACTCAAATTTGAGCAGTCAACTGTTGTCTATAAGTCACCACTTCGACGAGCTCATTCCAACGAGTGGTCACATGATACGGTTTTGTTGAATTTTTCTGAAAAATAATTTTTTTTCAACTGCTGAATTTGCCTATTGCGCGTGCGGATGCCGTCGATTCGTTGGGTAAAGGGTTAAACGTGTTCAAAGTATACTTTAGAGGGAAGAGATTTTTTCTCTTGAGCAGGAATTTCCGCCGGCAGCATGCAAGGAGTTAATTCAAGCAGATCTTTGGAGTGGCTTCCTTTGGTTTTAAGCCAAAATTGGAGACATCCATTTCTTATGAGCCGGCAGAGCAGATAAATCTGTTGGCCATCAGTTACAAAACATTGAATTTTCTATTTGTGTTTGTTAATGAAACCTAAATATAGAAATTCAGAACTATTTGAAAAAATGGCGACATTAGTCAAAGAGACGAGGTAATGTTTGGGGGAGGAAATCATCAGTGTTGCGCTCTCACAGTCTTTAGCCCCTCCCGATTTGAGAATAACGAAAGTGGCAAATAACTTTTACAAAAGCTAACTATTGTTAACCACTGTTTTCACCGACCAAATCCGAATATGATTCACCTGAAATCTGTCGTATATATTTTTGATGCTTGATTAAGTCACAATAGACGTGAATTTTACTCTTACTGCTACTTGAAGGGGCGTCGCGAAGATGGCCGATTGGAGTTGGGGGAGGGGGAACCTAATTTGCCCCAACTGTGATGTCTCAAGATCCAATTGACTATTTATTTATTTATTTATTTATTTATTTATTTATTTATTTATTTATTTATTTATTTATTTATTTATTTATTGGTGTTTAAGGTCACATATTTCTGCACAATGGCTAATCATGACTACGACAGTTTTACGGGTGGAGGAAGCCGGAGTAGAACCGGAGAAAACCGCCGAGCAACTGTCAGCTCCCCAACATACTAACTCCACACAAGCAGGGTTAGCATTGGTTGAAGACAGGTGTACCATCGACGTTCAGTACCCATTAGTATACAACGCCACCGTGCTCCCACGTGAACAATGGGGCTGAAGTATTTTGCCCAAGGACACAACGTAGTTGCCGCATGGGGGGGGGGGGGGGGTGAGGGGATTATCCGATTGACTGATATTTCAACTGCATCATCGAGACATGCCTTCGTCGAAGGCATGCCTTGATGATGCAGTTGGAATATTAATTAGTCAGTCGGGACAGTAATTAAAAAAAATTGGGAATAAACAAAATGTCCATGTAATAAACGTAGTGCAAGTTCTATTTAGTTAACGTAACCGATACTCCAAATTGGTCATATTGCCCCCTCCGGCACCACCAACATCCCAAATCGGATACTACAGACCTTGAGACTGAGTGTGTAACACGCCCAAGTATCAATGCAGTGTTTTACTAAATTACACTGGGATTATGATAAAGAAGCTGGTAGAGAGAATGAAGGACGTGTGGTTTGTGGGTGACACAAAGGAGAGGGTTGTAATGCTTATCGGAGAAATTGGAAAGGATTTGGCGCGGGGTGTCCTCAAGCAGTTCGTCCCCGAGTATTGAGAGGAGAGAAGAGGTGTGAGAATAGGGAGGTAGTTGGAAGCACCGGGGGTAACCAAAGACTTCTCTCTTGAGAACTATGACAAATCAGCCGCTGTCCACAGTATTATTATTATTATTATTATAATATTATTTTTATTATTATTTATTATTATTATTATTATTATTATTATTATTATTATTATTATTATTATTATTATTGTGAACAAGCCAGAGTGAATCGTAACCATAGACTCTAAACCAAACGAAAAATTATTAGGGTGTCACCCCCATCACCACCCTAGCGACTTCACATGGCAGCACTGCTGCACAGTCCTCAATGAACCATAAGAAATACATACCTTCACATGGTTATTCACATCATTTGGGTCTCGGTTAATCAAATCTAATTCATCACCCATCCTTTTGTCTTTTGTGGAGTAGAAGAAATCAAGTGAGAAATTTACAACTATGTGATTTCTACGATGCAGAGTGGTGAAATAACTTTATTACGACACACCTTGACTGTTATATAAATACTGTTAGTTTGTTGTGGTCATTTAATTTATAACCATGACTACCTATAAACAAATTACAGGTGGTCAGTTTTCAAAAGTTGCCAACGATAGTAAGTTGTTTTCTCTCGGTTCCTTGTTTGTATCACAATGAACGAGTTTCGACAGGTAATGACAATTGATAATAAAAAATGTACTAATGAGTAATTCATGGCTGATTATTCAATAAATTGCTTGTAGTGGTCTAAGATAATTGTACCGAGTGTAGCCAGCGACAGTTTGTATTCATTTAAAATTAATTCTTTACAATAATCTCGTCCTAACATGTCTGAAAGCTCAACAAATTGGTAAAGCCGAAAAGGTGATAACAATAGAACAGAAAAATTTAAACAGAAGATCAAACCATAAAATTTGGCGACAAAAATAGAATTATAAACAAACAGCAGGTGAATGGCATTTTCGAACAACTCACCTATATGAATTTGTACAAGAAAACGTAATGACTATATTTCTTGTGCAGAATATACAAATGTTGATTTTTTTCAATATGAACTTTCAAATTGCATAGTCTGTTTCATTCTAAAATCAGCTGGGTTAAAAATGAACCCAAATCAACTGGGTTGAGTGAATATGAACCCGACTGGGTTCATATTCACTCAACCCAGTAGATTTGGGTTCATTTTTAACTCAACTGATTTGAGAGAGTGCCTACTTGGTTACTTTTCGATATGTATGACATGTTATGATTAAAGGAGCACCAGATGTGTAATTTAGACGTGGTAGGGACCCTGGCACACTTTCTTCTTGAATGCCCAAAATACCAGTCTAAAAGAATAAGATTCACTGGGAGTATAATGGGGAAGTGGGATGGGAGAATGAAGGACATGTGGTTAGTGAGTGACTCAAAGGAGAGGGTTAATATGCTAATCGGAGAGATTGGGAAGAATGGGACAAGGGATGTCATCAAGCAGTTCGTCCCTGAGTGTTGGGAGGAGAGAAGAAACGTGAGAATAGGGAGGCAGTTGGAGCACAAAGTTACCGAGGCCTTCTCACCCGCGGCCAAAGTGTTATTAATATTATTACTGATTTCCAAGCATATACATTCATCTTTCTTGTGTACTGATATACATGTGTTGACTATTTTTTGTTACTATTATCCCGCTTCTGTTTTCTTTGTCTTTCATAAAGTATTAAACCAAGATAAAATTGCATATAACAGAACGCAAAATAACAGCTACACACAATAAAAGCGTATATAAAAATTGCATATACAATTTTTTCTTGAAAAAATTATTTGGTGGATATTATTTTTAGGGATTCATTTTTCTTGTGAGTTGGTGGATAATTTCCCAACAGAAAATAATTCGCCGTAGTGCACAGTTATCTGGGAAGATAATATCGTCGGAAAATGTATCCAATGCATAAAATGTCTTGGCGGATAGAATTCCCTGTTGAGGCGAAAATGACTTTAAATTTCCCAATTTATTGTTATTACAGATAGGGGACATGTCCACAATCTTTCGTACAATAGCGGGTGTTTTCATATCTGGTATAATAATAATAATAATAATAATAATAATAATAATAATAATAATAATAATAATAATTAATTAATTAATTAATTAATAAATAATAATAATAATAATTCTTTGGTCTTCCGCTGATTTGTAGCGGTCCTCGAACGAGGAGATAAACATCAACTCAGGCCCGCCGGGTTATTTCCCCAAAACTGTTTCATAACGTCCCCACCCCACTCACCCCATTGGCGTTTTCTCGATTTCTCCATCTATAAAATTTACCCTTCCCTTATATAATTGCTCATCCACTTATCCTTCATGTGTTCATCCCATTTTAGCATTAGTTTCTCAAGGAATCTTGTTCTACCTGGCAAATATTTGGGGCATTCTAGAATTAAATGTTCCAGGGTCTTTGTTAGTTTAAACGTTATTTACTTTAAGAGTACAAAATCATATAATACAAACATTGTTACATACACTGATGTGGATTCGGCAGCAAGTTATAAGCTTGTACAAGGCCATTTCCACCCAGAACAAGATTACAAAGAGTTACAAATGTCAATGGAAGGTATGAGTGACTTTAGTCTTTGGTTTTAACAGTATTTGTATACATTACACAAGCATCAGTTGTCGAGCTCACATATCGATCTCATCTTGAACAACAATAACCCCCCAAACGACCCATCTAGGTATGTGTGTACAGATAGTAGTCCCCGATTGACACACAATACGTTTGAAGATGTAAGGGTTGTAAGATGGTTAAATAAGAACATACAGTACGTGGAGAGTGTATTATCACTAAACCACCCGCAGAGTGGAGATTCCACCCAAGCAATAATTTCAAATTTGTTGCAAAGCATAACCAGCACAAGCAAAGTTTCAGCCAATGGACCTCCGGGTTAAACCCGGAGGTCCATTGGCTGAAACATTGCTTGTCTTTTTTGTCGATATGTACAAAATTTTAAAGTTATACCTTGGGTGATAACTCCACTCCGCGGGTGATTTAGTTACAATCCACTCGCCACATACTGTATACAGAGCAGCATTCATTGATTAAATGCCGCAAAACGTGTTTACATTCCGTCCCCTGAGTACAACAAGGCGCCACCTACAGTGCTAAAGCATTGAGTGCAACCTTGTTGCACTCAATGGACGATTTGCAGATAAAATAAACAGGGATGCCCGAATGTCAACTCTTTACCAAATTAATCGACCGCATCCTCCCACGGAACATACAAACTGAACAATTCAAAAAAGTTTCAACAAAATCTCTGTGTGTGTATGCATGTGTGTGGGTGGGCGGGGGTATGTCTCTTTGATTTTCAACTGAACACCAGTTGCACAATATAGACGCTATGAATTATACCACTAAAATGTATTACGCCCCCCGCCCCCACTCCCACCCCCCAAAACCCCCAAAACAAGCAAACAAACAAAAAAAAAACAAAACAAAACAAAAAGAAACCCGGCACATAGCTGCAAGTACTAGTACCGTAAAATAGTACGGTAATATATCGTAATTATTTTGTATTGATAACCATTATATTGGATTCCTATAGGATTGTATATATGACTCAGCGTCATCTAACCAAAATGTTTTTTCACAATCATCAAGAAGGGGTTAATAGAGAACTAGCAGAGAGAGAGAGAGAGAGAGAGAGAGAGAGAGAGAGAGAGAGAGAGAGAGAGAGAGAGAGAGAGAGAGGGGGGGGGGGGGGGGGGGGGGGGGTATTGAGAAAGACGCCCAATCGGGTTCATATTCACTCAATCCAGTTGATTTAGGTTGATTTTTAACCCAACGGATTTGGAGCGCGTTGGTTGAGTGGTTATGGCATTGGACTTCAAACCGAAAGGTTCACGGTGCGATTCCCTGCGTTGTGTCCTTGGGCAAGGCACTTAATCCCCGACTGCCAACGTGGAGGCACCGTGGCGCTGTGTACTAAGGAGAACTGCCCGTCGATTGTGAACTTGTCGTCAACCAATGATAATCCTGCTTGTGTAAAATTAGTACGTTGGGGAGTGGCTCAGTGGTTCTCACCGGGTACTCCGGCTTTCTTCTCCCGTAAAACTGTTCGATACGAGGTGACACTGTCTATCGAAAGTGTCGTTAAACCCCAATAAAGAAATAAATAATTCCAGAATATCAAGTATGATAATATGATAAAAATGATTAAGTAACAACGAAATGTTTTGATAAGAATCAGATTAAATGCATAAACTGTTAATTCAGTTGAACCATAACAAAGATCTACGTTTTACATGTTACCTAACGATTACTTAACACGTAAATTCTGAGTCGCCTGTGTCATGGGACGGCGATTTTTCAGACAACGGCACACTGCTATAATAAACCATAAAGCCTTTGAGACCAACCAAAAGTATATTTTGGGTGACAGGTTTTGAAGTCAAATGCTGTATTTGGGTGCGAAATGAATTTGTTTTGTGCAATTGGCACCGAAAGCGAGTGCACTGCGAAACAGTGAAAACGAAATATTATTTTCAAAATATTATCATTAAGCTTGCCTCTGATTAACGTCTCAACAAAAAGAAGTGCTTGTTAGAAATGTTCATAACATTAAGTCAACGAAGAAGAAAATACAACAGGAATAACAAAAATTTAGGAGAACACCCATAACCCTCACATTTACCAATCACCACAAAACCCCGACAACAAAAATCATCCCAGGAAGTTGAACGTTTATCGCTGCTTTAGTAAACTGGGAGTTTGCTTCATACAAAATATATCTCTTCGTCCGCTGAGCGGAATAAGGCGTCATCTGCAATGCTAAATCACTGCAGATAGCGCCTCGGTCCACCCAAGGATCGTTTTATCAAAACTGAAAATGATGTGCTTCACCTGTAGTTTTATTTGAATTTTAAGTTTCTTATATATGTTTACTCAAATAAACAGGAACCCGTTTTTGAGCAACTAGCTCCAAAAGACGATTTACGTATAATGAATGAGATATTCTAAAGTCCCAAGCGTTTGCTATTTTACTCTCCGATAGAAAAAAGCAAAACCTCATCTGCCTTTGACATCGAAAGCAAAATAGTGAGAAGACACTGGAATGCCCCCTCCCCTAGTTGCCGCTGTGATTTAAGTACCCGGCAGTTTGATAGGCTGGACAGGTTGTGGGGGCAGGATGAGTGTCGAGTGGGTTGGTATGATATCACGCGATTACCATGGTAATACGAGCTGTCGATTGAATTACCGAACCGGGTTCTCATAGCGTAGTCGCTATGAGACTGAATAGGTTGAGATGGAGTGGATGTATTCTAAGGGTCTGTTTGACTGAAGTGGAACTCTCCAGTGAAATTTTAGTGCTGGAAAATCATTCACTCTGCATGCACTCGTATGGTTGATTTGTAAACTCTGAGGCCGACAACTTGGTTTCTTTGTTGGAAGACGATCGAAAAGATAACAAGCACGTTGAACATAGACCAGGTCACCTCTTCTGGGGATTCTACCCGAATTCTCGGCTTTACCTACTAGCAGGATACGGTCTGATTACACGTGGACTATTTGGAGGCCACTAACTTCGATGTTTTGGGTGGAAAGCTATTGGTCTATTCACATGGTATGGGTGTGTTCGATTTAACGGGACATCGAATTCTTCCAGAAACCCCGACTTTACCTACCTCTGTGCCTCCGACTATCGGCTTTCCTAAGGCCGCCCTCTTGGGTTTCTGGGTGAAATTAGGTCGGTATCGGTAGCACGTAGTGCTATAGTCGCAACCACCATGCAGTATTGGGGAAGAGTTCGATCCGAGTGGAGTACCTTGCGGGATCTGATTTTCTTCAAACACTCCTTTCTAGACCTATACCATAGTCCCTATTCTTTCGATTTATCTCGCGTGAGTATTTCTGTCGTGGGTCAAATCCTCTTTTCTATCCCCTTCAAGCTCTGCTCCCCATTTTCGTCCTCTTCTGTCTGTTCTCGACACTATTGTACCTATTCCTTATCTTGTTCTGTATGACTCTCGTTCCTGTTTTTCTATAATTCAGCCTACAACTTTTCTGATTGTGGCTATCCCTTCCGTCGACTAGTTTTTAGTTAACCAATCAGATTATGTGTCAAATCTCAAGCCCAGATTCTATAAGACTAAACGTTGTTATCTACCAAAGAAATGAAAACGTTTTTAACTGCGATCAGTTTTACTGACTAAAGGAAACGTGTATGTCACAAGGACACTTACAACTCCAATTTGCAGTATTTTGTTTTTTATGAGCGTGCAGACTTGTGGATGAAGCAAGTTAAAGTGCCACAAGAGAACCACCGAGCAGCGACAACCAACTATCATATTTTCAACGTAATAACTTTATTTAACCGGTTTGAGACCAGGTTGTAATGCGAAAATCCACCCACGCAAAAGCATCCTCACCAGAGTAAGCGAGGTTAAGCCATTGATCTCTATACGACAGTATTATTGGAATGCTCATTGGTTATAAACAGAGAATGTTTCGTGTTAGGCTTTCGTTTGATGTTTGATGATGCGAACACTATTGCGCTGCGACTGCATTCAAAATATTACAGGCTTCACGTCATCAAACGCCACAGAAGGGAGCAGTTATTGCGTTGATGGACCTGATGCCATATTTCTGAAGGGGTTGCATGGATTCATGTGGGGGAAGCAGATTGAATTGAGACACATTTGGCTGATGTTCCAGCAATGTAGTTGTACAGGGATCAGTAGATAAGCCTCTTGTTGAAAGTCAGAATGGTCAACTCGTAACTCACATTTCTCAATTACACCCTCAAAATATACCACGATACCCCAAGGTGCTTTCTTCAAATACTATGGTATTTTGGAGACTCAACCATGATGCCCAGTACTGCCGCCGTGGATTGGTTACTTTCCTCGGGTGGACAATATTTCCACAAACGCAATGACATTTAAATTCCAAACATTAATTACAGGAAAAAGTATCAAAAATATAATTAATGAAGCACCGGGTACAACCCAGTGCTTCATTAATTAAAATTTTGCTCATGATGATTTTCATTACCCGGTAAACGCATGCGTGTGTATTACGATCAGTGCACGACGACAGTACTGTACAAATGTGCATTTCTTTAAGAGTTCAAAGAGTTAATTAATGAACCACCGTACTACAGTGTTAATATACTGTAACTATATCTAAAAAAATTAGAGCCTTTATATTTACAGTACTCACACTATTATTAGCAACAACCAAGGGGAAAGCTATTTGACTCAGACACTCGGCTTGCCTGCGGTTGAGATTGCTCAACCCCGATTTAGAATTCCCCATCCCAACGACACTACGCTAGCATGATTTTTGTTCCACCACATTGACCTCTCCCAATGCGACGTATTCGAAATCCAATTACTGCTCGAGGAATAAAAACTTGCTGTTCTGTCGATTGATCGTAGACAAAAATGAATTGTATATTCAGAAAGAGTATAGCAAAGTTCCGAATATACCAAAGGTATATACACTATTAAAAAAAAGTAGGGGATATTTAATAAAAGTGAGACATATAAAGAAATATATTTATTTTCTCATCAAAAAGACAGTTGAGGCATTGCACTGTGACATCTGGTGAATGATTTCAGCGATAGTTCAGTGTCTGACAAGCAGACATTCCACGCACAGCGCTGTAGAAGACATGGACGGTCAGTCAGAGAATTTACCACATTCAGTCCAAGACCTCAATACCTTGTAAATCCTCCTCGGTTCGCGAGACAAACGCGGATCCGATGTGGCATACTCCTCACCAAACGTCCAATATCTGATTGGCGGATGTAATTCCGTTCTTTCTGCAGTGCAGCGGCGAGTTCCTAGACATTGGTAAGGGGCTGTTGGCGTTGTCGTAGGCGCCTGCCAAGCATATTCTAGACGTGCTCGATTGGTGAAAGGTCTTGACTTAGTGTTAGCCAGGGCCGCGTAGTGATGTTCTGCCCTCGGAGGAACTCTGTAGCGACACATGCCCTGTGTGCTCTCTTGCATTGTCATCTTGGAAAATGAATCGACGGCCGAGACGCAGCGGAAATAACACCTCATGAGCTGCTAACATATTGGCACGGTAGTACTGCCCTGTGACTCTCGCTTGGATGACATGTAATGATGTTCTGCTGTAACATTCACGATCCACACTAAACGTTGGTAACATATTGATGTGTCCAATCATGCGAACCCAATACCATTTTCAGAAAATATCAACATCTGTTTGGATATCCCCTACTTTTTCGAATAGTATACTAGGAAACAGAGGTTGCGAAAACTCGATAAAAAAGGAGGGGCACAACTTTTCAAGGCTAGCATAGTTCGGCTCAGTGGAAGAAAAGTTACAGACGTATATCAGTAAATGTATAGTGACATACTTGCCAAACCTTTCTTGGATTTACAAATAATATATTACAGGAATGCATGTATACTGACACATTTGCGTACGTCCATTTTAAATCATTGCGTAACTGCGCAACATGTCTGTGGAACAAAGTGTAGGGGCACGAGCCTCCCACCCCTCTGGTTCTGTCGCCTCTGCAAGGCCCACGACACTGATGGGTTAACACAACGGAGCGAGTTGAAACAGTTGACATTTCGATGACGTCACTTTCGAAATGTTTGATTCTGATGACGTCTTGTGGCAAGCGGTTGGAGAAAAATCATCCTTGGGTGGTATGGGGATGTAATGAGTAGCTGTGTCAACTGACGCGAAGGAAGCGCGATGGCTCTGTGGTTACAGCAGTGGATTTCAAACTGAAATCTTCACTGTTAGATTCGGTTCCGACAGGGTGCAACCGTGTTGTGTCCTTGGACAAGGCACTTAAACCCGATGGCCCACGCGGGAGCACGGTGCAGCTGTGTACTAAGGCGTGCTGCACTTATCGTCAACCAAATTCGTCGTGTGAGAACCATAAGGTTCTATCTTCCTCTGGAAGATAGAACCTTATGGTTCTCACGCGACGCAATGCTAACCCTACTTGTATAGAGTTAGTACGTTGGGGAGTCTGACAGTTGCTCGCCGTTGTTTGGTGGTTCTCTCTGGGTACTGCGGCTTCCTCGACCCGTAAAACTGTCCGACACGAGGTGATCCAGGCTGTCGAAAGAGTCGTTTAAAATCCAATAAATAAATAAATAAATAAATAAATAAATAAATAAATAAATAAATGAATGAATAAATAAATAAATAAATAAATAAATAAATGAATGAATAAATAAATAAATAAATAAATAAATGAATGAATAAATAAATAAATAAATAAATAAATAAATAAATAAATGAATGAATGAATAAATAAATAAATAAATAAATAAATAAATAAATAAATAAATGAATGAATGAATGAATAAATAAATAAATAAATAAATAAATAAATAAATGAATGAATGAATGAATAAATAAATAAATAAATAAATAAATAAATAAATAAATAAATAATAAACAAATAAATAAATAAATAAATAAATAAATAAAACAAAGCGGGGGTACCATGTTGATAATAAAATTGTATGGCGATTATTAAATATTCAAATGGAGATGGTCGTGTGAGGTAGGTAAGATAAATCTATCTCACACAGCTGGGCACTCGAATATAAAGTGGCAGGTGGTGGAAGAAATTTTTAAGTAATAACATTGAAATAATTAACACGGGAAAGGGAAATTACATAATATTAGTCCATTTAGATATATTTACGTATAACAGCTAATTTAAGGCACAAAACAGTCATTTTCACCTGACGCATTATTGCCGTTTCGTCGTGTGACACGAACAGTTCTTTATATAATAATAAACAGCAGATTCCCGTTAATTTACGAAACTAATTGTTGACTGATGTATAAATCGTACTGGCAGTTTTTTTTTGTAATAGCCCAAGTCAAAGCGCAATAAGATGCCGTGACGTCTATTTCTTAATTCACAGAAACAAAAAGTGTTTAACCATGCCATTGAGGAGACCAGGAAGACGGGAGTAGAAAGGCACTCGGGCTATGTGACTCACTTACCTCACGCACATTTTCCCTAATTCAGCTTCTTGATTACACAGAACGGTCGCCGATAACTCGCCACTTCCGTCGGGCGGGCAATATCTCTACGCATGCAATAATATTAGATTCCAAACACAAATAATGAAAAAAAAATTTCAAAACAATTTTAATTAACGAAGCACCGGGTACAACCCGGTGCCTCATTAGTTAAAAAATGTTAATTATGATTTTTATTACCCTGTAAACGCATGCGCGGACATCACTGAACTCACTTAGATTATGACCAGTCCACGGCCACTGCACGATGAGTTTTACAGTTTGAGATTATGGAAATATGTCAATGAACTATATATTATTTACAAAGTAGTAGGAGAGCGATGAAACGTCCGCATTGGGGGGGGGGGGGGGGGGGGGGGGTGCGGGGAGGGGGGCAGAAGTAACGTCATGTCAGGTGATCCAGTTGCGCCATTTTTAGTTGTCATAGTAACCCGCGTGAGCGGCCATCTTGTGACGTCATGCTCATGGTGATGCGAGTGCGCATGCGCAGGGCCTTTTTTATGCTGATACGTGTTCCTGTCGTTCATTTTGTATACTGGAGGCCGCCATCTTGGTTTCTATGGTAACACGTGGTTGCTTTGTGACCCAATGGCTTATAATAAGACAGGAGTATGTTCTGAGGGTGTGCTCGATCGAATCGGAGTATCACGAATTACCACAAACAACCCGGCAATCCCTCCAAATCACCAAAACATTTTTTACTACGGATTCCCTATTGTATCGGCTTAACATTCTATGATCCAAGTGGCACATGGGGTATGTTCGATTAAACTAGAGTAATTTTCTGATTTGTATTTTCCCCAAACCTTCGTCTAATTCGTAGAATTGCCACAAACAAGCCGACAAGTTGTACTATTTCGAATTCTTTCAGAATTCTCTGCTTCTGTCTATATATGCAATAGTTTTCGTTTACTTGACCATATTCCTTTGTCCCGGAGTATACACCAGTAGAGTAGAAAAGCCTATCAAATGTAAAATCACGGAATCCAAATTTTACGGAGTCGGATAAGAATCTCAATTACGGAATGCCCTGTATAGCCCGTTTATATGTATACAGAGGGGTATAGCTAGGAAGTAGTGTTACAAGTCAATATTAATGGCTGAGACATGGGGAGAATAACAGATGCCAATAGTACTGCTACAAGGCTGCATTGGCAAAAGACTGCTGTAGAAGCTAACGATAGGACAGAGAGAGCATAGACAAGTGGTGGCCTTGGAGCTTTGGAGATAAAATGGAAGCCATTGGTAAGGCAGCATTAGACCTTACGAGGGACTTCCCATGCCCCTCATGACCTCATACGACAAAAAGGGATCTACAAAAGGTATCCGCGATAAGTATCCTCAAATAATACAATACCAGGCCATAGGTATCCTCAAATACCGAAATGAGGCTAAGAGTCGTACATGCGAGTCATTCGAACGAGTTGGTCTTTAGTTCATTTCCTCGATGGGCTTCGAGTCATTCGAGCAATATGGCGAGTCACTCGATCGAGCAATTACTCTAAAGCTCATTTGCTCGATGGGCTTCGAGTCGTTCGAGCAATGACTTATCAGTAACTGTTCAATAGCTTATTGGGAGAATTTGGAATAGGTATATCCTGGAGTGGCCCAGAAGGTTGGGCCAAACAAGTAATAGTATTCTTAGATAAGTATCATATAAAAAGTATCCTCAAATAATACAATACCAGGCCATAGGTATCCTCGAAGCCCATCGAGCAAATGAGCTTTAGAGCAATTGCTCGATCGAGTGACTCCATATATTGCTCGAACGACTCGAATCCCATCGAACAAATGAGCTACAGAGTAATTGCCCGTTCGAGTGACTCGCACATACGACTCCTCGACTCATTTCAGAAAAAGGGATTCTAGGGCCTAAAAGGGACTCTGTAAGTAGGATACCCAGAAACAGGGTTGATGATTTGCCCCAATAAGCTAAAGAACCAAGACAGTCATTCCGAAAGCCAATAAGCTATCGAGCAGTTACTGAAAAGTCATTGCTCGAACGACTCGAATCCCATCGAGCAATTGGGCTATCGAGCAATTGCTCGTTCGAATGACGCACATACTGCTGTTAGCCTCATTTCAGTATTCGAGGATACCTATGGCCTGGTATTGTCTTATTTGAGGATACCTCTCGAGGATTCTTTTTATAGGATACTCATCTGAGGATACTATTACCTGTTTGGCCCAGGCCTTCTAGACTACACCAGGACATACCTATCCCAAATTTCCCGTATAAACTATCGAGCAGTTACTGAAAAATGATTGCTCGAACGTCTCGAATCCTATCGAACAAATGTGCTATCAAGCAATTGCTCTTATGACTCTTAGCCTCATTTCGTATCAGTTGAGGATACCTGTAAAGAATACATTTTAAGGATACTTATCTGAAGATATCTAGTTAGCCCATTTCGCAGGGTATTCCCCTTCCCCGTTAAGTATACATAAATGTATTCGAGTCGTTCGAGCAATGACTTTTCAGTAATTGCTCGATAATTTATAAGGGAAATTTGGGATAGGTATGTTTTGATGTGGTCTAGAAGGCCTGGGCCAAACGGGTAATACTATCCTCAGATAAGTATCCTATTAATTGTATTTTCGAAAGGTATCCTCAAATAATACAATACCAGGCCATAGGTATCCTCAAATACTGAAATGAGGCTAAGAACAGTATGTGCGAGTCACTCGAACGAGCATTGCTCGATAGCTCATTTGCTCGGTAGACTTCGAGTCGTTCGAGCAGCATATGCGAGTCACTGGAACGAGCAATTGCTCGATAGCTTATTTGCACGATGAGATTCGAGCAATGACTTTTCAGTAACTGTTCGATAACTTATAAGGGGAATTTGGGATAGGTATGTCCTGGAGTGACCAACAAGGCTGGGCCAAACAAGTAACAGTATCCTTAGATAAGTATCCTATAAAAAACTATCCTCAAATAATACAATACCAGGCCATAGGTATCCTGAAATACCGAAATGAGTCGACGAGCAGTATGTGCGAGTCACTCGAACGAGCAACTGATCTATAGCTCATTGCTCGACGGACTTTCAGTCGTTCGAGCAATGACTTTTCAGTAACTGCTCGATAGCTTATTGGCTTTGGGAATACTTTTGTTATACAGAAGGGAGATAACTCTGCTTACAGATTGTGGGAAATCGAGCAATCTGATTGGTTAGTTAACGCTAGTAAAGTGAACTGCTTGTTTAATACATGAAACAACAAGAGTACTCGGTGTAGGGTCAGAACTAACAAGAACAAACCAAAAAAGCTAAATATAGTAACAATAAGCAAAGCCATTCCAACTGATAGGCTCTTCTACTCTACTGGAGTATACTCCAGACAAAGGCATATGGTCAGGTAGACGAAAACTATTGCATATATAGATAGAAGCAGAGAATTCTAAAGAATGAGAAATAGTACAGCCTGTCGGGTTGTTCGTGGTAATTCTACGAATTAAACGAGGGTTTGGGGAAAATCCAAGCCAGAAAATTACTCTAGTTCGAATCGAACTTACCCCACACCCCCACCCACCCCCACCCCCACACACGGTATCATAGCACTACGTGCTAAGCCGATAAAATGGAAATCCGTAGTAAATAAAATCGTTTTTGATGATTTGGAGAGATTGTCGGGTTGTTTGTGGTAATTCGTGATACTCCGATTCGATCGAACCCACCCTCCGAACATACCCCTGTCCCATTATAAGCCACTGGGTCACATAGAAACCACGTGCTACCACAGAACCCAAGATGGCGGCCTCCGGTATACAAAATGGACGACGGAAACACGTATCACCCTAACAACACGCGCTTTGCGTGTGCACTCAGTCGGGTTGTTTGTGGTAATTCGTGATTCTCCGATTCAATCGAACATACCCTCCAAACATATCTCGTTGTAGGCCATTGAGTCACATAGCAACCACGTGCTACCATAAAAACTGGCGGCCGCCAGTATACAAAATGGACGACGGAAACACGTATCACCCTAGTAACACGCGCTGCGCATGCGCACTCACATGACACATCACCATGAGAATGACGTCACAAGATGGCCGCTCACGCGGATTACCATGACAACTAAACATGGCGCCACTGGGTCACGTGACGTGACGTCTCTTCCGGGGCCCCCGGTCTCCCCAATGAGGGACGTTTCATCGCTCTCCTACTACTAACAGATAGATTTAATTGAATTTGGCCAAAGAATTCCACCTCCGACCGGTTTGTTTTATTTCCTTCCAGTCCTATGCCCAGACCGAACCATGACCAGGCCGTGTTAAAGCACATTAAAAAGAGAAACAAACGAGCATTCCTCATTGTTCCTCAAAACAAGTGGGTTGCTGAAACGCAATTTGGTCACAAAGAGAAAGGGGCCTCACCTCGGCGTTAGGCGGGTGTTTGTGAAAAGGGGGAGGGGGAGGGGAGAGGAAATAATTGCTTTAAACTAACGATGCTTAAGAAAATAAATTTTTTTCTGCTTTCAATTTCGGACGCCTCGCGATCGCCGATCGTATATTAAAGAATCAACATTTGATACCTGTGGAAAAAGATGTGAATATATAGAGGTTTTCTACGATGTTTTGGTGAATATTGGGAATTATCTCGTGTGTGGACCTGAAAGTTTTAATTTTTACGAGCACTTGCCCAAATTTTCTTTTTTTTATATGCTAAGTGACATTTTACTGCGCAATATTTAGCCCAATTCGATTACAAATAGTTTCAAGACAATAACAAAAACAGCTGCTGATCGTTCCTTCATGCGCCGAAGCGTAACGTCATTTAGGAAGATACAGAAAAAAATTCATCGTGTGGACCTGAACATATTATTTTTCACTCAGGGAAGCACTTGTAAAAAATAAAACTTTCAGGTTCACACTTCTCAGGTACTTCCCAATACTGACTAAAATAGAGTATATTTTCTTTTTTTATATGGTTCGAGACATTTTATTGCACATTTCAGCCCAATTCGACCCCAAATGCGTACGTTTAAAAAAAAATAACAAAGATCAGTTGATTGTTCCCTCAAAGGGACGTGATGCGGCGTAGCGTGACGTCATTTAGGAAGCTACTGGGGGATATTCCTCGATATCCATCGAGTCGATGGAAATCGAGAAATATCGTTTGGATAATTTGCGATAATTCACAGGCTAGCATACAGAAAATCTATTTATTTATTGGGGCTTTTAACAACAGTTTCGACAGCCAAGGTAACCTAGTGTAGGACAGTTTTACAGGTGAAGGAAGCCAGAGTCCCCAGAGAGAACCACCGAGCAACGACGAGCAAATGTAAGACTTACCAACGTGCTAACTCCACAGAAGTAGGGTTCATCTCCTCTCTCTTATGATCTTTGATTGAAGACAGGTGCACCATCGACGTGCAGTCCGCTCTTTAGTATACAGCTCCACTACTGTGACCCCCACGCGGGCAAGCGGGTTTAAGTGCCCTGCACAGGGACACAATGCTGTTACCCCTGATGGGGACCGAATCGTTTAAGTGCCCTGCACAAGGACACAATGCTGCTACCCCCGGCGGGGATCGAGTCGTCGACATTTCGTTTTGAAGTCTAACGCCGTTAAAACTGGCTCACCGCGCTGTCACCTGTTTAATAAACAACAGGATTCAGAGGCGGACTGGTCGTATGGTCCACCGGGAAAATGTCCTGTAGGTCCCCTATTGGCTTACCCCTGGGGCTCCCAAAATGTATGCATCCCAACATGTGTTGGTACATGAAAGTTCTTGAACATTACCAAAATGCGAAATGGCTCTGATTGCATAGACAGCCAGTATATCGAAATGTTCTCAATGTGGACTTTCATAGGCAGAGCACACAGAGGGCATTCCAATATACCATCAGTCTAGTCTCCCATTGATGGCTCAGATGAATGGAAACTGCATACATAGCTCATTTAATACCTTGCAGAAGAAATGGTCGCCCTCTACTGGCATCTTGTTAAAATTGTTCGATTCTCTTATAAAACCCATCCTGATGTATGGAAGTGAACTCTGGGCTTCTGAGATAAATGAAGTCAATTTTGAGGGGTGTTCTCAAAACGTCGAAAATCTAAAATGCACACCTCGGTAAGTTTGTTTTGATAGTAATTATAGTTATATCTAACAAATGGTCACTCGTGAGATGTTTCTGCGTTCAGAGATCAATCAGAGATACAGACGGTGGGTTTTCTGTATTCAGTAAACAGAGTGGACTGAGTTGTGTAAGATATATACAGTACGTGGAGAGTAGTGGATTGTAACTAAATAACCTGGCGAGTACAATTATCACCCAAAGTATCACTTTCAAATTCTGCACAACTTCTGGACAAAAAATACAAGCAATGTTTCAGCCAATGGACCTCCGGGTATAACCCGGAGGTCCATTGGCTGGAACTTTGCTTGTGCTTGTTATGCTTTGCAACAAATTTTCAATTATTGCTTTGGTGGAGTCCCCACTCTGCAGGTGATTTAGTGACAGTACCCTTTCCACGTATTATGTATTCGTACAAGTCATTGGTAACCATATTAATTTTCTGAAGATAATCAGAGGTAAAAATTAGGGAGCAAACATAGATACGCTTCTCAAGCTTCAGAAATCATTCAGACGTCAGTGAGAATTACACAACAGGCACGTAAGGTTGTTCCCCGACGGTTCAAGACAATTCCCGCAAAATACCCAATCCTAATTAGAAAAAGACTATAGCCTTAAGTCTATTGTTCTCTTGTGAAAACACTCCGGTACAGATTTTCATTTTTTCGACGTTCTGAGATACAGCCAATTTTGACACCACCAATGTGAACATGTACAACTTCAATTCTACAAGTCTATACATGGCGTAAACAGTAAATCATCCAATCATGCAGTTAGAGCTGAACTTGGACAATATACATTATATATTGACGCAAAGATGCAACTTGTAAAATTCATGTCAAAATTATTTCAATCTTCGTCATCTAAATTATTACTGGATGCTCGATTAGAAGCCGAAAAATATTTACAGCTAGATTCTATGTGGCTGAAATATCGGGAAGTTTGTGACGCCTTTTTATAATAATATTCATGATGATAAAAAGAAAAAGGGATTAAATAAACTGGGAACGTATAGACAATTCAAGAAAGCTAACACCCTAGAAACGTACTTGACGAACACCGCATCGCCCAAAGCAAAAATTATGTTTACTGGATTACGTATCAGTAATCATTGTCCAATGATCGAAAAGGGCAGACATGTGCAGCCTTCGACTCCTGTAGACGAACGATTTTGCAGATCATGTGACTCAGGAGCGGTAAAAACTTAACTGCATTTCGTGATGGAATGTGCACAATATGGGTTTATCCGGAATAACGTTTTTCACAGATTAGAGCTTGAAAATCAAAACTTCTCTGTGATGAACGCAGAGGAAAAATTCATATTCTTGATGGAAAATAATGATCCCAGGCTGTGTAACATCATCGAATGAATGAATGAATGCTTTATTTGCAGAAAACATTATAGTACAGTTACATTTCATAAAACATTTTACAGTATTTCAACAATTTGTTATAAATAAACATGTAAATTATCATACTGGTATTTGCTTTCTGCAGGAGGGTGAGGTAGCCATTAGGCTGTCTTACTCCCACCCACCTTAAAGAGAGAGAGAGAGAGAGAGAGAGAGAGATAGAGAGAGAGAGAGAGAGGATGGGGAGTGGGGAAGAGAAAGCAAGGCTAAAGACGGGCAATCATCCCTTCGAATCAGTCGTTAAAGAACCTATTGTTGCCCAATGAAAGATTACATAGTTCGAGACAGAGAACTCACAGTGCGCTGAAATTTCTACAAAGTGGTAATAATGATACAGATACCCAGAGCGAGATAACGCCCAGACCAGTATTGAAGTGCATGTATCAGTGACCACACTTTTATCTTGGGTATAAAAGATATGGATATAGACGAGATGGAAATCAGCTCTATTACTCCTGTTGGTTTGAAAGGGGGCCTTCATCACGCCGCACTCCACTTGCTCGTCTGCATTCTTGACACAGTCTATTCGTACATATGATTCTATTTTCGTATGAGTCTATAAACGTGGTCATCAATTTCTTTTTAAATAAATTTCTAGGATAGTTTTGGGTGTAGGGATCAACTTCATTCCAAATTTTAGGGAATGTATGAAATATCTGTAATATGATCCTGCTTTTCCTTTAAACGACGCGAGCTGAAGCTACATCAGCAGTCGTGACATACTACGACAACAGTTAATACTATCATTTCGTATCAAAATGTATCTACAGTACGTGGAGAGTATATTATCACCTAAATCACCCGCAGAGTGGAGAATCCATCCGAGGAATAATTCCAAATTTGTTGCAAAGCATAACCAGCACCAGCAAAGTTTCAGCCAATGGACCTCCGGGTTAAACCCGGAGGTCCATTGGCTGAAACATTGCTTGTGTTTTTTGTCGATATGTACAAAATTTGAACGTTATAGCTTGGGTGATAACTCCACCCCGCGGGTGATTTAGTTACAATCCACTCTCCACGTACTGTATGTATTATCCTTACGTTTATTGTTATTATTATGTATATCATGCAATCTGCCTGTCCTTGGTGTTTTTGCTGAATAAACTGATGTTATCTTATCTTCAGTTTCGAAAGTCAAACTTTTCTCCGATTGGGCTGAACTTGGGTCTTCCAGATGCCCCCTCCCCCCACCCCCCGATAGAACGCTTTTTATCGAATGATAGATGAAGATAATACAAAATACCGTCGAAATGTCCACTGTGTGGACTGCCATTGATCAATCAGATGCAATGAAGCCGCGTTCGATCAGTTCGCAAAATCAAAATTTTCTCCGGGTCTGGGGCCCCCTTGGTGAATTCCCCGGTAACTAGTTTTGGCCCAGACCGCCCCTGACAGGATTCGATTACAAGTTTTTTGTTTTTTTTTGTTGGTCCAGTCCGCCCCTGACAGGATTCGATGACAAGATGATACAAACCACAACAAATCGGCAAAAACGATCAGTAATAATTTACTCCAACAGCACTACCAGCGTGTATAGGATTAAATCATTCCTAAACCTTGCCGTGAATACAAAATATACAGGCACACATTGTTGTAAAATATATTCTTCAGGACGGTGCCATGCTACGGATCAGCACTGGAAGGGTTAATTTACTGTTAATCTTCTTTAAAAAAAATACTACACAAAAAGGTTTTGAACCACCCCAGTTTTGTTTTTCAAAAATGTATTTGTCCGAGTGTTTTATGAAACGTAAAACAGGAATGAGAATAGTTTCACAAAAAGTGTTAATTTTGGAGTCTGTCTTGTGCGCGCCTGACCACCACAGGAAACAATAGTAGAACGGGAGTAGTTTTTTGGAAAATTACAAATTGACAAGCAACAAGTATTGTATGAGCACTCTGCGCATTTCATCGTTAAATCTATTTTTAGCGACGTTTATGCACTTCAAACACGTGTACAGCACAGTCGCCGTGGACTGCTTGTAACCCAGGTGTGGGCAGTGATGTCCACGCATGCATTTACCAGGTAATAAAAATCATCATGAGCAAAATTTTAATTAATGAAGCACCGGGTTGTACCCGGTGCTTCATTAATTAAATTTTTGATGATTATTCCTATAATTATTGTTTGCAGTATAATATTGCGCCCGTGGAGATATTGGCCTCCCCTGGAAAGCGATCAGTCCACGGTGGCTGTACTGCATACAATGCCTCGGGGCAGAATATCATCTGCTCCCGAGAGAGCCCGTGACCTCGTTCCGTATGAAGCTGGCGTGGTCGGCAGAAGGGGGGAGGGGGGTAGAAATTTTGATCTTCCTGTCCGGGAATGGAATCAAATTGACCAGGATCAATTTCGAACTCTCATTCGCTATTTGCTGTAGAGTTATCTAACTTATTTACAAATCGGAGGTGGACACACCTGGAAAATGAATTTGTCCGAAAATTTCGAAATCTAAGTGGCTTCACAGTCAATTAATGGGAGAAGCCAATTAATATTTTCAACATGCATCTCTAAGGCTATGAATCCACCCCAAATAATGAATATGGAATAATCCAGTTCACGCCATTGAACTGACATGGAAAGTTCGACAACTGCTGAAAGCCTTAACCTCATTTCTTAACAGAATCTGGCACGATGGGAAATAAATTTGCACTTTCTCGCCAAATACATTATGAACCATGAATCCGGGTTCGATGACCTCGCACTATTCATGGTTCAGGGATGGTAAGAGTAAAAAATGAAAATGAATGAAAATAATTTTTAATGCACCGCTATAAAAAATAAGGCCTTTCTGTTATCTAGATGGTGAAGCAGCACAGGGGGGATGTTCATATAAGACTAAATCCGCGCCCTCTCATTGGACGAAAGCTCGCGTGGATTTTTTTTTATGTTAGTGAATTAGCAGTAACATGGTCAGAGGTTTGGGGGTTGCAGTTTATGTTCAACCGAGACGCTCCCGCGTCTCGGTTGAACATAAACTCCAACCCCAAAACCTCAGACCATGTTACTGTCAATTCATCACAATCTAATATATAAATGCGAATGTCTGTATCTATATCTCTTTCTCTCTATCTATCTTTGTTCCGGGTGAACTCCTCCGTTTCTCGACCGATCGATCTCAAATTTTCTACACGGGGGTAATTCGTCTCTGTGAGTAACATGGGATGGGGGACGTGCCCGTGCGGGGTGACCTTGACCTTGAAATTGATGACCTTGACCTTTTATTTTTAAAACGGCTGGGTCGATTGGGCTAAAATTTCATATGTGCGGGTATATTGACCCATCGATCATTTTGACTTTATCGGGTGGCCGTGCGGGGTGACCTTGACCTTGAAATTGTTACCTTGACCCTTTATTTCGAAAACGGCTGGGCCGATCGGGCTAAAATTTCATATTTGCGGGTATATTGACCCATCGATCATTTTGTTTTTATCGGTGTGTCCGTGCGGGGTGACCTTGACCTTGACCTTCTATTTCGAAAACGGCTGAGCCGACCATATCTGAGGGTATATTGATATAACCATCTTCTCCCGTGCAACGCCGGGTAACACCCGCCAGTAACCTATAACTTGCTACCTTCATTTTTAACACACTTTTCATATCATCTTCAATAAAAAACATACATTCGTAGTAATATTCACAAACGATAACAATTAATTGATAAGTTAATAATAGCTCGTTCGGTTAGCCTTCCATGATAAATCAGAGGTCACTTTTCGTTTTTTCTGAATGAATTGAAAAGGTGAGAGAAGTACCCGAAGCATGGATCGCATCAGCAGTGGACACGCATTCCATATATTTTCTGGAGCACACTGCACTGAATTGATTCCCAACAACTTTAAAATCACTCTAAATAGTTGAATGATAACTTCCATACCCAGCCATATCTGTGATCTGCATCCGCGTAAGCTACCACTTCTTCAAACGCAACCTTGAAATCCGTACAAACATGTCTCCGGAATAAAAGAAAACTGATGCTGATTGGTTCGTGTTCGTGTTTGTGATACAACTGCTGTCGATTGTTGTAATATGGTTTCCTGGGTTCTGACTGACCCCCAATGTCGATTATTTCCTCCACATAAAGTTTTGTCAAATGTTAATCTAATTCAATAATGGCAGACCAGCAAGGCTTCATCAGATAGTACTTCCAACAAAGAAGAAAGCGAAACACGGATCGGAGCAACAGTGAACACACGATGCATAAATTTCCCGATACACGCAACATGTGATTTTCATCGTCAAGGAAAATAGATTTACAAGAAGTTTGTGAGAACTTTACCATTGGTATTTCAATATGTCTGGTTCCAGGTCAAAGGGACAAACAGTTTTGTCTTTTCTAAAGGGATTAACCCTTTACCCAACGTAACGGCCAAAAAGGGCAGGCACTACCCTCAAAAATCGCCAATTAATTTTCATTATTTTTTCATTTTTTGTCTCAAAACGCCTTGTAACCAAAGAGAGAGCCCTACTCGGCAGCTTTCCATACACCGAAAAACAGAGTTACTAGCTCACAGTACAGTCGCTTTGGATTGGTAGTAACCCACACCTGGGCAATGATATCCACGCATGCGTTCACCAGGTAATAAAACTCCTCAGAAGCAAAATGTTAATTAATGAAGCACCAGGTTGTACCCGGTGCTTCATTAATTAATTTTTGATGATTATTCCTATATTTAGTGTTTAGAATCTAATTTTATTGTGTTAGTGGAAATACTGGTCACTCGTGGAAAGTGACCAATCCACGGCGGCTGTACCGTACAACCAAAACTGTGAGCTGCATCTGGCGCGGCTATCACTTCCTCAAAAACAATCTGAAAAGAGAGAAATGTCATTGGTAGGAGAGGTATGATTTGTTTATTTTCAGACCGATTATCTATTCGATGCTCTAAATTAACTACCATAGCCGCCATTATGGATATAGAAAGTTTCGTCCCACGATCGTTTCGGCCCGTACTTTTCGGACTGAATCCTTTCGACCCAACGTTCTTGCTCTGGACAACCATTTCGTCCTACTGCAATTATAATGCATTTATTTGAAGAAATTTGGTCATTATGTTGGGTAAAGATTATTTATTTATTTATTTATTTATTTATTTATTTATTTATTTATTTCCCATGTTGTCCATTTTAGAGAACTTCCACCCCAAGCATAGGTTACTAGGTCCTTTGTAACCAGTAAACATAGTATGTTTACCACAGTAAAAAGCACTGTGTCACTTTCCGGGGTTTTCACGGGGAAAGCCTTGAATGGGTTGAGACTTTGTTAATAATTCCACACAAAGATGGATGTCATTGGTATGTATCGTATTGTTAAGGTTGTATTGACAAATACTGACCAATACTGTTGAAGCGTTTGAGTGAAACGAAACAACAAAATAATTATAAACAAACCAAACCCCAGTTCAGGAAAAATAAAAGCAAAACTACCTACAATATAAAAAATAATCGATTTACCTGTACAAATATTCTTTAATTCACGAATTTGAAAATAAAACAAATCATGAACATAATTTCGACCTTGCAAACCCACCGACGCACCCCCCCCCCCCCCCCACCCCCGAGTCCAAAAACATATATCTTGGATATTTTTATCGCAAGATAATGGAAAAAAACTTTCAGCTTCGACACTTCGAGACAAAACGTCAGTGGACCGAAAATAAGTGTAGAGACAAAAGTGGGTCAGAACGTTCAACCACAATGCATCATTCGGTGCCTCATTACAACATGGACTCTGACAGGGCGGCACAGGCCAAATGGGGAGCCTGAGCGGACCAGAAAGAATAAGTAACCTCAGCAGCAACACCAGCCAGGGAGTGACCCCAACATTATGATCCAAGGTGGTCATAATAAAGGTTTGGAGAAATCTCAGATAATATGTTTGGAAGTCAGGGTTCAGACACCAGTCTACAAGGTTATAGCTGAGCCGTAGGGGCAGTAAATGTCAACACCGAAAACGATATTTGCCAGTGACAGGGAGGAACTAGTTTTTAATTAGAAACAGACCATAGCCACGTGTCTCGCATTAATTAGGGTTTAATAAATTCCCAGCTTACTAGAGAAACTGGAACGGGAATGAAATTACACTCAGAACAGGGAACCGGTAAAATTCCCGGATAATATCAAGTAAATTTATGAGAGTAACAAGACACATTTATTTTCGTGAAAATGAACATATTTTATAGGCAATCTGTCATCGCCATTCGGAAAAGTTCTTTTCCTAAGAGAAGTGTGAACACCCAAACCCGCTTTCAACTCGTCTTCGTTTTAAGAATCGCTAGCTTTATCACCACTACCCCTCGTGGCTTCAACCGCTCTCTTCACTGCTGTCACCAGTCTCCTCTGTTAGAAGCAGAGGAGACTGGTGACGGCAGTGAAGAAGGACTTGATGTTGAAGAAGGTAGTGAATCGTGAGTGATACTATTGATTCTGAAAATGAAGACGAGTTTGAACTTTGAAGCGAGTGAAAGTCTTGTTGTTGTTGATGAGAGGATTCCTTCCCAACCGATCGAGAGCTACAGTGATTTGGTGAAAAAGGATCTTCAGGAATCAGGATTATATAAATCTTACAAAATTACTTAGGGTCAGTTTTTCAATTCACAAAACTCAATTCAACACACAAACAGTACTAATCGTGATTCCAGGTTCCGTGCTATAGATTTTCCTGGTAGCGTAACCGTCTTTCGAAACCGGGAACCCGGGAACCCAGGAACCCAGGAACCCGAGAATTCCCATTCCTTAGAATTAATACATGTATATGACTTCTCCTTGGCGGCTGAACGAGAAACCTCCGTGGTGGTCCATTTATAGCCACCGGAAAAATCGTAGATTGTGTCTGAATGTCACTACGTACATGTGAAAGTCGCACGCAAGGGACGACTGTGTTTGTAAGCACTCACCTGGCGAGAAACAAAATATTAAATAAAATATAAAACATTGCATGTAGGGTGTGATTTCATAATAAAACCACCCACGGAGTGGCGTTTCCACCAAATCACTAACTCCCAAATCCTGCTTGAAAAAAAATAAGTTGTACAAAAGGTTCGGTTACGCCCCAGTCACACTGGCAAGGAGACCGTGATGTAACCTCTTGGCGACTGATTTCGTTTGCGACAGATTGGCGATCGCTGAGACCAGTGCAACCACTTCTGCCTATATTTGTAATTAGGGTATGATCGGCGATCAATCAGCGATAGGTTTTGCAACTGTCAGTGATTGATCGGCAACTAATCGGCAACTGTTCACAACAGATGCGGCGATAGGCTCTCAACTGGTTGATACCGATCGGTGACTAGTCAGCGAATCTTCGGTGACTGGTTGCAACTGAACGGGGACTGATCGGTGACTAGTTGTCGATCGATTATCGAGCAAAACATAATGCATATGAAAAAGGTGTTTTTAAGAAATAAATCGTTTCTCTGCAAGTTGTCAAGATGTTAACAGCAGAACAGTTGTTCATAATGATGACTGGAAATAATTGAAATAATGAAAATCGTTTATGTAAACTCTGTGAATACTTGTGACAAAATAATGCTGTAATGCGCAGACAGGTTTTTTTTATAGACGGTGACATGTTGCAAATCCAACGGCGAATGATCGGCGCACGCTTGGAAACCAAGTTGCAACCGATCAACAATCATCGCCGACGAGGCGCCGGTCGATCACCACCTCATCACTGATCAAACACAGATAGGTCGCCATGAGTTTGCAAAGAATCAACACACCTTTGTCTAGACAAAAACCGATCGCCGCACAGCGGAAACCAATATGCGAATAAAATAATACCGCTTGGAGACCTCTACGAGTCCAATGAAACGCTCGAGCGACCAAAAGTGCATGCTCAAAAGACTGGTTGCGAACGAATGGGGTTTGCGACCGTTCTGAAACCTTGTAGCGACCTCAATGAAACCTTTCAGAGACCTCTGAAACCTCTTTGCGATTGCCAATTTTTTGAATCGCCAAGAGATTTCATCGCGGTCGTATTGTCTGTGTGACTGGGGTTTAAAATAGTGAACCGGGCGGGTGGCAGATGATGTGCCTCACTACCCTACACAGAAGACCGGTGTTCACTCTGTCGAATACCAGTTTTGCCAAATGCACGAAAAAATTTCATTTGACACCCAAAAAAGCTCGTTGGCTAAAGTTTTGACACCAAAATGTTCCTTTCACTTGTGAGGAAAAGTCATTGCCACAATGAAGAGTGCACTGGATGACGAAACAAACACATATTTGTTGTATTACTTCCAGTGTAAGGAAATCGCAGGTGTCATTGAAGGCAGAAATATAACCAATTTTCACGAAACGCACTCAAACAATTTGGACAAACTTTCAACGTTAATTTTCAGAGAGTGGCACTGATGCATTTTCTGTTTCTTCAATAAAGCATTGCAGTTATCAACTTTACGAAAGCCAGCATTTAATTACACAAATACTTCATGCCGTCGCGAGTCACTCGCGATGGTATGAAGCATTTATCTTATTAAATGCTGCCATTTGTACAGACTCGCACACACTGAGCCCAGCAAATTAACAGGATTTAGTCGATAAGTCTATTATTATTCAAGTTGCAGCAATAGGTATAGGTACCGATAGCATTCAGCCTGACTATTAAGTGAAGTGTTAGAGATAACTTTGGTGACCTTACTTTTCGCCTACCGAGGAATTTTTTTGTTGATTTTTCAAGTTCTGTCTGATATTTTTGTGTGACCACTTGTCCGTTCACTCTTGAAATAATATGCAGTTCATTTTGCAAACCTCGATTAATTTATTTGGATCAGACAGCTAAAACCCCCACCCCCTCACATTAGCGTTTTGGCACCAGAACACCTGGTTTAGAACCATTTTAATGGCTAAAAAACTGGCATCAGACAGTTTCGAGCCAGCGTGAACACTGCATGATAGTGTCTCTCGCTCCATCCAACTGGTAGAAAGTTGTTCGCTCTATATGTTTCGCCGCCACCTCTTTTTACCATTTACAAGTTTCAGAGGAATTGTACTGCACCCAGCTTCATAAATAAACACCACGGAACGCTGACTTGGGGTACAAAATATAGGGGATGCGGCGATATGTGAAGAGTGAACACCTTTCTTCTACAAGCACTGGTTTAGTTATATTTTATTCAAACAATTCTATAAAGGAGATACGAGCTGTGCTAGTAAGCCATGATCTAGGGCAACGAAAGCTGAAAAATGTGATGTAACTTGCTGAAACCAAATGGATGGAGGGATAGAGGGAAGGAGCGATGGAGCGAGAAACACGTCTCATATCGGTTCCACCAATGCTTTAGCAAAGATCAGAGTAATATTGAGACCCTTTAGAGTACATAACCCACTACTCAGAAGGTCCACTGTTTGTATTTCATTTGTGCCACTTACCTTTTTGAGTTTTTATTTTAAGACTTCTAGTTTTTATCAGGGTAAAAGCTCAGTTCACGAATGTTTTTGCCGCAAATGATTTTCTAACCAACCCGATGGATCAGCGGGATGCGGACCAGTACTTGTCTTCTGAGGAAGATGAGTTGTGGTATAGCTGTAACATGTGAGCTGGTGACCAACGCTTTGGAAGAGAGTCCATTAAAGCGGTCAAATTAATCATCATCCTTTGCCAAAATTTGTCTTTATTGTTGTTTCAGTGTTACTATAGTGTAACATGTGGTAAAATGTCGTTGAGGCCCAATACCACATTGATCTCCCTACCGGCGTAGGTCAGTGAACAGACAGAAATCGGAAAGGACAAACGCAATTCTGTTGGATGAAATATGAATAGTTCCGCACGAAAAACTGTGAGGTAGTATAAAGACAGGACACAACTAGGGGAGGTTGGAGTACTGGAGACAGAACTCGACGACTTCAGGTGAAGTTTTTCAAATGTTTCTCGAAGGCGAAAGAAATATTGGAAAAACTTAAAACCAGGTTTGCAGATTCCCCTCCTTCGTAATCTACCTGAGTGGTGTTATGTATTATACCACAGTTATACTTGGATTCAATGAATGAAGCTGATATTAGAAGAATATCGCCAGTCGAAGCATTTCATTCAAAATTCGAATAATTTTGCCGAAGCGAAATGCAGAATTTTGTGAATTAAGCTGCTCTGATCGAATTCTGTTCGTCACAAATACAACCATTGTCTTTTTACAAATTGAGGAGTTGTCCACGTCAGGCAAGTGATGAGTTTCCCTTCATGCTGAATCATTGACACGCCGAGTTAACTTTCTGATGCCAAAATGCTGTAATTTCAAGCAGCAAAGGTTCTCTGCAATACAACCAAGTATCTAACACTTTACCTAACACGAAAAACAGGCGACACTTGTAAAAAAAATTCTCGAATAACTATTTTTCTTTCATTTCGTTCCAACGAGGGGTCATAACCTATGTTTTGTAGACGAAAAATAAAAAAATAATGAAAATTAATTGGCGATTTTTGAGAATAGCGCTGACCGGCTTTGGCCGTTACGTTGGGTAAAAGGTTAACCAAATCAATCTTGTTTGACAGAGCTGAAGGAGCTCTGTCAAAGAAGATTGAATTCGTTAATGTCTGGCTCCACTGTTGGGAAAAAAGTAGGTTAAAATTGTGATATTTCGACAAAATAAGTGAATGGTTAAGCTTATAGATTGGAAACAAAAGATGCAGAGGCATCGGAACCGGGGGTGGGGGGGGGGGGGGGTGGTGGGTACAGGAGGAGCCCACCTCCTATCCTACTTTTTTCCACTGATGCACAACATGATTTAACAGATCAAGTTAAAAAGTTGGCATGACTGACAATTTTCCCAATTGAAAGATATTTGTGGGAAAGTTTGCTCCCCTTCATTTCCTAATGCCGTCGGTAAGTTTTACACCACGTGTTTGAAAATTTGATATGCAAGTTGAAATTTCGAAATGTTGGCGAATTTGTATCATCGAAGAGTGGGTTTAATATATTCCATGTTTTTTTAGGAACCGGGAACGGGAATGAAGTTTCCCGGGTAATATCAAGCAATTAACGAGGGTAACATGACGGATTTATTCTAATGATAATGAGCATCTTTCATTGGCAATCATATCCAAATGATAAGATAAGTATGAAAACCCAAACCCGCTTCAATTCCGTCTTTATTTTCAGAATAACTCGCATTATCACCTCTACCTTCCCCAATATCAGCACCCTCTTCACAGCCGTCACCGGTGAAACAGAGGAGACCGGTGACGGCTATGAAGAGGTTGTTGATGTTGGAGGAGGTAGTGAATAGTGATACTAGTGATTCTTGAAAATGAAGACGAGTTTGAACTTTGAAGCGAGTGAAGAAGATCTCGCTGTTGAAATGGAGGGAGAGGGAGGGGGAGGGGGGGGGGGGGGGGCTCCAGATCTGGTTGAGCGCTACAGTGATTTGTTCAAAATGGTTCGTCAGGAATCAGGAAGGTCTGACGAAATCCTACAAAGTTTCAATTCAGAAAACTTCAGTCCAATACACAAAAAGTGCCAGTTTGAACCGGTTCCCGGTTCCGTGCTGTAGATTTCCCGGATATCGGTGCCTGCTTCCGGAAACGGGAACCTGGGAATTTCCGTTCCAGGGATTAAACCCTAATCGATGTGCGCATCGTTTCATAATCTCGAACTTTTTCCTGTAGACTAGTATAAAATATCAAAGCTGGCTTTTTACAATTGTTGGGAGCTCGGTGGCTCAGTAGGTAGAGATGCAGGCTGCTAGCCGAGAGGTCCTCAGTTCGAATCTCACCTGCGACAAGACACTTAATCCCAGTTGCCAACGTGTGGGCGCGGTATCGTTGTGTACTAAGGCGATGGTGCACTTGTCTTCAACCAATGCTAACCCTGCTTATCTGGAATTAGTACGTTGAGGAGGCTGTCAGTTGCTCACCGTTGCTTAGCGGTTCTCTCCGGGTACACCAGCTTCCTTCACCCGTAAAACTGTCCGACACGAGGTGACCCTGGCTGTCGAATGTGTCGTTAAACCCCAATAAATAAATAAATATTTTCCAATTTTTCCAATCAGTTTGAACATTTGACTATAATTCTCTGTTGAAACCCATTTAAAAGTAAGAAAATAAGGTTTTCGCCATCTTTTGATGTTCTGTGACTTTCTTCTATGAAAAATGGTGTGTGCATCGTGACATATAATACAGACACTGTCCTTTCAAATAATATAAATGTTTTGGAGGTGATTTGCTACTCGTTTTCCTGGGCGGAATAAGAACTTGCAAATTAATGTAAAAACGTATTTTCTAAACAACGAGCTAAAGTGGACATGACTTGATGTTGGCAGGTGTGATACTGATGGATATTTTTAATAACGGATCATCAATGAAGAATTTGTTTCTAATTAGCTTGTCATAATAAGTCAAGTTTCGTTTTGTTACTTTTAATAAACGAAAATAACAGACAGCTCTGAGAGCTGTCTGCTGTTTCGTTTATTAAAAGTAACAAAAGGAAACTAGATTTTATTTTCTGCTGATATCATAGGGTTTTTCTCAACAGTTACTTGCTTTTTAATTGGTTCTTCCTAGCGTGTCTAATAATTTCAATGTAACTTTATTGAAAAGTCGATCTTATGATGAACGCAAATGTGATATGTCATCAAACAGTTCGTTTCCGAATGTTAGGGGGAGAGGAGAGACGTGGGGATAGGGAGGTATTTGGGAGCACAGGGTTAATCATATCCTTTTCACCCAAGAACCGCGTGAAATCAGCGGCCGGCCAAAGTATTATTATTAGAGGGATTCCCATAATGTATTATCTGAAACTTTGAGCTTATCTTCAGTACATTCTCTCTGGACTGGTCGTAATCCACGCATGAGCAGTGATGTCCACGCATGCGTTTACCAGGTAACACAAATTATCATCAGTAAAATTTTATTGAATTTACTGTACCCGGTGCTTTATTAATTATACTTTTGATGATTATTCCTATAATTGGTATTTGGAATTTAATATTATTGCGTCTAATAATATTACTCACCCGTAGAAAATGACCAATTCACGGCTGCTATATTATAGCTGCACTTGACCAACAAATTTCACGATCAGGCGGTTAGGTCTGTTTCGTTTACTTCAACCTTTTTGAACACGAGGGGCAACTTTTGGGGTGAAAGATGATTGAAGCAGAAGACAACCCAACCCTTGACTAGGCCAAAACATGAAAACCAAAACAGGGAAGCCAGTGAATATTTGTAAATATGCTGATATTAAAGTACAATAAGTATGACCTTGTTGCCCTAATTAAGAGGTAAGAATCAGGAAAAAAGTCCCTCTGTGAATTTATTTTTAAATTGCTTTCCATCGAGCCGGACAATGGGAATACCAGTGTGTTTTGGACTGTGCCCAAAACCCTGCACCCCACTCTCCCACACACAATTGTTGCCACTTCTGAACATATGGCACGTAATTTCATACGATTAATTTTCCAGTTATCCGGTCTCCTAGCACTCTGGTAGAATTTCAGAATTTTCGTCTTTGTCCATGCTGCATGAAAAATTTAACAAATTATATCTTATTTGACAGAGCTCAATGAGCTCTGTCAAACATTTTTAAATTCTCAGTTGCTTTTGTATTTTGACATCAGAGTGCAGAGAGTTAAGCATTGCTCCATTTCTGTGAAAACAGGGCGAGTAGAAAATAGTGTACCTAAAATTATTTAGATGCGCCGTTAGGGTCGCTAAAATTGTCACCACAGACACCAATTGGAATTAATTTCGCAAATTGTAATCATTCTTCAAATGAGTATATTTTATAATGTACTAGCGGATGAATACCCGGCGTTGCACGGGAGAAGATGGTTATATCAATATACCCTCAGATATGATCGGCTCAGCCATTTTCAAAATAGAAAGTCAAGGTCACCAATTTCAAGGTCAAGGTCATCCCGCATGGGCACTCGGATAAAGTAAAATATGATCGATGGGTCAATATACCCGCACATATAAAATTTTAGCCCGATCGACCCAACCGTTTTCGAAATAAAAGGTCAGGGTTTCAAGGTCAAGATCACACCGCACGGACACCCCGAGAAAGTCATAATGATCGATGGGTCAATATACCTGCATATATGAAATTTTAGCTCGATCGGCCCAGCCGTCTTCGAAATAAAAGGTCAAGGGCATCAATTTCAAGGTCACGGTCACCCGCACGGGCACGTAACCCATTCCTTGTTACTCGCAGGGACGAATCACCCCCGTGTACAAAATTTGAGATCGATCGATCGTGAAACGGAGGAGTTCACCCGGAACAAAGATAGAGAGACAGATACAGACATTGGCATTTATATATTAGATTACTGAATAGTTTAGTGATTATATATAAGCTGTTTATGCCACAGGTGTTCGGCACAAGCTGAGAACTCTAGAAATTATATTTGGTAACTGGTAGGAGCAGTTTCTCACCCAAGAATCTACTCTACAAATCTATATTAAATATTCTGAGTTGAAGGGGAGATAACCTGGTTAAAATGATCACAGATTAATATATAGCAAACATGCGCATTTTACTCCTTAGTAGTAATTCATTTCATTTCAATTCAATTTAATTTATTTCACAGCATACAAATACAAACACGAGGCGAAAAAACAAGGTTACAAAATCATAGACAGATGTATACTGTGGGGAATGACATAGTCTTACGACTGTCTTCCTGTCATACCCTGTTTGATAAGTTTCATCCAAATCGGTCCATAAATATAGGAGGAGTTGCGCACATAAGAATCTCATTTAGCAATCGTAATGAATTTAAATTCAAGGGAGGTAACCTAGTTAACATTATCGTAGATTAAAAAAATGGAATTGGCGAATGTCCACTTGTTGGTCAAAACCTTTGAGAAGGTCGGTCAAAATTTGTTAAAATGTAGAAGTTACGTGCACAAGAATATTGGACGAGCGGACGGAGGGACGGACAGACGGGACGGCGACAATATACCTCCCACCCTTTCAAAGTCAGGGTATAATAATAACTCTTTGGCCAGGCGGTGGTTTGTCGCGGATCTGATATGAGAAGTCTTTGATTATCCCTGTGATGCCAAATGCCATATGCCGCTCCCATCCATTTCCTCCTCCCAACACTTAGAAACTAACTGTTTAACGCTATACCATTCCAATTTCACTGATCAGCATGCTAATTCTCTTCTTTTTGTCACCTAATACCCCCTATTCCTTCATTCCCCCATCCCATTTCTTCCGTGTTCGCGCCGGTTGAACTCAAATATGCTGTTATTGTTCCGCATGCTTCAGTTCACAGCGTCACCGTGTTAGAATTGCTTGCTTTATGTTCAGTCGGCATTGTTGTTTGACAAAAATGCATGCAGTGGCGCAAAATAAGTTGAAGCATAAATTTCAAGAAGAACCTGAAACGCTATAAGGAACTTGTTTTGTCAACGTATAAATTGTTTCTCTTTACCGTCACTCTGATAATTTATTTATTGATGTTTAAGGTCACATATTTCTGCACAATGGCTAATCGTGACCACCTGCGGCAGCCGCGTTCTGTCCTTGGGCAATCTCTTAATGGGTGCACGGTGACGTTGTGTACTAAGGCGTACTGCACGTCGATGGTGTACTTGTCTTCAACCAATGCTAACCCTCCTTGTGTAGAAAGGAGGTGAAGGAAGCCGGAGAGAATCACCGAGCAAGGGCGAGCAACTGTCAGCTCCCCAACATACTAACTGAATAAAGGGTTAGCATTGACTGAAGACAAGTGCGCCACCGACGTGCAGTGCGCCTTAGTACACAACGCCACCGTGCCCCCACGTGGAAATGGGGGTGAAGTCTCTTGCCCAAGGACCCAACGCGGTTGCCGCAGGCTGGATTCGAATCGAGGACCCCTCGGCTTGCAGTCTGCACCTCTACACAACGAGCCACCGTGCCCCCATCGTCACTCTGATAAATGTTTTAACTTCGAAAGTATTGTTTCTATCTCGTAATCTCCGCGCATCGATATGAAAATGTCTTGTGCAATGTCCACTTACACCGAGGAAATCAGCCCAGAGTTCCAATGTGTTCTATGTGCCAGTGGGCACATAGAACACATTGGACCTCAGGGGACGAAATTTATGGCCACAACGGGGAAAGGTCCGATGAGAAATGTTCGCCTCCTGTAATGTCGCTAAGAAAATGTCCGCTGGGGATTTGTTGGGCGGTTTTTAGATCGCGGTTAATCAAATCCAATTCATATCCAATCATTTTTGCGCTGGTTGTGGTTTAAGTAAACTAAAAATAAATTCACAAATGCTCCAAATCGAATTTTCTACTTAGTTTAGAAGTTATAATATTAATAATTTGGCGCAGTTTTCTGGTGAGAAGGCCTTGATTAAAACCTGTGCACCCAAATGCATCATAATCCCCACGCCTCTTCTCTCCTCTCAACATCCCGAAACGAACTGCTTCATGACATCCCGCATCCCTTTCTTTCTAATCACTCCGACAAGCGTACCAACCCTGTCCTTTGTTTCTAACCACCCGTCCTTCATTCTCGCATCCCACTTCTCCATTACACTCCGAAATCAGTTGTCTTAAAAAATTACCTAAATCAACTTGGTTGAGTGAATATGAACCCAGTTGGGTTCATATTCACTCAATCAAGTTGATTTGGGTCGTTTTGTACCCAACTGACTTTAGTGTGTATACTGTCAATGAATCTTATTCCGTTAGACTGGTATTTTGGGTATTCAAATAGAAAGTGTTCCAGTTGACGACACAGTATTGTGGTAAATGCAAACTACATTTTTTAATAAATATTGTTAATTGCTTGTGGTGAGCTTATTGTTATACATAACAGCATGGGGTGGGGGCGGGGGCGGTGGCTCAGTAGGTAGAGGTGCAGGCTGAAGCCGAGAGATCCTCGGTTCGAATCCCACCTGCGGCAACCGCGTTGTGTCCTTGGACAAGACACTTCACTTCCATTGCCCGTGTGGGGGCACGGACACGCCGTGCACCAAGACGTACTGCACGTCGATTGTGCACCTGTATTCAACCAACACCTGTCTTCAACCAACGCTAACCCTGGTTGTGTGGAGTTAGTATGTTGGGGAGCTGACAGTTGCTCGCAGTTGCTCGGTGGTTATCTCCGGGTACTCCGGCTTCCTCCACCCATAAAACTGTCGTGGTCATGCTTAGCCATTGTGCATAAATATGTGACCTTAAACACCAATAAATAAATAAATAAATAAATACATAACAGCATAAAACATACCCACAAACGGTAAGACAGAACCGAAAGCAAGCAATCATGATGATATCTTTGAGTGCAAGTTGTTTTAACGACCTTGTAAACATGTTTCGACCCGTACACACAGCGTCGAGTATCAATAAACTAATGAATTATTTGTGACTAATTTAGCCTTCAGTTGCATGATGAGTTTATCCAAGTTTCCCAAGAGTTATCATTGACACCTGCGTTCCACCAAATATTAATGAGGAACAAACGTTCAGCCTGGACATGTCCTAGAAACCAACCATGCTTAAATGAAATGTCTTTTGTGCGATAAACGCATGAAATAGAAATGATACTCTTTTACAAA
The DNA here is from genome assembly GCA_031216915.1 of Pictodentalium vernedei. Classification (NCBI taxonomy): domain Eukaryota; kingdom Metazoa; phylum Mollusca; class Scaphopoda; order Dentaliida; family Dentaliidae; genus Pictodentalium; species Pictodentalium vernedei. The sequence goes on from CM062292.1 coordinate 54,150,564, forward strand.
AAAAAAAAAATAAAATTATCCAAAAATAGTAACACAGCTACTGAGATACTGGGTTCCTGCACCAAACCTCTAAGCAAATTCCAGGAGTTTCAAGGAGGTTTTTAGTGCTTTTTCAAGGAATTTCAAGGAGAAAAACAGACAAAATTCAAGGATTTCCCAGGAAACATTTTCCACTTGCATCCAAGAGACAGAAAATATAACTCGACCCATTACCTAAGCTAACGGAAAAAAACGGCCAGCGCTTTCCATGAAAATCACTGTGCAATATTTTTATATTTTCATTTTGTGCTTCTGAAACATAGGTTATGACTCTCATTGGAACGAGCGTATCACGCTCGTTCCAATGAGAGGTCACAACCTATGTTTTGGAAAAATGAAAATGTTCAAATGCACAGTAATTTTTTCACAATTGTCGTCTGCTACGAGGTAAAAAGGTAAAAGAATGGACACCAGATGTACTCTATTTTGAAATAGCACACTGTCCATGCATAGCCGACTCAATTTCCAGGAGTTTCCAGGATGGCCTTCAATATTCAAGGCGTTTCCAGGTACTTGAGAGGGTGTTTTGAGATTCAAGGACTTTCAAGGAATTCAAGGAGGTTCGGGAACCCTGGATAGACGAAGTATCAACTTTTAGTTAGTTTAAGTGGTTGGGCACTGTTTTAAAAACAAAAACAAAAGGTGGAAGGCAAATCTTCGGCACCTGACACCCAACACTTCTGGCATTCTCCCATAGTTTTCATTTCCCAAGATACAGGCTTCCATCCTCTCCCCGCCTCCGCAGCAATAATAATTGTGCAACAGCGACAGCTGGTCGGATATTTTTCTCATTTGATTACAAATGAACTATGAACAAAAAGATACGTAATTCTATCGGTCAAAACGTATGTATATATCAAGAGAATTCACGATAATATGTTTTCTGATACATTTTTGTGCATGTCCCAGAAAATAAACATTTTCCGCTCTATTCTTTGGCACATTTATGTCTACGAATTTCAAAGGAAACCATGTTCCAGTTTTTCCCCAGAAAAGTCCTACGTGCAGGCCTTTTACAGTACAGTCGCCGTGGGCTGGTTGTAATCCTCGTGAGGGCAGTAATGTCTACGCATGTGTTTACAAGGTAATAAAAATCATCATGAGCAAAATTTTAATGATTCATCATTAACCTTACGTAACTGTAACATCTGACCATCGCTATTTCCATAAATCGTTATTAATTTTTTATTTGTTCTGTCTCTAAAACAAAACGCATGACCCTAATTTAAACGAGCTCAAGAAGCTCGTTCCAATGAGGTATCCTACACCATGTTTTTGTCAAGGTGATAGCTAAAAATTGCGATTTTGTTGTATAAAAGTGTATATATCTTTGATAATTTTTCTTGTTCGGGCCAAGGTGTAAGAATGAGCGTTTATATGACAGACCCTGAAAACTGATTTGTCAGACCAGCAATAATTCAAGAGCTGCTAAATGAAGTATGAAATTTAATTTCCATTATGGCGCATTTGTTGAACGCCACATGGGCTATCTGATAACAGATCATTAGTAAGGGAGACAATATTCTCCTACAAAACGTTATCTGTGTTATTATGGCCAGTTAATAGCTAATTGTTTTAAACAGTGCATCACACATGTTCTGGATACACACCCATATTACGCATCTATCCTGTCACCGAATGTCACGGAGATACCAAAATTCGAGTCTTTCAAAGGAACTTTAAAGCGAATATTAAATTAAGATAGATCTGAGCGGCCAAGTTCGAGCGATTAAACTGAGAATTAGTGTTCTGGCTATCTAAATAAAAATCGGCGGATTTCTCGAAAAATTCATTCCAGCCTATTCCACTATGAAGGTGTGAAAGGCTGTTGGTCGTTGCGTGTAGGTGGGGATGTCCCATGCTATAGGTTAGAGGAGGTGCCGCATCGGTGCGAAATTATGGGGGCATTGTTATGTAGGGGAGCCACAGAGCTCATATTTAGAATAGGAGCAGTCGTGGGCCAAGTCGGGGGCAGTATCAGAAACTCGAAGTACGAGCTCAGGGAGCTAATTTGCATTTAGGTAAAAGGCATTACCTGTTTTAGAAGGCAAGCCATACATAGCCAGAGTAGGCTTTGCCTGTATGAACATTATCCTGAGATAGACGTAAGGGAGAGTTTAACACCATTGGAGGCGACTGCTTGTGTGAAAAGTGTCAAGTAAAGTGACAATAAGCTAGTGTCCGTTTGACTGCAGTGGCAGAGTGACATTCCGTCACATGTTAGAGCAGAGGTGTCCGATAAAGTGACAATACATTAGTGGCCGTGCGACGGCAGTGAAAGGAGTGGAGTGAAAGGGCGACCAAAGAAGAAATACCAGCCAAAAGGAGGAAAAACCAGCGACAACAGAGAATGCGGGCCCGCACGTGACTCAAAAACCGTGTGGGTAGGGGGTGATTGAAGCTTTGTTTTCTTCTTTTGGATTCCACGTAAGTCACAAATTATCATATTTATTTTTATATATATGTATTAAAATTGTTGTTTTCAGTAAACCCCTGTTGATTTATGCTTTTCGAGGAAAAGTTATTAACCCCTTCGGAATAAAAACCGCTCCAACAAAAGTGAAACGGGCGGGTTCGTTACGGCGAGACATACGTTCACGCACGGGTTCAGACAACACTCCTTGAGTTTTGGCTGAATACGCGGCGTGAATCTATTTCCCCCAGCAGCGACAAAGCCCCAGAGTCCGACATCTGGCGAGGCTAACACCAGGATCTTCCTAAAAAGTAACAACTGAAAAGTTCAAAATCAACAGGCTCACTCAATGACAATTTTAATACATGCTTCAGTTTTAATATTCATACAGGTTGCCGCATTGAAATGTTAATATTGTTCATAAATTATGCAGGGGCCAATCGTTAGTTAAATTAGCTTTTAAATTCGATTGGCGAATTTAAAATAACGGTGGTGGAAATTTTCGCGTAATAATAGGACGCAGTGTGGGATAAGCAATATTTAACTCTTGAGGTCAAAAAATATTTTTTGTGTGAAATTTTTTAGTGATAAATTTCAATGATGGATACCCCAAGCTTGGAACAGTTAATTAGTATGGGTGAGCGGTTGGGCTTTGCGGGCAATGAATTGCAAAAATTTGTGAAAGATGAGCAAAAGCGAGTGGCGAAAGAAATGGCCGCCGAGTCAGAGCGTGAGGTTGCTTTAGAGCGTGAAAGAGCTGAGAGAGAGCGTGAAAGGAGAGAGAGAGAGAGAGAGAGAGAGAGAGAGAGATAGAGAGAGAGAGAGAGAGAGAGAAGAGAGAGAGAGAGAGAGAGAGAGAGAGAGAGAGAAATTCAGGTTGAGCGAGAAAGAGCTGAAAGAGAAGCTGTGCTAGAACGCGAAAGGACCGAAAGTCCGCGTCAGGAGGCTGAAAGGCGACATGAGAGGGAAATGGAGATTTTAAGGGCTGGAGCGCAGTTACCCGGAGCTAATGGTAGACAGGGTGGAGAAAGTTCCGTGGGAAACTTGAGAGCACCTTATCCTCAGTTACCAAAGTTCAATGAACAGACTGACGACATTGACGCCTACTTACAGAGATTTCAAAGGTTTGCTTCGAGTCGGGGTTGGCCCGATAACTCCTGGGGGATCAGTCTTACTCCTCTGCAGGCAGGGAAGTCGCTACAAGCATATGTGAGCGTGCCCCCTGACCACGCTAATAACTACAGTGAGCTAAAAAAGGCTATACTCAAGAGGTACCAGCTCACCGAGGAGGGCTTCAGGACGAAATTCCGAGAATGTAAGTCGGAGAGGGGTGAAAGTGTGTACCAGTTTGTGTCAAGGTCCACGAGGTATTTCGACAGGTGGGTTGAATTATCTGAAATTGAAGAGTCATTTCCCTCCATGAAAGACTTACTTATCAGGGAGCAGTTTATGTCATCGTGTGCTCCCGAGATGGCATTGTTTGTTAAGGAGAGGAAGCCAAGTAGTGTGGAGGAAATCACTAGGGTGGTCGAGTAGTATTTAGAGGCTCATGGGGGAGGTCTGACCCAGGGCCAGAGACTGTTGGCGGAAGGCTATGACGGAGATATCAAACGGGTACCCAGCAAGAAATGGGAGGAGGGACCCGTCGTCGATCAGTAGTGGCTGGAGAGGTAATTCGATACAGCCTGTGGAGAGGAGACATACAGCGGCATTCTGCCAAATAATTGGGCCAGAAAGGAGCCCACTGCGCCGAGCATTAGAGGCTGGGCAGCTCAGGCTGGAAGGGGGACAGGTATTGCCCATAATTAGTGGACTGTGAGAGGGACACCGCTCCCTTGGTAGAAATGAAGGGATGTCGGTGTACCCAGCGTATGTGGGTGACCGAGAAGTCCGTATGCTACGGGACACAGGGTGCAGTAGCGCGGCGGTGAAGAGGGAACTCGTTAGCGACACAAGCTAACGGGGCACGACCACATGTGCGTGCTAATAGATAGGACGATTAGGAGGTTCCCCCTTGCGAGGGTGAGGGTGAATAGCTCTTTCTATAGCGGCGAGGTAGAGGCAATGTGTATTGAGGCTCCCGTCTATGATCTCGTACTTGGGAACATACCCGGGGTATGTTCAGAACCCGACATGACATGGTCGGAGAGGAAAACACCCAAAGGGGCATCGGGGGCGGTCACCCGAGCCCAAGCCGCGGAGGCAGTGGAATCATTGGAAGGACCAGTGGAGTCGAGTAAGGAGGCACAGGTAGAGTGCATAATGGAGGCCCCAAAGGTTAACCCTTCGACGACGGAAGTCAAGGTAGTGGCTGAACAGAAGCAGCCAATGGATGTGGACGAGAGGTGGCATGGTAAGGATCGGCAGGGAAGTAGACCAAAGCTTAGGAGCTTTTGGGTCGGTCAAAAGGTGACCGTGCTCCGGCCGACACAGATAGACCGCGGTTACAGTGGGAGGGGTCATACGCTGTAACAACAATAATGGGCAACGGTCATTACCGAGTGGACATAGATGGATGTGGAATGGTTTACCACGCAAAGTATTTGCGGAGATGCCAAAATATAAAGAACGCTGAACCCACGCAAACGGCGGAGGAGGTAACTTGGGCCCTGTTGATTTATGCTTTTCGAGGAAAAGTTATTAACCCCTTCAGAATAAGAACCACCCCAACAAAAGTGAAACGGGCGGGTTCGTCACGGCGAGACATAAGCTCACGCACGGGTTCAGACAATACTCCTTGAGTTTGGCTGGATACGCGGCGTGAATCTATTTCCCCCAGCAGCAACAAAGTCCCGGTTTCCGACAGTTTTCTTGACAGAAATGAAAATGTTTAGCTATTCATGAATTTTTTTGAACGTGTCTTTTGATAATCGTGTTAACAAAAGAGCTAATCGGTGTCATCGATGCGCAGCATTGGGACCGCTGTACTTTTCTTTCTTTTCACTTGAAACCGACCTTTTCACTCTCACACGCTAAAAACTAAAGTGTTAAAAACTACACTTGAAGTGCTGTATTTAACACTTACTAAGTGCTGAACTGGCACTTTGTTCAAGTGTAGATATCCCAGAACTTGCCAGGTGTTACAATAATACCACTTGACAAGTGTAATGTCGCGACACTTAAAAGGAAACAACGCAGATGACGCGGATCAGGCTCGAACCCTCGAGCCTGATCCGCGTCATCTGCGTTGTGTCCTTTTAATTATGTACCCACCAAGCGCAAATCAAATTAAGGACGATTCTGGAAGAACCACCAATGCTAGACACATGGGAAGTTTCAGATGTCTGACAATTGTAATGTCTAAGTACTTAAAACATTGCACTTTGAGTGTTAAAATCAAACCTAAGTCTACTAAGAGTTAGAATGGGTTTAACACCTTGGAAGTGTCAGTTTTAGCACTTTAGTTTTTAGTGTGCACCTCGTGGGAAAAACAAATTAGTTCACGCAGCCATAGCGGAATCTACATCATTCAAATACAGTACAGACGCCGTGGACTTGTCGCATTCCACGAGTAGGCAATATTTCCGCGGACGCAATAATATTATATTCAAACAACAATTATAGGAATAGTCATCAAAAATTGAATGAATGACAACCGGGTACAACCTGGTGCTTCATTAATTAAAATTTTACTGATGACAATTTTTATTACCTGGAAAACGCATGCGTAAACATCATTGCCAGCGCGTGGATTACAGCCAGTCCACGGCGACTGTACTGTAAACGTTTCTTACTCCCCCCCCCCTCTCCCCACATACACAACAGAAATCATCCTTGACAAACATCGCCATGAATATCGGCTTTCGATAAATTATCTCCGTTGAAATTAGTAGACTAGCGAGTGAGGCCAAATTAAGAAGCAGATAATTGTTGACAAAACCCCTTGGACATCGACAGAAAATAAAGCCAAGTTTTCTTCCTTCATACAACTGTATTTAGGCTTTCACATACCCCGTTTGATTATTGTTATTCTTCTTTTTCAAAATTTTTCTTCTATATTTTTTTTTCATCAATTTTGTCTGTTGTACTGCTCAAAAACAAGTTGTACGATTTTAACCAAATTTGGCATACTTATGAAATGCCGTAAAATCTAGTGAAATGAGGTACAGTGGAGACCACTTAATTGGATATTTCTTAATTGTATATCCCTGTTAATTGAATATAATTTTCAAACACAAAACCATTTACCATACCTTCAGTACAAATTTGATCTATTAATTGCATATGGGTTGTAGAGTAAACTCCTGTTAATTGTATATAAATTTTTGTAATATGGTGAAAAAATTACTGTGACACGCACCAAATTCCCCTTATTTATCAACCTTTTTGGCCTCACTACACCCAATACAGGCATTTATTCTATTATATCGTGTTTGGCACAGCTCTACCAAACACGATATAATAGAATAAATGCTCAGTTTACCTCCAGAACACAGGAAATTGACCAAATCCCTGTTAATTGTATACTCCTGTTAATTGAATAATTTTCTCTGGCAAAATGGATATTCAATTAAGAGGATTCTACTGTATTGCCATATCTGTGAAAACGCGTATTCTCAAAATATTCTGCCAAAACCTTCAAAATTTCAACATTTTCAACATAACTCAAAAACAAGCTGTACGATTTCAACCAGATTTGGTAAACTTATTTGTTGTCACAATATCTAGAAATATGAGTTATCGTCATATTCATTAAAACGCTTATTTTCCAAATTTTCTGCCAAAACCATCAAAATTTAACAATTTTTCAAAAGTCTTGAAATTTTTTACAGTTATCTAGCTCATATTTTCCAAACATTTAGAGCATAATATGATACACCAAAATCACCACACAAATATTTCAAAATTAACCCCTACGGGCCAAAAATGAAATGAATATAGTAGGTTTGTCTTCAAAATTGACAAACGTCAAGGGCAAATGTCTCTAATGCAAGGTTGCTGTAACAATTATTTTGGTATGTGTAGATGCAACAGTGATTGTAGAAGACAGTTACTGATTACTTTCTAATCTCATCTTTAACCCTCAAGCACAATGAGGGCGAGTGTAAGAATACCATTTGAAAATGTCAAAATTAGCTAATTTCGGTAGCTTTTTCCATTTGGAAAAGGTTAATTTCAAGCACTTTGTTAATGAATAAACATGCTGTTGTAAGTTATGATCTGGGGCTTAACCCAACATGTGCTTTGGCCACTTAAAGAATACTACTGTCGAAAAGAATTGATTTTCAGTGAATGTGGCCAATTTCTGTACTCATTTGTCCAGAAACAAGAAATAAATAGCTCACTGTGCTTTCCATAAATCCATCAAAAAGCAATGGTGGACAAATTTTGTGTTATATATTTTTGTGTCCTGCTTTATCCAATACCAGTTTTTGCTGTACAATTATGAGTACCGTCAGACAAAATGTATTTTCCTATTAATTTCGTACTTTTCTGTACCCAGTTTCCCTGGGTGGGATTGGAATAGTCCATTTTCCTTTGCATATGTGTATTGTGTGTTATAGGGAAACAAATTTTCTGTGATAAGTTTTGGTGTCACTCATAATCAAACACATGTTTTGACAACATTATCCAGAAAAAAACCTTTCATTTTTCTTAATTGTACTTCATTCTACATTCATACTCATTTTTCCTGTCATTAAATACAAACTCACACACCTTTATTTCCACTGAAATGACTATTAAAGTAACCGACGGTTTGCCCAAAATATGTTTTGCACATGTAGTGAAACATTATTGTTCATGTTTAGTCTCACATTTAACCCCCAGGACACTGATTGCTATAAAAAGCGTATCATTTAAAAATGACAAAATTGGCCAACTTTGGGTACTTTCTATCATTTTGGAAAGGCTTAATTTCAAACACATTGCTTTGCTATATGCTGACTGCCTTTTCGCCTTAAAAAATTGGGAACGCCCGTAATTTGTCCAACAAATTACAATTTTCTAGTTCTAATTTTGTGATTTCCACAGACTGATTTATTAAATGCGTTACATTAAAGGCATTGATATAAAATGCACATGAGGGTCCTCCTACTTGAAGATTAATTTTGAGTGTTTGTTGTTCTACCAAATTTTGTTTCCTTCCTATGGAAGTATGGCATTCTCAGAGACAGGCAGTTAGAGTTCGGTCAGCAAGAGAGCTCGCCCATTATTTCACGACTTTAATAAATTGTTACAGGAGAGACATTGCAGGGTGTTAGAGACCAAAGTATTTTTTTCTCCACGAAACAGCCAAACATTTGTAATATTTCATGCCAAATCGTGTAGTTTTGTGATAAACGCTAGTAAATAAACATCCACATTCACAAATCATAGTGGATTCACTGAGACCTTAATTGATGTATGACATCTAGCATATGCAAATATACAGTTCGTGGAGAGTGTATTATCACTAAATCACCCGTAGAGTGGAGATTCCACCGGGTGCAATAATTGCAAATTTGTTGCAAAGCATAACCATCACCAGCAGAGTTTCAGCCAATGGACCTCCGGGTTAAACCCGGAGGTCCGTTGGCTGAAACCTTGCTTGTGTTTATTGTTGATATATACAAAATTTGAAAGTTATAGCTTGGATGATAACTCCACTCCGCGGGTGATTTAGTTACAATCCACTCTCCACGTACTGTATATACCAAAACAATTATTGTCGCTAAAATGAGATGACACGTGGCTATGATCGCTCTTACAAGGTGAACAAGATATTCTTTAGCTACTTCCTTTTCCCCTCCTCTTTAGGGGCATTGACGTAGCTAGAGTGTGGTGTGGAGGAGAGTCTCCTCCTCCTTATCGGAAATTTATATTTTATTTAAAAAATACATGCAAACAATTCGAAAATTTATCGACGTCTGAACCGAAAGCATATTGGCAAAAAGGTACGAAATACGGAAAGGAAATAGCGATGAAGACCACTTGAACTCTGGCACTTCTTTTGATTTTTTTATATGTCTTCTGTGCGAACTAAACACTGAATTCGTTAAGAGATTCTTCGCCCACAAGCACACGACAGTTGTATCAAATGTCCCATTAATAAAGATATCTCCTCTGCTAATGAAATGCTGTTCGCCATCAGGCGACTTAAAATAGAAAACAATTTATTTATCTTGTTAAAACAAGACTTCGCTATGTGACGTGGTGCCATGCTCCACAGAGCTTCGCCAAGAGGCATAACCTGCCCCAATCGTCGAAACAGCTCATCCCATCAATGATCCGGCGACCCTATCCCAAAAGCCCTAGCTTTGCTACTTGTGTCAGTGACCCGGAAACCCTATCCCCAGCGGCTCGACCAGGACGACACAATTGCTCTTCCCCTTCTTCCAGAATCCCTAGCCTCCCCACCCCAAGCTCGAAGATTCGTTCGACAGATCAGTGTTTGATGATGGGTACGGGGTCGATCACTGATCATTAGATGCATGGTGATCATTGATCAGGGGACACTCAGTGATCACTTAGTGAACACTGAAACCCAGATGAGTAGAAGAATCGTGTGAGGAGAAACGGGCTGGAAGCTGTCAAAAGCCTTCAAAGGGAGAATTCAGCTCTACTGGAGAAAAGTCTGCTCTTGTTGTGCTCCAGAACATTCAGCTTACTACTCCCGCACAATCGAACACTCCATCAGAACACACCCATACCCACATGAAGTCCATCCGGTATCATAGGAAAAACGTGCCACCCCAAGCAACCAAGATGACGACGCCCATAGAACTTGAGCACTATACTACAGTCCGTCTAGAAACAGGTGCTGAGCATGCGCAGGGAGACAATGTGTCACCATGGGAATGACGTAAAAGGATGGACACTCACACGAGCTACCATGGCAACCCCCACAAAGCCACTTCCGGCTACAAAGGAAAGAAGTGACCCTCACATACTACTGAACCATTTGATACTTTTGGACGTCTTATGACGTACGAAATCAAACAGCGCGTCAATACTTTTGTACGTCTTAAGACGTACGAAATAAAACAGCGCCTTGATACTTTGTGGTCATTTGTTTTGTTATTATTTTTCGATTTTTTAAAGTTTTAACCTCAATTCCTATTTTCTCCCGAATAGTGCTCAGTGACAACCGCTGAGCGGCTTGGGCCAAATGTTATCGCAGCTTAAAATACTAATATAATCCAGGGACGCGATTCACGAAGCAATGCCGTAAGATGATCTTAAGACGGTGTGAAATCTAAGAGTTAAGATCCAACTGAGCTGTGATATTTCTTATTCATGAACGCGATTGAGGAAAAGGACTTAAGACCATCTTACGGAGTTAGTTGAGATGTTACTTTCCCTAGACTGGTTAGTGCCCTCATGTTGTAGTTATGCACAAAATAAGTTGGATTTTGAGTGCTTGAAGCTGCTTAATGTGGAGGTTATAAGTAGAGTTGTCTCTCTTATCACCACAATAGAAATGCGCAACAGAGACAGAGGTGGGGTGGAATGTAATTTTTATGAATTCGTTCTTTTTTATTTTATTCTGTTCATCTTGTACTTTCTTTTTCCTATTTCGTTTTTTTTTCTTTTTTTTCTTTTTTTCGTCAGTCTTTTTTTTCTCCGCATTCTAGTTGTTTCCAAATCAACTTGCCTATAACTGAGTCAAATATGGGAATTCGTATTGAACAAACCCCAAAAATCTGAGTTCGATTGAAAAGCACGGGCTTCATTGTCAAATGGTCAGCGAAAAAAGGAGTATCAATAGATTTATTATTTTATCTGAATCTTCCTTCCATCAGACGGGTCCTAAAAACAATCGCACTGGTTTGTCCTGTTCCGCCTTTGTAGACGGTGCCCATGTAATCGTCCACTGGAATTTCTTCATCCGGTAGTCCAGTTGTTACACACATGTTGTGCAAGATCGCTGCCGCAATCGTGATTTTGCACACCTTATCAGGTGAATACACAAGAGCTCCTCCGGACGTATCAAGGCACCGGAATCGCATTTTCAACACACCGATATAGCTCGTGATTCAAAAAGTCTACAGAGTCTACACATTGTGTAGATGAATGGGTCGTGAGTTGAATCCGGCCATTTAGCAACAATATTGGGGAATTTCAATGTAGAGTCGCAAACACCTTGTACGTTGATGGAATGGTATATTTTCCTGTTAACGTAAGCACCTTCGTCAACTGGAGGCGCCGGTATTCTCATGTGAGGCAATCAATTGCACCTACGACATTTGGGAAACCCGCTAGCTGATGGAACCCAACCATTATTTGTCGTAGGGCTGCACGGTATTCACAACTGAATACCGTATTGGAGTTAAAAAAAAATACCGCGGTATACCGGTATAAATATAGGTAGAGGGATAATATTATTTGTTTGGGACTACAGTTAAAAAAACATCTCTAAAATTAAATTGTGGGTAAATAAATAATGACAATAAACTGATATTTTTGCAATTACATCGGTATTTAATCGATACTGGTTTAAATACCGGCATGTATCGGTTTATCGATATCCCGTGCAGCCCTAATTTGTCGTAAATTTGCCTCATCTCTAGGCATATAGATATACTAGTTTGTTTGGTAAGCTCTTGTTGAATTGATGACGCGAGACATCGTTGATTGACTCGCTCCGTGAATATTTCCTGCAACCGCTTGGAAACTACCAGTTGCGTAAAAACACAGTGCCGAAAGTACCTGCTGTGACGTAGAAAGTGATCGTGATTTTCTTGTCGGGTGTTCCAGTTTATCCTGCAATATGTCGCATTGGTTGAGGATAATTTGTTGGTTCAAACGATACTTGGATATGATCTCTTCGTCATCCATATAGTCCAAAGGGTTATTCCTGTCCCTGAACACCCTTTGTCGCCTTAAACTTCTTCGAGCTTGCAAAACCATAAACACGGCAGCCATATTTGTCCGTTTAGGCGAGTTATCTCGTCTTTCATGTCAACAAAAAGTTAGTACTTAACTTTCAGACCGTCTTAAGTCCATCTTAACACCATCTAACCAAGTTAAGATCATCTTCTGACATACACCAACCAGTCTCAACCTTTTGGTCTTAGCTAAGATCGATCCCAGCTAAGACGTTGTTCGATAATCGCACTTCAAGACATATGATGGTCTCATAAGTAGGTTTCATGAATGCGACCCCTGCTGTCAAGCCTTCTTAACTGGTTGAGTGCAAGAAGCTACTATCAGATCTTTCAAAAAATGAGGATACCAGAGCAAAAGCCAACACGTCCCATGCTTATATTTCATATTCAGTCAAACACAAACAATATTTTGTTTACATAATTTTGTTTTATTACAAATTATTGGAGAGTGCCCAATAATTTGTAATAAAAACAAGTTTTGAATAACAAATTCAGACCACCAAAAATAATCTAGCTCTCAACCAGAGAATCACTGATGTGAAAATTTTTGTACTTTCCAACGTTTGACGTCGCTTTTGAAAAACGTTGAAGAAACTGAATTCCCAGTGTCGTTTGAACGTCAGGGTAATTAAAGTCTCAAAGGGTTAACTCAGTCATTTGAGTGCAGATTTTAATATGCATTGGTATGGTGAGAGACTATCGTGGTGAGAAGACATCCACATATTGCTGGTTCTGTCCATGCCTAAAGACCACAGCTATTGGCCTTGTAATGTTGCACTTATAACACTTTCCATATGAACATTTTGCATTATTACTCTGTCATCGATTGTTGGATTTTTGGTGTTCTTTGGTGTGGTGATAGATCAGTCTGGGGTCATGGGTATTCGCATATTGCGGGAGCGGCATATGGATTTTTGCACCATTTTCTTGTTATCTTATATTCAACAGTTATTGCTCGGACTTGTAGACATTATCACATGAGTAGTATAGAATGTGGTTTTAAGCCCCCCCCCCCCCCCCCCATTTTAAGGATCTCACCAATTGTTTTAACAAGTTATTAAATTGTTTTAAAAAGATAAATAAATTGCATTAACAAGATAAATAAATTGTTTTAACAAGATAAATAAATTGTTTTAACAAGATAAATAAATTGTGTTAACAAGATATTCAATTGTTTTAGCAAGATAATAATAAGTGAAGTCATTGTGGCGGTTCTACGCCATCGTACTAATGGGTTACTGAACACTGTCTTATCGGATTAAATATATCGCGTGTCGAAATTGTTTAAATTAATTTTGATTCCGGGCACCATCTTGTTTCATGGAGTAAATGTATTCTCACAACCTTGAACAACAAAGGTGACAGACATGATACGAATAACTGCATGACAATAGCTGTAAGTAATGCTTTAAGCAAATAGTTTAACCCCCTACTCACCGAAGTCAGGAGGCCAAAAGTTCAACCTTCAGGTTTTCCTCGTAATGCATCTAGGAATTTAAACAATTCAATCCTGCTTGACAGAGCTCATTGAGCTCTGTCGAACGGGATTAAATTGGTTAAATTCCTAGTTGCATCCTGGGAAAATTTGCTACTCGAAATTTCGGCGTTTCGTCATCAGAGTGTGGAGGGTTAATAAAGTCGTAAACGACAGGGTTAATAACTTTCTCAAAGACAACTCTCTGGTCAGTAATAATTTAGTTTGGATTCAGACAGGAAAATAGTACGACAGATAGCACATCCATACTAAAACGGCGATCAGAAAATATGAGAGAAATAGAAAACAATTATACCCAGCTTTTCTAGGTTTTAAAAAAGTCGTTTGTTACCGTCCAGAGAGAAATTCTTTTTGAAAAGCTGCGAAATATTTGTTCTGCGAAAAAATGTTTAAGATTTTGAAATCCTTATAGAGCTCAAGACATAATCAAATAAACACAAAGGGTGGGTTTGGTTTAACTTGTTTAGCAACTATTGGCGTTATGCAAGTAGTGTATCTTAAGATCTTTTTTCCTCCCCCCAATGATGACGCTCTGGGCCAATATATGACGCTCTGGGCCAAGACACCCTACGGTGAATCCTATGTTAAATTTTTGGTCCAGAGCGTCATATTTGGGTATGGGGAAATCAGTGCTAAATGCTTAGGTCTATACTCGCAGTATTCACTACTTTTGCAAGGATGTGGGATCTCTCCTACCTTTAAAAATATATCCATTGATGACATAAAATTATATTTTGATGACATCTGTGACCTTTTACTATTATCAACACCCGACTTGGTCATTTATTTATTAATTTATTGGGTGGTTAGCGACACTTTCGACATCCAGGGTCGCCTCGTGTCGGGGAGTTTTCCGGGTGTAGGAAGCCGGAGTGCGCGGTGAAAACCATCGAACAGCGGCGAGTAATATCAGACTTCCCAACGTACTAATTCCACACAACCAGGGTTAGCATTGGTTGAAGCCAAGTGCACGTACGTCACCCACGTGTAGTACGCCTTAGTACACAGCGCCACCGTGCCACCACTTGGGCAATCGGGATTAAGTGCCTGGTCCATGGTCCAATTGCACCTGGCGGAGATTGAACCATGGACCTTTCAGTTTACAGTCCAATGCCATAACCATAGAGCCACCGCTCTTCCCGTAGTAATTTAGTCTTTGTCGTTGATTTAGTTATATCTGACCCTTCTTCTGGCTTTCAGCAGTGTCTTGGAAAATCATACAGATATTCTAGACAAAATGGTTTAAGCGAAAACATTGCAATTCGAAAGCGATAAATTTTCTCTCCAAGACAATGAAAAGTTGGCTCAGAAGTTATCGAACAAATTTCCAAATACACGGGCAGACATATGGGGTTCAGGTGGCTATTTGTTTGTAGAAATGTGGGTTAGGTGACTATCGCAATTTATGTGACTAGTCACATAGTTAAATGTCATTATTCTAGGGTGGGGTTTAGAGTTGGGTTGGGGTGGGGTTAGGGTCAGTAAAGGGTAGGGTTAGGGTTTGCTACCACCCCAAAAGTTTTCACCCAAAAAGTTGTTTTAATACAATGGACATGCATTTTAGTTAAAATAGACTAGGAATATATTGAATTTTCATTAGTCTAGGGTGGGGTTTAGAATTGGGGGTAGAGGGGGTAGGGTTAGGGTCAGTAAAGGATAGGGTCAGGGTTTGCTACCACCCCAAAAAGCTTCCTAAAAATCACTTGTTTTAATATAATGGACATGCATTTTATTGTAGTCCCATAAAAATAGCCACATAACTACCAATTGTTCGAATGTCCGTATCAGGGCCGAAAAGTTTTATCAGTGGAAGAGATGTATGGGAAAGTTATCTGCCCTTAATTTCCAGACACTGTCAGGATATAAAAATCAAGGATATGAGAATTTCAATTAATACATTTCCCGAAGAGTAGTACAAAAGTACAGAAGCTTTATAGTTGGTATGTGAAATACAAATATTGCCAGATTGTTTGTAGACTAGCGCTTCTAATTAGTTTATTATTAGCTTTTTGAACAAATTTTCTTAATTACTTTTAATAAACGAAAACAAGAGACAGTTCAACTTTTCGTTTACAGCCCTCGTAATTCACCCTTAGCAATCAGCAGTGCCGAGGAAAATGCAGAGGCAACGAAAAATATCCACAGCAAAAATACTGCCGAGGATGGCTTCTTCAGAAAGCCTTGTGGTGGCAGAAATTACACAATTTCCAGGTTACACAAGGAATCAAATCATGTGGGTTGAAATATATTGTATTGCTAATCTTACAATTTACAGTACAAGCGGTAGCATAACCACTAGAAACCATGTGTTCAGCTTCTATGATGATAACACCATAATCTGACATCACTGATGTCAGATTCTGGTGTTATCAACATAGAAGCAGTGAGATACTTGATTTGTGGTTAAGCTGCACCTTATTTTCACTCATACTGTACATATGGAGCAAGCTTACTTCCAAGGTCTTTGCTCAGCATTCACATGGTTCATGATGTATCTCGAACTACTTTCACATGTTAAAGTTACTTGAAAGTTTTCATTTCAGCACATACTACATATACATGGCAATTGAGACTGTGCCCTGCCCCCTGACGATTTTTACACAGATTTAGCGAATAGGTTTCACAGCAGTTGTCGTAAAAGCACTAGTTTTCCACAGCAATTTTTCTGCCGAGGAAACAAGGATGAATTACCGGGACTGCGTTTATTACATGTAACAAAAGGAAACTTGACTAAATTTTCTACTGATGACATAGACGACATTTTATCAACAATCAATCGCTTCGTATGGAATTTGGTGGCTCAGTGGTAGTCTGTTGGACTTCTATGCTACAGGTCCCGAGTTCGATCCCCATCCGGGATGATCCGCGTTGTGTCTTTGGGCAAGGCACTTTATCTCGGTTGCCTACATGGGGACACGATGACGCCGTGTACTAAGGCGTACTGCACGTCGATGATGCACATGTCTTCAAACGCTGTAACCCTGTTTCAGCGGAGCTTGAACATAGTTAGAATGTTGAGGAGCTGACAGTTGCTCGTCGATGCTTGGTGGTTCTCTCCGGGAACACCGGCTTCCTCCACCCGTAAAACTGTCACGGTCACGATTAGCCATTCTGCATAGGTATGTGACCTTAAACACCAATTAATAAATAAATAAATCGCTTCTTAATTGGACATTCCTCGCCTGTGTAATAATTCCAAGGAAGGCAACCTTATCGAAAGTAGGTTTTCATGACGAAAAAGTCAGGGTTGTTAGTTTGCTTTAAGAGAGATGAAGATGGCACAAAAAGGATCCCAAAAGCATGAATGTATTACATTGTATACAAAATATATTTAAGAACAAATGGTTTCCACCAAAATCCATAACCTTAAAACTTATTTATCCCCTTATAAGGGGGCGCGGTGGCTCAGTTGGTAGAGGTGCAGGCTGCAAGCCGAGAGGTCCTCGGTTCGAATCCCACCTGCGGCAACCGCGTTGTGTCATTGGGCAAGACACTTCACCCCCATAGTCCACGTGAGGCGTACTGCACGTCGATGGTGCACCTGTCTTCAACCAATGCTAACCCTGCTTGTGTGGAGTTGGTATGTTGGGGAGCTGACAGTTGCTCGCCGTTGCTAGGTGGTTCTGGTGTTTAATGTCACATACTTATGCACAATGGCTAATCATGATTGTGACAGTTTTACGGGTGGAAGAAGCCGGAGCACCCGGAGAGAACCACCGAGCATCGACGAGCAACTGCCATCTCCTCAACATTCTAACTCTGTTCAAGCTCCGATCAAGCAGAGTTACAGCGGTTGAAGACGTGCACCATTGACGTGCAGTACGCCTTAGTACACGGTGTTGTCGTGACCCCACGTAGACAACCGGGATTTAAAGTGCTTTGCCCAAGGACACAACGCGGGTCTTCCCGGGCTGGGATCAAACACGGGACCTCTAGCATAGAAGTCCAACAGTCTACCACTGAGCCACCACGCTCCCAACCATACTGTAAGAGCTGAGCTTGGGTGATATCCGCTACATACATGTGTGACGTTCCAGTGCTTAACTGCCAACGACAGATTATTAAGTGGGTCGAAAGCAGAATATGGGAAGAATGGCTCAATATGAGCTCTTCAAAGAGCAATCAATAGAGTAATTACATTAGAGTTATTGATAACAGGAAACGCCCACTTCGAACAATTGTTAGACATCCCTGACTTATATCGCCATGAAAATCGACTTTCAATAAAGTTATTTCCCTCAACCCTTTACACAACGTAACGGCCGAAACCGGCCAGCGCTATTCTAAAAAATCGCCAATTAATTTTTATTTTCTGTCTCAAAAACATAGGTTATGACCCCTTATTGGAACGAGCTCGTCGAGCTCGTTCCAATGAGGGGGTCATAACGTATATGTTTGAGACAAAAATGAAAATAAATAGTTATTCAAGAAATTTGTTTGCAAGTGACGTCTGCGAAAGATTCTGCACTTGGGGATGCGACGTGCATCCCATAAGTGGATAGGTGTCGGTGTTTCGTTTCTCGTACACAAACTGCTCGTAGTGGACTGGTGGCTGCTACACTGGTCCTCCTTCCTATTTCTTGTGTTTCTTCCGTTTCTTCTTTGGAGATGGACGTGGAGGTGGAGGAGGCGATTCCTTGATTATTGGCGATGGAGGTTGCTGTGCTATCCTGTTTTGTGCTAGTGCGTATGCAAAAGCGACGTTGGCATGTAATCTATGCGTTTCCTTTCTGAGTTCTGCCATTCGCTTATCCAAGGACTCTTTTGTTGGTTCTGGCTCTTCTTCAGTGCCCATGATCTGGTTTTCCAGTTCATGGGCAAGTTTGCTTATTTCTTCCTTGTCTTCCATCTCAGCATGGGGGTCCAAACTTGAGATGGAACTGGAGGTGGAGGTGTTTCTTGACTGGATGGTGTCTGGAGCTGCTTTTTCTGTCTGGATGGGGGAGTGGGTTTCCACGTCCTCTTCCTTCTCCTTACGCCTTGCTTCGGACTTTCTTCTCCAGGCCTCTAGGCGCTTAGTGGATGGACTTTTCTTTCTTTTGCATTTGCTCCTTTCAGGTTCCTCTGGGTGTGGACCAGAGCCCGATTGGGCTAAGGTACTACCACTCCCCAGAGGGGCCGATCGTCTGGCTGCTGGCTTCTTTTTCTCCTTTTGGAGCCATTCCAGGTGATATAGGAAAGTCCTGTATCACCTGGCAGGAATCACCAGAAACATGGATAGTCCAGTTTCTGGTGTTACCCACGTTCAAACATGTTGGCATGTGAGATAGCTTCTGTGGTAGTTTCATGATTGCTGTGATTAGTGGTGCTAACGGAGAATCCAGTTGAGCGTCCGAACTGGTCGACAGTCCTAATCTATAATCATCGCAAGTGACGTCTGTTTTTCGTGTTAGGCAAAGGGTTAAAATTATTAGACGAGCGAGGAAGGAGCAATTAAGAAGCAAGCAATTGTTGAGAAAACCCATATGGCATAATTAGAAAATTAAGTCACCTTTGTAACATTTGATAAATCGAAAACAACAATCAACTGTCAGAGCTGCCGTCGTTTTCGTTCATTACGTTCATTAATAGTAATAAAAGAACTTATTTGTTATGACGAACTAATGAGAAGCAACAAGCTCACAGATAATCCATCATTAACCCTTTACCTAACATGAAAAGCAGACGACACTTGCAAAAAATATTCTTGAATAACTAAATTTTTTCATTTTTTGTCTCAAAAACATAGGTTATGACCCCTCGTTGGAACGAGCTCGACGAGCTCGTTCCAACGAGGGGTCATAACCTATGTTTTTGAGACAAAAAATGAAAATATTTTGAAAATTAATTGGCGATTTTTGAGAACAGCGCTGGCCGGTTTTGGCCGTTACGTTGGGTAAAGGGTTAAGAATA
Organism: Pictodentalium vernedei; assembly: GCA_031216915.1. NCBI lineage: Eukaryota > Metazoa > Mollusca > Scaphopoda > Dentaliida > Dentaliidae > Pictodentalium > Pictodentalium vernedei. The sequence goes on from CM062292.1 coordinate 54,170,212, forward strand.
TACATCGTTATTTCACCTTCCAACACTGAAGCGTCCACTTTAGCGCTTTATTTGGCGAATGTGTTTTTACAGTAATTTGCATGATTTTATTCTTTCCAGGAAAACATTAGCAAATCTCATAGTGTCTGTATTATATGTCGCGATGCGTACACCGTTGGTATAATAAACAGAAAAAAATTACAGACAAACTAGATTGACTGTTGCTCACTTGACTCTCCGTTAGCACCACTAATTACAGCCAGAATGCATCTACCACAGAAGCTATCTGACATGTTATCATGTTTGAATGTGAGTAACACCAGAAACTGGACCATCCATGTTTCTGGTGATACCTGCCAGATGATATTGGACTTTCCAATACCACCTGGAATCGCTCCAACAAGGAGACAAAAGAAGCCAGCAGCCAGACCATCAGCCTCTATGGGGAGCGGTAGCCACCTTTGCCCAGCCGGGCTCTGGTCCACACCCGGAGAACGCTGAGAAAACTAAGTGCAAGAAAAAGAAGAAAAGCCCGTCCTCAATGCTCCGAGATGGCAAGCGCTCTGAGGATTGGAGAAAAAGAAAAGCAGAAGAATCCCGCAAAGAGAAGGAAGAGGAGATGGAAGTCCACGCCCCTCGCCGGCAGGAGAAACCTCCAACAGACACAACCCTTACAACATACACAACATACATCTCTCTCCAGTACCACCTCCAGCCGGGACCCCAGGCTAAACAGGGAGATGACGAAGAAATAAGTAAGCTTGCCCACGAACTAGAAGAACAGATCTCAGGCACGGAAGAAGAACTCAAACAAACAGAAGAGGACTTGGCAAAAGCCGCTCTTCGACAGCTTGAAAGCTTGAAAATCGAACGCACGAACGACATGAAAATCATGAGAAACCAGCTGGCTGATCATAGAAAGAAAGCGGCTGAACTATGTGTCAACGTCGATTCAGCAACATCGTTGCCACAAAACCGGGCGATACCACAACCTCCATCGCCAATAATCAAGGCATCGCCACCTCCACCTCCAAAGAAGAAGCGGAGGAAACACAAAAATAGAAAGAACAGTCAAGCAGCCACCACCAGTCCACTACGAGCAGTTTGTGTACGAGAAACACCGACATCTATCCACTTATGGGATGCACGTCGCATTCCCAAGCGCAGAATCTTTTCGATCGAACAGAAAAACAAAACATGATGAAAATGATAGTTTTCTCATTTTTAAATGGGTTTCAACAGAAAACAATAGTGAAACGCTCAAACTGATTGGGGAAAAAATTGTAAAACGTCAGCTTCTGTATTTTTAATACTACTCTTCAGGAAAATGCCTCTAGTTTGTGAAAGGATCCGCATATCGACGATACAAATTCGCTAACATCTCGAAATTTCAATTTTAAAATGAAATTCACATACGATCAGTCATAAATTTACAGACAGATTTCTGAAATTAATGAGTGCTATCTTTCCCATAAATCTCATCCAATGACGAAAATCGTCAGCCATGAGACATCCACGATGACGGTAGAAAGAGTGTAACAATAAGTTACGATCATACAGTTCACGGCAACGTTCAGCATAGAATCTTACCCCCAGAACATCATGACATTAAATGCTAAGAATATATCCACTCGTCTGCGAAAAGCCATCACAAATTTCTTACAGAAACGGTCCGACATATGCAGCCTCCGTTGTCGTTATGCGAAAGGCACTGTCGTGTATGTAATTCCGGGGGGAGGGGGGGGGGAGGTGGTTATACAGTTAAAACTAGAAGTCCTGTCATGAAATGCACACAAATAGCACGTCGATCTGTGCGTTAATCTACGCGTTATGACCATAGTAAGGCTATTAAATTCTGTACATATGGCCTGTGTACAAGCAATGTTTCAGCCAATGGACCTCCTGGTAACCCGGAGGTCCATTGGCAGAAACATTTCCTGTGTTTGCAATGAGTAACCAGAAGAAGCTGCCGTGCTTTGGATGCCATTCGATATGGCAATTGCGCGCAATTCCTACGTGCAATTAATCCTAGATAAGCACACAGTTCATGGCAGGACTTCTAGTTTTAACTGTAGGACGAAGCTCGTTCCGCCATAGACTGCAAATAGTATGACTCGATCCGATGTGAAATATTTCGGAAAACCGTAAGCGAATGTCCGCAGTTTTTGGAAATGCTTCATCCGGACATATTTGTCTTCCTAATAAAAAATGATATACCATCGCAACGTCATGTCATCTGCCACATGATTCGACAGTTTTCAGTCAACGGTCATTTCGCTTCATGGTTAATAGAATATAATTAAACCTTTTTCTGATCACGCATTTTCAGGCAAAATGATTGGCTAAAGTATTTCTTTTTTTTTCTTTTCATAACACAATGAACCGAAAAAACGCATGTAGGCCCTTTCTAAACCACGCCTCCAATGTCTGTATTAAAAATTACGTTGCACAGTGTGAAAGGAAAAGACCCCTTTCACACTCATGTTGTTTCACCATCAAAAGTAATTAATATTTATCTCATCATATTAAAAAGACTTTCAAAATAAAATTTAATGAACAATGAAATCCTGATCATACTTTTTATTCCATGTTCAATTTGTTTATATGCAAAAGATGATCGTCTGCGTTCATCTTTTTACCCAAATCAAACGTAAACAATGGCCAGTCATAATAATCCACAAACGAAACTTACGCCAACAAAACTTTCCAATTTCCAAACAGCCTGAATGAACTCTTTCTGAGAAAAAGTTCAACCAACTTCATGTCAACTGGGTTTATATCGAACTCCACATTTACAAACTGTGTTTTCAGTTTTCCGGGAAATTGTCAAAATCAGAATTAAATTTAACTCAGTGTTGCTTTGAATGACAGCACCCTCCCGTCGAGTGGAAAAGGAGATTGAAGTTTTGTGTAGGCGTGGCCTATGACGTTCCTTTTAACTTACGCAGTTCATTGGCCAATAACATTTTTAATGACACACGAACATTTTTCAGTGAAATGTATAGTTATTTGAAACAGAATTTGAGAAAACTATGCCCTTTTCATTCAGTTATCACTCGGACGCATGATGCGACCTGGTTTTTATTTTAACTCCACGAAATAGAGAGAGAGTTTGAATTTATTGCCCCTCAAGTTTAATAATAAGGCATGATCGTTTGTTTCTGTCTATTTCGTGAGATATGAACCACCAAAACAAAGGCCAAACATTGTGTAAATAGGCATTTTGGCCTTTGTTTTTAGGGGTTCATAACTCTCAAGAAATAGACAGAAACAAACGATCATTCCTTATACGTGCCACAACATACAATTCTATTTTTTCAACCCTCTACACAACGCAGACGATATCAAAATTTATTATTTTAAATATCATTTTGTGAAATTTTTCAAAAAATTTCAACAAAACCATATCATGTGACCCCTCGTTGGAACGAGCTCGTCGAGCTCGTTCCAACGGAGGGTCACATGATATGGTTTTGTTGAATTTGTTTGAAAAATACTATTTTTTCAATTGCTGAATTTGCATTTTACGCTGGCTGATTCGTTGGGTAGAGGGTTAAAACTGATTATGAGGCGTTGTTTGTATATTTGTGTGTAGTAAATTAACACATTTAGTTCTTTACCACGATATCTGTACAAACGTTCAGTGTTTCATGCTATTTGTGCAATCTGCCCTGCTTTTTTTGGTGAATATCTATCTATCTATCGCTCTGACACACAACTGTTTCAGCGTGATAAAGAAACTGGGGAAAAAATCATGTGCAACCATGTTTGCGAGCTGACGGAAATCGGAATTGTTATTTCGTACCAACTGTCTGCCCACCCAATGTATTTTGGCAGAAATCATTTCACCATAGCACATAGAATGATAAATGATTCATTAGATATTATTTTCTCTTCCAGAATTGCCTATTTTCTACCGCGGAAGATATGATTCTAAACTCGGCTGATGTGGTGCCGATCTGGGCCGATCGGAACCAAGCGAGAGTCCCCCCCCCCCCCCCCCCGAGTGCTTTACTAACCATACCTAGTGTGTTTCCATCGAAATTGGCACAGTTATTCATCGAACGCAGTCAGGAAACTTGACGCTTCCAGGCATAATGTAATAGTTTGAAGCCGACGTTTTATACGAGGAATTAATGATGGCCATAAGTTGAGATTTGCTGGCTAAAAGCGAAGGAATAAGAAAGTTGTTCTTCTCGAAAATTCAACTCAAACTAAGTTTCAGAGTTGTAAGCGAAGATGTGTCGAGGTGGTAGAAATGATAGTTCAGCTATCCGAACGTCGCGACTTCCCCAGCGGGGAAGCCGAGACGTTCGGAAAGCAGAACTAGGAATAAGAGAAGAGGAAACTTCGGGCTTTGTGAAAAGATTGAGAAATGATAACACCTTCAGAAAATTTGAACAGATCTGAGGATTTTTGTAATTATTTGTTTTGGTTTAATAAATAAATAGGTTGTTAATTGGTTAGTTTCATATCGACCAAGATTTCAGCCTCGATAACTTCGCATCTGCCTTCGACCTTCGGTCTCGGGCTGATATCTTGAAATGAAACTAAGTAATAACCAGGTAATAACATCTAAATATATGCAGGCTTTTGCATTTTCGAAACTATTTTCTTAATATGTCGTTTAATACCCAATAACCGCTACTTACACGAGAAATTTATTTATTTGTGGTGTTTAAGGTCACATAGTTTGACTCTGAACACACCCCCGATAGCTAAAATGAAACATGACATGAGATATGACGATTCAGACATGAAATTAGACAATATGATTTAGGTAATAGACCCTTTAACTGAAAAAGTTAGTGAAGATGTTCAGATAAAAATGAATCGGGAATGGAACTCGTCTCGACATATTCAGAACTCTTGTGCGGCTTGATCCAGCGGTCTCACTATCAGACTTGGTCTGTTACTCCTCTCTGCAGCCATTTCAGCAAAAGAACAGCTTCAACACATTGATAAACTGTCGTAGCGTGTGTAGGAATCCAAATTCACCGCGAAGAAAGTGGAAACAGGCCTGTTGATCTGATCGGGTTTGGTGATTTACTACAGTACAGCCGCCGTGGAATGGCTACTTTCCACGCGTGGGCAATATATCCACGGACGCAAAAATATTAGATTTCAAACACTAAATATATGAATAATCATCAAAAATTTAATTAACCCTTTGCGTGTTTAATTATTCTGACGTCCAAACGTCACTATGAATTCAGTTTCTTCAACGTTTTTCAAAATGTGACATCTAACGTCGGAAAGTGCAAATAACAAGATATTTTTCACATTAGTGATTATCTGGTTGAGGGCTAGATTATTTATTTTTGGTGGTTTGATTTTGTTATTCAAAACTTGTTTTATTACAAATTATTGGAGAGTGCCTACAGACACTCTCCAATAATTTGTAATGAAACAAATTTCTATAAACAAAATGTTATTTGTGTTTCATGGAATATGAAATATAAGTTTATTTTTTCTGGGAAGCGACTGGAAACGGCCAAATAGTCCATGTCGCCTCCTGAAGATGTTAATATCTATCTGTATCCTATTGTATTCTTTATACTGGTATAGAACTGCATTCTTCGAATAAAATTATGTTTTATTCTGTTCTGTTCTAAGCAAGGAAAGTGTTGGATTTTGCTCTGGTACACTCATTTTTTTAAAAGCTTTGACAGTGGCTTCTAGCACTCAACCAGTTAAGAAGGCTTGACAGCAGGATTATATTAGTATTTTTAGCTGCGATAACATTTGGCCCAACGGTTGTCAATGAAGAGTATTCGGGAGAAGATAGGAATTGAGGTTAAACCTTTAAAAAATCGAAAAAATAATAACGAAACAAATGACCACAAAGTATCAACGCGCTGTTTGATTTCGTCCATCACAAGACGTACACAAGTATTAAAGGGTTAATGAAGCATCCGTCATTTTGCTGATGCTAATTTTTATTACCTGGTAAACGCATGCGTGGACATTACTGCCCATGCGTGGATTATGACCAGTCACGGCGACTGTACTGTAGATAGCACAATGCAGACAGGATGGGTTAGAAGATGAAATGTTTTTGGAATCGGAAGAAAAAATGATGTTCTTTATTTCTTCTTTGACCATTCGTACAGTACGCGGAGAGTGTATTATCACTAAATCACCCGCAGAGTGGAGAATCCACCCAAGCAATAATTGCAAATTTGTTGCAAAGCACAACCAGCACAAGCAAAGTTTCAGCCAATGGACCTCCGGGTTAAACCCGGAGGTCCATTGGCTGAAACATTGCTTGTGTTTTTTGTCGATATGTACAAAATTTGAAAATTATAGCATGGGTGATAACTCCACTCCGCGGGTGATTTAGTTACAATCCACTCTCCACGTACTGCAAATCTTTTCATAGTTTTGGAAATGTAAAGAGAGGTAAATTATCAAGGATTTTCATTCCAGTTCAGTGTCCAAGAAAGAACTCTATCGATGCCCGGTGTAATTTGTAAGGGTTAAATATTCAGAAAGTAGAGGTATAACTCAGGTAAACGATCCCAAGATATGATGGTGAGAGTGCATGGGCCGGTTTTAGGATTTCAGACATGGATGTGCACACACTTAAATCAGATAGGTTTAAAATCAACCAAATTCAACTGGGTTGAGTGAATATACACCCAATACGGTTCATATTTACTCAACCCATTTGGTTTGTGTTGTGTTTTGATCCAACCAATTTTAGAGTGTACAAAGCAGTTATTATCCAGGAAATGTGTGTATGAGGGTGGAGCGTGGTGGCGTGCCCCAGTCCCCCATGGCAACACTCCTGATTACGTATAACCTACCAGCTTGGTTTATCTTTTGCAGATAATAGTTAATTCATAAAAGTCTGAAAGCAATCAGCAGTTTAAACAGTTTTAAAATGCTGAGAATTGAGCATTTGTTTCGCTTTTGTGAACCGTGAAAAATGAATTTTACTTTTATTTTAAAAGTCCCATTTTTGTAAATAAATTCGGCGGTCATCACTTTAATGCACGAACGAATGTTTAAATCAATTTCGAGTTTACTTTGTTACTCTTACAAACTTTTTAGTGTTGGCCAAGATAGGCTACTGAAAGCCCCCTCCCCCACCCCCCGTCCTCCCACTGCAAAAAAAAAAAAAAGATGGACAATTTCATTTTTCAAAGCACACAACTCGTCTCTGAGTTCCAATGTGTTCTATGTGCCAGTAGGCACATAGAACGCATTGGAACTCAGGGGACGAACTGGAATTTATGTGTACAACAAACCTCTCCTGGATGTTATTAATGCACGTCACTTTCTAACATTTGATAAAAAAAATGTTTAAAAATCAGATTTTCGAAGAAAAACAAAAACATTACCCAAAAGTGCATAAAGTTATTGACAGATCCAGATCCTTGCTAAAATATGTGTACGGGTTTGTGTCTGTGACTGGAGATATGTCGTTTTAATTTTTGCCTCCAAAATACAGCGTATGTCCACTGATTGGAATAAACTCGTCGGGCTTCTTTTAAAGAGGAATCATTTGCTATGGTTTTAAAACAAAAGTGAAACCTATTTTTTAATAAAAAATTATTATCCTAACTCCCGATGGGGAACCTGCCCCCCGCTCCCCCTCCCCGAACAAAGGCGCCGCCACTGGAATTTAATTGCTGAAAGTTCAATGCCAAATGGTTTCTACATTTCATGAACCAAACAGGTGTATGTGAGGGTTTGTGTGGAGATGGGGAGTTCTCAATCTATACCTCTCTGGAGCTGTCATTGCATAAAGCGCTATAACTATGGCGTGAAGCAAGAGGTGAATGCCGTACAGTTTTTGTGTTCAAACGCGATGTCGGCAAAGTATATTTCTACGTGATGTTGAGATAGCTTCATTATTTCTTGGGTTATGACTCGGGCGGGAAAAAGTAGAAGGTTGAGGAGGGAGAGAGACAGGAATGAGTTGAGGGAGGGGGGTATGTATACCGTGAACAAAGAAAAAGGAGAAGATGGGATGGAAAAGTGAACGTGCTGCCGGATACATGGACTAAAAACAATACAACACACGCAATAGAAAAATAGTTATAATTTATTTTTGTAACAGAGAAAGATTAATAAAAGGCAAGAAACCATTGAGTTTATCATGTAAATTCTTTTAATTTATTTGTGTAACAGAGAAGATTCCAGAAAACAGAATTCATTAAACGTCTTATGTTGAAAATATATTTCAGCGTTCCTGAAGGCTTCACTTAATCACATTCATTCTTACCAAACAGTTTTACAATCTTCTTGGAGACAGGAAAGTTAGGAAAGAAAACGAAACTACTTGCTTCCAACAAATCAAACCAAGAAGACAGTTAGTGTAGCTAATTTAGGACATTTGAGAAATTTATTTTATCCCACAAAGCGAAATAATATATCGGCCACCTTTATTTTTTCTTCTGTTTAGGCCGTCCCATATGTTTGCCACGTTTGCTTTTGTTGATACGATTTCACTAAACGCCAGCATACACTGTGGATGGTTGTTACTAGCAGTAAGGGATGCCACTTGGGCGAACTAATTTAACAGAGAAATTCACATTGACATTGTTCGCCAGAGAAAATCCACGGTCGTGTATACTTGGGCGAACTGATTTTATACTGAAAAGTTCCATAGACATTTTTTCGCCAGAGTGCCATCTTTTCGTGTGTACTCTGGCGAACTGATTTACCACTGAAAATTCCCATAGACATTTTTTTTCGCCACAGTGCCATCAGCCGATGGCACTCTGGCGAAAAAATGTCTATGGAAATTTTCAGTGTTAAATTATTTCCCCCAAATGCACAAGACCGTGGATTTTCTCTGGCGATCAAATGTCTTTGGGAATTTCGGTGTTAGATTAGTTAGCCCAAGTGGCATCCCTTACTACTGTTACTAAAATTTCGCGAAAAAGCAAAGAAACCTCAAAACAAATGTTCAGCCAGTTGATCTCCGAGTGGAAATTGGAGGTCTATCCGCTGAAGCTATTCCTGTATTTCTAGAGGTTTTACACACGATTATTTGTCATTATGTGGGTGTTCAGGTGAAATCAATTTTTCGCATACGTCACGTTCCGTTAAACTAATGTGATTCACATGCAACAAAGGATTTATTTTGACACAACAGATATGAAGTGTATCAATTTAGACAATGTTATATAAGTTATCCTGAGAATATCAAATTAATTGGATTCGTAAATAATCCGCCCTTCAGGGAATAGAACATTCCCCGTCACGTTATTCAATATGAGGGGAGGGGTAAATTACTCAATATTTCATTCCACCCACCCACAAGCGATATATATTAATTGATCTTCAATACAAATATATTTGAGCTTGCCTTGACTATACTGAAATGACCACATACGTGGTTGCTAAACAATAATAACGATCTGTCGAAGCGTAATTGACACTAAAACACCCTCTGGGTAGAGTTTCCCTCAGCCCTCTTCGTATCTGTCATGTCCTCCTGGAGCTATTCTAAAATCGTCATTCAAATTCCATTATTTTTGGATTTTTTTGCCTCATAAACATAGCTTATAACCCCTCAATGGAACGAGCTCGTTCCAAGGAGGGGCATAAGGTATATTTTAGAGGCAAAAATAAAAATTTGCAGTTATTCAAGTATTTGCTTTTGTCAGGATCAGCAAAGGGATTATTTGATAATTCAACATTTAGGAAATGGATACGACATTCAATATACATTATCATGATCATATGCATGTCCTGTAATTTGTATCAGATTCGAGGTCGTGTTTACAATCAGATCGCAACGAGCCCATCAGGGCGAGTTGTGATCCGATTGTAAACACGACCGAGAATCTGATACAAATTACAGAACATGCATTTCGTCGTGATAATACATTTATCTAACAATCCCGTTACATAAGGCCTGTTTTTTTCTGTTTAAATTGGGTTGGAATTGGTAAAAATTTTGAATTTCATATTTTAATGCGTAATAACAATGCTTATAATGTTATTATTTGTCATAACGCGGTGTTTATCGGAAGTTGAATCTATGTGGTACGGAATCAGAATGAGTCGTCAATATGATACGGAATCGGAACATATTATGTGATACGTACCGTTTCTCGTGATTTCAGGTCAAAATCTATATGATTGTTACATGAAGAAGAATATCAGCCACTAGAATCCTAGTCTGACTTGTGGCGGCAAACCTTGTTGTGCCTCTCGCGATTTCACCAAAGCCGTAACATAACGTTTTGGTGAGATACGTCCATAGAACGTACAACGCCAAAAAAATTATATTACAGTCTTTGGTCAAAGTTTGAATTTGGTAAACATGAATTAAGATCCCCTCGTCATACTGAAGAAAACCAGCTAGATTTGAGTCCAATCAACAAAATTTACTCATTCTCATTTAAATTCCCCAAAAAGAGTATAGGGACCACACTCAGTCCCATTGGCTTCGAATTTCAAAACATTTCCTTTGGAACTCTCTCGCGGCCCACAGCGAGATGGGGGAGGGGGGGGGGCATCCTTCTCGTGTTCTCTCCAGTTTTTGCCAGTGGTAGTCGCGATTGAGCTTGGGGCATCGATATTTCAATAAAACCCAAAATATTACTACACCCCTGAACAAAATAAGTCGCAGGATGCCCACGAAGAGAGGTATATTTTAAATTTGTCCTTGGCGATACAGGCAAACCATATCGGTTCTTAGCAGTCCTCTGATATCATTCTAAATATAAGCAATTCAAAAATGTCTCAGCAACGACACAAACATGATGCAAATTGTTTTATGTTTGTAATACAGCTATTGTCAATTGTTGTGAGGTGGTTTTCTGACTGACGCCGGTACAGGTTATTACATCAAAATCATGTTTTCTCAAGCATCAGTTCATTTCAATGATGTCAAAAACGTAAGCCTTCATCAAATAAGTATTTTTCGTTTAGAAAGGCGCGAAGCATGTGTCGGAGTAACAGTTGATACAATGTCCAAACATTTTATGGAATGAATTACAATCGAGATTAATCCTCGTCAAAAGTTACAAAAAGTTCGTACTAGGAGAGTTACGATTGGTATTTCAGTCCTCATTTGGTACTGTATCATAGTAACAAACAGTTTTAGTCTTTTCTGAAGGGATTGAAACAATTAGAGAAAGCCTCGAAGCACGGATCACAGCAACAGTGGACACACATTCCATAAATTTTCTGGCAGGCACTGCAGTTGAGTTCCAATATCTTCAGAATAGGAGTTATATACCATACGTGATAAAACGCCGTGTAACCAAAGTAGTATCCCCATTCAGCAGCTATACAAATACCGAAACAGCATGTCATCAGCTTATATGTACAGTTCTTCCAACATTCAAAACAGATGAATGACAACTTCCAAACACAGTCAAAACTGTGAGCGGCATCTGGTTCAGCTAACACTTCTTCAAAAGCAACCTGGAAGATAAAAAATGTCAGTCTTTCATTTTTGGTAGACACAAAACTTATAATGTGACGTCATAACACGTAAAATCTCCATGACAAAATTCATTTTTAACCCTTTCGCTGCTACAGGTCCATATTGAGTAAAGAACCAACTGTTGACAGCATGTACGATAAGTCCGTACTCAGTACGGAGATACCACATACATGTACAGGGAATGGATATCATAGCTCGTTGTTATTCTCAATAGAACGCATGTTATATGAAATGCAAGCGACGGACGATATGGCATTATCCATTTGATCTCAACCATTTTTCGCGTCTATGTAAATTCCGAAATACCCGAGGCAACAACGAACTCAATAGTCCAAACTTGTCCCAACATGTATAATTGTTTTTTGTTGTCCTGTGCCTCACGGCGATAAAACAAAACAAAAATTATACAACGGCCTGTGGAGCAAAGTTTGGACTACATGGTCCGCCCATTAAATAGGAACTAAATTCAAGTCGACTAGACGTCTTTTCTTTTGAGATCTATGGAGTGTGGCTGGGAGTAGTTTTGGAAACATTGTTGAACTCCGTGAACGTTGTTCCAATATACAGTACGCGGAGAATGGATTGTAACAAAATCACCCGTAGAATTGAGGTATCACCCTAAGCATCACTTTCAAATTCTGCACATATGGACAAAAATCACAAACAATGTTTCAGCCAATGGACCTCCGGGTTCAACCCGGAGGTCCATTGGCTGGAACTTTGCTTGTGCTTGTTATGGTTTGCAACAAATCTGCAATTATTGCTTGGGTGGAATCGCCACTCCAGGGGTGATTTAGTGATAATACACTATCCACGTACTGTATAACAACAGTTTTAAATTTACAAATACGTGAACGTTATTGGCGCTTTCATTTTTTTCACTTTAATCCCATTCCCTCCAGTATATGGTTCAGCACAGGATATTACCAAATTGCACAGCTGCTAAATGGTTAATGAAATTAATGTTTTTTTTTACTAATTGTATACATAAACAAGTGTCAGTGCTACAGTGCGTCCGCCGTGGATTGGTCACTTTTCACCGTTGGGTAATATTTCCACAGACGCAATAATATTGGACTCCAAACACTAATTATAGGAACAATCATTAATTAAAATTTTACTGATGATGATTTTTATTAGCTGGTAAACGCGTACTTGGACATCACTATCCACTCGTGGATTACGACCAGTCCACGGCGACTGTACGGTACATCCTAAAAAATAACAAGTACTCTGCATATTTCTATTCGAAATATTTTCATGTTGTCACGTGACTCGCCATATGACAATATAAGCCGTAAATTCCAAAAGAACAGGAACTCACTTTAGCTTTAAAGAACTGTTGAGCAAACCCCTTTAATAATATGATTCAATATATAGATCCGCCGGTGGAGCAGGGAATATTAAAGAATAGATTAATCCACATCCCGTTGGGCTGTGGTTTTAATTATTTCCAACATGAGCTGCTTCGCCGTCGTTTGGGTGTAATGTTGTCAACGAATGCAACTCCATCTCAAGCTCATTTGTGAGAGATTAGAACGTTTTAAAAAATCTTATAGTTACTTTCCGCTGCTCGCTGGTACTCTGTGGATAATTTAACTAGTAGGGCTATAGATTCCACACGCCCACTTTTCGATTATGGTTCAGCCCAGCATTTGGACAAATCGGCGATTTGGAAATGGAAAACGTAATTTTTGGGCTTCAGGACACCCCTGACTTACAGTACAGCCGCCGTGGACTGGTCACTTTCCACGGGTGGGCAATGTTTCCATGGACGCAATAATATTATATTTCAAACACTAATGATACGAATTTTTATCAAAAATTTAATTAATGAAGCACAGGGTACAACCCGATACTTCATTAATTAAATTTTGCTTATGATGATTTTTATTACCTGATAAACGCATGCGTGGACATCACTGCCCATGCGCGGAGTACGACCAGTCCACGGCGACTGTAACGTATATCGTCATGAAAATCGACTTTCGATAAAGTTGTTATCTCTCATGAAATTTTTAGACGAGCGACCAAGGTCCAATCTAGAAGCAAGCAATTGTTGAGAAAACAGCTGTGACATCAATAGAAAATTTAAAAAAAACAGTTTGTTTCTTTTTGTTATTTTTAATAAACGAAGACAACAGACGGCCCTCGGAGCTGTCTGTAGTTTTAGTTTATTACAAAAAATCAAACAAAACTTGACTTATTATGGCAAGCTAATTAGAAGCAACTAATTCACAGAAAATCCATCATTTAGAATATCTATCAGTTTTCACGCCTACCAACATTATGAGTCAAATTTGGCTCTTTATTTAACGAATACGTTTTTGCCACAGCAATTTGCAACTTTTTTGTTCTTCCCAGGAGACAAAAGCAAACCTAACCTCCTAGACTTTTATATCAATGGAATGGACAGTGTCTGTATTATATATCACGATATGCACACTGTTGATATATACAGATTATCATGATAATGTGCATGTCCTGTGATTTGTATCAAATTCGAGGTGGTGTCCAGAATGGGATCTCAGCGAGTTATGATCCCATCTTAGGACACCACCGAGAATCTGATGCAAATCACAGGACATGCACATTATCATGATAATTCATTTATCTAACAATTCGTTCACACAAACAGATTAAATCTTAAGTTATTAATAAAGCTTTCGGACATAATATTTGGAGAGAAAACGGTTTAAAAAGCCCATATTTTATGGAACTATATTGGTGTGCACTCTAGCAATGAGTCACGCTGCCAGCACAATTTTCAAAGTTGTTTTCTCAATTTTTCACTCTCAGTGCCACTTCCTATGATAATACGCTTGAATTTACGAGTGTGTGATATTGAACTGTTCAGTTTCCATTTATTGTGAGGGGGGGGGGGGGGGTGGCTATTAATAGTTCTATTACTAACTGTAAGTGATTTTGTTTTGTTTGTAAGCGATCAGCTGAGTCGATCACTGAAATGCACGTACAATGTATTCAAGCGCCTATTATGATAGCCAGTCGCGTTCCCGGAAACGAGTCGTCTTTCTGATACGGAATCGGAATAAGTCGTCTATATGATACGGAATCGGAACACATTATGTGATACGCACCGTTTCTCTTGGTTTTCAGGCCAACATCTATATGATTGTTGGATAAATTGAACAGATAAAAGTTACAGAATATTAAAAAGATTATGAAAACGCCGTTTTCTCAATTTTTAAATGGGTCTCAACAGAGAATAACAGTAAAACGTTCAAGCTGATTAGGAAAACATTGTAAAAGACCAGCTTCTGTAATTTTATACTACTCTTCAGAATACCTGAAGTTTGTGAAATGATGAGCACACCGATGATACAAATTCGATAACATTTCTAAATTTCAATTCTTATATGAAATTCGCATACATGTACCTCTAGTGTTAAATTTACTGGCAGCTTTAGAAAATGTTAGGTAGCTAACGTTCATGTAGATAATTTCCAATGACGACAATTATCAGCCATGAATGAAATATAATTCAAAACATGCTCGAAATACACAGAACGACACGCGTGTGTGAATGGGTTAATAGATTAAACACCATTCACACACGCGTATGGTTCCGTGTTTATTACACGCCTTCACATCTATAAAAAAAATAATTATTAGAAAGACACTCTGCAATTCATTTGACAGCTATCAACAAAAAGAACACATTTTATCGCCAACCAAATTTGCGAGGGGAACCCGTGTAACTATTTCGTCTTCTGAGTCCCAATGTGTTCTATGTGCCTTCTGGCACATAGAACACATTGAAACTCCGGGGACGATTTTCAGCTATCGCTAGCGATTCAGATTGTAATTGCGTTGTACGATTTGTAGAAAATTCAAATGAAATTTCGCTTCTATTTAAAAATAGTCCGTCAACGATTTCCGTTCCGCACATGTGTGCGGAACAGATTTTCATTTTCCGCATGCTTTAGTGTTGCTGTAGATGGGGATTACATAGAACAGGCGTATAATAAAGTTTATCATTTCCATTCTTCCATAGGTATCACTGAACTAAATATTTGAAATAGAAATACCCGCCTTGAAATGTTGCACGGAAGTGATGCAATCTCTAAAAATAAACAGCCTTGGGAAAATAAATTCTTTCAATAAACGTTTGAAGCATTCTATTGACATCTTGCATTATTGATGGATATTCCAGATAAAAAGAGGGCGATTTGATGACTTTTGGACCTAAAAAATACAATTTACTTTTTGTGTGTTTTTGTAGGGAATTCCCTGAAAAATATGTGCACGTGACCGGTATTTCCCTTGCTGTCAATTTTTCTCTCTTATTTGTTGCATGACCCCCCTGTTTTGGGATCAGAAAAAGTTGTCTGAAGGGCTATACTTGACAAAGATATTTGAATGCCAAAATTAAAGTGATGCGATCACATTGTTTTTTCCCTGAACCTTATAATGGTCGCCCATGGGAAAATATTTAGTTCCGTGATACCTTTTAGCAGGCGGAAACTGAGATTAATCCTGTGGACGCTGATATCAAAACATCGAATTGTTTCCCTAAAATACAACTAGGAATTTAACCAATTAAGGTAATTGAGCTCTGTCAAATAAGATTTAATTGACTGAATTTGTAATTGCATTGTGGAAAAACTTTACAGATCGAAATAACGGTATTTAATCATCAACGTGAAGAGTGTGGGTTAATGACATTTTCCAATAACTGTATTCAAACTTAAAACATCTGAAATGAGAGTTCCACTGAACATTATAAAGAGAACTCGACACTTTCAGCAGGTTATGTACTGTGCAGACATTTCAGTTTTCGTTAGTAATGCTCCTTTGCTTGAATTTGCTGTTATTTCGTTGATCGGAACTGTACTTCACAGATCCAAAATGGTAAACAAATTGTGATTTGGGCGCATTGTCGTAATTTGGGCTCAACATTCAATGTCATAATCTGGGGGAATATTTTGGTTACGGCATTGGACTTCAAACCGAGAGGTCCACGGTTCGATCCTCGCCATGGATAACTGCAATGTGTCCTTGGGCAAGGCACGTAGTCCCAATTGCCCATTGGGGCACGGCAGCGCAGTGTACTAAGGCGTACTGCCCGTCGATGGTGCACTTGTCTTCAACCAATGTTGATCCGCTTGTGTGGAGTTCGTTCATTGGGGAGTCTGACAGTTGCTCGCCGCTGCCCGGTGATTCTCCCCAGGTACTCATGGCTTCCTCCACGTGTAAAAATGTCCGACACGAGGTGACCCTGACCGTCGAAGGTGTCATTAAACCTCGATAAATAAATAAATTCGTGAAACTAAACTGACAGGATATATAACCTTAGCAGTTGAAAATGTAATTAAACCTCAAATAATAAACGAATAATTTTTATTATAATTTGCAAACATGACCCATCTGCACAGTGATTTTAAAATATCAAAATTTCAAGCTGCAGTTCTTCACATAATGCAACTAGGAAAGAAACCAATTCATTTTCACTGAGCTCATTGAAACAAGCTTGAATTGGTTAATGTCTTACTTGTGGTATGGTGATATGGTGAAATTCAGGGATGTGGCGACAGGGGGAGGGGTGGGGTGTCTACCCCCCTCCCCAGCTAGGAGTATTTTTTTCAATAGTTGGAAATTCCGAGGTCAAAAATCAAATGGTTGAAAATTCAACAAATTAACATTGTTCATGAAAAATATTAAAATTCCAACTAATGATGAGAAGTTTTGATCTTTTATTTCCAACTGAAAACTTGAGTTTCTAATTTCCAACTCTAAAATTGACATGGCCTCAAAATTTCGACTCTGACATCAATCAATCCGGTAAATTGTCTGACCCAGACACATTATAAATGATGCTTTTTCCGTTTCAGGACTAGTGAAAATTTTCTGAAGGGTTCATAACCCTTTACCCAACGCAGACGATTTTAAAATTCATTATTTTAAATAAATTTTTCTTAAATTTTTAAAAAAAATATTCAACAAAACCATATCATGTGACCCCTCTTTGGAACGAGCGCGACGAGCTCGTTCCAAAGAGGGGTCACATGATATGGTTTTGTTGAAATTTTTCGAAAAATAATATTTTTTCAGTAGCAGTATTTGCATATTACGCGGGCAGATGCGGGCGATTCGTTGGGTAAAGGGTTAAAATATATCACCCAGCGCTCCAGTGCAACCACCTATCGAAACCACTCACAGTTGGAATTTACACCGGTGGCCCCCTCCTCCCCCCCCCCCCCCCCCCCAACTGAAACCCTCTAGCCACATCCCTGGTGAAAAAAACTTGCTGCATGACAGATAGGTATTTCGACATTAGTGTGCATGGGTTTTCTGACAGAGATCACACACTCGATATATTTCTTTATGTATTTACTGGGATTTAACGACATTTTCTACACCCGAGCACACACACACACACACGTTTCCTTGAGCAGGGTTTATATTTCGACGAGAATCCAAGAATCGATTCACGCAAATATTCGTACAACAAAAACAGCGAGAATCCATGTAGATTCTGCTGCACCCATGAAAAGAATCCTGAGTCAATTTAACCCTTTACCTAATATAGTGGCGGCAAAATAGCAATACATGGCTAACAGGTCCTTAAATATCCTGACACTTTGTCAATAAAATTATGCAAATATGGCTGCCATTGGAACCGACTCAATGAGCCGGTTCCAACGACATCTA
Source organism: Pictodentalium vernedei (assembly GCA_031216915.1). Lineage (NCBI taxonomy): Eukaryota > Metazoa > Mollusca > Scaphopoda > Dentaliida > Dentaliidae > Pictodentalium > Pictodentalium vernedei. The sequence goes on from CM062292.1 coordinate 54,188,279, forward strand.
TATTTGTAAGGTTTGTATGGGGGTGGGGTGTGGTGGATTGGTTGACTCGTCCCCCACTTTTCCAGAAAATATCAACAATATATACAGTGAAGTCTGAAATCCTTCAGACTGGTTCATGTACCCTCACCAGGATATTTCTTGGATTATTTGCCGTGGCTATTTCTACGCTTTAATGGTTCTTGAGCCTCCAGAAAAGTATCTAGGGTGTTCCTATTGGCATGAGGAGAAATGATGGGGGTGGGTGGGGGGGGGGGGGGGGTTGGTAATAGATTTTTCTGCTGTCATTGGCAGCAGAGAAATATTTTATCCCCTCCCTACTTCATTTGGCCCCACTCCCCCGACAACTTGTAGGAGTGGGAGATATTTCCCATCAGTCTTTTTCTCAGAAAAAAAACCCACTCCATCACGCAATCGGTGTGAAAAGTTCCTTGAAATGCTCTGCGTCGCGCGGTCTGTGTAAAGTGTTCTCCGTGATACCTATCTCATTATGTCCAAGAAGTTAATATGGATATCTATAGATTTGTTAAGTGACCAAGGGTATTACGGGATATGGGTCCACGATAACGTGTCATGGTGATAGTATCGTAATCTGCACGACTGGCGGTATTTGAGGTTATTGGTTTGGCGACGGAAGAACGTTGAAGTACTGAGCAGCGGAAAGCAACTCATAGGCATTTCAAAATGCAACTGATAGACACAGTGCGAAATAGGAATTGGTTGGATGAAGGGGCTAACAGAATGTGGACGTTGGTTCTCATTTTTTTCTTTTATCTGCACTTTAAGACCTCTCGCGGCAGCATTTCCCCAGAGGTGTAAACAGAAGAGAAGAAAAAGAGTATTCACGGGAGATAATCGGAATGTTTCTCGTATGCAGAAATCACATTGAGGGAATTTAGGTTCGATTTTCAATGTTCCGTACATTTTCGCATATTTATTTTTTATTGTAGTTTAACGACACTTTCGACAGCCAGGGTCACCTCGGGTGGGACAGTTTTAAGGATGGAGGAAGCCGGAGTACCCGGAGAGAACCGCAGGGCAACGGCTATCATTTGTCAGACTCCCTAACGTACTAACTCAACACAAGCAGGGTTAGCATTGGTTTAAGACAGGTGCACCACTGACTTGGATACGCCTTGGTACACAACATCACCGTACATCCACATGGGCATCCGGATTAAATGCCTTGCCCAAGGACACAACACAGTTACCCCTGGAGGGCAACGAACAGTGGACCTCTCGGTTTGAAGTTCAATACCGTAACCACTAAGAACCAGGTTTTCAACTACCGCCGCAGGGTGTGTGATATGATCCACAAATGGGGGCGTATCGTGCGATTAGAGTAAGTGTTAACCATATTGCATTTCTGAGACGACAGTATTTTAATGTTGCGTCTCTCAGAGACCTGTTTTACAAGACAAACTCTCATAAAGTTTTGTCGTTCCTGAAGGAAATCAACCTTTTTAATAAATTTTAAATAGTCTGGTTTTATTATTTTAAATTCTCATCTATCATTTATATCTGTTTCACGGGTTGATTTACATAACTGTTTTGATGAACTGCAGTCATTTTTTTTAATTTCATTGTTCACTTGTCAGTTTTACTCCACGTTTTTCATATGTCGTCATCTCTTTTTTAACTTCTGCATTGAAAATAATGATCATTTTTAACATTTCATACTTTCATCGCCACGATATAGCCCTAGTTGCTGATGTGGCGAAAAGCACCAATATATAAATACATGAATAATAAATTGCATTTCTGAGAAGGGATTGTAGCCCATCAATGGAACGCGCCCCAACAGTTTCTTTTTTCGTACTGGAGCATGACTTTTATATTTAAGAGAGTGACATTTCGAATTATTTAAGACAGAGAGTTGGTTTTTAGAAGTACAGTATGATGTGACATATTTTTATTTCGAAACAGACAAATAGTAAAACAGAAGGTATAAAAATGGAAAGGCAGAAAAAGAAAAGAAACCCTCTCCCCAAAAAACAAGCCTTTTATATCTGGGATTCGTTTATGTCGTTGAATGGTATCATTTTAAAAATTTATTTTTTTAGCCCCTGACAGGGTTCTATATGTTTAAATGTCCTCATTCTGGAAGTCTAATGACTTGGAAGTTGGAGCTAGTCAAGTCTTGGCTGCCTGTGGAGGCAGCCAAGACTCGACTAGAACCAACCCATTGGTTGAAATGATTGCTGTGTGGAAATGCAAAACGAAGCAATCGAACCATGCCAACAATGTTGGACTTGACTCTTTCAGGGTTAAATAATACTCTGGATTTTAAATTCCACAATTTATAATTCAAAATAAAAAAACGGAATGTGCCTAAGTTCTTCATTACCTTCACATGATCGTTCAAATCATTTGGATCTCTGTTAACCATGTCTAGTTCTTCGCCCATCATTTTGACAGTGTTTGGTTTTGATCGAAATTAAGAAACAATTCCCAAGAGATCCAATGAACGACTGAGGCTGATATTTTTCCCGTTGTGTTTTCATAAATCAGCGCTATTTTATAAATACAGTTAGTTTGTTGTGGTCACCTAATTAATAGCCAGAGCAACATATTGTAAACAAACCCAAAACAAGAAGCCAAAAACTGAAGGCTTTCTATAATGATTTTAACCTTGTTTTTATCTGGATTGTTTTGTCAGCGGTTTTGTGAACATGTTACGACCCGTGGTCACAATACAATATAACAATAGACAAATAACTTTTTATGACTGATTATTTCACTTGATTAATTTGGAAAGGGGGTTACGTAATTATATAAGTTTTCGAGAATGGCTGTTGGCCCCTATTTTCCCGAACCTTTCAGTTATTTGTAAAAATCCAGTCAGAACTTGTACGCGCATTACAAGCAGGAAAATAGCAAGTGTAATTCGCTGATTTATTATGGATATCAATTTAGTTTAACCTTTTACCTCACACGAAAAGGAGACGACACTTGCAAATGCAATTCTTGAATAACCATTTTTTTTTTACTTTTTGCGTCAAACCCATATCTTATGATCCCTCATTGGAACGAGCTCAACGAGCTCGTTCCAACGAGGGGTCAAAAGCTATGGTTTTGAGACAAAAAAATAAAAAAAATAATAAAAATTGAATGGTGATTTTTGAGAATAGCACTGGTCGGTTTTGGCCGTTACGTTTGGTATGGGATTAAACATTATTTATTTCAGAGAAATGTTACCAGTAACATTACAAATATCATACGGAGTCGTGGATTCGGCAGTAAGCTTATAGGTGTCAATTTAAACTATTTACTTTCATACCAGAAATATTATTTATTTATTTATTTATTTATTTATTTATTTATTTATTTATTGGGGTTTAAGGTCACATATTTCTGCACAATGGCTAACCATGACCGTGACAGTTTTACGGGTGGAGGAAGCCGAAGTATCCGGAGAGAACCACTGAGCAACGGCGAGCAACTGTCAGCTCCCCAACATACTAACTCCACACAAGCAGGGTTAGCATTGGTTGAAGACAAGTGCACCATCGACGTGCAGTACGCCTTAGTACACGACGTCACCGTGCCCCCACATGGGCAATGGGGGTGAAGTGTCTTGCCCAAGGACACAACGCGGTTGCCTCAGGTGGGATTCGAACCGAAGACCTCTCGGCTTGCAGCCTGCACCTCTACCTACTGAGCCACCGCGCCCCCATACCAGAAATAAAATAAAAATGAAGTGACGCTCTGTATAAGTCAATACCGATATGAGAAGGTCGTTAAGTGCCTTCACTCCTCCCCTAAATTACAGCTGATATTTGTGGGTTCAAATCACCGCGTTATTTCTTATCTCGATAACATAGCTTATAACCCCTCATTGAAACGAGCACCTTCCAATGAGGTGTCATAATGTTATCAAATGTCGACTTCCCTTCGAATAAGATACAAGGTTAAATTTAATTACTTAATTAATTATTCATTTATTTGTTCATATATTTATTTATTTGTTCTTTACGCACCATCTGTTTCTAAGGCTATAGCGTGGCTGTAATATGAATTATGGAAGAGGCCTTTAGTATCCATGAAATAAAAACGGTTCTATGGAAAGAGCAAAGTAATAATAACAGTCTCGCCCGCCGTTGATTACAATTGCCTCGTTATCCCCACGCCTCTTCTATCCTCCCAGCACTCTGAGACGAACTGTTTGATAACATCCCAAGCCCCTCCCCCCCCCCTCAATGTCTCCGATGAGCACACTAACCCTCTCCTCTGTGTCACCCACTAACTACATATCCTTCATTCTCCCATCCTACTTCCTCACCATAATCTCGGTGAATCTTATTGTGTTAGACTAGTATTTTGGACATTCTAATAGAAAGAGTTCCAGGGTCTCCACTGCGCCTAAATTACACACTTGGCACTCCTTTTCACTGTCTTTCAATTTTCCCCCTAAGCTCCAGGGAGCGCAACCGATCTGAGCTTGAAGAACAGTGACCCCCCCCCCCACAAAGATGCCATCAAGGTAATCTTCCAAACCTGGCATCTCTTTATCACGCAAGCCACACAGAGTCCTTTTCGATTTGACTCCTCACGCCAGTTCAGGTTACAATCCGCCATGAAACCTTTCTCTGACGATTGTTTACCCTGGTTTGTGCCTACTTCTAAGTTCGAGATCCCCATTGAATAGTTCTCGATTAACTCCCGCACTTGGTCTATCTATTCACACCATCTGCTGTCGGAGAGAATCAAACTAAATAGTGAAAAAAATAATGAGAAAATAAAACCAGTCATTTAACCCTTTGAAATGCAGTGGGATCTTCCATGCCAGTTCAATGGCAGCAAGTATCTGACCGATACCGATAAACAGTTATCGACGATTGTCCCAACACTACTCATCCCGCTGGCTCTCCACACCCATAGAATCTGTTCTGGGCTCTCTTTGCTCGCCTTCAACTCGGTGAACTGTTGAGGTCTCTTAAAATTGTAGCCTATCAATACTGTTGCAAAGTGAGCCCACCGGGACTAATTAAGCTTGCCAGCTCGGGTAAGAACTCGAGCTCTTGGGGTTTTATTTGGGAATTCAGTGGACTCAAGTTTATTTAACTTATTTTCAGAGTTGTTGAACAGATTGGAACATGACAAATAAAGTACATGGAATTGTATTAAACTGGAAATCAGAGTACCGGCGTACTCTGTGGGTACATGTCAGATGTTCTGTTGACAATATCAGGCATACCTTTGCAAGCCAATTTTGTCAACAAGCAGTGACATTGTAGGATTTGTTAATAGATGGAACAATAACATTCGGCAGTATTACTGGGATGTTGGTGTTCGAACTGTCTAACAAATCATAACATGCACCAGGTGAAACTCCTCGTTGAACTGGGGATGCTGCGTTGCATTTTAGCACCAGTCACTAGAACATTCCGCCGGTTAACTGGTGCCCGGCGGAATACTATTTGATAGCCGAAATTCCATGGACTGCATGCAGACTGACCGACAGTCTGTATGGCAGTATAAGAGTCTACAAAATGGCGACCGCCACGTCAGGGACCTTTCCCTAAGTTTCCCCGAGGTCGGCGAGAAACTGCTGACGGTCGTCACGTACCCCAAGTATTGCATCAGAAATTTGGTGTATATAAGCACCAATTTCTGACTGCCCCGACATATTGTCTCCGGGCTCCTGATGTGTACGGACCGGCCTGCTAGAAGAAACCTGGATGCCGCCACTGATACTTTAAGGTATGAACTTTGTTATATAAAATCAGATATATTTGAAGCCTACCAGAGACAACGACGGTTAGTCGTAATGTTAATAATTTAGTTTATTAAAATAGTAGATAATTTGGACCTTGTCTTCGTTGTGCTGTACAGGACAAGTTCGTGAAGTTATCGAACCCAGAATCTGGAGCCTGTGTCTGATATCGTCTGAAGGAGTCCCAAACTGTCACGGGCTAGTATGACCTCACAGAACTGCCAGTACTCACAACGCGGAAATTAAACTTTACGATCACAGATCGATAACATTTTCCCTCTATTCCGCAACAATACTATCTCTTTCACCTGCTCTAACTTCTTCACTCTGTTCAACTTGAAAACCCATGTAGTAATATTTGTTTCCGAAATGACTGCATTCTTATATCATATTGAATAGAACACACTTGACACAGTCGAAGCTATGATGGTAAATGTTTGGGGTATAGAAGTCATTTAACCCTTTGAGACTTTAATTATCCTGAGGGTCACACGTCAATGAGAATTCAGTTTCTTCAGCGTTTTTCAAAATGCGACGTCAAACGTCGGAAAGTACAAATAACAAGATACGTTTCACATTAGCGATAAATTTGTTATTCAAAACTTTTTTTATTACACCCTATTGGAGAGTGCCGACAGGCACTATCCAATAATGCGTAATAAAACAAATTTATTTAAAAAAAATATTATTTGTGTTTGACTAAATATGATATAGAAGCAAGGAAAGTGTTGGCTTTTGCTTGCTTCGGTATCTTCATTTGTTGAAAGCCCTGATAGTGGCTTCTAGCACTCAACCAGTTAAGAAGTCTTGAAAGCGGGATTATATTAGTATTTTATGCTGCGATAACATTTGTTCCAACGGTTGTCACTGAGCACTATTCGGGAGAAACAGGAATTTGAGGTAAAAACTTTAAAAAATCGAAAAATAATAACAAAACAAATGACCACAAATATCAACATGTTGTTGGATTCCGTACGTCATAAGACGTACAAAAGTATCAACGGGTTAATTAACATCTCGTGCCATCGCAGTTGTAAATATACCTTTAGTGGAAAGGACCTTTATAAGCTCCTAGCTTATTGTCGAATCCAGTCTCGTATATCTTTTTCTCTGATAATTGGAAATAAATATTGTTTAAAGTGATGGCAGCAATCATAAGTCCATATTCATTATTTGGGGTAGACCAATCAATATTTTCAACGTGCAGCCTCAGGGCTGCACGTTGAAAATATTGATTGGTCTACTCAATACATTTACTGAACAGCCATCCTATTTACGGACGTTATGACGTATCGTGTTCCTGGCCGAAAAACGGGCAGCTCGGGTTCAAAGGGTTAAGGAATACTGTGCAAATCAACCTGTTGAATACCTATGAATAGATGGCAGGAGAAAAGAATAAAAAATAATTTAATATTTATTATTGTAAGAGACGTTTTGTTATAAAACATGTCTCTATCTAAGAGACACCGCAGTGAAGTACTGCCGCCTCACAATATTTAAATGTATACAGAAACTAAAAGTATGTTTCATTGTAAACAAAGGGCTAAAATGTATTGCCTATATTCACGGTGTACATGCATTTGAAGGTAGGCTCGTAAGTATCTTCAGATGTCGTTCTTAGAAGATATAACAGTTTTGTCAACAGCTTATACAAATATTAGTGTCGGGCATGAAACTTGGGATCTGCCGGGAAACCTGGACTCTTTTCATCTTTTTCTTTGCCTAACGCCTGCTATTCATGCTTACCACTTTTCGTGCCGTAAGTGTCAGAGCAATTATCAGATGCAAGTAGAGTCGAGTCCAACACCCTAAATATTAAAGCCATAATAGCCCAAAGTATGATATTCTTTGAAAATTCGGTGAATAAAACAGATGAGAGTGATGGCCGAGTGGATACGTCGCTGGTCGTTGATGTCAGAGGCCCTCAATCGAGGTTCTCGAGGTATACGAACACTGCCAGCATCAATTGTGGGGTTGATGCTGTCACAGCTAACCGTCCTATCAGGTGGGGACGAAAAATGGCTGTCCTGTGTGCGGAGAGAGACACACCCCGTGCGGAGTAAAGATCCTTTCCTAGTATTCGTGAAGAGCGAGGCCACGAAGTTGCCGCTACGGTAGTCATTCCACATACCTGCGTCACTGGCCAAGGAGAGGCGTTAATATAAGTTGCATAACTTGTTCGCCAATCCTTGTAAAACAAACAAGCTTTAAAAATGAAAGAGAAATTATCGAAACAATCACACTGTAGCTTTTGTATAAAAATAAGGCGTTCTCCAAAAGTAATATCACTAAAACTTCGTTGGAGTAAGGGAGGGTGGGTGCTTTCGCACTAAACCACCCAAGCTATGAGTAAGCGATAGTGTAGAAGATGAATGAGATTGTTGAGACATTTAGAGTTTTATCTCTTCCGGAATGAAGTCTCATTCGAGGATACAAAATTGTGGTCACAAAAGCGGACTTAATTTCAATTGGATCGCGACTGAGTCGAGACCACGGATTTCTATACAACTGAATTGCTGGAACGTTCGTTGGTCACACGCGGGGGTGGGGGGGGGGGGGGTGCGGGTTGGGGGAGGGGAAAGTTGCTCGAAATAATGATGAACAACCAAAAAATTCAGTTCAGGTTTTCAGTTTCCCGACACCTCAAATCTCTGATAGCTTTTTAACCCTTTACTTAACGAACCATCCGCATCCATCCGCGTAATTTGCAAATTCAGCAGTTGAAACAAAGAAATTTTTGAAAATATTTCAAGAAAAACATATCATGTGACCCCTCATTGGAATGAGTCCATCGACTCGTTCCAATGAGGGGTCACATGATATGGTTTTGTTGAATTTTATGAAAAATGTTTTTAAAAATAGTAATTAAAATAATACATTTTGATATCGCCTGTGTTGGGTAAAGGGTTAAAGAATATACTTTGATGTTTGGGGAAAATTAATTATTATTGACCAACACAATTACCGACACTGGAAAGTTGACAGTGTTATTAATCTTTACTAGACTAGAATGTTTGAAGAAGTGAAACCTGTAACGTTGTGTCGTAACAGCTTTTACGTCATCAAACATTGAGATGAGTTTGCGCGTTAACGAGGGGGTTGGGTGAAAGACGACGTTTTCCGCTGACGTTTCAGAAATCCAGTTGTATCATAGTACAGATTACTGGTTTCAACACATCAAATTAGCGGTTTCAACGCATCAAATAGGAACAGTGTTTAATCTTGATGTCCCACCAGTCCCTACAAATGGCTCTTTATTCTCAATGAACGCTTGCAATAATTTCATGCAGAATTCTCATTCGATGGCTCATGTGACTACAAATATAATGACATAGGCTTCTTTCCATGGGTGCACTTTTAACATGAAATACAGTACGTGGAGAGTGCATTGTAACTAAATCATCCGCGGAGTGGAGTTATCACCCAAGCTATAACTTTCAAATTTTGTACATATCGACAAAAAACACAAGCAATGTTTCAGCCAATGGATCTCCGGGTTTAACCCGGAAGTCCATTGGCTGAAACTTTGGTGGTGCTGGTTATGCCTTGCAACAAATTTGCAATTATTCCTCTGGTGGAATCTCCACTCTGCGGGTGATTTAGTGATAATACACTCTCCACGTACTGTAGATCATATTTGAAAAATTTCATTTGTTGAAATAAAGAGATGTGCAGCATGTGAGGGTTTGTGTGTTGGATGGTGTGGGGAGGGCAAATGGTCTGTGTACCCTGCTTCTGCTTTGAGCACCCCTTTCTTCTAATTCCCAAACCAATGGTGGGAACCACCAGGCCTTAACTTAACCGGAAAAGGTGTGCTGCATAAGTTTAAACACATTCTAATTGGTGATGCAACAAATTGAATCGGGGGGGGGGGGGGGGGGGCAAGTGCTTACTACTGGCAACGTTCCTTCCCAGAGCATCCTCTCCTCTCTAGGACACGCCTTTACATTTGCTTTAAAAGATCCGAACAACCCGATCAGAATCAGCACACAGGAGGAGTGCTTGTCTCCGTTTGTTCGTATGTTTGTGTTTGGTGTTCGTACGTGCGTGCTTGCGAATATGTTTATGTGCGTATCTGATGAAAAAACAACTTTACACATCAATTAGTACGAAGGTATTCTGTTTGTGGCACTTTGGAATCAATTAAGAATTGAATGCAATTTTTATAATCTTTATTGGCGTATATAAACGTGTGGGAATGGGTACAAAATTATGTATGAATCCCGAATGGATTCATACAATTTGTACCCATTCCCACACGTTCTTACTCCAATAAAGATTATAAAAATTGCATTCAATTCTTATAATTACATTCTGTAACTGTTTAAACTACTTTTTACCAAACAACAAAGCAGAAAGACGAAATAAAACATGTACGTACGAACGAGGCGAAAAACCACCTTCACACAAAAAACAAAGCGCACCACTCTGATTTTTAATTTTCACAACTTTAGAAATGGAAACGAGTATTTTAGTAACGGGCTTTATGCCACAGTTGGGAAATGTAACAACAGAAACAGCTGCGGAGTTGATCACTGCGAGAGGCGCTAAAAGTTAAAAACCCGCCCAAACACAGCCAGAATTACATTCTGTCAACTATGCTCTACCGTAAATGCGGGTCAAAGTTCGACCAAATGTATTCATTGGAAAATGAATTACATTTGGTCATGACATTTTCATCCCACTGACCAATGGGAATTGAGTATTTGGATTCAAAACGTATAACTACATTAACAATGTAATTGTAAGATCATGAAGCTCTTCTCGTGGTCATTAAATGTTAAAACAAACCTGGGTGTAAATCTAGCAAAAAAAGTTTGACGGCATTTTTACTCGGGAACTTGCGTTCTCAGCGGTCCACACAATTCTAAAACCACCTCTTATTTACTTTAAACAATATTTTATTTCCAAAAAGACAAAACAGACAGACAGTAGTTGATTAGCATTGTGAACAAAAATATCTTCAACATGGCAAGAGGATTCAGCAGTAACTGACTGTCTCAAGAAAACTTGGTACAACATACGACTACAAGTCCTTTCCTTGCACTAGTGGCGTAGCGGAAAATCTTGTGCCCCCCCCTCCCCCGCGAGATAGAGACGGGGGCTCTTTCATAATGGTGGTTGCCTTTAAAACGGGAGCAAATTTAGTGTCGTTACCGTGCACAGCATACAGGATTTCTCGTAGTACATATGCCATAAATTAAATGAAGGAATAGCCTATAGGATCGATTCTAAAAGTACGACTCTGTAGATTTTTTCATTACATGTTTTAAGTTTCACCCCCACCATCCAACGATACACACATGCTCACCCAACATGTGTGACTTGAGAGGCAATATGCATGTATATTGTTCATTTCTCACCCCTATCAGTTACAGTGATGTAGCGTTCACTTAACCCTTTACCTAACCTGAAAAGCAGACGACACTTGCAAAAATAATTCTTGAATAACTAATTTTTTTCATTTTTTGTCTCAAAAACATAGGTTATGACCCCTCTTTGGAACGAGCTCGACGAGCTCCAACGAGGGGGTCATAAACTATGTTTTTGAGACAAAAAATGAAAAAAATAATGAAAATAAATTGGCGATTTTTGAGGATAGCGCTGGCCGGTTTTGGCCGTTACGTTAGGTAAAGGGTTAAAAGAATAATACAAAGAGTACGTCGTGTGGAAGTGAGAGTTTGAAATCATGTGTATTTGGTACACAGTCTCGCTCTCTCTCTCCCTCTCCCTCTTTCTTCCAGCGTTGGGACGTCCTTCAAGACGGGGGCCCCCTTCTAGCCGCCCCCCCCCGCAATGCGGGCCCTGCGGGCCCATCCCCAACGCCACTTGCTTGTACACGAAGAAAACGTGTATACAAACACGCACCTGCAACTTCAAACGCAGGGACAAACATAATAACACAAAGACAAGCACAGGAGAAATGCCAGACAATACACACCCTTTGAATTATAAGCAAGCATAAGTTTAAACAATATTTATCGGAAATCTATGTTATATGTATACAATACAGAAAATAGATATCAAAATGGAAAAAAAATATTCAAATCAAGAGGATCAACAAATTAAGGAAGTATTGTATGAAGTATATACTATTCTCAAAAATCGCCAATTAATTTTCTTTATTTTTTTCATTTTTTGTCTCAAAAACATAGGTTATGACCCCTCGTTGGAACGAGCTCGTCGAGCTCGTTCCAATGAGTGGTCATAACCTATGTTTTTGAGACAAAAAAAAAAAAGAAAAAACAATTAGTTATTCAAGAATTGTTTTTGCAAGTGTCGTCTGCTTTTCATGTTAGGTAAAGGGTTAACCTATTTTTAAACATTTTTGGGACATAATGTTCGGTCGATCACTGAAACGCACATAGAATGTATCCATGGGCCTGTTATGATAGCCCGAAGCGCTACCGGAAACGAGTCGTCTATATGATACGAAAGCAGAATGAGTTGTCTATATGATACGGAATCGGAACACATTATGTGATACGTACCGTTTCTCGTGGTTTTCAGGACAAAATCTATATGATTGTTAGATAAAAGGTCAGGACACATGCTAAACTGATGATCAAGCACTGTGCGAAGGATGAACACGATTTATCCACTGAATCATTTTTTAAGGACGGGAAAAGTTAGGACGAATGAACAGTCCGTGGTCTACCTTGAAGTTATGACCTCCCGCCAACTTCTTGACACGCCACTGTGTCATTTGCAAGCATTATGCGAAGTATAAAAAAGTTCTATCAATTGACTGACCCATTACCCGACGTAATGATCAAAACCGGCCAGCGCTATTCACAAAAATCACCATTAAATTTTCATTATTTTTTTTTCATTTTTGTCTCAAAAACATAGCTTATGACCCCTCATTGAAACGAGCTTCTTCAGCTCGTTCTCATGGGGTGACATAAGCTATGTTTTAGACGCAAAAATGAACAAAAATTAGGTATTCAAGAATTTGTTTTGCAGTGTCGTCTGTTTTTCATGTCAGGTGAATGGTTAATGATTTTATAAAATGGACAGAGTTAGAGCAGACGAAAGGTCTGTGTCCTCGATCTTGGAGTTTTGCCCTTCGGTTAAGCTCATGGCACACTTTTGAATTGTGAACAGGCTTTGTGTGAAGTATGATCCTTTTTATGTAGCGGAAATGTTGGGACAGACAAATGGTAAGTGGATTTGTCCTTAGAGTTATAACCTTGTTCAAGGTGAAGTCACCCTCTCATGTCATGAACAAGCATTGAATAAACTATCAAAAATATCTGTCCTCCGACACGAGGTGATCCTGACTGTCGAATGTTTCGTTAAACGTTAAACCCCAATAAATTAATAATAATAAGATCTGTCCATTGTGCCGCTTTTTATGGATCAGACAGATGTTAGAAGGGATGTACCGTCTGTGAATCTTGGACTAACATGTATGATCTTTGGGCAGTGCTATAGCACACTCGTGGCTCATGATTAAGTATTGTCTAAAGCGTGAAGATATGGCCATCGAATCAAGTTTTATGGACCGAATACTGTTAGAATTCACGAACGGCCTGTGACCTTGAACTTGTATCTGTGATCGTAGGTCGTGACACACCCCTGAGAGACGGGAAAGCGTTGTGTGGAGTGTGAACAGGATTTATCATATGACTCGTCCGTTTAGTTCACTTTAAAACATTTGATATTTTGTTTTCATATTAATCAGTGATAAATAAAGCCTTCCGTCAATTTCATTGGTTAATTTCAAAACTAGACAATTTGATTGGCTGAACAAAATACTACTGGGTCACATTTGCATAATTTCAGTTGGGAGAATTTACCTTATCTGTCCTACTTTGGGTGGGTTATAATCTTTTATTGTATTAATCTTTTACCTATAAGAAAAACGCCATTTATTTTTTTTTATATTTTCATTTTTTGCTTCCAAAATATAGGCTGTGACCCCTCATTGGAACGAGCTCGACGAGCTCGTTCCAATGAGGGGTCATAACCTATGTTTTAGAAGCAAAAAATGAAAATGTTTATTATACGAGGATGTTTTTTTTCCCCGTCTGCAACTCAAGTTAGGTGATGGGTTAAAAAGTCATACTAAGTGGCTAATTTGTGCGCGTGTGTGTCATATGATAAATAGAATATGAAATGAGTGTTTTTCTCATATAATATTTATGAAACTCGTCCGAATTTTCCGTTTGGAACGGAAAATTCTTAGACTCATTTCATAAATATTATATGAGAAAAACACTCATTCCATATCGTCTATATATCCATTGTATCATATTTTTATGTTAGAATGGACGAACGGTCCGCAAGGTTGACATTGTAGTGATAACCTTGATTCCAGACCATAATACACCCTGACCTCTGAAAAACTTACGAGGAGCATAAATATTCTTGAATAACTAAAACCTTTCATTTTTTCGTTCAGAACATAGATTTTGACACCACATTTAAAGGATTGCGACCAAGTGAGAGGCGCCGAACTATGGTTTAGACGAAAATTGAAAAAAATAATAAACTTTCTGTGAGGAGCACTGGCCGTATATGGCCGTTAACTCTATTGAGTATTTTCTTGAATTCCTTATAAAATCCAGCATGGCTGCTAGTAAGCAGCCATGGCTTGGCTTCGTGACAATTGAATAGAATTTAACATCAAACACTCATATGGAAACCAGTAACACACCTCTGCTGAGTTGAAGGGTATTTTTGTTTTGAGCAGAAAAATCTGCACACTGCAGGCACAGAGTTAAGTTTGACAAAATGTTAACTTAAAACAACCAAGGAACTACAAAGGTCATGCACATAATTAGAGGTTATATCGGCCGAGATATCAGCCTGATTTAACTTCTTATCAGCCTGAGACCAAAGGCCGAAGTATGAGGTGAAGTTTTCAAGGGTTAATATCCCAGCGGTATAAAACTAACGTATATAACAACTTTTTTATTTATAAACCGAAACAAATAATTACAAAATGTTCTCAAATCTCTTACAGTTTTCTGACAGTGTTATTGCTTCTCGACCTTTCCAGAAAAGTCCGAAGTTTCCTTTTCTCCAAGTTTAGCTATCCGAACAATTCGGCCTCTCACCATTTGGGAAGCCGCGACGTTCGGATAGTTAACCGTTTACCCAACGAATCGGCCGCATCCGCCCGCGTAATATGCAAATTTAGCAGTTGAAAAAATATTATTTTAAAGAAAATGTCAACAAAACCATATCATGTGACCCCTCGTTGGAACGAGCTCGTTCCAACGAGGGGTCACATAATATGGTTCTGTTGAAATTTGCTGCAAAATAAAAAAAAAAATGATATTTAAAATAATAAATTTTGATATCGTCTGCGTTGGGTAAAGGGTTAAACTAACTCTTCTCCCACACTGGATCTTAGTTTTCGTTGAATGTTCTGTACAATTCTCATCTTTCTTTTCTTTATCCACCTAATCCTTACTTATTGACATCATTAGTTCCTCACTATACAAAAACTAACCCATTAACGCCATTTTCCTGATTGCGTTTGACGAATGACTTATGAAGACTTTCGATTTAACCATTTTGGTTGAGCCTTTTAACGCATCGGGGGTGGGGGTGGGGGTGGGGGTGAGGGACTCTATCTAGGTTCATAACGGCCGATATCGGCATCATAAATGTCCCGTTTGAGCTTGATAACGGGTTTGAATTTGGAGGAAGAAATCATATTTCATAAATAAGTTAAGGTAAGTATTGTTAAATCTTTGATACGTTTGTACGTCTCGTGACGTACGAACTCAAACAGCGCGTTGATACTTTGTGGTCATTTGTTTTGTTATTATTTTTCGATTTTTCAAAGCTTTAACATCAATTCCTATTTTCTCCCGAATAGTGCTCGGTGTGAACCGTTCAGCCATATGTTATCGCGGCTTAAAATACTAATATAATACTGTTGTCAAGACTTCTTAACTGGTTGAGTGCTAGAAGGCACTATCAGGGCTTTCAAAAATGAGAACACCAGAGCAAAAGCCCACACTTTTCTTGATTATATTTCATATTCAGTCAAACACAAATAATATTTTGTTTATATAAATTTGTTTATGACAAATTATTGGCGAGTGCCTGCGGGCACTCTCCAATAATTTGAAATAAAACAAGTTTTGAATAACAAATTCAGACCATCCTAAATATTCTAGTCCTCAAGCAGATAATAACTAATGTGAAAAATATCTTGTTTTATTTAATGCTCAGGCATCAATTCACGCTGAAAAATTAAGTCATATTCCCCTGTCGGTCGGCAAAACGAAATATCAAAATGATATTTAGAAATCGATATTTCATCGTAGGTTCGGATGACGAATCACATGTACTTTAAACGAGTCAGCACATCAGTAATGAAATCCAGAGTCCCAAATACAAACGAATTCGAATAATTGATAGTGACAGTGACTAAATCAATTCATTAAATCAGCGGTTTCAAAGTTTGACTTCCTCATTCACCTTCCAGCGAAAAGCCGAAATCACTTTCAAATTTCTTCAGTTCAACTTCACACGTCTTCGGTGCATTGAGTTCAAAAAAAATAAAATGACGTGTCTTGTTATTGAAAATAAGAAAGTGGTGTTTTTTGTTATTGTTCTATTTCTTCGAAACACATTGCGATTATTTCAATTCGCCAGCCTTGGTAAATCGTAAAGTTAGGGGAGAAATAAGACGGGACTACTTTTTGTGCGGATATTCACACATTCCAATGGTTGGAGTTTGGTTGTTGTAATTTTTGTATGGACGCCGGTTCGGCACATAAATTTTGCGCCTTAATGGCAAATAAAGGCCACAAATTGGAGAGTTTGTAGTCGTAGAGCATTAAATAAAAAGAAAATTCACGAAAATTTGATGAATACCGAAAATATCTCGTTCGTGGCTACAATAAATATGAGGATCTTCACTCGCGACATCAAATTTTCGTGAATTTTCTTTTGTAGCCACGAACGAGATATTTTCGGTATTCATCAAATTTTCGTGAATATCCTCTATATTTGTACTTTCTGACGTTTGACGTCGCATTTTGAGAAACGTTGAAGAAACTGAATTCCCAGTGACGTTTGAACGTCAGGACAATTGAAGTCTCAAGGGGTTAAAGCTTAATTTATATGTACTTTTTATCAATTCAACTTGTTGAAAGTCTCTTTAATGGGCAAATATTCGTAAGAAGCATGCCTAAAGCCCCTGATACATCTTTGCAATGTTTTGATACGATCTCCTGCGACATGAAAATCTTGGGCAATCGTGGATATCCGTACTGACACCCGTACTGCTTCGGAATCATTCTTGAGTATTCTCAGTTGATCGGCATACAGTTAAAACTAGAAGTCCTGTCATGAAATGCGCACAGACAGCACGTCGACCTTCGCGTTAATCTACGCGTTATGACCATAGTAAGGCATCAAATTCTGTTCATATGGCCCGTGCACAAGCAATGTTTCAGCCAATGTACCTCCGGGTAACCCGGAGGTCCATTGGCAGAAACATTGCCTGTGTTTGCTATGAGTAACCAGGAGAACCTGCCGTACTTTGGATGCCATTCGACATGGCAATTGCGCGCAATTCCTTCGCGCAATTATGCCTAGATAAGCGCTAGTTCGTGACAGGACTTCTAGTTTTAACTGTACGTGTTCGAAAATTTTAAACGGTTTAAAACTTTCGTACTCCATTGTACGATTCTCAATTCCGTACTGCGTCGTACCGCTGTCATACTAGACCGTACAGCACCGTACGGGGTATTCTTTGATATTCTTCAGTGTTCGTGGGTGTTCGTGCGCACTTGGCCAGTATAGTTGCGTCAAGATTCTCTAAGAACTAGAAATATCAATTGAGATCTATTTCGACGGCACTATGAGTTTCGCACGATTCCTCTAAGACTTTCTCTCGATTATATTACGACGTACCAAGATTTATCACGATACCAGTAAGAACCCGTACAGCCACGCCTAGAATCTCTACGAGGTTTCAAGATTCTGGACGATTTTAATACGATTTCAGTAAGATCCAGTAGGATACAGTAGGGAATTCTTACTGAATCGGCTTGGAAAATCTTAACAGATTCTTACCATAGTCGTGATAATCTGTACAAGGTCGTATGGAGGTCGTCTGAAGGTCGTGAGAGAACCCGATTCGGGGCGATGTTTTAAAAACAATCGCGGTTAATCGTGGCAGTTTGAATTCGTGGCTATTCTCGGACATTCGTACAAAAAATCGCAAAGATGTGTCAGGGGCTTAATCAATTAGTACGACACTTTCAGCATCAGAACATCAGAGACTGAACACAAGGGGTACAGGAAGCAAATTAGTACAATGGAGCAAGAATTACAAAAAGGCCCATTCGAGCTTTGGTCGGAAACATGCCGCCACCCCGTTTAAAACTAAGATTCCAAATAAACCATTTTCTGTTGACTTTACTGAATTAATTTGTGACTGTTATAATGAGTGAACCTCCCAACAAATATGAAAGTATTACACATCGTTCCCTGAGTAGAACAAGTCTCCATGTGTGCAAGGGACGAAATGGCGTTCTGATGCTGGAACTAGCGGTTCACATGGTTAGAGCACGGTAAAAGCACAGGCGCGACAGTTTTTTTGCTGTGGTTTCTGTCTGATAAAGCCCTTACATAAAGACAATGATTATTTTGTTTTCCTTTTAAGCAGTAATTTGCTGCCAAACTCTCTCTTTGCAAGGGAGTAGGGGTGGGGGGTGGGGCGTCCGTAGACGCGCCTCTGGGAATAGGTTTCTATCGCCGTTGGGTTCAAATCGCGAAAAGTCAATGAGCACAACTGACGGCACTTTCTACAGCCAGAATCATATCATATCGGACGGTTGTATATGTGGGGAAAGCCGGAAAGAATCACCGACCAATCGCAAGTAATTGTGGGAGTCTCAGTAACCTGATAGGAGCACGGGTGGCATGTGAACCATAGTCGTGCCTCAGTATAACTAAGGAACAAGATCACTATCTGTTGCATTTCCGTGACAGATTCATAATTCCAAAAGATAAAAAAAAAGAAAAGAAAAAATGACAAAGAGCAAACAAACAAAAAAAATAAAACTAAACAAAAAAACACCCACCAACCAAAACTAACAACCAAATATTTTTGTAGTTTGATTACAAACAAATCAAGATAGTCAGGTGTGGAAATATTATACTGCGTTTTTGTTGAGCTATTATAAAAATGATGACCAGATTCGAGGGTGATTTTTTTCCGGTGGAACACATTGTCTCCCGAGGCGATATACAATATCCTTCGAACCAGGTCATCACTGTTTTTATTATACCGAATGAAACCCCTAAGGTTCAATTCCTCAATAATATAGAATCGAAATATGACGAAAATGTGAATAAGATCAATTTAACAACGGTAAAATATCCATTTAATGGCAGTGAGAATCTGAAAATTGGTTAGTTTCAACGATTAACAGTTACTGTTCATTGCCAGAAGCCTTATCATAGTAATATTAGCAGTTATATTTATAGTTACTGCACAGATTAAGAAGTTACACCGAAAGTTCATCATCCCTTGCCTTGCAGTATTAGAGGTTTTGTTTGAATTGGTGCACTGCATTGCCAAGTTGCATGTCGCGTTCGTCGGAGAGGCATTAAAGTCAATTCCAATATATTTGCCAAGTCCAGCATCATTCATTTGGAAGATGTCACTTTATTCATCAATACGGGATGGTTTCGTCGCTGCACTCGATATTGTATCTGACATTTGTCGCTTCTTCCATCACTAAGTCTGCTTGCATACGATCTAATGGAAGACTCAGACTTGTGTCCTGATGTTCACATGATGTGTCGCGCTTCGATTCCAGTATCATCCATTGTGATGATTGGTGCAACCCGAATAGAATGATTCGTATAAATGTTAGAAAGTGTTTAAACCATGATTACTTCTTTTACTATATATACAAAGTCTATGACATACATTTTATCTTTACATACCAACCGCGGTGAGCACGCCTGCAATGGAATTTCAATAGTTAAACATTACAGTGGAACTACATCCAAATTGACATTTGGTGACCTCGTCTCGAATGCAAACTTGTCTAAATTTATCACTCGTCGCCTCGTGAAGAGTGAAATGAAACTGATAATTATTTTTCGCGTTTTTAAATACATTTACGTCATAAGATACCGACAATTAACAGACGTACTTTGTCTCATGTTAATAAAGCATCCGTAACTAGAAATAGTGTTATTATTATGTTATTAAAGAGAAAAAGGCCCCGCAATCTGCACGTTTCGTCTTCAATTTCGTATCGGCGATAAAATTACCCAGCTCCAACTGGCATGCAAGTTAAGTTTTCCCGGGGAAGGCGCAGTACCTTCACATTCAACTCAGGGTTGGGGAATATAAAGTGGGAGTGGGATATTTTTCTACTGACATCGACTGAAGAAAAATAAAAGTTCACCCACTTCCTTCAGCCCGCCTTCGCACGCCGCGCAGTTTCCATCAACTCCAACCTGAATGCGATACAAAAATACCATAATCTCAAAACAAATAAAAAAAACCCCGGGAAATTAAGTCCATTGCAATATCACGAATGACAAGCGTTTAGATAAATCGAATCAAACCACAGACGATTTTCATACTTTTTCCAGCTACGATGTAACGTCTTCCTCAACAGACTGGATCCACCTCAATGAGTAACACAATTTCGTGACTTCATATCAGCCTCATCAGTTTATTTACTCGCGTACATGTCATATTACATGCCTTCTATTGTGGAAGTAAAGTGGAATTCTGACAGATAAATTATGTTCAATTATCTCCGATAACTACTCAGTGATTTAAAACAGTTCATAATTATAAACTACCACCAGAATGAAGTCATGTGAGTTTCTCTGTGTTTGTTTTCTGTTCTGACATACTATCATGGCTGGGCCATAGCGTCAGTAAACTGAAGGTAACATTTTTCTTTTCGTCTTTTTCTTTTTAAACGAAGGACTGTGGATGTCCGAGGAGGCCACGTAACAGATGAGGATCAATTTACTTTTAAAGTTTTGCATAGCAAATTGCCTCACAATGAGCAGAAATGTATTGCTCTAATGTATGCTAATCCTAAGAAATTCGTAAAGAAATATCGTCAGTAACTGTTGGATAGACGCCCTTTAACAAACATGGCTCACCAGCGCATCTTTCTTGTAATATTGTCGACTTGTGGAAACGCTTCTGAAACGTTCTTCAGGTGGCGTAACCTACTTCATTTCGCCAACGCATTTGATATGATATCTTGTTGTAGTATGGGCGGTATATTGTACTTTGAGTGCAACAAGGCATCATCTGCAATGCTTAAGCATTGCAGATGGCGCCTTGTTGCACTAAAGGAACGATATGTTATTGATGGAATTATTTTGGGTTTCCACAGTACTACTACCAGTTTAGCAGAAGTTGTTCATGTCCCTAACCGATTCCCATTTGTAGGTGGAATGTGAATCAGCTCGGCTACAGTCAACATGGGTTTAATAACGTGACCGTGACGCAAGCTTCAGAATACAGCTGCGCCGTCAGCCCTTCCATGCCTGAAATTTTTACAATCCTGCTCCCTGAAGAACCTCTTTAACCAAATCATCAAATCATTTCCAGGATCACTAGTATTACTTACTATTCAATACCTACATTCAACATCGGCTCCTTCTTCAAAGCCGTCACTCGTCTCCTCAGCTTCAAGCAAAGGAGTCTGGTGACGGCAGAGAATAGAAAGTTGAAGCCTGGATACAGTTGTGATAAAATTAGCGATTCTGAAAATAAAGACGAGTTGGAAGCGGATTTGGGTTTTCACACTTCTCTTAGGAAAAGAACTTTTTCGTATGGAAATGGCACATAAAATATGTCCATTTAGAAAATAAATTAAATGCGTCTTATTACACTCGTAAATTTACTCGATATTATCCAGGACATTTCCCTATTCACGGTTCTGAGTGCACTATTTATTTCACTCCTAACGTCTAATTATAATAGGAATCGGTAAAAAATAAATTGCGTTCTCCCCTCACTAGTGAGTTCAAACACTTCGGTGATTAACATTATCGTGTGAACTCGAAATTTTCAAATGAATTTTCACCAGCGCAAAACAAAAGTTGTTCTCGCTCCACTAGAGAGTATAACAAGACGCGGCAGATCACGATGGAATGCCAAAATGTATTAATGCGCGATCGAAATTTTTCTGTTTCAGAATGAATTAAATTGTTGAATTATTTCAATTCAATGTTGAAGAATTATTATTGAAGCGAAAATGAAGTAGAAATTTCATTTTACTGAATTTGTATGTGGCTAAAAATTACGTCATTCCGCCAACCATCCCGAAAACTATTTTGTGTGGATGTACACTACATCCAATGTGATCTGTGTCAGCAGAAACAGCGATCAGCTGATTGTGTAAACAGATTTCTTGCATGGTATGGGCGTCGGTTTGGATCGTTTCAGTTGAAGCTTCAAATGAAAGGGGTAAAATAAAAAGAAAATCTAATGTTTTTCTGTGAATACCTGGATTAAACTCATTCGTGAGTGAGAGAATTTGTATTTTCACTCACAGCAAGCTACGAATTCTCTCACTCACCCATGAGATAAATCCCGGTATTCACAAGAAAACATTAGATATCCTCTATATATCCCATTAATATAGAAAACCGAGAATATATTAAACCCTGTTAAAAGATTCAATGATTTTGTGAGGCTTCTCTTCTGTCGGAGCCACACAACAGCATATCATTAATTTAACGAAACACACTCGGTGTGTGGTGTTTGTTATATACTCTTCAGAATAAGAAACTATACATCGAAATTCCACAAGATTGTATTGGAAGTTCTCAGCTTATAAACGGACAATTTGTGGTAAACAGGGAAGTAGAAACATCACTCTACAAATCGTCGCCTGAGTGCTAGAATGTCCTATGTCCCATAGGGGACATAGGACATTCTAGTACTCTGGCGACGAAATGGCATAAACACAAGCAAACGTGATACATCATTAACACACATAAACATGGCTGCATTTATAACCGGGGAACGTCAATACCGTGTATGGCCATCACGAGTAGTGATTAACGGCG
Source organism: Pictodentalium vernedei (assembly GCA_031216915.1). Lineage (NCBI taxonomy): Eukaryota > Metazoa > Mollusca > Scaphopoda > Dentaliida > Dentaliidae > Pictodentalium > Pictodentalium vernedei. Next base: position 54,211,035 of record CM062292.1, read on the forward strand.
TGGCAACGCGAACCCATAGATGCTACCAGAGTCTGAATTACAAGCTGTTGAATGTTCTGCCACTCCTCTTGTAGTGCCGCAAAGAGGTCCTTGAGTGTCTGTGGTGCCTGCTGTCTCTGACGGACGCGGCGATCAATCTCATTCCAAAGTTGTTCAATATGGGGTGAGTCAGATGAACGTGCTTGTCATACTGGAATATTGTTTTGTTGAAGAAATGCTTTGCAAACACGCGCAATATCTGGTCGAGTAGTGCCATTTTGAAAGAGGCCGTCATTGAATGAACGCTCAGGCAACGTGACGTGATAGGATTTCATCTCTGTAATGTATGCCGGATAGACTAACCTCCACTCGAACCGTTGCTGCCCGGGCACAATGGTTAATGCCAGCCCACGCCATAACACTACCGTCACCAAACCGATCAACTTTACATGTACAGTTTTTGGCGTAACGTTCGTTCCGACGTCTATACACTCGGGCACGTCCACCGACACATCATTCCACAAATTGTACCGTAGGTCGCCAGAGCGTTAGGTTTTCAATTCTCCGCGTGTTTCGGGCGATATTTTGACCCACCAACACATGCATTTCATGATTTGATTACATTTCATAACATATATTTCCAAATCTTTTCACCATGTCCAATTTTATACATTTATAGTTCAGTGGGATTTCGATGTGTAGTTTCTTATTTTGAAGAGAATGTATTCTTTAACAAACATGACAGCTTCGCAGTAATAGTACACCGATAATGGGTATTAATTTTATTCGAAGTCCCGCAACAGTACCTGCAGTTAACCGCCCAACTAGATCAGACAAATACAGTCTGGCGCCAACTATGGATCACCTCCTTCACTTGTGGCATGTAATCACTCTCGATGTTTTTGCCAAAGGAGTATGTCCTTCCAAAGCGCCTTATCTAGGTAGAAGAGTTTGATGCTCGAAATTTGGCGCTTTCAGAGATTGTAAAAGTCGGTATAAAAGTTCGAAGAGTTTTCTATGAACGATCATTCTGACGTTTGATTGCAAAGCAAATGAGATCGCATCACCTTGGTCCAGGCATTGTGATCTAGCCTCTCAGTCATTCTTTCTGTCCAGAAAATTATAACCCCTGCACAGTTTGAAGAGAAATATTTCAAGAGAATGAGAACTTCTGATCTGGCGCATGAGTTTTCGAGCGTTTTCTAACAAAAACATTTAACTTGCTTTTTTTTCACAAGGACAGCCTTCAAAGCATAAAATCTTTTTACCTGGAATCTTTAAAAAAAATAAAAAAATAGAATGAAGAAAATACAACTTATTAAGGAAAGAAATACATTGTTTTAGTGGAATATATTATTAAGTTACTTCTGGATGGATTCTTCAGTCGGATAACTCTCATAAAATTATTTAGTTCCCTTATACCAATGCTATACCCCAACCAATCAGTAACGTAGATTCTGTTCACCGAAGTTAAGCAACGTCTGGTCCGGTTAATCACTGGATGGGTGACCTTCTGAGCGATCAATTCGGACTCCCGCGTTGTGTCCTTAGGCAATGCACTTAACCCCGATTGTCCACATGGGGCACGATGACGCCGTGTACTAAGGCGTACTGCACGTCGACAATACGCATGTCTTTAACCAATCTAACCTTGCCTGTGCTGCAATGCGGAGTTACGATGTTGGCTGGCTAGCAGCTGCTCGTCGTTGCTCGGTGGTTGTCTCCGGGTACTCCGGCTTCCTCCACCCGTAAAACTGCCACGGCCATGATTAGTATGCATAAGTATGTGACCTTAAACACCAATAAATAAATAAATAAATAAATAAATAAATAAATAAATAAATAAATAAATAAATAAATAAATAAATAAATAAGTAGATATTGGTGGGGCCGCCATACCCCCATCAGTCACGTTATAGAGGATTTAATGGTCTGCCGGAGGAGGGGCCGTTCGAATCTTCGAAATTCAACTTCATTCGAAATCATTCCGATGATTCGTCTCGAGTCTCAAACATTCGGAAATTTTCGAATCGTCGAGTTGTTATCAAAATCCTGAAAAGTGTTTCCTCTTCAATTCTTCTTCTGTCGTCGGATCTCCTATATGGGGGACCCGATGATAGAAAAAGAGTTGAAGGATGTTACGCTTCCGAAACTAATTTGATTCCGTCCCAAAAAGACGAGTCGTTTTTTAACCCTTTACCCATCAGAGACGATATCAAAATTTATAATTTTAAATATTATTTTTTTCAAAATATTTTAACAAAACCATATCATGTGACCCCTCATTGGAACGAGCTCAACGAGCTCGTTCCCATGAGGGGTCACATGATATAATTTTGTTCTAATTTTCAGAAAATGAATATGTTTTCAACTGCTGAATTTGTATATTACGCGGGCGGATGCGACAGATTCGTTAGGCAAAGGGTTAGTACAATACTTGAATGGATACTTGCAATATTTATGGTTATAAAAAGGTGCTGTACTTACAATTTGATGAATCATGAGATTCCATACGAAATTCCATTCGAAATCCTCTATCTGATACATCCATTTATCATATGACTCGTCCGTTTTGTTCACTTTGAAACATTTGATATTTTGTTTTCATATTGATCAGTGATAAATAAAGCCTTCCGTCAATTTCATTGGTCAGTTTCAAAACTAGATAATTTGATTGGCTGAACAAAATAAAACTGGGCCACATTTTTATAATTTGCATAATTAGAGTTGGAAGCTTTCGTTGGTCAATTTCAAAAACTGGACAATTTGACTGGCTAAACAAAATACAACTGGGTCACATTTGCATAATTTCTGTAGGGAGAATTTACGTTATCTGTCCTATTTAGGGTGGGTTATATTGTATTAATCTTTTACCAACAAGAAAAAAGCCATTCATTATTTTTATATTTTCACTTTTTGCTTCCAAAACATAGGTTATAACCCCTCATTGGAACGAGCTCGACGAGCTCGTTCCAATGAGGGGTCATAACCTATGTTTTGGAAGCAAAAAGTGAAATTTTTTAGTTATACAAGGATGTTTTTTCCAAGTGCTGTCTGCAAATCAAGTTAGGTGATGGGTCAAAAAGTCAAACAAAGTGGCTAATTTGTGCGTGTGTGTGTCATATGATAAACAGAATATGAAATGAGTGTTTTTCTCATATAATATTTATGAAACTCGTCCGAATTATCCGTTTGGGCTCGCCAAAACGGAAAATTCTTAGACTCGTTTCATAAATATTATATGAGAAAAACACTCATTCCATATCCTCTATATATTTGAGATTCAAAGGTATTGTCGGATTTCTTCCACCTATCCAATGTTACATTCACATTGGAGATAGGAGATTATGTCTCTTTGACATCCAATTTGAAAATAAAGCTCCAGAATAGGACGTGTGGGAGGGGTGACAGTCACACTTAATATGGAGGATCTAGAAGTACCATACAGGACTTTGCAGAGGAAACGATCTCTGTATGCCACTTCTGACACGGGGTCATGCTTTGCTCTGACAGTTCTTATCGGAAATTTTGTCATCATCTCTAGAAAAAAGCTATGTTGACATTACATGCAATGTCAAATTAAGAATGTACAGGAAAGGACAAAAGTCGATTATTTTCTCTGACTCTCTTTCCTTTTGCTAGCTTTACTCAAACCCCAAGTTGAAGAACCCTCTCATTTTGAAAATTCGTGAGAAGTCGAATAAGCTAATGTTTGACCAACATGATATCGTGTGTTGCTGGTAACCCGAACGTGTTGGTACCTCCGGTAAAATTTAGGGCAAACAGCGCAGCAAAACAGGCTCCAAACAAGCCTATCAGTCAATTTTAAGATTTTTTCCAGTGACTGCAGACCGCACATCTACGAAAGACGGAATGCTATGGGACAATAAATAACACGCTCCATCGCTTCCGACCAAATATCAGTAATAAATATCCACTCGTGTAGCCTTTGTAGAAAAGATGATTTTATTCTGACACGATGTCGTATTGATCATACAATATGTCAGAGGGGAGTATGCGACCAAAGTGTGTTCTGTCAATACCAGTTGACAGTCGAATACATTCCTATGGATTGTACTGATTTTAATGATTTGAAGAGGCGTCATTATATTGTACAGGTTTTTGAAAGAACTCGTTAACCGGAAACATTCTTATGTTCTCCCACTCCTCGGTGAAATCAACCTTTGTAACCCCTTGTTACTTTTGTACGCATGTTTACGTACGAGATCTTTTGTTTATTTGTTTAATTTGACCCTTTGATACTTTTGTACATGTTATTACATACGAAATTATATTAGCACGTTGATACTTTGTGGTCATTTGTTTTGTTATTATTTTTCGATTTTTTAAAGTTTTAACCTCAAATTCCTATTTTCTCCCGAATAGTGCTCAGTGACAACCATTGAGCCAAAGGTTAAACTACTAATATAATCCTGCTGTCAAGACTTCTTAACTGGTTGAGTGCCATTATCAGGGCTTTCAAAAAATACCAAAGCCAACACTCTGCTTGCTTATATTTCATATTCATTCAACAACAAATAATATTTTGTTTATATAAATTTGTTTTTTTTACAAATTATTGGAGAGTGCCTACAGGCACTCTCCAATAATTTGTAATAAAACAAGTTTTGAATAACAAATTCATACCACCAAAAATAATCTAGCCCTCAATCAGACAATCACTAATGTGAAAATTTTTTTGTTATTGGTACTTTCCGACGTTTGACTTCGCATTTGGAAAAACGTTGAAGGAACTGAATTCCCCGTGACGTTTGGACGTCAGGATAATTAAAGTATCAAAGGGTTAACTGGTCGAATGTTGAATTATTTTTGGTCATCAAAATTTAGTTTAAACAATATTTATTCAATAACTATATTTGTTACAGAATTGAACACCAAACACGTGACAGTATGTATAGTGAACATTAAGAATATAACATATACTAAAAAAATACCATATTGGTATGTAATGGGGGATCTGACAGAAAGCTAGAAGCTTATGTTAGTCATCTCCCGTGGTCATTCATAAATTTACACAACAATGTGGTATAATATAGTAGACGGACTCATACATCGCCGTCTGGGACCCATGGCCTATGGTCGCTCACCAATTTGATCACAGCCATGTGCCAAGTCGGGGCACCGCATCCATGCACACAGTAAGAGCTGCCTAGAGGTCCCAATAATGTAGACCTGGAAGCAAATATCCGAGAGATCATTCACATTTGATTTTACAGCATCGCACTCGACACAAGCAGGTAACCGCGAATTGCAAGGACACGACACCCCGGCCAGGGACAAAACCGGTGAGAAAGGTGGTGGTAATTCTAGTCGTCGAAAGGTAAGCACAGGGAGTCAAACAACCAGGCGGCGATACATGATATTGTTTAAACTTTACTTGTGAATGAAGAAAAAGGTGAAAAGAAGGTACAAAGAAGAAGAGTATTGGAAAACAGGGGATGTCAGCTTAAGAGCACAATACATTGCCTTCACATTCAAGACACTCGTAAGTAAGCAGCAGAATCGCCGTTAGTTGGAAGTGGGACGTAAGCAGCCTTGGTGGTGAGCAACGCGAAGAAAACGGAAAGAAGAGTAGGATTATAGGAATGGAGGTAAATTCGTCATATAGTAGTAATCGTACGTGGTAATTTGATCCTCAGGGGTCAATGGAAACGCCCACTTGACAAAATGAAGTCATGCACCACTTAACCCTTTACCCAACGCAGACGATATCAAAATTTATTATTTTAAATATCATTTTTTAAAATTTTTCAAAAAATTTCAACAAAACCATATCATGTGACCCCTCGTTGGAACGAGCTCGACGAGCTCGTTCCAACGAGGGGTCACATGATATGGTTTTGTTGAAATTTTTTTAAATATAATATTTTTTCAACTGTTGAATTTGCATATTACGCGGGCGGATGCGGGAGATTCGTTAGGTAAAGGGTTAAAAAACAAGACGGTTTTCCTGACTATTCAAGAACTCAGATCCCCAAAGAAGTGTGGATACGTTTATAGTAAATGGGAGAAGGTTGATAGTACTATTACGGACATTTGAGGACACTGGATACGGAAGGAAAAAATGCTCTAGTGTCTCGCACATCTTGCCGCGACAGGAGGGAGTAAGTGACAGATGATTGTCGTGTAAATGAGAATTAAGATTACTCCAACGCAATCGCAGCTTGAAGTGATATATTTGGGCTGCTCGTGATTTAGCGGCTCTGTAAAACACAGGGTGTCGCTAATTTCCAACATTTAGGAAAGTCTTGAAGCTGATCAGTGGTGAGATCTCGCGAACAGAGAAAGGCAGCTTGTTCCATTGATCAGTGAGGCTCGGGATAAAAACCAACTGATACAAGTGAGTCCGACAAAAAGGAACTCTGTGGTACGACATAACCGGAGGTTGGGCGGTAAATTTGACGATGAGACGATCAGAGGAACTTTATTGGCAATATATGAGGGCGATATGTGGTGATACATTTTGAAGTACTGTAGCAGCTTGTGTTTACGACGTCTGTCTTGTAGAGCGTCCCAACGTGTTTCGGAATAAAGCAAAGACTTACTACAACTGATAGTTACCCAGTTAACGATCCTAGCGGTTGCGATCTGTATTTTCTCGAGCTCGGCGACTTGAGCTGCTGAACAATTATCCCAGACAGGATCAGTGTATTCGAGTTAAGGCCAAACGAAGGCAAAGTATATTTCTTCTAGGACGCTGTGATGGAGAGTGAATTTCTGCTTCCTCAGTAGGTCCAAGCGCGACCAGGCTTTAGAGCAGATATGGTGAATGTGGTCGTTCCATGAACATGTGGTTTCTAATATGACTCATAAATGTTTATGATTACTGACTTCGGATATCCGTGGATCACCTAAGAATAGAGGTGGATGGGCAGTAGGGTTGCATTTACGTGATCTAAGCATACGCTCTGTTTTACTGGGATTAAACTCAACCAATCACGTCTTAGCCCAACGTTCTATTGTGGCAAGGTCATGGTTGATTAATCCCGAAGCTTGCTCTGGAGTCTCTACAGTTATATATAGGTATCATCTGCAAATAGGCGTATGCTACTGAGTAAGCTCTCGGTTATATCATTAATATATATAAGGAACAATAAAGGTCCAAGTATCGAACCTTGTGGAAGAACAGCATTAATGGTTCTAGGTAGATGCGTCCGACCCTAACACAACTCGTTGCGCCCTATCCGAAAGGTACGATTTCAAGAACAACAGAAGTTCACCCGAGACATCAATTTTCATCAGCTTGTGAATAAGCCTAACATGCCATACCTCGTCAAAACCCTTACTGACATCACAGAAGACCACCCTAACTTCTTTGCCTTCACCAAGAGCTCGACTGAATTCATCGTAAAATTTATGCCAGTCTGTTAGAGGACAGTTGACTCGCCAGGTGTAAAAACTGTTTGGAACTGCATAAGGACATTGCTGTCAATCAGGAATTGCCACAAGCGTTTGAAAACACAATATTTTTGCCTACACAACTAATTAATGACATCGGGCGTAATCATTAACTGAGTTTGAGGGCTTTTTCAAAATCAAGAGCACATCAAATAAGATTAGGAAAGGCTCAAACAGGGAGGATTTACATTCCATGAGGAGGCGTAGACTTACTAAGTTGGGACCAGACGCTTTAGACACCTTTATCGACTCCATTGCTTCATATACGTCACTACATTGGAGAGTGATACTATCAATAACTCGTGAAGCCTGTGATGCTGAATCAGGAAGGGGGGCTTTCGAATCGTCAACTGTTGAGATAGGACAGAAGTATTCGTTGAACATTTCTGCTTTCTCAACACGTGAGGAATATAGTTTATTTAAATGGATAATAGTTAGAATACCTTCCGCTTTATTACTACTAATAAGTCGTCGCCTGAGTGCTAGAATGTTCTATGTCCCCTATGGGACATAGAACATTCTAGCACTCAGGCGACGAAGTGTTTTAAATCTTTCACCGCAACAAAGAGGGGGGGGGGGGGGGGGCTTGTTGCTATTTAGTGTGATCTGAACTTTATGGCCTTCCTAATAGTCGCAATAACTTCGTTCCGTTTACGTTTATATTTTGGCCAAGCGTTTGGAAGACCGGTGCGATTGGCTATGCGATACAGACGCTTCCTCTGTCTCATTAGTAGTCTAATTTCATTATGCATCCATTTCGGCTGACCTGATCGCGAAGTAATAATTTTATTCGGAATATATTTAGATGCTGTATCGAGTAATTTGTCGCTGGTATTGGAAACAATAGCATCAAGACATAGGTTATCAAAAAGAGGATTCCAGTCAACGTTAGAGATGGCCTCATTGAGTGCTTCATACTTATCCTGCGAATAACCTTCTCTTAAAGGAGAGAGGAGAATGTTTTAAAAATTCGACATCAATTGATACTGGGCAGTGCTAGCGAGTCATGCCCGGGATAAGCCGTTCTAGGACGTCGCATACATTCACGTTAACTCACAGCAAAAAGATCTAGCAGAGTGGCCGACGACTAAGTAAAACAGGTTGGTTCACCCACAAGCTGCCTCAGGTTAAAAATTATTTATTAAAATTGACAAGTGACGTGTCTCTGGCTTTTTCAATGGATACCGATATGGAGTCCCATGTATCCCAGGAACTCTTAGGTGGACGGTAAAAAAACCCTTGCAATAGGGACTTACTGTGTTTCGTAAATACTTCAGCCCATACGCACACCGTATTCAGCATCTCAAGGTCAGGTCGATGTCGAAAAAAGATATTATTTTTAATGTAGGTGGCAACCCCGCCTCCCTTGACGGCCGGTCGCAACGCAATGGTTCGTGAAACCCATGGAGTATGACATCAGATGTGGGATCTTCAAAGTATTCTGATTAGGGTTTGACTTGATAGAACTCGGTCCGGGATTGGGTTCGATGTCATGCGACAACAACAATCAAATTGTACCCATGTAAAGGAAAGTCCAGGTGGCATGGAAAATGGAGATTAGTACTTTCAAGATGGACGACATTTTTGAGACGGGCACTCTCTTATAAAGATACGAGGTTTCTCCAATAGACTCAGTCACACACGAGATAACTGATTCACTGACGTTTCAGAGAAAAAAAGGAGCCATAGCATTGAAGCTTCTATGGAGTTCAACCCCCACTAAGGCGCAGGAGTAGGTAAATTAAGACTCAAACTGATTGATGCTTCGGCAGTTTCTGCTTCAGGATGCGAACACAAGCTGTAGTGTTGAAGGTACCTTTCCGAGCACTGTGTAATTCAATTTGACACATTATGTAATCTGCTGTGTACAATGTCGACGGTAACGTAAACGTAGTGTACGGGTATAAGTGCCAATCATGATTGCATGTAACATAATGATATTGTCTGGAAAGCAATAGGGCTGCACGATATTCAAAACTGAATACCGGCATCGGTATTCAGAAAAATACCGCGGTATACCGGTATATCGAAAACTGTTCAGATATATGAACACAAGTACCACAATCGAGACTCGAGGCATCACATTCGGAACGAATTCGCATGCCTTGATGATGCGGTTCAAAAAACCTTTACCCAACGCAGACGATATCAAAATGTATTATTTTCAAAATTAGTTTATCAGATTTTCCCCAAAGATTTCAACAAAACTATACCATGTGACCCCTCATTGGAACGAGCTCAACGAGCTCGTTCCAATGAGGGGTCACATGATATAGTTTTGTTGAAATTTTTTTAATTTATTTTTTCAACTGCTGAATTTGTATATTACGAGGGCACAAGCAGACGATTCCTTGGATAAAGGGATAATATTATTCATTCGGGGCTACAGTTAGAAAACTCAAGACATCTTGAAAATTAAATTGTGGGTAAATAAATAATGACGATAAACCGATATTTTTTAAATTACACCGGTATTCAATCGATATTGGTTTGAATGCCGGTATATATCGATATTGGTTTGAATGCCGGTTTGAATGCTCTAGAAAGCAAATTGGATTCAAACTGGCTTTGAAAACAAGTTATAGTGGAGGATAGTTAATGTAGGATAATAAGGAATGAAACATAAAATACTAGGAAAAGGTGAAGGAAAGTAGTATGTACAAGGTAACTGTGTAGCATCTAAATGAAATTATTATGACTCACGTTTGTAACATCAGCCGTGATTGGTTAACTTGACACCTTCTAAAAGTCATAGTACTGGAGTTTTGGGGGAAACTACGGGTACTATCGGAACGTTCTTCCCTGGAGACATGAGAACAAAGAAAATGTAAGCCCCACTACCATTGATCAGAATCGATTACGCAGGCCCTGTTTGGAATTTCTCAACAGCAAACGCTGGCGCTGTGTCTGATTATCGTTTTTCGTCACCAAAAGACACAAACTTACCAACAAATATTTCATCTTCAGTGGGCGTGTTTTTAATTTTAACTGCAAACAATGAATTCAAAAGAATCAGAAATATTAAAAACTCACGTGTTGTTCACCACTTTAGTGAATCCTGAAATGAGTTATGACTTCAGTCAATTATATTTCCACAAGTTTAGTAATCCTCTACCTCCCTGAGCCTCCGCCTCAAGTTCAAAATAAATTGTTTCACTCCGCTTAATTCTAACAACTGTCGTCGTCCAAGAAGAATTTATATTTCGTTATACCACTTATCACACACGCATTAATAATGATTTATAATTTGAACAGCATGATACCGTTGTAAACACTGTCATTTGGTGATATACATTGTAGAAACTCCCAAAGCGACGGCACTTGTGACAAGTCATTTTCGAATTTGGTGATCTAGAAACTCCTAAAGAGACGTCATTTGTTCGAAATGACGTCATGTTTTTGGATTCGACTACATTGTTATTACAAGATTGATGGCATGTTGCAGTTGACGCTTAACAATGAAAGATATTTTTTGTTCGGCATAATAAAATAATTAGAAGGTTTCTTTTCATGATCTATCGGTCGATAGTACCTGAGTTTGTGTGATTTCTGAAATAAAACCTTCAGCAGCTTCGCTGCTTCAGGTTTTATTTCCGAAATCACACAAACTCAGACACTATCGACCGACAGAACATGAAAAGGAACGTTCTAATATTATAATATAGATATATTCTGCTTAATAGAAGACATAAGTTATCAATTTATGGAAGTGGATAATCCGTATTATAGTATAGTACTAATTAGTTCTCATAGAAGCGTGCGTGACAACATCAAATATAATGACATGGTTAAATTGGAAAGGGATAGACAAGGCTTAGAAGTTATGCCGTGACAGGTTAAAAATTAATGAGCATTTTGCACAACAACCTTGCGGATTAAGGTTAAATAGTGGAATATGCGAATGGAAATAAAAAATAGGGTAGCCACAACAGAAGGTGAAGACGGTAATGAGGGTGATCTGTCCACCATTTGGCGTGGGAACAATACAGAAGTCACGGTGCATGTTGTCAGACAATGAGTGAGGATAAAGCCTTGTCCCTGGGGATAGTAAAGGAAGGATAAGTTCAACCAGATCACGACCCAGACACGATCTTGTTGAAGCCATCCGACCGCCACACCTACCAGGTCTCTGAATGTTGAATGGGGCGCATTTTAAACTTATTCTGTCCAGTATGCATAACCTTTAACTAAAGACAAGAGATTGTAGTCAATGAGTATTTATTTATTTATTTATTTATTTATTTATTTATTTATTTATTTATTTATTTATTTATTTATTTATTGGTGTTTAAGGCCACATACTTTTGTAAAATGGCTAATCATGACCGTGACAGTTTTACGGTTGTCGGAAGCTGGAGTACCCGGAGAGAATCACCGAGCATCGACAAGCAACTGTTAGCTCCTCAACATTCTAACTCTGTGCAAGCATTGTTACAGCGGATGAAGACACGTGCACCATCGACGTGCAGTACGCCTTAGTACACGGCGCCATCGTGTCCACATGTAGGCAACTGGGATAAAGTGCCTTGCCCAAGGACACATCGCGGGTCGTCTCGGACGGGGATCGAACTCGGGACATCTTGCATAGAAGAGCAAATGAGTAGACAACAGAATAACAGACAACGCCTAAGTGTGAGTGTGTGTGGTGGAGGGGGTCTCCGACTATGCAGGCGCGCTGACCTACTAGGTTGCGGAACTATATCATTAATGATTCCCTCATGAGTTCAGCCTGCTCACTCCCACACACAGATAAAAACACAAATTTCGTTCATCAAAATTTGTTCACATATCTTTGCCTTGTTACAATGTATGGGAAAGTGCCAATAGGCACTCTCCCATACATTGTAACAAGGAAAATCCTAACAGACCAAATAATTTCACTTCAAATGTGATATTTAGAACATCCATTGAATACGAAGCCTTTAAGTTTTGATACAAACACTTCAGAATAAAGCCCAAATATAGGCTTCAAGCACTCTACCAGCTAATTTTTTTTATTGTGTCCATTCATTTTTTCAACTAAAATGCCATCTTCAAACGTTTTCGCATCAACAGGTTGATGTACATAGTATTCCCTCAGATATTTCACTACTGTTCTCGCTACTTCTTTTACTGTTATCAGAAGGTAAATTTCTCATGATTTTAATTAAGAATTTTACTTCATAAACGATAATGATTTATATTAACGTACATATCGGTTTATCGCCACGATATTGCTTTTGATGTTGATGAGGCGGCGTTAGGAACAAATAAATAAATAATAAAAAAAAAAAAATGAATAAATAAATAAATAAAAAAAAAAAATAAAAAAATAACAAATAAATAAATAACAAATAAATAAATAAATTAATAAATAAATAAAACCAATGTCAAATACATTTCATCTATGCCATGTGAAATAAGAAAAAAAATTATCAGCATTCAAATGTTTTCTTCCGTTGGGTGAAACATGATATTTGAGAATCCCTCTTGAAGGTGAGTTATCCAATGCATCAGTTGTGTCGTAAAGAAGCACATAACCTCTACACATGCTGCCCCTATAACTTTGTGATTAGGCAGCATGGAGAGATAACATTTCGCACCTTATATTAGAAACAAACCAAATTCTGGTGAACAAGCGAAATCTCGCAAACACTTTTTTAAATATAGTTTTGAAATTTGCATGAAAGCAAGTACATTCGAGTTTCATTGGTTTTAAAACGTTATATGTAGGCTACATATACACTATACACGGCCAGTCCAAATCTATATACGGCTAAAAGTGAAAAGAAAATTCCGCTTTGTTCTGTCATCTTTCAAAATGTTGACAGACGATAACCAATTCATAATAAAGAAGCAAAAATTCTATCGTTTATTATTGATGGCACTTGCAAGTTCCGTGTACAGAAAAAGTAGTCGGTGAGACAGATTCTGTGCCATGAGCAACTATTTTTATTCTCCCCTCCCCCCAAACACACCCCCCTCCCGTTCCCCCTGCATACGCATGCACGAAGATCCTTGTAGTGCGAAACTCAAAATTGACAATAACACTCTAAGGAGAAAATAAGTAAAGTTGATAGTTAAAAAAAACAAACGATTATTTTTGGAATAGCCGGACATCAATTCTTGAACTCACTGACAAATGCTTTCCAATTTTCCAGTGATGTATGATTTCAACAGCTAGTGTGAAGATTTCGCACTTCCATTTTGATTTGAGGTTTACCACCTTTCTCTCTGTAGAACGCTGTGTGAAATGTTAACAACGGCTTACTGAGCCTTTTGTTCAATTTCAAATTATTATATTTCCTCTCGGAATAAAAACCTTGTCGGATATCGTTTCATATCAAGTAAAGCTTGAACTTTGTAAGTTAATGGAAAAAAAGAAATATCTTCCTACTTCCATTTCACTTTGAAAGGCGTTTTTGTAATCTCCGCTGAGATTCAGGAGATGTGTGTTAGATTATCACCCTGGCAATATATGCATTAACACATTTCGTACACTGAGTTCCAATGTGTTCTATGTGCCAGTAGGCACATAGAACACATTGGAACTCAGGGGACGACGTATTGACGTGATTCAGTTTAATTTTCGACATTTAAAGTGTGTAACTAATGACGTCATAACTAATGGACCCAAACCATTTCAACAATAAATATCTACTTTTTCGAGGATATATTTCCATTTTCTCCACTGATTATTTAGAGGTTATACCCTGTGCTTCATTAATTAATTTTTTAATGATTAGTTCTTTAATTAGTGTTTGGAAATATTGCAAACCCGTGGGAAGTGACCAGTCCACAAAAATTGGAAAAACTAATGAAAATTAAATGGTGATTTTTGTGAATAATGCTGACCGGTTTTGGCTGTTACGTTGGGTAAACGGTTAACGTAGTGTTGTATGGTGCCTGCAATTTGTAATCGTATCGGTGTGTATCTGTTGCAGTGGAAACATTAATGATCTGCCGTTCCACGGTCGCCACAGACGCATCAGAATGAATCGACAAGCAAGTTATTAAATAAATCATTATACTTATCTTATCGGGAGCGCGGTGGCTCAGTGGTAGACTGGTGGACTTCTATGCTAGAGGTCCCGAGTTCGATCCCCGTCAAGGACGACCCGCATTGTGTCCTTGGTCAAGGCTACTTTATCCCGGTTGCCTACACGGGGCACGAGAACGCCATGTACTAAGGCGTACTGCACGTCGATGTTACACATGTCTTCAACCGCTGTAACCCTGCTTGAGCCGAGCTTGAACAGAATTAGAATGTTGAGGAGCTGACAACTGCTCGTCGATGATCGATGGTTCTCTCCGGGTACTCCGGCTTCCTCCACCCGTAAACCTGTCACGCTCACGATTAGCCTTTGTGCATAACTATGTGACTTTAAACACCAATAAATAAATAAATAAATATCCAATATCCAAGTATTATTAACCTCTTTATTTATTAAACCAAAATAAATAATTACAAAAATTCTCAGTTCTGTTACAGTTTTCTGACTGTGTTATTGTTTATGATTCCTTTCACAAAGTCCGAAGTGTCTTCTTCTCCTAGTCAAAGTTCAAAGTTCAGCTATCCGAACGTCTCGGCTTCCACACCGTGGAAGCCGAAACGTTCGGATAGCTAAACTACCTCTTCTCCCACGTCAACGAATCTCCGCTTACCACACTGAATCTGTGTTTGCGACGAATTTTCTGTATAACTTTCTTCTCTTCATCCACCTGATCCTTACTGATTGACGTCATTAATTTCTCACCATACAAAAAGTACTCTATTTTGACAGGTAACGCAAATGTTACTAATTGATTGCCTTTGACGAATAACCGAACGATATCGCTGTAAACAACATGGCTGCGCCAAGTAACACATCGAGGATGACAACTCTAGCTTGCTTTATATCGGCTGACGAGATCAGCATCATATCTGTCGAATTTAAAGTCATATCAGCCGAGCTCGATAATGAGCAATTCTGAGAAAGAAAATCCTATATAATTAATAATGTTGTATAAAACAGCTAATTAAGTGGTTTGCTTCCATCAGTTATACACGCCATCATTAGTCATATATTTTAAAAGTGCAGCTGGCCACACACTTTGAGTGTTATTTCAACAGTGTTAACGGGGGAACAGTCTTATCAGAGGAATGGTGCACGAGAGTGGAATAGAAACTTGCTAGCTGGAATTGGGACAATATGGGTTAGATAAAAAGATGCGCCAGTCTCCGAGGAGCACATAGATGGATCGTTGGTGGGTCATTGTTGTTCAAAATGAGATTCAACTCAACAGGCATATCGGATGCTCCAAGTTGGATCACAGCTTATCACATTGTATCTCGCTTTGAACAACAATGACGCATTAATCGAATTAATATCTACAGAATTCCATCCATATACAGATATGACAAAAAGTCGTCCAACACAGAGCACTCGATATGCTTGTTTTCCCCAGACCCTCCCCACCCCCATATCCATCAATTAAATGTACCCAAACATAATAGGTTTTTATTCTCTGCTTAAGCATCAGATCTGAAAAGTAGTTGAAACTTGATGGAAACAATATTAACTCTTTTCCCAACTAATCGGATATGTATCCATCAGTATAATCTACAAATTATGCCGTTGATAATGTATTTGTCGCAGAATGTCAACAAAACCATATCACGTGAGCCTAACTCGTCCAGTTCGTTCCAGTGACGTGTCACATGATATGGATTTATTGAAATTTTTTAAAACATTGGTAAAAAATTAATTAAAATATTTTTTTCAATATCGTGTACTTTGGGTAAAGGATGGACCAAAGCTGGTGATGTAAAAAGTCTTCACTGGTTGGGCCACCACATATCGTCGGCTTAGTGCTAGAATGTTCTATGTCCCATAGGGACATAGAACATTCCAGCACTCAGGCGACGATATTTAGAATTGTGCTCTGTTTTTTTCAATCGCATTCGGAAGTTTTTTCACGTTTCCAAGAAGATCTTACTAGATCCTTGTCCAACATAGAATTCAATAAAAATATTCGTTCTGACAGAAAATGACTTAACGCCGTCCTATTTCTCCATAACTTTAACTCCACCCTTTTCAAATTTAGCCTCAGTGGATGACCCATAATCTTTGAAACGATTTAACCGAGTCACACAAGTCTACCATAGAAAACTGAGTCATTTAAACCGGGTTTAAAAAAAGCTTCATTAACGAAACGTTTTTGCATTAATATTGAGTTGCGGAACTATTTTTCTTTTTAGATATTCTTCCAAATGTCTCTGAGGCCAAAGAGCACAAATTATAGAGTTAATTTGAATTTTGTTTTTATTAATTATTATTAAATAGTTGTATGATTGCATTAATCTGCCGCTGGGCTACGTTTTATCATTGTGTATGTTAATGTAAGTGCAATCATCTTACCGCGTCGAAGCTCGATACAGTCCGATGTACTTTATCTATAAAAAGGACATTTTATTATATACTGCTGCTAAGAATATATATAGAGTAATCGCTTGACTGGACTGGTTACGTGAAATAATTCACGAGAGGCGAGGGACGTTGTGCAAACACGAGTGCGCGTATGCGCACCAGTGTTTTACAATATAGTCCCTCGCCTCGAATGAATTATTTCTCGTAAGCAGCCCAGTCAAGCGATTACTCTGTTTATTACTTTTCATTATTAACGATAATTATATTATTTAACCCTTTACCTAACGTAAGGGCCAAAACCGGGCAGCGCTATTCTCAAAAATCGCCAATTAATTTTCATTATTTTTCATTTTGTGTCTCTAAAACATAGGTTATGACCCCTCATTGGAATGAGCTCGTCGAGCTCGTTCCAATGCGGGGTCATAACCTATGTTTTAGAGACAAAAATTGAAAATAATAGTTAGTCAAGAATTTTCTTTGCAAGTGTCGCCTCTTTTCATTTTTAGGTAAAGGGTTAACAAAAAAACCAAGGAAGTCCCCATTACACCCGTGGTAAAGCGTCTTCGTTTGCGCGCACGGATACATGACCCAATTGTTGATTGTATAATTCACTTGTTAAGTTATCGTTTATAATCAAACCGTGAAATCCCAGTAAATCACACTTTGGAAAGTAATAAAAGAAAATAGCGAAAAAGTAGACATCTCATTTTCGGACTTCACTGACACAAGACATACCATTAACTTATTTAAAATCCTTACTTCTTCTCTTTTCTTCTCTCTCTCTCTCTCTCTCTCTCTCTCTCTGTCTCTCTCTGTCTCTCTGTCTCTCTGTCTCTCTTGCCTACTTTTATTTGGCATAAAATATCAGTGTAAATCTATTTGTAAAGTTTTGTACATTATTTAATTGCTACCATTATTACAATAATTATATTACTAAATGTTACATGTAATGGAGAGGAGGGTTTGCTAAGTGTTGAGCACTTTTCCTCCAATCCTTTTGCTATGCTTTTGTTGGCAAATAAATATGTTTAAACTACCATTAACTTATTTAAAATCGTATTTTTCGCTGTAGGTACAACCGGCGAAACACACCGAAAACCGTATCAGCGAACAAGAAATAAACTCGCTAAAATGTTATGTTATGTTATAGATGTTTAATATTTCATGGTGAAAAGTTGGTGTCATTGTTATTTGTGGTATTAAATTACTATCCATTAAAAGTTCTGCGCAGCTTTCAGTGAAAACCCAGGAGACATATTTTGATTCGCGGATGACTAATTTCGTCGCTGAAAGCCTTCATTCTCTGTGCGCTGATGGCTTCCAAACTGAAATGTTTGTCGCCTTCGAAGCAATATTATTACTCTGCATTCATTTGGGATTAAAACATGAAGTTTTTTTTAAATAGACAATGCATATAACAAAAAAAATACGTTCGGTTTTTTTTTTGATTGGGAATCATAATTATTTCATTCGTAACAAGCACGTGAAATATAAATTTACAATGAGCGACCGGAGGACGCGAGTTAAAAATTGATATTTCACTTGCTAGGTACTCATAAAATAGCTATGGCATTCACTCAAAAACCTAAGTTATCCTCTTTGCATATAGTAATTTTTTTCGGTAAGAATAAATATGTAATGTACCAAGATAATTTTTTTTTATCCCACGAGTAAGATTCTTGATTTAACCGTGAGCCTTGTTAAATAGGTAACACTTCGAGTTGGATAATCAGTCTATTAATTAACAAATTTATTTTGACACACAGTGTATATTTTTACTTACCCCTTAACTAGGAGTGTAACTGGGGGCGGGGTGCGACACGCACAATAATTTTCCAGACGGCATTTCTTCATCTGGATTGGTATCTTGAATGTAGATTAGCTCTTTCTGGTAACCATGTAATTTCTTGCGGGATTAGATGTGCTTCATTGGGCATATGTCGCACACACGCAGTTTGTCTTATGCAAATGGTCATATGTAGCCATTTGTGGATGTTGAGCCACTTCATGGCCACTTATTAGCCCAGTACTTGCTGATTAAATAAGAAGCCGGAAATTACATGTATATCACAACGAGACCAACTGCGTGTGTGACATAAGTACAAGAAGTAAATCTTGAAATATAGTCTGGCAAGAAATATACAGAACCACACTGATGTTTGAATGGGTTAACGATTACTGGACGAGAGCGAGTGGTGCAGGGATACCATGAGAGCCGTTAGGCTCGAGTGGTATCCCACCGCCACTCGTTCGAGGCGGGACAGGGCGGGGCGGGGGGTGCCAACGGTGGTGGGGCGGTTTATTCATGCAAAATATATAAATTTACAAACGCTACCCTTCATCCTTGAACCCACCCTATTTAAGACACTAACCTCAGAATATTTATTTTGTGTTGTTTTTACTTAACCCTTAGAACCCTGGTGGTATCTTCCATATCAATTCAAGGACAGCAATTGGAAGAGGCCGTATTCATTATTTGTGGGTAGACCAATTAATATTTTCAACGTGCAGCCTCAGGGCTTTGAAACCGTCCTTTGAAATATTACACTCTATTTGGAGCTTTTTATTTTTATTCAATAAAACCTTGAATCTTGAAAATCAATGTGGTCAAATATGTATAGGTGATGTGTACTGTAGTGACCATAGGGGTTGTGTACGTCTGAAAATGCCGTTCGGGTGGTACCTGTAATTGGTGAAAAAGTGTGTGAGAGGGGGAGGGGGGGGGGCACGTTCCCCATTTGCCCCTCCCCCGGCTTCACCGCTCCTGATAGCAGGCCGTCATACAAATCATGCCTTGAGGATGCAGTTGGAATATTTGGTAGCCGGGACTTGAGCCATCACAGTCAGAACAAATCAGGTATACACCCCACCCCTAATCGATCTTCTTCGCGACGTCCCTGGATAAGTAAAGCAGTGACCTTTGGGGCAGTGGGTGGACAGAGGTCCAATTATTTAACTTCGACACTTGTAACCCAGCAGCACTGACGTAATGTCCGATTGTGTATTATTATATGTATGCATGTAGAGCGTCCTTGGGATGGCTCTATTCCTATATATATGTATGTAATGTTTTCTCTGGATGGAAGAGTGGATCACTTAACATGGGTACGCGTAGCCCGGCTATAGTAATGCAACCAATTCCGAGTGATGGCTCAAACTATTCAACATGGAAATGGTCATTTTTCTGTTGGGAGCAAGATATCAATAGTCCGAGTACAAGCTACCACGTTATGGAAACAAAACACCTTTCTTGTGGTAACAAAGTACTATTTTGCATAGGAACTAGATACCTACCTTCCTTGTGGAGACAAAATACCTTTCTTATGGGAACTAGGTACAATGTGGTGGGCGCAAGATTATTTATGCGAATGGATGTAAACTGCCTGTTAACCCCTTGAATCCTGGTGGTATCTTCCATTTCCCTTCAATGGCAGCAATTGGAAGATTTCGTATTCATTATTTGGGGCTGCACATTAAAAATATTGATTCGTCTGACACATGCATTCACTTAGCACCCATATCAGTTAAAGAAATTATGACGTATCATGTTCCAGAGCCGGAAAAACGGCCTCACGGTTTCAAGGCGTTAATCAAGGTATTTCATTAGGAAAGCACAAGAAACGATGGTAATACTGTCACTGATCATTTGTTTCTTCGTTGCGCAGAGAGTTCATATAGCACATACATTTGTGCAAGTGTACCTGGAACCAATTTTTTTTTTCATTAATATTTTCATCCATTTTAGATGAAAGATGGCATTTCCTTTGTTGCTGACAAATTATCCAATGGCGAATATAAAGACTTTTCCCATCAGAGAGAACAGACGAGCAGGGTAAGGAAGAATACAATTTTGTTGTCGCATAACATTCGTGTATCATATGTTTTACCCAATATTCAACAGAAAGTTTGGGGTTAAATTATATTACACCTTCATAATAGATTTTGGTATTATTCTATACTCTTTGACTATTTTTACAGTGCATACTTTAATCCTCGGAAGTTTCTGCAAAATGCATTTACCCACCACAAGGCGTGTGCGTGTGAACCAAAAAAAAAACAACCAACCCCCCCCCCCCCCAAAAAAAAAAAACCCAAAACAACCCAAATCAATTGGGTTGAATAGGAATGATCATTTCTTTCTGACTATTTCTTGAGTTATGAACCCCCCAAAAAACAAAGACAAAATTGTGTAAATGGGCGTATTTAAATGGGGTCATAACTCAAGAAATAGACAGAAACAAATGATCATTTCTTATAACTAAACTTGAGGGGCAATAAATTTAAACAGTCACTACTTTGCGGAGTTAAAATAAAAACCAGGTCGCATCATGCTTCCTAATGATAGCTGAATTAAAAAGGCATACGTTTCTAAAATTCTGTTTGAAATAACGATACATTTCACTGAAATGCGTTATTGTGTCATTAAACATTTTATTGACCAATGAATTGCGTAAGTTAAAAGGAACGTCATAGGCCACGCCCACACAAACCTCCAATCTCCTTTTCCACTTGACGGGAGGGTGCTGTCATTCAAAGCAACACCGAGTTTAATTTAAGTTGTAAATGTGGAATTCGATATAAACCCAGATGACACCAAGTTGGGTGAACTTTGTCTCAAAAAAAGTTCATTCAGGCTATTTGGAAACTGGAAAGTTTTGTTCGCGTGATCTCCAAAATCAAAATTCCCGTATTATGACCTGCCATTGTTTACGTTTGATTTGGGTAAAACGATGAAAGCAGGCGATCATCAATTGCATATAAACAAATGAACACGGAATAAAAAGCATGCTAAGGATTTCACTGTTTATTAAATTTTATTTTGAATATCTTTTTAATATGATCAGATAAATATTAGTTACTTTTCATTTTGAAACAATATGAGCGTGCGGGGGTTCTTTTCCATTCACACTGTGCAACGTAAGTTTTAAGACTGACATTGGGGGCGTGGTTTAGGACGGGCCTAAATGCGTTTTATCGGTTCATTGTGTTATGAAAAGATAAAAAAAGAAATACTTTAGCCAATCATTTTGCCTGAAAATGCTTGAACAGAAAGGTTTAATTATGTGAATATGAACCAACTGGGTTCATATTCACTCAACCCAGTTGGTTTAGCTTGATTTTTAACCCAGCAGATTTTATGGTGTACACGTGTCTTTGGCAGAGTGTACAGTCCCACGTACCCTGTCGGTACTGTATGTACCCCGAGTCGTGGGCGAAAAGTACTTAAACACCGGGCACACGGAGCTGTGTATATTGCTAAAGACACATATAATGAATTTGTGATACTGAAAAGCTATCGTACTTTGTTCCGAATGCAGTGACCTTATGATCTATTTCCTTGCATCCAAACGGAAATAATAAAGGAGACACACTTGTCACGTCGCCCTGTTGAATAGCGTTCAAATGTGGTGTTTGGCTTTGTGTCACTCAAATAGTCACGAAATGTTTCAGCTATCGAGAGTTATGTTATTCCTCGTGTTAGGTACCTCTAATTCTATTCTATGTGGTTTGCATATTTTTTCATGTTTACTCATTTCTTCATATGTCAAGCAAAACATAATTATATATTTGGACACAGTCATCTTGTCGATTCAATTTTCAATGGTATTGATCTCTTTTGACTACGTAGAATATCGCGCGATTTTATGTAAAACCTTAATAGATGCAGGTAAGCCATTAAAGCGACAAATCACAAAGGGACAATTTTCTTCTTTAAAGTGAGGCAAATATAGCTGATAGTAGTTTGATTGCTTCTAGTAGTAGAGTATGAATCGACCCTTATTACGCGTAGCTTTGCCGGTGAAGCAGTTTTAAATTTCTACAGAAACCGGGGCGTTTTTGAGGTGCAACTTTTTCCAGTGAGTAGCAGTATATCATGTACCTGGCCTTCTCTTTTTAAGGGATCCCATAGTGGGATTTCATGTGACGTCATAGTCTAGTGACCCAGTTGCGTTAGTTTGTTATGGTGCCGCGCGTGAGCATTCAGGTTGCAACGTCATTACCTTACTGAGACATGGTCTCAGTGCTCATGCGCAGTTCGCGTTGTTAGGGTTACACGTGTTTTAGTCGTCCATTTATTACTGGAGGCCTCCATCTTGGTTTCTATGGTGGCACCTGGTTGATATGTAACCAAAAACCGTCTAAGAGGATGGGGGTTTGTTCGGCTGGAATGTTCGATTAAATAGGAGTAAATT
Source organism: Pictodentalium vernedei (assembly GCA_031216915.1). Classification (NCBI taxonomy): domain Eukaryota; kingdom Metazoa; phylum Mollusca; class Scaphopoda; order Dentaliida; family Dentaliidae; genus Pictodentalium; species Pictodentalium vernedei. The sequence continues at coordinate 54,234,016 of CM062292.1, forward strand.
AATTACCAGAAACAACCCAAAATCTGCCCCAAATCACCAAAAACGACATTATTTTGTTCTTATTCCTCTAGAATCCGTTTTATTAGAGTAACACATAGTGGTATAGGGCCCAACAGGCCACAAAGAGTTATGTTCGATTGAACAGGAGTATATCTAATGACCACAAAATACCCGATAGTTACCCCAAATCACCAAAAACGACTTTATTTTGTTCGAATTCCTGGATAATCCTCTTTATAATATTAGCACACAGTGCAATCGGACTGGAAGGGTGTTGTTTTATTGTACAAGGTTAAATGTGCTGACTCGAATTTTCCCAAAATCCTCGGCTTCTACCTACTTATCTAGTACGGATTCCTTCGGGATCCTCTGCTTTTATCTATATGTACCCTGTTCCAATAAGTTCACTCCACTCGTCTGAACCCCGTCCACTGTCACATCGTTATCTGATACAATGGTTCCTCTGAATAAGTCCAAGAGTCAATCGAGCTGTAACGGGAACAGGCATCGCTCGGATGATTCGACACCGATCGAGTAAATGAGCTCGCGAGCAATAGCTTGATTGGGTTGCTCCACATACGAAACTATGACTCATTTCGGAAAAAAGGATTCTTTAACCATATATGTTTCCCAAAAAAGGATTCTATAGGGGTTCCATTTGAAATGACTGTTTAATTTTTGCTCAAATAAAGCCTTTGTTGCCGTGATTATGGAATCTGGGTTGAGGCGGGATGGTGTTTTTTATCACTGTGGGTGAAACCCACAGTGATAAAATACTCCACCCGCCTCCACCCACAATCGGTAATATGTGTATATTAAACGTTTTTTTAAAAGCAGTTAGTACATCAAACATTTTCACGTGAACAAATATTAAAGTTCCATTAATTAATAAAATACACCACTATGAAATCTTGGCTTTTAGAACACCATACTTTTCTAAGAGCAATTTGTCTCTCAGATAACAAAGTTACAGCGATTTTTTAAAAACACAACAACATTTAAAGAAAACTACTCATAAAGTAATCATAAAGAAATCACAATTACTGTCAATTTATGATTGTAATTGATTATTTTGATTACTTCTAATAAAACAAATAACACGATTACTGATTACACGTGATTACTTGAAAAAAATATAATAGATTGCAGTTGATTACAATTGCTCATTACGATCGCCACAGCCCTGGGGATATTGTGACAATTTTTTTATAAACCACTGGTTTAAATAATTTCGTGTTTCATTTAAAACATCTGTTAATAATCATTTTCTCGTTTGTAGAAAGGAAGACATTTGAGGCATTTCGAGGGGCATTACGCTCCTCTCCACCTTCTAACACGAAAGGTAATGGCGTAAACATTGGGGGAAATAATTCTTCACCAAAATCCCAACAGTTTGACACTTTATTTCTGGTAAATAAATTTTCAAGTCAGGCACGTAGCCAGGTATCTTACATATTCATTTCATCCGACAGCTTTGATAAATCTATGGATTCGATCAGGCGAGTCACGAGTGCTAGGGTGAAAAATGTAAAGATAAATGCTCAACCAAATTTGTAAAAAAAACTTGATAATTTCACAATTTGCTATTTTGAAATTATACAAAATACACATTATATATGTGCGTGGAGACAGAAACCCCGCTGCAGGATCGACCTAGAGACTTCGGACTTGAGGAACCATCACGTTATCAACTCGGCCACCCTCTATTAGCTCGATCCAGATATGTCAAGTGCGAGAAACCGGCGCGGTTATCAATTCAATCACCCCCTCTCAAATCGATCCAGCTATATCAAGCGCGAGGAATCAGCAAACTTATCAGCTCGCCCACTCTCTCTTTGATCGATTCAAATATTGAAACGCAAGGAACCGGTGCACTTATCAACTTGTCACTCTACTTTAGATCGATCCAGATATATTAAGCACGAGAAACCGGCACACTCAGTTATCAACTCGGCCACTGTCTCTTAGATCGATCCAGATATATCAAACGCGTGGAACCGGTGCGCACTTATCAACTAGGGCACCCTCTCTTTGATCGATCCATATATAATAAGCACGAGGAACCGGCACACTTATCAACTCGGCCACTTTCTCTTAGATCGACCCAGATATATCAAACGCGTGGGACCGGCGCACTTATCAACTCGGCCACCGCCTCTTAGATCGATCCATACATATGAGGCACGAGGAACCGGCACACTTATCAACTTGGCCACTCTCTCACAGATCGATCCAGATATATTAAGCACGATGAACCGGCACACTTATCAACTCGACCACTGTCTATTTGGTCGATCCAGATATGTGAAGCACCAAGAACCGGCTAACTTATCAAATCCGCCACTCTCTCTTAGATCGTTCCACATATATCAAGCGCGTAGGACCGGCGCACTTATAAACTCGGCCGCCCTCTCTCAGATCGATTCAGACATATGAAGCGCCAAGAACCGGCGAACTTATCAAATCCGCCACTCTATCTTAGATCGATCTAGATATATCAAACGCATGGGTCCGGCGCACTTATCAACTCGGCCACCCTCTCTTAGATCGACCCAGATATATTAAGCACGAGGAACCGACACACTCATCAATTCGATCACTGTCTCTCAGATCGATCCAGATGTATTAAACGATGGGGCCGGCCAGATATGTTAAGCGCAAGGAACCGGCGCACTTATCAACACCGCCACCCTTTTCTTGGATCGATCTAGACATATTAAGAGTGAGTAATTGTATTTTTCCGCGGTTCGACAGAATAGCGGAAAAATATTGTTTTGTGGTTTCGACATTAACAATTGTTGAGGTTAAAGGGTTAATCTGGCTCTCTGAAAGAGTATATTGCATTTTGATATTGCCAGTTGGAGGTGTGTCGCTGTTGTCCAATGGCAGTGCAGTGTTTATAATTCGGCCAATAATAGGCAAGCTTTTGAGTTGAGATAGCACGGGTTTTTTGAAGGGTTGATCATTCTTGCTGCAACACCTCAGCGAACAAGTTTTATAAACGCACCAATGTGATGTGTACCTTTTTTTACGTTAACGACTATACAAGTACTTTACATTTTTGTTTTCCCGTTTTGAAAAACTGATTTTTAAACGGTGTTATCCGGCACCTATCCTCGCGATCGATGTGGCACTTGCTTCGGAGACAGGTTTCTAGAGTTTTTCTAAATTGTGTTATCTCTGGTTTTTCCTGGGCGGCTGTTTTCTTTCAATGAAAGGATTTTTGATTCAAATGTCATTTCAATTTTAAATGCTCTTTACATCTATATACATGTGTTTGTTTTGTCTACAATAAAACCGGCTCCTAGACCAGGTGTTGGGCTCTCCAGTAATTGTGTTCTAAATTATTACAAGACCCGGAGAACTTATCAGTTTGGTCACTCTCTCTGAGATCGATCCAGAGGAGCCAGCGCAGCCATCCATTCAGTCACACATTTCTTTCAGTTGTGTAGATTAGGACTAAATTTGCCCCACCCAGTTGGATACACTTCAGTGCAGTACCCGGAACTAGAATGACAGAGCTCATTCCACCACTCTGTCGCATACTATCCGGACGAAGGGAAGTGTAAAAAAGAGTTTGGGTGTTCTAAGCTGCTAAACTATTTGAACCCAAACACCCGTCTTTCTGGGCCAGGATCATAAAGTCCCAGTTTTATAAAGAACAGTAAAGTGATCACAAAAATGGACTGAGACGGTGTCGCGATCCGGTCGAAATTATCTTTCCACCTTCATCTCCACAACACCCATTGGAAAAGAAATGTCAGAATATTGAACCCGTGATGCCATCTTTGTTTGTTTTTCTTGAGTCGTTCCTGATTTCACAACATTTAAAGCAAGAAATCTCGAACAATGTCTTTGCATTGCGACTTGATCACGATCTAGCCGCAAAAATACTACTTTGCGAACACAGTGCTATAAATTGCTGCTCAACAAATATGTGGGGAACATCAATCAATCTTTCCAACATGCAGCACTGACGCTCATACAGTACGTGGAGAGTGTATTATAACCAAATCACCCGCAGAGTGGAGATTCCACCCGGGCAATAATTGCAAATTTGTTGCGAAGCATAACCAGCACCAGCAAAATTTCAGCCAATGGTCCTCCGGGTTAAACCCGGAGGTCCATTGGCTGAAACATTGCTTGTGTTTTTTGTCGATATGTACAAAATTTGAAAGTTATAGCTTGGGTGGTAACACCACTCCGCGGGTGATTTAGTTACAATCCACTCTCCACGTACTGTATATTGACGCGTAGCTTTTAACCACCGCCCCACCTACCCAGCAGCTAATTCCGGACATTTATGAGCTATTATCGAGTACGTTATACGGCAGTCACTGCGGCAACACAGATTATCAATTAGAAGTATTCGTTTTTCAACGTCTCTTGTCTGTCCTGCGTAGCTAAAAATCATGAGCTTTTACTGCACTGACATAGTTTATGGGTTTTCATGAAAAACGATTTCGTTCCCTTGAACAATTAAAAAATATGTTATGGATGCGTAAAATAAAAAAAAGACATAACATAATTTAGCCTATAGTTTCTGTTTTGCCCAAAGTGAACTTTTGTTTAAAGTGTTAAGGTTCTGATTATTGTGTTGCACGGGGCAAAGTCCAGGGCTTTTTACGGCCCATAATCCAGACTGAATTACAAAATCTGAAGATTCAAACAAAAATATTTGTGGCAAAATTAAAAACACTTGTGAAAAAAAAGCGAAAATAACAGGTCAAATCCTTATTTGTGGACCCGCATTGGAAAGAAAGGTTCAAGGTCGTCATTTCCTAATTTGGTCATTTCGTAACCTGGTTATTTCGTTCCACTACACATTTTTAGCTCAACAAAACAACGGATATCTGACGTTTGCAACACAACTTGATTTCTTGGTTCACAAAGGTGCCATCTGCAATGTTTTAGCGATCCAAAAATATTGTCAAATGTCATTTTGTGTTTATCGATCACAAAATATCATCAAATATACTTTTGTCTGACTTCTCACCTTAAGGTCAGCTCTCGTGGTGAAAATATTGCCTGGAAGCGCCTCGATTCTACTAGTAATGGAAATTGGAATTGCATTCTTTACTCGAAGCAATGAGGAATAATTTATTTCAGAAAAACAAGGAAAGGGGTAAAATATGAAGAAAACAACGAAAGTTGTTCATAAAAAACTAAATTCTTCTTTTGTATTCAGGAAAAAATATGTTTCTAAAGTTGGTTTATCTCCTCTTGATATTCCTTTGTCAGACCAGTACAGGAATTAATCTACATAATACATTAATATGGTTTCCAGTAATATTCTTGACACTCCAAACCGCATGAACCTGTGGTATGGAATAGCAGTTTGAATTTCAAAATCTACAGAACAGCCTACGCGGACTGGTCACTTTTCACGTGTGGTCAATATTTGCACGGACGCAATAACATTAGATTCCAAACACTAATTATAGGAATAATCATCAAAACATTAATTAACGACGCACCGGGTACAACCCGGTGCTTCATTAAGTAAAATTTTGCTGCTGATGATTTTTATTACCTGGAAAACACATGCGCGAACATCACTGCGCAGGCGTGGATTACGACCAGTACACGTCGACTGTTCTGCACTGGTAAAAAATGAAATACGAACCTCTACGAGTAGATCTGAGATTTAATGAGTAAACTTTTGAATTCTAGTTGTACCGGTAGAACTTCGTATTTCAACCTCTTCTGACAGAATCTGATATTCTACTGGTAGAATATATTACGTTCTCCCGGTTGAATCTCATCTTCTGACCGATTCCAGTTTCCACCACGTCATATACAGTACGTGGAGAGTGGATTGTAACTAAATCACCCGCAGAGTGGAGTTATCACCCAAACTATAACTTTCAAATTTTGTATATATCGACTAAAAACACAAGCAATGTTTTCAGCCAATGGACCTCCGGGTTTAACCCGGAGGTCTATTGGCTGAAACTTTGCTTGTGCTTGTTATGCTTTGCAACAAATTTGCAACTATTGCTTGGGTGGAATCTCTACTCTGCGGGTGATTTAGTGATAATACACTCTCCACGTGCTGTACAACACTATGATCACAGAAGCAAAAGGGGTAAGAAAATTTCGATCGGATCGCGACTGGGTCGCGATCCGGCCGAAATCTTATTCTGTCAACCCCCGTACTCATGGCTGACAGTTTTTGTCATTGGAAGACATTCACGGGAAATTTAGCTCCCTTAATTTCCCGAAGCTGTTAGTAAATTTAACACAAAGATTATGGGAATTTTATGTAAAGATTAAATTTCGAAATATTAATTAATTCGTATCATCGACGTGCGCATCATTTCACAAACTTCAGGAATTTTCCTGTACATTAATACAACATGGGAAGGTGTTTTTTGCGATTTATTCACAATCAGTTTGAACGCGTGACTCTGGAAACCCATTATGAAACATGAAAACGGCGTCTTCACAATCGTTTGATGTTCTGTAACTTTTTTTCTGTTCGTTATATCAACAGTGAGCGCGTGACATATAATATAGCCACTGCCCTTTTCATTAATATACAGGAAAAACTAGAAATCTTGTCATGAAATGCGCACAAATAACACGTCGATCTGCGCTTTAATCTACGCGTTATGACCATAGTCAGGCTATCAAATTCTGTACATTTGGCCTGTGCACAAGCAATGTTTCAGCCAATAGACCTCCGGGTAACCCGGAGGTCCATTGGCAGAAACATTGCCCTTGTTTGCTAGGAGTAACCAAGAGAACCTGCCGTGCTTTGGATGCAATTCGAAATGGCAATAGCGCGCAATTCCTACGCGCAATTAAAACTAGATAAGCGCACAGTTCATGACAGGACTTCTAGTTTCAACTGTAAAAGTGTAGGAGGTAAAATTTGCTAAACAAATTTCTAGGAAGAACAAAAAGTTGGAAATTGAAAATAATATTCCCCAAACAAAGGGCCAAAGAGAACAATTACGTTGAATATGGTATGATAATGATAAATATTCTAAATAAATTATCTGTTAACTTGTTACTTCAAATTATCCTTCCACAAAAAGCCAAGTTTCCTTTTGTTACTGTCTGTTGTTTTCATTTATTGAAAGTGACAAATGGAATATTGGCGCATTTTTCCCGATCTCATAGATTATTTTTTCTATAATTACTTGCTTCTTAATTGGACCTTCCCCGTGCGTCTAATGATTTCAAGGGATATAACTTTATCGAAAGCGATTTTCGTGACTGTATAAGTCAGGAATGACTATAATATGTGCTATTAGTATGCAACAGGGGTTCATTTAACCATGGTGGTCTCATGGAATCCTGGGACATTCCTAGAAGGTTAGGATTCTCGCAATCATTTTCACGAGAATCCAAATGGAGCTTCTCAAACTTAGATGAAATATAAACCCTCTATATCAGTTTGGCCTTTTTCATGCTACCGTCTTGATCGCGCAGTGCTCTATTTGCAAAATCTCGGACCACCGGTGTAATCTAATCGCGAACAAGTTCGTGTTTGTGATCACATTATCACACATTCTTGGATTTATCCATTCATTTTCTTTCAACTCCAACTTATATCGTCATGAAAATCGACAGTCGATAAAGTTATCTATTTTGGAATTATTTGATGGCTCGGAAGGTTTAGTTTAAAAACAATATATTGATAAGAAAATGACTATGACACCAATACAATACAAATTGAGACCAAGTTTCCTTTTGTCACTTTTAATAAACAAATACAACAGACAGCTCTCGGAGCTGTCTCTTGTTTTCATTTATTAAAGATAACAAAACGAAAACTTGGCTTTTTAATAAAAGTGGTCGGGGTGTTTACCTTCCACGGCAATTGTCGTTTCAGTAAGGTAAGCGGCACAGTTGTCCCCCTTGGGCTTTCTTGAATCAAAACAAGTGTAAGCCATTTTCAATTGCATTAAATCTTTCGAATGTTCTTGTCGTCTGGCAACTTTAGCTTCCCTTTACCAGAAATATACAGAATTCTTAATAATAAGCACGTGACACTCTATTATAATAAAATAGAAAAAGACAATTTTCTATAAGTTAAAACTAGAAGTCCTGTCATGAAATGCGCACAAATAGCACGTCGATCTGCGCGTTAATCTACGCGTTATGACCATATTAAGGCTACCATATTCTGTCCATATGGTCTGTGCACAAACAGTGTTTCAGCCAATGGACCTCTGGGTAAACCGGGGGTCCATTGGCAGAAACATTGCCTGTGTTTGCTATGAGTAACCAGGAGAACCTGCCGTGCCTTGTATGCCATTCGATATGGCAATTGCGCGCAATTCCTACACGCATTTAAATCTAGATAAGCGCACAGTTCATGACGTGACTTCTAGTTTTAACTGTAGTGTCATAATAGCGGTGATATCTGACTACCTTCTCAAATTTGAATAAAGTTTCGACGATATACCGGTATACCGCGATATTTTTTTATATCGTCACTGGTATTCAAATCGGAATATCGTGCAGCCCTATGACAAGCTATTTAGAAGCAACTACTTCAGAGAAAATCTGTCATTAAGAATATCTATCAGTATCTTATTTACCAGCACGAAATACAAGTCCACTTGCACTTGGCTCTTTGTTTAGCGACTGTGTTTTACATCAGTTGGGGGCGCGGTGGCGTTGCGATAACCGGTTCTCGTCAGATCACTGAAGTTGAGCAACGTGGAGCCCGGTTAATCCTCGGATGGGTGACCGTCTTAGCGATCGATTCGGACTCCCACGCTGTGTCCTTGGGCAAGGCACTTAACCCCGACTGTCCACATGGGGGCACGATGACGCCGTGCACTGAGGTGTTCTGTACGTCGATGGTGCGCATGTCTTCAACCAATCTAACCCTGTCTGTTCTGCACTGCGGAGTTACGATGTTGAGGAGCTGGCAGCTGCTCGTCGTTGCTCGGTGGTTCTCTCCGGGTACTCCGACTTCCTCCACCCGTAAAACTGTCACGGTCATGATTAGCCATTGTGCATAAGTATATGACCTTAAACACCAACAAGAAATAGTTTTACATCAGTTTGCAAGTTCTTTTTCTTCCCAGGAAAAAAAATGCAAAATTTTACCTCGTTGATTTTTATGTTAATGGGAGGGACAGTATCTGTATTATATGTCACAATGCGCACACTGTTGATATAGTGAAGCGAGAAAAAAGTTACAATTATCAAGTGATGTTGAAAGCAGCGTTTTCTTATTTTCAAATAGGTTTCAACAGAGATTAATAGTGAAAGTAAAACGTTCAAGCGGACAGCAAATAATGGAAACGTGTCTGTATTTATATACTGCTCTATGGGAAATGAGGTGCACATCGATCATACAACTTCGCTAACATTTCGACATTTTAATTTTTATATGAAATTCCAACATCCTTTGTGCGAACTTTACTGATAGTTTTAGCAAATTAAGGCGAGCTAACTTTCCTGTAAATCTCATCCAATGGCGAAAATTGTTAGCATTGAAAATCGAGCCCCAGCTGACACGAAACAGTCATGGCGTCAGGTTATGATAACCCCACAAAAGAATCCAGTAGGTTGTTAGTTGGTCAAAATCGGATTTTTTCTCGCTATTAAACAGCCAGCCTGAGTAGTTGATGGAGAAACAGTGTCATTAACAATAATAAAAAACGAGTACCACGTTAATAAGAAAATAAATATAATTTATTCATATAAGTTTAAAAATAATTTATGTATATAAATTCAACTATTTTATTGTTAAGAATTAAGGAAATGTATGTTAAAAAATTCATTAAAGATTTCAGTTCCGTGTGACATATCGCTATATTTGAAATGTGTTCACACAACGAAAACATTTCACACTCATCAGAAAAGAGTACAAAAAACTCGAAAATATGTGTGTTACTAATTCAAAAGCTTGAGAAAAACTCTGATTTCTCTGTTGATATGATAGCGGTCGTCATGAACTCGTTGTTCACATAATCAGTTAAATGGAGCCCTAAAAATTAACATTTTATTTTAAAATAAGTGCGGGGGCGCTGTAGCTCAGTGGGTAGAGGTGCAGGCTGCAAGCCGAGAGGTCCTCGGTTCGAATCCCACCTGCGGCAACCGTGTTGTGTCCTTGGGCAAGACACTTCACCCCCATTGCCGCTGTGTACTAAAAACGTACTGCACGTCGATGGTGCACCTGTCTTCAACCAATGCTAACCCTGCTTGTGTGGAGTTAGTATGTTGGGGAGCTTATAGTTGCTCGCCGTTGCTCGGTGGTTCTCTCCGGGTACTCCGGCTTCCCCCACCCGTAAAACTGTCATGGTCATGATTAGCCATTGTGCAGATTAAATAAATAAATAAATAAATAATAAAATAAGTACACTCTAAAATCAGCTGGGTAAAAGTCAACCCAAATCAACTGGATTGAGTGAATATGAACCCATTTGGGTTCATCTTCACTCAATCCAGTTTATTTGGTTTGATTTGTAACCAACTGATTTTAGAGTGCACGTTTTGGATTGGCAATAAACTGAATGGATTGCATATCAGGGGCCTCTGAACTAGCAAGAGCGCGATACCAGCGCGCTTTGTTTTGTTACTATTTATTGAATTTTTCACGCTATCGAAAAGCATTTGCAAGAGACCGAATATGTTTCTAGGAATAGAAAATAATATTCTCAAAAGTATATTGATTAAATTATTAAACTGCATTACTTTTGTGTGTTTGTGTATGGATCATGAGCTTTCCGTGGGCTTAGAAGGACACGAGGGAGGGACTCGTGTCCCTCCCTCGTGTCCTTCTAAGCCCATGGCAAGCTCATTACGAGCTGTCGTTATCGTATACCAGGTTAAGTATCCCAGCTTATACCAAGAACTTATTGGGATACAGACCCAACACTTGCGAAAAACTGGGAATGTGAAAGACAACAAAATTAACTATATCTTGAAGGGTCTGTTGTGGTATCCGTTTCTAAAATAAGGCACTTGAATACCGACGGAGATGGCCCCGTACTTTAGAACGCATCTTGAAAGATGACTCTCGCAATTCTCAGGCTGGAGCATGTTGCTTACCCATGTGGGAATTGGCAGGAAGACAGCCGTTGTGGCTATGCCCTTTCCCAGCCATACATTCCATATACAATAGGGTGACAATAAACCGCAAACTATATGTATAAAAAAATAAATAAATAAATTTTGTAACTGTATTTTCTTTCCACTGTTATATTGTATATGTACAGTATATGGCAAATAAATCATTCATTCATTCATTGGGAGTATTGTAGCTGAATCAACGCGCTGTTACAGTGTAAAGGTCTTTCGGAATGTTGAACAAACGCGCTCATAAAGTTTATCGGGGGATTGGGAAAGTTCAAGATATATAGTACAGTTTTCAGTGATACGACCTGTTTAGTGAGAATTTATCTCACAATTTACCCAAGGAATTGGCCGCATCCCCCCACGTAGTTTATAAACGGAGTAATTGAAGAAACATTATTTTTCTAAAAAGTCCAATAAAATCATATCACATGACCACGCACTGGAACGTACTCGTTCCAATGAAGGGCCACATAATAGGTTCAGTTGAAAGTTTTGGAAAATATTTATTTTTTATACAAAAGTAATTAAAATAATAAATTGTGATATCGCGTGCGTTGAGTAAAGGGTTAACTTTAATTTTACAGTTAAAACTAGAAGTCCTGTCATGAACTGTGCGCTTATCTAGGCTTAATTGCACGTAGGAATTGCGCGCAATTGCCATATCAAATGGCATCCAAAGCACGGCAGGTTCACCTGGTTACTCATAGCAAACACAGGCAATGTTTCTGCCAATGGACCTCCGGGTTACCCGGAAGTGCATTGGCTGACACATTCCTTGTGCACAGACCATATGTACAGAATTCGATAGCCTTTCTATGGCCATAACGCGTAGATTAACGCGCATATCAATGTGCTATTTATGCACATTTCATGACAGGACTTCTAATTTTAACTGTAACTCGGATTTCATTTTTAGACTCGTAAAAATGCTTGTCGTTTTGGTTGAAACTGTATGCGGCTGCCTTGAACTTTTGCGATCCCCGGATAAACGTCCAACATTTAGAAAAGACTGTGTGTTTTAACAGTATAACTGCATGTTGTTCCAGCTTGTTTGCTTCCAACGATTCTGGTACAAAAGCATAAAAGCGATGTGGTTCCATAATTTAATTATTATACTTTTGGGAAATTATGGGAATTGATTGTTTCTCTTTTCGTATCGTAAACGACGTACAAGTTGCCTCTCAAACGCTTTCGGATTGTACTATTCTCTAAATACAGATGTAAACAAATCCTAACTAAGCACGCGGATGTATTATACAGTTGCAAGATACAGTGTTTGCATCAGAGGCTGCTGATATATGCTGCATTCGGGTAACTATGGACCCAATACAGTACGTAGCGAGTGGATTGTAACTAAATCACCCAGGGAGAGAAGTTATCACCCAAAGTATCACTTTCAAAATCTGTGTATATGGACAAAAGACACAAGCAATGTTTCAGCCAATGGACCTCCGGGTTTCACCCGGAGGTCCATTGGCTGGAACTTAGGTTGTGAATGTTATGCGATGCAACACATTTGAAATTATTGCTTTGGTGGAATCGTCTGGCGATTTAGTGATAATACCCTCTCCACGTACTGTACATAAATAGAGTAAAATAAAAGTAGTGACCCCAATCAACACGGATATAAAACACAATGCCACCCACTCATTAGTAATGTCTTTAAAACATTAAACAGAGATGAATGAACAATAAGAAAGTATTTCGTGAATTTAACGTTAATAATACTTTATGGTTTGCATTTCAACAGTTTTCTAGTTCTATTATTGAGCGTCAGGAGGTTTTAGTCTTTTCTAAATGGATTGAAGCAATTAGAGAAAGCCTCGAAGCACGGATCACAGCAACAGTGGACACACATTCCATAAATTTTCTGGCAGGCACTGCAGTTGAGTTCCAACATCTTCAGAATAGGAGTTATATACCATACGTGATAAAACGCCGTGTAACCAAAGTAGTATCCCCATTCAGCAGCTATGCAAATACCGAAACAGCATGTCATCAGCTTATAGGTACAGTTCTTCCAACATTCAAAACAGATGAATGACAACTTCCATATACAGTCAAAACTATGCGCGGCATCTGGTTCAGCTAGCACTTCTTCAAAAGCCACCTGGAAAGATAAAAATGTTATTGTTAAAACAATGTGAAAACCCCCAGCGTTGAAGCCACAAGACAAGCATATATTAGGCGAAGGCAACATCCCACGCTTCGCAAAGAGAGTAATGGATCTAAATGTTTATAAACAGACAAGATCTTGTAAAAATTCTATACGCAACTTATAGAACCTGAAGCAGGTCCTTTAGCAAGAGATTCAATAAAGCAAGACTCACACATCGAGCAAGACGAAGTCAGCTGATACATAGTTTATGACCCCTTTGAGGGGTCATAAGCTATGTTTTTGACGCAAAAATAAAAAAATAGTTATTCAAGAATTTTATTTGCAAGTGTCATCTTCTTTTCGTGTTATGTAAAGGGTTAACTATTCATATTTATTTGTTTATTGGTGTTTAAGGTCACATACTTGTGCACAATGGCAAGTCATGACCGTGACAGCTTTACGGGTGGAGGAAGCCTGAGTACCCGGAGAGAACCACCGAGCAACGACGAGCAGCTGCCAGCTCCCCAACATCGTAACTCCGCACAGCAGCACAGGCAGGGTTATATTGGTTGAAGCTCGTTCCAACGAGGGGTCATAACCTATGTTTTTGAGACAAAAAATGAAAAAAAATAATTATTCAAGAATTTTTTTTGCAAGTGTCGTCTGCTTTTCATGTTAGGTAAAGGGTTAAAATAAAAGTCACGGAGATGAGATTTGCTAATATTGTTCCCAGAAACAGCAAAAACTGGCAAATAAATGTAAACATTCACTACACAAAGCGCCAATAAGGACATTTGGTGTTGAAAGGTATGATAAATATTCTTAATGACGTATTATGTGTTAACTAGTTGATTCTAATTAGCTTAATCCTCGGATGGCTGACCGCCTGAGAGATCAATTCGGACTCCCGCGTTGTGTCCTTGGGCAAGGCACTTAACCTCAATTGTCCACATGGGAGCACGATGACGCCGTGTACTAAGGCGTACTACACGTCGATGCTACGCATGTCTTCAACCAATCTAACCCTGCCTGTGCTCCAGTGCGGAGTTACGATGTTGGGGAGCTGGCAGCTGCTCGTCGTTGCTCAGTGGTTCTCTCCGGGTACTCCGGCTTCCCCCACCCGTAAAACTGTCACGGTCATGACTAGCCATTGTGCATAAGTATATGACCTTAAATACCAATACAATATTTCTAGTCTGTTTGAACGATTCGCTGTTTTCCTCTGTTGAAGCTCATTTTAAAATAAGAAAACGGCGTTTTGACCATGTTTTTGATGTTCTGTAACTTTTTTTCTATTCATTATATCAACAGTATGTGCGTCGTGACATATAATACAGACACTGTCCTTTCCATTAAAATAAAAGTTAAGGAGATGAGATTTGCTAATATTGTTCTCAGTAAGAGTAAAAACTTTCGCCAAACAAAGAGCCAAGAAGGACATTTGGTGTTGGAAGGTGTGATACTGATAGATATTCTTAATGACGTATTATGTGTTAACTAGCTGATTCTAATTAGCTTGCCATAAAAAGCCATGTTTCCTTTTGTTACTTTCAATAAACGAAAACAACAGCCAGCTCAGAGAGCTGTCTATTGTTTTCGTCTATTAAAAGTAGCAAAAGGAAAATTGGCTTTAATTTCTACAGATATCGTTGGACATAGATGTTTTCTCAACAATTACTTGCTTCTTAATTGGACTAATAATTTCAATGAAAATAACTTCATCGAAACTCCATTTTAATCATGAAAAATGTCAAGGATAGTGGCTGTTCGCCAGTTAACCATTTCGCCGCTGTGCAATTTTGTAATATCCTGTGCTGAACCATATATTGGAGGGAATGGGGTTAAAGTGAAAAAAATGAAAACGCCAATAACGTTCACGTATTTGTAAATTTAAAACTGTTATTATACAGTACGTGGATAGTGTATTATCACTAAATCACCCCTGGAGTGGCGATTCCACCCAAGCAATAATTGCAGATTTGTTGCAAACCATAACAAGAACAAGCAAAGTTCCAGCCAATGGACCTCCGGGTTAAACCCGGAGGTCCATTGGCTGAAACATTGTTTGTGTTTTTTGTCCATATGTGCAGAATTTGAAAGTGATACTTTGGGTGATACCTCCACTCTACGGGTGATTTTGTTGCAATCCATTCTCCACGTACTGTATATTGGAACAACGTTGACTGAGTTCAACAATGTTTCCAAAACTACTCCCAGCCACACTCCATAATTTTCAAAAGAAAAGACGTCTTGTCGACTTGAATTTAGTTCCTATTTAATGGACTGACCATGTAGTCCAAACTTTGCCCCACAGTCCGTTATATAATTTTTGTTTTGTTTTGTCGCCGTTTGGCACAAGGCAACAAAAAACAATTATACATGTTGGGACAAGTTTGGACTATTGAGTTCGTTGTTGCCTCGGGTATTTCGGAATTTATATAGACGCGAAAAATGGTTGAGATCAAATGGATAATGCCATATCGTCTGTCGCTTGCATTTCGTATAACATGCGTTCTTTTGAGAATAACAACGAGCTATGATATCCATTCCCTGTACATGTATGTGGTATCTCCGTACTGAGTATGGACTTATCGCACAGGCCGTCAACAGTTGGTTCCATACTCAATATGGACCTGTAACAGCGAAAGGGTTAAGATCATCATCATATCTATTCATCAGACATCGATTCACACTGTGAACACCGAGATGTGAACATCAGCTGACCAGGTGGAATTGCCAAATGAAATCCAAGAAACATTGCTAAGCCTGACGGCTTCTCTTGCTACCACTTGGAGTATCCAAGTGCACAAGAACAAATTTACTTACCAATGGATTTGAGAGTGTGGCACAACCGAGGTCCTGGAGAGGTGTAGTCATTTTCCTGGGTGAGAGGGGGGGGGGGGGGTTTACCGCACGACCATCCGCCAGACGTCGTAATGCCTGTCGACTGTCAGAGAGGAGGAAGAAGCAAAAGGAAGAAAGGAGGCAGAGAGAGAGACATTGAAAAGCTCATACCTTGCACCCATTGCCGATCCATGTCCGGCTTAGCACACGTCTCGGCAGTGGCGGACCTAGCATTCTCAAATAAGGGGAGCCTGAGCAATATTCATGGGGGGGGGGAGGGGGTGGAGCCACGGCATGACATGACATGCCATGGGCATGTCCCGATGCCAGAAGGGCCGAGTGGGTGGTGAGTGTGGGAGGGGGTACCCCACTCCCTACATTGTGGGTTCCGGGCCCTCCCCCGAAAAATTTGTAAAATCTAGTGCTCTAAGAGTGAATGTAGGGTAAAGTTTGTTTGCAACTGGAGGTAATTATCTGTGCCTGAAATGAACGTAGCCCAACACCAAACTCTGTATTTGTGTTTTTGCCTCAATCTAGGTGTAACATGTGATAGATGAGAGAAAATAGTAGAAATGTGGTTGGAATTGGGGGGAGAATTGGGGTTGTGGGTAGGCCTGGCCCCTTAGCCCCCCATAGCTCAAGAACAGTGTCTCGAAAGAATCCGGATCTCCAATATAGGTCAGGCACCAGCCCAAGTCATCTTTCTTCGGAAGATGAGACGGAGGAGGGGGATATCGCTGGTGCGTAGTGTGGTTTCGTACGAAGTCCATCAAACCCCTTCGACTCCTACCGAACCAACTTCTACTATCCAGAGCTCCTCTCAGGAAGCGGAACATATGGCAACAGAAGAGACACTACGGAGAGAATAGAGTCAGCACAAAAACAACTCGTAGCACAGGAGGACGAAGAGCTGAGACAACTTGAAGAAACTAGAAGGCTGTCACCAGACAGTGACGAAGGCCTTCGACCACTTTTGGCAGGTCACAACCTCCAGAAAACACCAGAGGCACCTAGGATTAGGCCTCATCAACCAGCCCATCCCCCAAATCCACCAATCCAGCAATTGCATCTGTCTCTCCCTCACAGGCACCTCCTCCAAAGAAAAACCATCGAAGACACAGACGCCGCTAAGTACTTGCTTTTCCATCCTTTACCAGGACCGGGAATGCGACTAAATTCTTCTACCGTTAGAAAGAGGCATGATCTGCACCGTCCCTTCGCACCTTTGGTGCACGAAACCATTTCCTTTTGTGTCGCTAGTGAAGTGCAATCGAGGGCGACGGAAGCATCCGAGGGCAAGGGGAGATGGTACCAGAAAGGGGACTCGACTCTGGGTATGATTTGAGACCGGGAGTTTACAGCGTATCATAAATTGTAATGTAACCCTAAATAGTATTGACATTATATATATATCGTTCTTTGAGTGCACCTAGGCACCATCTGCAATGCTTTGGCATTGCAGATGGTGCCTTGTTGCACTGAAGAGACGATCTAAAGCTATAGATCACCTACGTCATCATAACTTACCCCCCCCCCCCCGTACTATTTCCATTACTACACGAAAAATACATAAAAGACGAGTACTCCCCAGTTTATCACTTACAGTTCTCCGAAAGTACAGTCTTTTTCACTCGTGCATCTCTGAGGAAAGATACCCCCTTGCCTCCCTCCAGTGTCAGGGTAATGGCTCAACCACCCCTCCCGAACATCCGGCGCCCTTGAGTGCAGTATTTGCATGTCACATGATACGATATATTCTATCACTTTACCTCATACGATTAGAAACTACACCTGCAGAAAAAAGAAAGCAAAAAAGAAGATAAAAAACCCCACACTAACCGATTTCCGTTTTTTTGAGACAGATATTAAAAAAAAGTTTTGGATAGCGATTTTTGTGAATAGCGCTGGTCGTGTATCTGTAAAAGCTTCACAAGCCAATACTATTGAGTATTCCAAGATTTTGGTGTAAACGCCGACTGTGTTCGCTCAACTTGCATTCCATTGGGTCTGTCGGTAACGACATGGTATAATTTCGCTCAACCGTGTAACTCCCATAACTGGCGTTCGAATCCTAGTAATTCCATTAACAAAAACTGGCTTATTTTCGTTCATTTGTTATTGGGGTTTAATGGGGTTTAATGACTCTTTCAACTACGCTTAGGTTCGTAATATCGTCTTCAAATAGCATGGGACGCAATCCTTCGACAGTCACGCCTTTGGTTGTGTGATAATCGAAAGGGCGTCACCACGATGAGGTCTCTGTCATAGCCAATATTGTAATCAACGGCCGAGGTTGGCTGAGAAGAGCAGAGAGTCGAGGAATCGTGAAGCTTGACGTAAAATACAACATTTAATATATTGAATGCCGATTAGATTACCATTAAATCTCACACGGGACGAATTTCTCATTCGACAAATACTAACGATATCTAAAAAACTTAGGCAGCAGAAGATTGAACGAGTGATTGCTCCCAGTGATGCATGAGCTGAAAATTTACCAGTGTTAACGGCAAAGTAATTATAATGATTTTTTTTTTATTTTCGTGTATGTCATTTTCCAACTCACTCAGCCCTAGGAATTTGCAGTTCAACTCCTAACTGGACAAGCCACTATTTATTATTTATTTATTGGTGTTTAAGGTCACGTAATGCCTAATCGTGGCCGAGGACAAACCGAGGACAAACCACTAAGTTGAACAAAACTACAGTCAGCATTCCTATGATCAAGAAATGTTTCACACTTCCACCAGAACAATAGCGGCTGGGTAGACAGAAAGATCCCAATTATATATGTTGCATGGATAGTCCAGTCCACCGTCTTTCAATAATAATACATCTAGCCCATGTGACGCCTATTTGGGGGAAGGGTGGGGGGGGGGGGGGGTCGGGGTGAGCTCGAAATGTTCGGCGACAGACCAAACAATTTGTTTTTATAGATTTCGGATTCAGCAATGAAACTTCTAACACAGGTCAATAGTCGAAACTTCAGTCTAAAACATACGTTTTAGCAAGAATATAGACATGTACAATACAATTATATTTGTGGCAGTATTTTGCTGAAACATTATAAATTTGTAGATTTTTTTACCATATATCTTAGGACAAGCGAAGCATCAAAATTCAATTTGATTCAAAATCGTCCCGACGATTCGATTCAAACTGATTCGGAAATTTTCGAATCGTCGAGACATTGTCGAAACTCTATCACGTGTCTTCTCCTCTTGAACTCTTCTTTTATCATCAGGTCTCCTGTTCAGGACACCCCCCCCTCTCCACCCCCCCCCCCCCCGTTCAGGAGACATGATGATAGAAGAAGAATTCAAAAAGGTTCCGCTTCAGAATTACTCTGATTCCATTTTAGAAAATTCCGCTTTTTTGATTGACTTGACCAAACATGCGAGTCGACATTGAATACAATACTTTCGTTCAGACTGGCAATAATTACGTATGTTAGAAGGCGCAAACTGTACAACTTGACGAGCCACAAGATTCGTTTTGATTCGATTCAAAATCCTTTGCCTGATTCGATTCATCCGAAATTTGAGATTCGCATAGTCTTATATATATATAATATGACAAGAATAAAAATTTTTGTCAAGTGTATTTTTATTTTTTTTCGTCTTAATTAAACGCAAACAGCACAGAAAAAAGACACAACTTTTTTTCTTCTTGTTGTGTCTGTCCACTGAAGAAGTTCTTTGTCAGACCAAAAGTTAGGTGAAATTAATTTTCCCCTGTGCTGTTTGAGCTCAATTCAGACGAATTTCTTTCGCTTTGGCTCGTACATCTTCCGGATCTAGCACACTTGAAACAAACTTGTTTTATCAGAATATAGACCGTATACCATTTATAGGTAGAATTGGGTCTACAGTATGTGGAGAGTGGATTGTAACAAAATTACCCGCGGAGTGGAGTTATCACCCAAACTATAACTTTCAAATTCTGTCCATACGGACAAAAACACAAGAAATGTTTCAGCCAATGGACCTACGGGTTCAACCCGGAGGTCCATTGGCTGAAACATTGCTGGTGCTGGTTATGCCTTGCAACAAATTTGCAATTATTCCTCGGGTGGAATCTCCACTCTGCGGGTGATTTAGTGATAATACACTCTCCACGTACTGTAATGTGAATTTATGTGAACTCACCTTTACGTGATCGTTCAAATCATTAGGGTCACGATTCACCAGATCTAATTCTTCTCCCATCATTTTGCCGAATTTTCGGTAGAACTGAGCTGAGATAAACTGAGAAGTGGTAATCAGACGGATAACTTCGATGGATGCAACCTGGTTAGTTGCGAATTTTGACGTGATATATATACGGCATATGTCTGCTGTGGTAGGTTAAGCTGAATCCATGGAGACTGGTAAACAAACTGTTAAGACAATCTTGAAAGTTACCAATGGTACTGTATGTAACTGTTTATTGTTGTTGTTTACGAGTGTTGGCAGGTAAAACCCACAGAAAATAAGTAACAGATTATAGATTATCCGCCACTGAAGGACTTTAAAGGGATATTACACAAGTGTTTTTGATGTACATGTAAGCTAATACAATTGTGTTTACGTCTGTTTACAGCGGTTTACGATTCAATTCACTTGTCAAACACGAATACCACTGATACCAGTTGATTTAATTATTGGTTATAGGCAGAGATTTAACGAAAATCCCAACTCAACACAAAAAAAAGTTTGTTTGGTATTGACCAGTTTTCTTCGCTATCGTTGGACTCGGTGGTCGTAAGGGGTGGAGTGCCGTTGGTACTTAACGCGACTACTGCATATAACCAATTTGGCGATGGGCGACGCTCGGATATAATACGAACATACAAAATATATTTCCCGGTGATATCGGGCTTGCTCTCTGTGGACTGTGTGGCTTCTCGCCGTTTCTGTTGACATAGCCTTCAAACTGGTGATTTACACCCCACAAGGGATCGCGAGGAGTCGAACGAGCCCACATGATCCGCGTACAGTACCAATAATAGCGATATAATTACTCAACTTCTTTTATCTCCAATTAATTTGTCTTCTCACACTTGTCGGCTGTCAATTAAAACCTTTCGAAGGAAAGAGTTATCGAACTTACCGACCGGACAGATTTCTGGACTTGTTGTGACTCCAGTCGAAAAGAGTTGTAAATTTCAGACTTCATATTGATACAATTTGACAGACTGTGCACATTTTTGACTAACATTTACAGACTGGACTCCACCGCCCTTGCTAACTCGGTCCAAGATCGGAACATTATCCTGTACGCAATCGCAAGGCTCCTTTGTATTTCCAGCGAAAAAAAATTAACAAGAAAAGACAAACAATAACGGTGAGTAGTCCATATGGGAATATTGTGTTTCCTCTTCCCCAACCGACCGTTCTGTATGGGGAAAGAAGATTTTGTCCCATTGGATACATAATCTGCAATGTTTTGTAATTTTTCAAACGACGTGTATTTCCAGCACCTTTGGCAAATCAAATCCGAGAACGTATTAAATGGGATATAGGTTAAGTTTGAAGAGGATCTGCAGTTTATCGCCATCTTGGTATGATTTTTAATACTGCCAATACGTGTATGGTAATCTGTTGACCGTAAGCTTGAAACAGGGTTAACCCTTTACCCAACGTAACGGCCAAAACCGGCCAGCGCTATTCTCAAAAATCGCCAATTAATTTTCATTATTTTTTCATTTTTTGTCTCAAAAACATAGGTTATGACCCCTCGTTGGAACGAGCTCAACGAGCTCGTTCCAACGAGGGGTCATAACCTATGTTTTTGAGACAAAAAATGAAAAAAATTAGTTATTCAAGAGTTTTTTTGGCAAGTGTCGTCTGCTTTTCATGTTAGGTAAAGGGTTAATAACTCGCCAGCCTTCGTTACAGTTTACCATTTTGTCACAACATCATACAAGTACACGCGATTGCATTCATTTTCACTTCTACTGAAAAGTACAACAAAACCTGGAGATGTTGTAATAAAATTGGTGAGCAGAGGTTTTTTTATAACAAAAACGGTTAATGGTTGTTATAAAAGTGGTAATCCTTTCTTTACAAAAGTGGTTGATTTTGTATAAAGAATTCGTGAGCTGTAAAAAGACGGCGTGTGTTGTAACAAATGTGGTGAGCTGTAACAAAAGTGTTTTTTCGTAACAAACGTGGTTTCAACAATCAAGCTGAACAGGAAAGCAAATTGAGGTGCGATTTCGCCCAAGAGTATTTTTACCGGATGCGCTCCCACTACGTATCCTGATATTGGAAGGGCAACGTAGAATTCAGTTGTTTTTACTTGGGCTCTGTATTCTCGATCACTCAAGAGAGTATTTTTAAATTTCCAGAATCCTTTCCCTCTTTTCTGGTCAACAAAGGTTATACTCAGTGTATTTTGATCGGATAAAAATCGAACGTGTATATCTACTTTTTCTACGTTTAACTGCAGATCAGAAGACACAGATTTAGTGTATTATCACTAAATCACCCATACAGTGGAGATTCCACCCTAGAAATAATTGCACATTAAACTGTGTTGCAAAGCGTAAAGAGCACAGACAAAGTTCCAGCCAATGGACCTCCGGGTTAAACCCGGAGGTCCTTTGGCTGAAACCTTGCTTTTGTTTTTTGTCCACATGTACAAAATTTGAAAGTGATACTTTGGGTGATAACTCCACTCCACGATTGATTTAGTTACAATCCACTGTTTACATACTGTGCACAATGAAATAGTCTAGTTTGAACATCCTCCCCACCCCGCCTCTGTGTGTAACGACGTTGATCTGTGTTTTCTAGTCTTCGAACATCATGTAAAACTAAATTTTCCATGAAAAGTGGATTGTGATTCATTAGAACTACTATTATTTTCTTGTTTATAATTAATTGTGTCCTTTCCATAGTTTCGAGCAATGTTGGGGGCGCGGTGGCTCAGTTGGTAGAGATGTAGGCTGCAAGCCGAGAGGTCCTCAGTTCGAACCCCACCTGCGGCAACCGCGTTGTGTCCTTGGGCAAGACACTTCACCCCAGTGCTCACGTGGGGGCATGGTGACACTGTGTACTAAGGCGTACTGCACGTCGATGGTGCACCTGTCTTCAACCAATGCTAACCCTGCTTGTGTGGAGTTGGTATGTTGGGGAGCTGACAGTTGCTCGCCGTTGCTTGGTGGTTCTCTCCGGGTACTCCGGCTTCCTCCACCCGCAAAACTGTCACGGTCATGGTTAGCCATTGTGCAGAAATATGTGACCTTAAACACCTATAAATAAATAATATTCGAGGGATGTTCCAATCAGTTCAATAATAGACGTATTACTAGTATTCCCTATTTTGTCGAACAAATCGTTGTAAAATTCAGGATTATCCGCATTAAGTCCATATACAACTGCAATACAAGTCTCTGGTCTCGTATACTTACATATATATATCAATTATAAAAAAATTACTTCGACTACTGTAGATAGATTTATGTATTTTATATGAGAAAGAGTTTTTGAAGGCAATCGATGTTCCCCGAACTTGAGTAATAATAACACAATCACACTTTGGCCGGCCGCTGATTTGAAGCGGTTCTCGAGCGAGAAGGCCTCGGTTACCCCTGTGCACCCAACTGCCTCCCTATTCCCATGATTCTTCTCACCTCCTAACACTCGAAGACGAACTGCTTGGTGACTTCCTTTGCCCCATTTTCCCCAATCTCTCCGATTAGCATACTAACCCTCTCCTTAGAGTCACTCGCTACTCACGTGTGCTTCACACACCCATCACATTTCCCCATTATACTCCCAGTGAATCTTATTCTTTTAGATTGGTATTTTAAGCATTCTTGAAGAAAGTGTTCCAGGGTCTCCACCACGCCAAAATTACACATTTCGCACTCTTTTTCACCGTTTTTCACAATTTTTCCACTCAGCTCCAGTGACCGCGACCTCAGTTTGAACAACAGCGACCACCCAAAGGTGCCATCAAGGTACTCCTCAAAACGAGGCTTCTCTTTATCACGCAGGCCACCCAAAGACCTCTCAGATTTGACCCCCTCTCGCCAATTAAAGATACCATTCTCCATGACTCTTTTTCTGACGATAGTTTTACCCTGGGTTGCCCCTACGTCTAGGTCCGAGATCTCCAATGAGTAGTTCTCTATTATCTCCCTCACTTGGACCATCCGCCCTGTCTTGGTATTAGAGTTGAAAATACTCTGGAACATTACTTTACACCATCGGCTGTCGGGGAGATGGAGCAAATAATTAAGATAACCGAGTTGCAATAAGTCTATCCTGTCCTTGGTCCTCATCCACCCAAGCTCACCCCACATTGCTTCTAGTGCTGCGACATTACTCGACCCCGTTATCCATCGGCCTGCATCGTTCGGCAGGGTTTCCAAGCTCTTTACAGCCGTTCGGTTTAGGGGTACCACTTCCGTACCATATGTTATACTTGGCAGACCCACCATTTCCCAAATGGTTTTCCCCACGAAAACCATTTCCCAAATGGTTTTCCCCACGAAAACCTTATTGAAACTGTTTCTCCCTATAAGTTTCATTTGGCTAAGGATTCTCCTCCCCTTCAGAATCAATTTATTTGCGTGGTTTCGGTAGATGCCTCTTTCTGTGATGTTTATATTTACCCCCAGATACTCGTAGTTACCTGTCTTTCCTACGCTAAGGAGCTTGCAGCTACTTCCCGGTATACATACCCCCTCCCTCCATCTACGAGTGGGGTCCACTTTACGGTCCACGGGTATAACTTTGCTTTTGCTTTCATTAAGTTCGTGTCTCCATTTGTTCCTATATTTCGCCAACAATTCCCAACATTGTCGCTAGCCCCTCTTCGCTATCTAACACTAGCACCATATCGTCTGCAAAAAATAGCCCTGGGATCTTCAAGTCCCTAACTATTACCCCCTCGTCGCTACGCAGGAGTTCATATCCCAAACCTCTGATGTACAATGCAAAAACAATTGGCGAAAGGATACACCCCTGCTTTAGGCCTATCTCCATAGACACACGATTTATTGTTATTTTACTCAGGCTAAGTTCACCTTGCACATCTTTATATTATGCTTTCAGAATTCCAACAAACTTGCCTCCCAAGCCCAGAGCCTCAAGTTTTCACCACACCCCCTCCCTCCCTCCATACTCTATCGTATGTCTTTATGACTATCCACAAAGGTCATAAACATCTTTTTCTGTTTTGCTTTCATGGATTCTATCATTTGGGATAGCGTGAAAAGATGGTCAGTGACTCTCCTTCCCTTCCTGAAACCATTCTGAATATCTCCCCCAAAACCCTTCGCCTCAATCACCTCCTCTAATCTCCCGTACAGGACTTTACAGAAAACTTTTCCAATGTTGCTACTGACAGAGTTCTCTCGATAATTGTCCAAAACGTCTTTTTCCCCCTTTTTGTGGATAAATGTCACTTTGCTTTCTCTCCACTCTTTTGGGACTTCTTGTTTTTCTGTGGCTAAATTGAATAAGGCAGTTAGGCTTTCGCAGAGTTCCTCTCCCCTTTTCTTGAGAAACTCGTTAGGAATTTCGTCTACCCTTCCCGCTTTTCCATTCCTTAATTTTGAGATCACCTTTCACACCTCCTCGGGTTTAATTTCGCTGCACACGAAGTTAAATAGTATTTTTCTCGACTTGGTTCGGACACTCCGGTGGATTCCCCATCGCTTATCGTTCACCTTTTCCTGCTTGACCAGTTCTGATGCGATTTGATCTTGATCGTCTGTATCTCTGCCATCTATTTTAATACTCTGTGGGTTACTTCATTTGTTACGTTTTATTCACCCATTTCCAAAATACGTTCGAACTCGACCCCCCCCCCCCTCCACCCTGTCGTTCTTATCGTCTTAATACGACTGCTATTTCGCACTCTCCGATTATCGTCTATAATCTTATTTACTTTATTTGAGATCAAAGACGATAATCGGAGAGTGCGAAATAGCGGGAGTGAGAGCAGAACAATATTTCACAACCCCATTCTTTTTTCCAAAGCAGCTCAACCTTTTCACTGGAGTGAGAGTCTATCAAAAGAGAAATGTCCAGATTATTCCTACAATGTGAGAAAATGTCTCTACGTTTAACTTTATCGGATGTAGGAGCGCGACAGTGTACACTTCCGATTATTATCTCGCCATTATGGCATGATTCGATATACAGTACGTTGAGAGTGTATTATCACTAAATCACCCGCAGAGTGGAGATTCCACCCGAGGAATAATTGCAAATTTGTTGCAAGGCATAACCAGCACCATCAATGTTTCAGCCAATGGACCTCCGAGTTGAACCCGGAGGGTCATTGGCTGAAACATTTCTTGTGTTTTTTGTCCGTGTGGACAGAATTTGAAAGTTATAGTTTGGGTGATAACTCCACTCCGCGGGTGATTTTGTTACAATCCACTCTCCTCGTACTGTAGACTATTTTCTACAGCAAACTCCAGTCGGTGCCATTGTGAATTGATTTTACAAATACAAATAAATTTTCTTTTTTTTCACATAACAACAATTGTATCTGAGAAACAAATTTTAAGAAACAATAACCACAACAACAACTGTCTCTTCCGAAACAGTTATGTAGACAGGAGATGCTTAATTGATTTGCTAATTGTCTTATTCCCCGACGACTGATGCGAATGAAATAACGGCAATATTGACATTTTCAAGAAGAATACCACAATACAGATTGAGCTAATACCCGGTTTCAACACCGTGGTGCAGACAGTCATCTGTAACTCGATTACTATCAAAAGTGGACAATAAAGAAACGAATCAAAGGCATGAGTTCTCAGCTTGTACAAAGCTGTTGTCTTGTTTGGTACGATCTAAAATGTCAACCGTTCGGGGAAGTTTGTTTTCTTGTACTACCATTGGACGCCAAGTAGTATGTGTGAACGATATCGTTTAACACTTTGAAACAGATAGTCCACTTTTCCAGGAACATGACTAGTGATTAATCGATGAGGATTTGCGACCGTCATCTCCTTGCTGATTAGTTGAGCACACAGCATGTTTAAGAATGCATAGACCAGGGTTAATTTTACAATACAGTCAGGTTGATTGGTTTGTTGACCTCAAGAGTATGTCAGTGTGTGCATTATTTATTTATTGGTGTTTAAGGTCACATACTTATGCACAATGGCTAATCATG
Source organism: Pictodentalium vernedei (assembly GCA_031216915.1). NCBI lineage: Eukaryota > Metazoa > Mollusca > Scaphopoda > Dentaliida > Dentaliidae > Pictodentalium > Pictodentalium vernedei. Next base: position 54,261,137 of record CM062292.1, read on the forward strand.
ACCGTGACAGTTTTACGGGTGGAGGAAGCCGGAGTACCCGGAGAGAACCACCGAGCAACGACGAGCAGCTGCCAGCTCCCCAACATCGTAACTCCGCACTGCATTACAGGCAGAGTTAGATTGGTTGAAGACATGCGTACCATCGATGTGCAGGGCGCCTTAATACTTGGCGTCATCGTGCCCCCATGTGCACAATCGGGGTTAAGTTCCTTGCCCAAGGACACAACGCGGGAGTCCGAATTGATCTTATCGCAGCTTAAAATACTGATATAATCCTGCTGTCAAGACTTCTTAACTGGTTTAGGGCTAGACGCCACTATCAGGGTTTTTAATAAATGAAGATACCAGAACAAAAGCCAACACCTTCCTTGCTTATATTTCATATTCAGTCAAACACAAACAATATTTTGTTTATATAAATTTGTTTTATTACAAATTATTGGAGAGTGCCCATGGGCACTCTCCAATAATTTGTAATAAAACGAGTTTTGAATAACAAATTCAGACCACCAAAAATAATCTAGCCCTCAACCAGTTAATCACTAATGTGAAAAATATCTTGTTATTTGTACATTCCGACGTTTGACGTTTCATTTTGAAAAACGTTGAAGAAATTGAATTCACGGTGACGTTTGAACGTCAGGATAATTATAGTCTCAAAGGGTTAAAAACCATTCGGTTATGGGTTATTTTAATTATTCTAAGATAAAATGACAAACATAAGGGATACACAGAGTAAATATCACAAAATCGAGAATCGAACATTGTCAACGTCTTCGCAAACATTAGTTCTTTTCATCGGATCGTAGTTTTTGTTTTTATTAGTTCTCCAGCACATGACTTCGCGTGATCTTTATAATTTGTAGTTTGATTTATGACATACGCCCGAACGTTGTTACGAACCAATTTGTTCCATCAGACATTGGGAGGACATGGATCGATAAGAAAAATAATTGTTTTTCTTTACCTCAAAGACGAAATCCATAGGAGTGCACTAATGAGGACTCCAGCTTCAACAAAAGATTGACTACACATGTTCAGATGACTCGTGCCACGCCAGCGTAAACCCACGCATGCTATATATATCTCTTCCTGCTATCGCTAGAGGAAGTTGCATGCAAATACAGTAGTTTGGTTACATTCAAGGTCGCTACACACTGCCGCGAGCGACGTGTAAAGACGTGAAGGGCGAAAACGTGGCCGCGACTTTTCAATTAACACTGGAACGAATTCCTTGAGCAATATTTCGAGCTTTTTTATCATTTGCAAAGATGAACCTGACAAAGTGAACCCCCTACAAAACATATATTTCGTGTGATAAAAGAGAGCAATATTTATGGCCCACGTGGACGCTCGCTATTTCTCGGAAAGTAACAGCGGAGTATTAAATACTCGCGACGTGTTTTCTCCTTACATACACCTAAAAACAGAAAGTATTTCATGTGATAAAACAAAGCTCCCTGTTTTTATCGTCGGCGCGATATCGCTCCACCTCCTCTGATCTGGATGAAAATCTCTGCTCGCTTTTGTCATCGCAGAACGGCACCTCCCAAGGGTGTAGCCGGGGAGGTTCATGGGGTTCGTACGAACCCTCCGAATACCAAAGGTTCGCGGCTGATATTCTCCACAACAATCTAATACATGCTTACATGTACATTGAATTTGATTCACTTTTCCTCAACATGAAATCTTTGATCACTGCTGATATCAAATATTGAATACCCCGCCCCCCCCCCCACCACCACAGGACCCCACCGATTGCCAAAGGTCAAGTTTGAGGAGATTATGGGAGGGGGTCACACCCTCCATTAATCTCCTTCAACTTGACCTCTGGCCAAGGCTTGGCCCCGGTTAAGTTTTCCGTTTTTTTAGTTTCCAGACATTCTCATCCTTGAGGTGCATTGTGGTCGATCCCCCTCCCACCCACCCTCCCCCCCCCCAAAAAAAAAAAATCCTGGCTACACCCCTGCCTCCTGTCTGTACACGTTCAAATATCGATATTTTTTTTTTTTAAACGACACCTTCAACAGGCAGAATGACACAGTATCGGACAGCTTTACGGATAAAAGAAGCCCCAGTACCCGGAGAGAACTACCGAGAAGAGGCGAGCAACTGTTAGACTCTTGAACGTACGATCTCCACAAGAGCATAGTTATCAGCGATTGAAGGCAAGTGCACCATCGACGTGCTGCATGCATCAGTAGATGACCCACACGTGGGCAACCGGGATTAAATATCCTGCCCAAGGACACAACGCAGTTACCGCTGGTCATGATAGAACCGTCGACCTTTTCGGTCTATAGGCCAATGCTCTAACCACTGAGCCACGTACTCCATATTTATCTCTTATCCAGATAATTAAAGTTGAACTATTCCGTGGGTGCACGCATGCGTACTGCATGTCGATGGTGCACTTCTCTTCTATCGATGCTACCCTGCTTGTGTAGAGTCAATACGTTGGGGTGTCTGGCAGTTGCTCGACGTTGCTCGGTGCTTCTCTCCGGGTACTTCGGATTCCTCCTCTTGTAAAACAGCCCGAAACGAGTTGCCCCCTAGCCGTTAAAAGTGTCGTAAGAGCCCAATGAAATAAATAAATAAAATAAGAAATCTCGAAAATTTGTAGATTTATTTATTTATTTATTAGGGTTTAACCACACATTAATAGCGAAGGTCATATCGAGTCGGTGACAATTTTACGGTGGAGGAAGCCGGACTCTGCACTACAGCACAGGCAGGGTAAGATTGGTTGAAAACATGCGAACCATCGACTTGCTATACGCCTTAGTACACGGCGTCATCGTGTCCCCATGTGGACAATCGGGGTGAAGTGCCTTGCCCAAGGACACAACGCGGGAGTCCGAATCAATCGCTCGGACGGTCACCCATCCAATGACTAACCGATCCCGAGGTTGCTTAACTTCGGTTATATGACGAGAACCAAATTTGTAGATAATATTAACTGAATGTTAATTAAAAATATTCAAGGCTGATCGTTTTCATCAAAACTACATAAAAAATGGGAGAGGCATGATCCCTTTCCCCGTTTCCACTGTCACAGATTTGCATATTCGGATAAATGGTACCCGAACGTACAATCCGAAGCAGTGATATATTATCGGAAACGTGAAGATTATCATTCAGTACCAAAACACACACACACAATCTATAAATATTGCAAATGAATGGCGAGTGGTGAGAGTGAGATTTGCGCAGACCGAACTGTTTAAACATCGACTATCAATTCGTCCCCCAAGAGGAACAAGGTGCAGGGCCGTATTATTCATAAGACTGACTAGGCTGAAGCCTAGGGGACCGCAGGGACACGTGGCCCGCCAGTTTTTTGTTTTTTTTGGCAGAGGCACTGTTACCAGCGCCTTAGGGCTCCAATGGTTAAAGGCACTTTGCACTCTGCACCGTAGCGATATATGTACATATGTATTTATCCATATTTATACTCTCATAAGTATACTACACAGTACGTGGAGAGTGTATTATCACTAAATCACCCGCAGAGTGGAGATTCCACCCGAAGAATAATTGCAAATTTGTTGCAAGGCATAACCAGCACCAGCAAAGTTTCAGCCAATGGACCTCCGGGTTAAACCCGGAGGTCCATTGGCTGAAACATTGCTTGTTTTTTGTCGATATGTTCAAAATTTGAAAGTTATAGCTTTGGTGGTAACTCCACCCCGCGGGTGATTTAGTTACAATCCACTCTCCACGTACTATATATATATATATATATTTATACAGAGTACATTATTTTAACACTTATTTGAATAATATGTCAAGTTGTGAGTAGAATTTTTCAGGAGACCCGCAAAATGGATATAGGGCTATGTACTGCGGCATAGTACATTCCTTAGCAGGATCAGGCTGTCAGCTGTAGTGGGGTGAAAGACTGAAGTGTCGGAGGGGGCCCGGAAGTACCTAAAAGCCTGGGGGCGGGTCATGGGTTAATACGGTACTGACAAGGTGCCATCTGCGAATGTTAAAAATGGAGATTTGATAAGAGCGAGATTTGCATAGATCGATCTGTTTAAACATCAATTATCAATTTGTCCCCTGAGGGGGACAAGGTGTCATCTGCAAATGTTGCAAATGGAGTTTGGTAAGGGCGAGATTTGCGAAGATTGAACTGTTTAAACATCAATTATCAATTCGCCCCTCAGAGGAACAATGTGCCATTTGCAGTTGCAGATGGCACCTTGTTCCACTCAGAGGACGAATTATGCCCACACAAAGTGTCAGACAATTTTTCGTTTTAAATGCATGCGATGGGGAGGGGGGATGCATTTTATTTTTTATTAAATTATTTTTATTGTCCCTCAAAGGTTCATATATTTGATTTGCTTTAAACTTGATACTTCATAACCATCAGAGTAACATGGGAAGTGTTATATTTTATCCATTTTATTAACAAGTTTTTCTAACAAACCATTATTTTTTTTTGTTTGTGTCATATTTGCAGAGTTAATAAAAAGAGAGCATGCTGCAGGTATACTGACTTTACATGACGATCAGATAAAAAAAGATATTTATTTTTAAATCTAAAGTACGTCACTCTATATGTCTTGAGAATGGAATCTTGTAAATCATGAATTTCCGATTCTATTTGGAATTTCCGATTCTGACGTATTCCATTTTGTATGATGACAGACGCACAGTGTTTTAATCCATTCAACCCGGTATGCATACAGTACGTGGAGAGTGGATTGTAACTAAATCACCCGCGGAGTGGAGTTATCACCCAAGCTATAACTTTCAAATTTTGTACATATCGACAAAAAACACAAACAATGTTTCAGCCAATGGACCTCCGGGTTTAACCCGGAGGTCCATTGGCTGAAACTCTGCTTGTGCTGGTTATGCTTTGCAACAAATTTGCAATTATTGCTTGGGTGGAATCTCCACTCTGTGAGTGATTTAGTGATAATCAACTCTCCACGTACTGTAAATGTTTACGTGAAGAAACGTAAAGATTTTTAGAATAGACAACGCATAGAATAAAAATACTACCAATAGTTTTTTAAGTGGTAACAACAGTTATTTCATCCAAAATCAGAATTCTGAAATCGCGACCGACGGTCGATCGTTACAAATTTATATTTCATCCGCTCGTCACGTCTACAATAATTATGGTATCTTCTCAAAACCACGAAGAAAATGTGGCGGCAGTCACTGAGTGAAGTGTTAACTGGATCTGCTATGGAGAAAGGAAATTTCATAAGCTGCTGGCTGATATCTCAGTAATTTCCCTCGTCTCTACTAAATGCCTCGTGTACTCTCGATACTATCAACCTACTTCTAATTTCTGATGACCAAGGGAAGCTCCGTCAACTATTTGTGTGGTCTCTGTCAGCTTGTATTCGCTTGTCATTCACCCAAACAGTGGATATTTGCTTAGTGGCAAGGAGCGTGAGTGGTATCTCTTAATTAATTGGAATGTACAGACAATATTCTCTCTTTAACTTGATTTTGCTGGATAAATAATTCTATCACACCCCTATTAATGTAAAACACGGGGTGTCCACTGTTCTGCCTGTACGGTAAAAATAAATTTGTATCGCACATGTGGTGATTTCGTTTCCAACGTAAACAAAGACTGAATCCGTCTAATAAGTTTAGTATTTCTAGTAATTGTATTTCAATCAAAATATGAAATGGGGTTTGGCGAACAGGCTGAGCCTATTTAAACGCCCCCCCCCCCCTCCCCACAACAATATTCAATTTTAATACTGATACGGGTGCAGGTGCTGACAAGGAGTGGCATACACATATATAGAAGTGATATTTCACCTCGTAGTACATTAATATGATCGTACAATAAAATGTAAGTATTTGAAAGTCAACTCCTTAAAATAAATTGTACGTTTGGAGAGAAACTAGCTGCAACTTCTTTGTAGAGTGAATGGTGGGCATTTTAACGCCTGGCAAGGTTTTCGAGCGTGTAAGCATACCTATTATGTCTATTTTCGACAGCCTGCTACGCAGGAGAAGTCAACGAGTACAAAATTGTAAGTGAACAGAGTGTCGCAACAGTCGCAAGCGGGACATGTGAGTAGCCGACAACAACTTACATCACCACCAACGACTGTTGAATCTCCCAGTGTCAATTATATATTGCTGGAGCGCCAAAAAAGCTCAATATTAGTCTCATCTGAAAACTGGGGATCTCCAAACACAAGAGTATCTAGTGATACATCAGCATTATTCAACTTGTTTACAAAGGTATTTCTCTGTGTCATATATAGCTGACAATTTAGGACATAGTTTTCAATGCTTTCATACCCGAAACCACAATCACATTTTGGATCATCCACAAGAAATCTGTCAAATTTATATGCGTTTAGATTACTACATCCCATTCGCAATTTCGCTTTTAGAACTTGACCTGCCTGAGAGCCCGACAGCCTAGGGACGCTCCAGTCATCGAGTTTTATCGTACGTTTGAAAGCTTGTGCTGTAATACAGTTGCGTACTTCAGAATCCAGTTCATTCCAAAACCTAATTACCGATGGTAAAACTCCGTCTAAATAAATCATGTCATCGTTGGTCGAATGCACTGGAGTCGAGATCGCTTGGAAATTCCAAGATCCTCATTCAGATTTGATTACCCGGGATATTTAAACAATCATATTGGAGTCCAAAACCTACAAAATAAAAAATAACATTCTGACTGCTTGTTCCTTGACAAATACTTTCAATAACTGGTTATATAATTGATGGAGTATGCTAAACTTATTAGCTATTTGAAAAGTGTTTGTTGTGCTATTCCAGATTTGTCAATTTTTGAAGTTCAATCATCGTGGCCGTGATACTGATCGGCGTCAATTGGTTTCGACCAAATGAATGCCGTAAAAAATAAAAAAGGAAAGTAGGGTTAGAACCCCACCTCGTAACAGTGATGTCTCGTAACAGCGAAAGAAACGCAGTAATTATCTAGTTGAAAAGTGCTTTTAGTTCAATTTTGCTTTGGCCTAGGTTATATCCTGGGCCAAAGTAATCCAGTGCGATAAATCTTAACCCAAGCAATCTCGTGCGATTATTCTTGAATGGATTAAGAATTATCGCACGAGATTGCTTTGGCTCAGGATATCACGAGAGCTTTCGGCTCTCGTGATATCCTGGGCCAAAGTAATCTCGTGCGATAATTCTTAACCCATTCAAACATATGTGCGGTTCTGTATATTTTCCAGTTACGTGCATATGCAATTATCACGGCAACGTGATATATGACAGATAATGATAGAATAGTGAAGGTGAACTTTAATGTTACAAAATCATATGTCGTGCTCCACACAGGTCGTCCTGAGGTTTTCTGTACATATAGATTATCGTGATAATGTGCATGTCCTGTGATTTGTGTCAGATTCGAGGTTCGAGGTGATGTCCAGAATGGGATCTCAACGAGCCGGCTTTGCCGGCGAGTTGTGATCCCATTTTTGGACACCACCGAGAATCTAATACAAATCACAGGGCATGCACATTATCATGATAATTCATTTATCTAACGATTCTGTCACATAAACAGATTAAATCTTAACACTTTACCCAACGTAACGGACAAAACTGGTCAATGCTATTCTCAAAAATCGCCAATTAGTTTTCATTATTTTTTCATTTTATTTCTTAAAAACATAGTTATGACCCTCGTTGGAACGAGCTCGTTCCAATGAGTGGTCATAACCTATGTTTTTGAGACAAAAAATTAGTTATTCAAGATTATTTTTTGCAAGTGTCGTCTTCTTTTCATGTTAGGCATAGGGTTAATTATTTTTAAACATTTTTGGGACATAATGTTCGGTCGATCACTGAAACGCACATAGAATGTATCCATGCGGCTGTTGTAATAGCCCGTAGCGCTACCGGAAACGAGTCGTCTTTTTGATACGGAATCAGAATGAGTCGTCTAAATGATACGAAATCGGAACACATTATGTGATACGCACCGTTTCTCGGGGTTTTCAGGCCAAAATCTATTTGATTGTTAGATAAAACCGCAATACGTCACACAGTCTTTCTGTACCAGATCGGTTCTATGATCATTTGATTTTTCAAGTCTTTATTGTTGATGTTTCTCTTCTCTGATGATCTTATTGTGATTGATATTCAATACATTCAATTCATTGTTCTTTCGACATCTCTGAACTCTGAACTCGGAGACATCTCTGTGTATCAACGTACTGCTTTATATGTTCCTAATTGTTGTCAGACACTGCACCGAACATGTAATCAATAAGGTGGCAAGGCCAGGACATCTGATTTTCAGTTTTAATGGGTAAGAAAAAAAACCCACAGAAAAAACGGCAAACATCGTAGAGTTTTGGGTGAGAACGCCCCAGTGACCCATAGAGCAAAAAAAAGTGAAACCTTAGCTGTCCAGTGAACACTCACCAAACGTGTCTCGTTTATCACAAGTTAAAGACGAACGAACAATAATTCAGTCCGACCTACTCCTCAACGTGTTAGTGACGTCGCACTCGAAATGGCGTCCAATGCATTAGCCGACACAGTGTCGACATTTACCCCTCCAGAACCAGTTGCCGATATAATATTCTTAGGGTATTGGGCTACCTCTCTGTCAGAGATATACTGAAGATATTATCAATAAAGCCGTTAACAAGGCAGTGACTAAGCGCTTTTTATCAACTGAATGGAGGGTGGCTGATCTTGAAAATAATCTTAAGTTTATTGGACAGGGTTCCAGACTATGGAGGTTATTATCTTCAGTCGAAAACCCTTGAACGGGCACACTTCCCACCCCCTACCCACAGACAGAAAGAGATGTTTTTTGTGAACGAATAGTCTTGGTACGAAATTCAACTTGGGACAAAACGCCCGTGCCGAGGTGGTTTTGAGAGGAAATACCCCGGCACCATCCCTAAGTACTGTCAGTGGTTGTTCTGAAAAATTAAACCATACGATAACCGTATCGAGGGACAACTAAAAGAACAAGATACTCCTCACTTTCCGCTGGAGATCAACCCTGATCATATCCCATGAAGAGGTCAAGACTTCGGATGACTTCAACTTGGTGAATTCCATGTTTATCTAGGACCATGACACTGGCTCTTGGCTCTATGTGAAACAAACTATCCCCGCCTCAGTGCATAATGAGTGATTAACATCAAACAGGCTACCCTGGTCCTATTATCCGATCTGTACTTATAATTCACCGACTGCTTGTTTTCACATCTTGGTCACTCATCGAATGCCGAACATGTTCACCAAATTTGCGATGTTGAAAATTCGTGGAGAGTACCTACATCGACCCTCCATTGATTTCCAGCAAAGGGCATTTGTGAGAAGACACGTCATTATCCCCGCAGACATTCGTCAAAAGGTACCCCCATCTGATCAACTCATGGACTGCCTGCTTCCACTTCTCACATATTGAATGCCAAGTTTATCCAGCGACATTTGCTTTGTTGAAAATTAGTGACATTGCCTATCTCGATTCTCCATTGGTTTTCAACGGTGGAAATTCATAAGAATACTCGACATTATCCCCACCCGGGGACATCCCTTGACAGGCATGTGTATAAATAGTATAAATACGTTACTGTTATATTATTAGTTATCCTTGTGTCTTCCAGGGTGTATGGGAATTTACACCGGTTTGAGAAATCATACACCCTGAGGCGAAGCCGAAGGGTGTATGACTTCCCAAACCGGTGTAAATTCCCACACACCCTGGAAAACACAAGGATAACGGATTTATTTCCAAGAATTTTGGTAAACTTAATACTTTAACCTACATTGTGGGCAAAAACTGACAGAAAATTTGTACTTTGCAAGTTTGCAAGTTTCTTAAATAAAACCAGACAAACATGGATGTCACTGGAACTGGCTCAATGAGCCAGTTCCAATGACATCCATATCTGTAATATTTTATTACACATAAATATTAAATTTCCTGTATTTTTATTTTTGTTCTAACATAACCGAGCAGAAGATATGAATTAATAATTAAAAATGGGTACTTTTTTAGCCATATAGCTTGCTCTTGTATATTCTTGTTTTTACACCGTGGTTAAACACGGTGTAAAAAAGCCACTGTGGATTGCAAGTTACACCGTACTTCTCAGCCAATCAAATTGCAGAATTTTGTTTCATTTGGAAATAAGAGAAAATACTGACTACACGGAATCCGTGTGCTTGGACTTCTTGAGGACAAGATCGGTTGAATACACGCATTACATTCTTTAAAGTACCATACGGCAAGCACAGCCATTACGTTACTTTTGAGACTATGTGGTGGGCACTTAGAACAGGGTACACAACCACCCATCAATTTGTGTGCATGATCCTACGTAAACTGGTAACTGATCTACAATTGGCGCCCTGTCACTGTACATCCCCTCCCCCGAACAGCCTTCCAGCAACATTCCTGTTCTCACGTTTGAACTCTGCTGGAGCAAAATCCAGAAGCTCTTTCCAGCATGCACATGCTTTTAAAGCTCGCTCTAGCATGTACCTCTGAAACTCTCATAAATTGCACAAATTATTCAGGGAACTATTCGAGGAGCCTATCCAAATTCTAAACGCTTTTTGAGCAAAGCACTGTTCATTTATTTCATTGATGCCATTTTTTCTGTTGCTTTGACGAAAATGATATAATAACCAGCACAAGGATTATTCCAACCCAAAGCAGTGCTCAACTTATTCTGGTATTTGGAAGAACCGAGAAACATATTGAGGCGTAGGCGTCGTTCGGTTACGGTTCTGCCAGCGGTGGCCGGCCGTCGCCCGTGGAAGGAGACCGGGCGCACCCATTGTGATCTATCATATGACTAAGAGCTTTCCTCTGATCCCAGAATGGCTCGCACATCGATGCGTTATACTTTTCACGTTTCAAAATTAATCTATTTTTTTCTTGTATACAAGTAACGTACGCCGTCATAAATCAAACGAGTAACGCTACAGGTGATCGGTGTTCCTTACCATGAGGGAGGGCAGAGCAGAATGGCCGTGTCGTCAATCTTATCTCTCCCCTCACTAAGTTACATATTCGTAACCTTTGTGCTTAAACATTCTCCAACCCAAACGAGAGCTTATTTGGCTGTTGGACCGGATTGGATCCACTCACCTCTCCTTTTCTCCCAAACCAAGAGAGATGGATGACATAAATATCTACAGAATGCGAGTGGGACTATCCGCTGGCATAGCCAACAATGGTATTCTCAGAAAAAGCAACTAAATCTCCAACTAATCTTAATTATTTAAGGAATGATCGTTTCTTTTTGTCTGTTTCTTGAGTTATGAACCCCAAAAAACAAAGTCCAAACTGCGTAAATGGGCGTACATTTACGCGATGTTTGGACTTTGTTTTTTGGGGTTCATAACTCAAGAAATAGACAAAAAGAAACGATCATTCCTTATACTTGAACGTTCGCGACCCAAATAAATAAATAGTGTTAGTCGTTCTCTACTTCAGCGAACAAAGACTTAAAAACTAAAACTGGTAGACATATTATTTTTCTGGCATAAAAAAGGGCGCATATTATTGAAATGCAGGTAGCAGTTGACACACTTTCCAAGTCAAATGCACTTTTGTAATTAAATTTTTTATTGACCAATGAATTACGTAATGCAAAGAAACGTCATAAGCCACGCCTCCCTCAAATTTCATTCAACTGTTCACTTCACGTAAAAGTTACGTTCCGTGGTAGGTGGAAGTAGGCCATCAGTATTATATTGTATTTTGGTTTTGACCGTTTCCCGAGAACTGAAAAACACAGTTTGTAAAAGTGGAGTTAGATATAAAGCCAGATGACATGAAATTAGTTGAATTAGCACTGTCAAAATTGCCGTATTCATCGTGACCAGCCATTGTTTACACTCGATTTGGGTAAAACGATGAACGCAGACGATCACCCAGTGTGCGTAAAAATTGAAATGCCAAGTAAATACAGTTGTGAAGAAAAAGAAAATTTGACCCCCTACGGTCATTTAAATATTTTCATGGTGATAAATTAGTAATATAAATTTATTTTTCTTTTTCACATTTAGAACGTGCCAGTGTTCTAACTTCTATTGATTTGACACCATGTTGCAACTCCGAAGACTGGTATTCTAGGGGTGTGGCTGGGGGCGGACCTAATTGTGTTTTTTTCGGTTCATTGAGTTATGAAAAGAAAAATCAGAATCGTGTGAGCCAATCGTTTTATCTGAAAACGCATGAACCGAAAAAAAGTTTAATTATATCTTTTTACCTGCTGTATCATATATCAGGCCTCATGTCTACGTTGATCCAAATGTTCTCCACTATTTGGAATATCTGAATATATGAGAGTTAATGGGAATCGCTAAGACACACAAGAACAAAATCTCACAAATGCAATACTCCAAATAACCGTCTCTGGGCTACGCCGAAGTATGAACACGTATCCAGCCTGCACGTGTCTTTAAATGGAAATATCGTTTCTGTGCAGCCCTGGTAATTTTGCGGCCCTTGTTATGTGAGCATTGGGAAGCTCCCGAGGGTGCAAGTCACACCTGGTTAAGCCAAGACAAATTCTGGTCCTCTGAATGTTACCCCTTCATCATCAACTGACTCATCCTTCTCTCCTGTCGGGACTAGTTTCTCACATGTCCTTCCATCCTATCACCAAAATATCCAAAGGTTTAAACCAACGACTGATGCCCTTAGCTTTGAGTTGTTAAACAATGTGGCTTGTATCGTCACTGAAATTTGGCTTGATGGGAGCGAACACACCTCTGGCATCGAACTGCAGAACTTCTACACATTATTGAGAAACGATCACGAAACAAAGAGAGAAGAAGTAACAATATACGTTAAAAACAACATTTCCTTTAACCCTTTATCCAACGCAGACGATATCAAAATTTAATATTGCAAATATCATTTTTTTAAATTTTTCAAAACATTTCAACAAAACCATATCATGTGACCACTCATTGGAACGAGTTCAACGAGCTCGTTCCAAAGAGGGGTCACATGATATCGTTTTGTTAAAAATATTTGAAAAATAATATTTTTTCAGGTGTTGAATTTGCACATTATATTTGCGATGTGGCCGATTCGTTGGGTAAAGGGTTAAAAATAGCATCGGAACCTAATCATTAATGACCTTCGGAATCTGTGGATCCAGCTCTTCACATACCATGGATCGATTCACTTTGGAGTCTTTTACTGACCACCCAACTCTCCAAGCGAATTATGGAATTTAATTCCAATAGCCTTCGAGAAAGCGCTTGATACGAAATGTGTGCCCAAATGTATAAAAAACCGGCGATTTTAATGATAACCAACTGAACGTCATTGAGCTCCCTTATTCACCTTTTCATAGTAAATGACCAATTACTCCCACACATCTCAAAACAGATGTCATTTATCCGTTCTTCCCCAGGCTTAGTGCGATATGATTCCCCAATAATTTTAAGTCTAAGAAATCCCCAAACAAAAATCCAGCGCCTGCAAGCGCCAAATATAGAATTACGCAAGAGGCGACTACGAGGGACTATCTAAATAACATAGCCTGAGAAAACGCGATGTTAAGAAGAAACTCATTATTCAATCCTGTTGAACAGCTTGCAAGCCCTTTACTCACCAACGCAGCAATATGCATTCCTAATAAGACAACGGTAGAGAGAAAGGCACAACACCCCTAGTCATCGTAGAGATTCCGTCAAAAAGTAACCTTGCTGTTTCAGATATTCGTAAAAAAAATGGACACCAAAATAAATTCCATGAACGCACTTGATTCTAACTGGTGGAGAACATTTAATCACTTGATTTCCACCAAGCAAATTCTTATTACTCTGTTGGAGGTTTTTCTTCTGTCGTATCCTCGATCAACGACAATAACCTTCTTGAACTCCACATCGATCCCGACTAGACTCAGTTAAACCAGATTACATTGATTCCTGATGATGTGGTGAAAACCCTGAATTCCATCAATTTATTTGAAGCCCTAACAAAGTTAGTCCCGTACTAAATAACTACTCCCCCATTTTATATATCTCATTAACTAAACTATTTAATAAAATGTTAAAGAGTTCCTATTCTCCGAAACAATGGGAAATTGGTAGCGTAAATCCTGTCTTCAAGTACGCCGACAATAATATATTAAAAACTACAGGATAATAACACTACTCAGTTGCCTGGTCAAAAATCTTCGAAAAAATGTGTTTTGGAGAAAGTCTTATCATTCTTGAAAACTAAGGTGCTGCTCACGTCACTCCAGCCTGGCTGCTTACCATCTAATTCGACAGTGCTGCAACTTACTGATATATACAATGTGTTGAACTCAACACTCGATGGTGGTAAAGAAATAATAGTTGTATTCTGCGATAAAACGTTTGATAACGTCTGGCATAAAGGCCTTCTTTACATACTTAAGACGACTGGAGTCCCCCTTGAATATCGGCCCCTTACCTTTTCTGATCTGTATTAATGACATTGTAGTCAATACTGTTATCATCTGTTTGAAGATGATACTTTACTATACTTACGGTACAGTCGCCGTGGACTGGTCGTAATCCACGCGTGGGCATTGATGTCCACGCATGCGTTTACCAGGTAATGAATATCACCATCAGCAAAATTTTAATTAATGAAACACCGGATTGTACCCGGTGCTTCATTAATTAAAGTTTTTGGTGATTATTCATGTAATTGGTGTTTGGAATCTAATATTATTACCACTTTATAGGGCGCTCCTTGGGTTATTAAAATGATCTGAGGTGGACGATAAGACTCAATAACAGCCCTCAAAAATAGCGTTAATGATGAAAACGGCCCGCTAGCCCAGAATTGTGGGTAATTTATGTTCCGGAAAAATAACACTAATGTACTCAAAATTTTGTTGTCCATTTATTCCAACAAAACGGATTAAACCATGATATATTTCGGATTATTAACTTCATTTAGGATTTAAAAGAGGTGGTGAGTATTGATACGATAAATAATCTCATTTTGTAAATAACGGCGTGAGTTTGTAGTTAAAGCGCTTCAGCCAAATTCCAGCAATCCTATTTTCGAGTCATCCAAATAAATTGTACTCAACTTTGACCTCTGTTTGTAAATAAATAGACGACAATCTGATTCTTCTATTTCTAAATCAAAAATGTCTCAGTGGCTTGAAATGGCGTTCTTCTATTTCTAAATAAAAAATGTCTCAATGGCTTGAAATGGCGTTCTTCTATTTCTAAATCAAAAATGTCTGCAGTGGCTTGAAATGGCGTTCTTTGGTAAGTGGTAATAATAGTAATAACATATTCCTTTTCGGGCGTCATGGTATATTAACGGCCCTCGAAAAATGATTAACAGCCCTCGGGACCATTAACGGACTGTTAATCATTTTTCTACGGCCATTAATGAACCATAACGCCCTCAAAAGAACATGTTATTGTTATATTATTGCGTCCCTTGAAATATTGCCCACCCGTGGAAAGTGACCAATCCACGGTGGGCGTACTGTAATTATCGAGGACTCAAACACAGCAGTTGACATATTAGGTAATGAAAAAAGCGAATCGAATCTCGTGCTAAAAATGGATTACGACCAGACCACAGCGACTGCACTGTATACACAAGATCAGCGTTGAGTATAACAAACCAAGAGTATTCATTTCCCTTTACTGGCGTGTCCTTTAAAGTGCAAGATATTGCATACCGTTCTTCACACACCGGAACAAATAAGAGCAGACAACAGAAAACACAATAATTCTACTGTCTCTCTGAATCCCATTGACATTTAGAAAAGCAATTTTACGCTCTGCTTGTTTGTTGTTTCCGCCGTTCTGAGTGCTCTCAGAAGATTGGTTTGAATGCTAGAAGTAAATTGACAGAAGCATCTCAAGTGCACTGAAATGTTTTCTGCTTTGAATAACTTTCAGCAATTTTATGAAGTCCACTCTGATGAAAGATTAGACAATTGCACGATGTTATCTCGAGTATTGAAGTTCAAATCAACAGTTCTCTGATATCCTGTATTGTTTCAGAATAATAGTGAATAATTCCACAAAAGGACGCACGTAGATGAAGGTGTCAATATTCCAGCAGAGTTATAGGTGGAGTTCCAGCCACAGGGAAGTCCTTTGGTAATTTCTGCAGTAAATGTTACAGTCGACCGCAAAATTTACTGCAGGAATTCCCATTGGACTGTCCTGTCGCAATCAGGTATGACAGTACTAAACATTTGAATTAGAGTTACCCGCCCTTAAAACTTGCACTCGAAAATGATGCAGTCTCTACAAATAAGCACACTGGAGAAAAAATATTGACTTAAAAAACCTTTGAAGCATTGTTCGGAAATCTTCCATCATAGAATATAGCAGAGAGTAAAACGTGGTGATTTGATGAATTTTATGGTCTAAAAATACAATTGAATATTTGTGTGTTTTTGTTTGAAAATCCCAGACAAAATGTGCTCGTCACCGATAGTTTCCATCCAGTCAATTTGTCTCTCATATTTGTTTCACGACAGACAGTATCGAGGACTGAAAAGGTTCCCCAAAAGCTATACGTCACCAAGATATTTGAAAGCCCATATGAAAATGATGCGATCATAATGTTTGTCACATGAATGTTACAATGGTTGCATATGGGGGAAATATTTAGTTCTGTTATACTATAAAGACTGCAAAATTGATTATTGGAGTTCCCACGGCTACAGTACCTCTGTGCCAATAATACCCCCGGAACTATAATATTATTGATAAAAATCCTGTGGCTTCAAGTCTGCGAATATACCGACAGCTTCCACTACTAACGCGAGCGAAATTGTACTTGGTGTAAAGGCCTGGGAATAAAGAGCTTACATCGCAACCCGTTAGCGGTTGCGCTATATAACGTGGTGGTAACCTCTAGGACACAAATGTGTTTTCACAATCTCTACTTTATCTTCGCCAGCCATGCTAGTTACGAATTGAACAGAATTTCCGCCGAAATAACCAGCAACAACTAACGAGAGATCTCGCTTAAGCGGGATCGTGAGTCAGTTGTTCCTATTTATTTAGGCAGAAATGCTCCTAAGATGTAAATCGTATGCCACTCTATTCATATATCTGTGCAACGCGCAACCATTGTGTTAAGTTTATTCTGAAAGATTGTCAAGTTTGAGTGGCAAAACATGCAGGATTAGGAATTTAATTCATCTTGTATTATTTTGAAGTAACCTGTTATTCGTTCGCGTATTTTCTGATTGACGTAACCCCTCGTAAATTACAGGCGGGTTGTTTCAAGGCCCGTGTGTAGTTTTCTAAGCAGCGCCTGCTTCGGCAGTGTAGAACGTGATATTTCCAAATCACATCAAGGCTATGATTTGAGGTTGCACAAGTGATCAACAGAACTTCGGTGCATAATCAGTGCAATTAAATTTTTACACATCTCTTTCACACAGGTGAGCTTTATTTGGCAATCATCTCAAGACCATCACACGCGTCGACTATTCAACCATTAACCCGCCAACAAAAGCATTACGATGCACACCAACGTTCTCAGAGATATCGAACTGACATTTGGCACCTTGGGGGATAATCTCATCCGGAATAATACTGGTGTGGTGAATTTTACCTGCGTCGTGTTTATCCTTCAGCAATTAAGCCTCCTTCAGTTACAGCAACACCGGGATGCACTCCTACATTTTCAGAGATATAGAGCTGCTGGAATTTGTCACCTAACTTAGGTGACCCAGGATAATTTTCTATCAGTAGTAATGTGGGTGTGAATTTTACGTCCGATGACGTATTAAAACTTCAACGAAAGTAACACTTATGGGCGTCATATTAACTCTTCAGTAAGAGCAACGGTGGACTGCACTCCTACATTTTTATAGACATCGAGTTGAAATTTGGCACCTAAGGGTAATTGTGTATTGGGACAGGGAAGGGAAATTTTACGTGCGATGTCGCGTTAACACTTCAACCAGAACAATGAAAGGATGCACGCCAATATTTCATGGCGATATTGAGATGAAATTTGAAACATATGGGTACTTTTTATCAATTAACAGGGCGGGGTGAATTTTACGCGCTACGCCGCGTTAACCTCTCAAACAGAGCAATGACGAGATGCACTCGTACATTTTCAGAGATAAAGAGGCGGCATTTGGCGACTATGGGTAGTTTTGTGTCAGGTGTAACATGGTCCGGGTGAATTTTACGAGCAGGGTTCAGCCAGAGCAACACCGGAATGCAAGTCACGTCAAAATTGTCAGAGAAGTTGTGTTGGAATTTGGCACCTAAGGGATAGTTTCTACCAGAAATGACATGGGCAGAGGGAACGTGCAGTTCATATTAACCCCACAACCATTGACCCTTCCAGCAACAGCGGGATGCACTTGTATTTTCAGAGCTATCGAGCTGACATTTGGCACCTTGGGGTAATGTGGCAAGGGAAGGGGTATGGGATGGGTGCCGGTGCTTAAACGAATAATGTACATGTATGCATATTCGTTTTTCTCACTATTTCTTTTCAATATCTTAGACATACTTAAATGCAAAAACTATTTCATTTCAATATCTTAGACATACTTAAATGTAAAAACAAACTGAGAAGGCCGTTATGCGACAAGAATGAACAGACCAACATCAGGCAGCCTTTACTTGGCTGCCTGGGGTTTGACTGTACCATATTTACAATCTTGCCTCATGGGAACTTCAAGGAAATACTCAGCAGCATGAGAGCTGTAGTGCCTCATTTGTATCCTTGCGTTTGTTATTACCACTGACAGTGGAGCTTCTATTTCAATACCGTCTTCCAATCGGCAGTAAATTTACCATCTTGCCCTGGGAGAAATTAAAAAAAAAACCCAAAACCCCAGCAGATTAAGAGTTGAATGAAGTTCTTGATTGTGCCCATGTGTTTATCATTGGTAATAAAATTATCATTTTTGTATCATCTTCGAAACGGCTGCATCAACTGACCAAGAGCTTATAGTCACTAATATGTCTCTATTGAAATGTTAACCCTTTACCCAAAAGCACACGGTATCAACAATTCTTATTTTACTCATAGTTTTCAAACTTGTTCATAAAATTTCAACAAAACCATTTCACGTGACCCCTCTTTGGAACGAGCTCTACGAGCTCGTTCCAATGAGGGGTCACGGGATGTGGTTTTGTTGAAATATCTCTGAACATATATATTTTTTCTACTGCTTAATTTATGAATTGACGTGTGCGGATGCGTCCGATTCGCCAGGTAAAGGCTTAAAAGCCACTTTAGTGGCTTATATATATACACACACTGTACGCTATTGATTACCCATTGCTCACCAGTAGGAAAATATATTTATACATAAAATTGCATAGTCGAAATTTATTTGAGAGGGCCAACATGCAGCCCCTAATAGATTGTGATAAATTATGAACAAAAATGAGTAGGTCCACTCCAATAAATTGCAACAAACAAATTCTCCGAAGCGATCTCACTAACCGGCTGAGTGCTGAAAGCCAACATCATTACTTGGCTGCCCATCGTTTAACTTTATCATATTTACACTCTTGCTTTGTGGGAAGTTTACGTTAGCTGGTAATGAGTTAATGCCCTTACTTTGTTTCCCCGTGTTTCTTTTTACCACTGACATTACATTATTATCACACTGTAGGGATTTGCTTGTTGTTTTCTGCGCAGTGGAAGAAATTTATCATATAAAATTACTTTATTACAATTTACTGGATAAAGCCAACTGGCACAATCCAATAAATGGTGATATATCAATTATTTAGTATCACATGTGCAAGAATTCTCTCCAGGAAATTAAGAATCTCAACAATCCAATTCTTCGGCTCGTTAACCAGCTGAGTGCTAGAAGATAATGCCATGACCTCTATTGGAAAGTATTAGAAGCAACTCAGTGGATTTAATACTTTGTAGACAATACACTGTCAAAACATCAAGCAGCCTTCATTTGTCTGTTACTGTTACGAAATTCAGCCTACAGCAGTAGAATTACACTGGGCAGAGTGTTAAGAAGTGTCATTAGAACCTGAAGTAAATTGTGATAAAATATGAAAACCTGTAGAGTACTCGAATAACATTATAAGTTAGTGTGATGAATTGACGGTAACATGGTCTGAGGTTTGTGGCTCGGAGCATATTGTTCAACCGTGGCGCGAAGCGTCGAGGTTGAACATACGCTACGAGCCGTAAACCTCAGACCATGTTACCGTCAACTCGTAACAATAACGCATATGTTCAAATAAGATACTACCCATAGCACAAAACCCGCATCTTGAAACACGAGAGGCTGATTTACTAAACTTGTAATCTTTAAAAGTTACCTTCCGCAAGGCAACTTTTAACGATCACAGGTTTAGTAAATAAACCTCCCGTGTACTCCACACCGGCACTGGATAAATAAGCAATAAACAAATAAAGTCATTCCATCTTAGTTCAAATCGTAATTTAAAGAACACTTCACCCGGTGTGACAGGAATGATAGTCCGTGGGAAAATTAGTCCCTCTGGACTATTATTCCGCGGAATTATAGTCCTAGGTCTAACATTCCTAGGAATAGTAGTCCGCCGGACTACTATTCCTAGGAATGTTAGACCTAGGACTATAATTCCGCGGAATAATAGTCCAGAGGGACTAACGTGCCTACGCACTATCATTCCTGTCACACCGGAACACCGTCTGCTGCATACGTGAAACATTCAGAAAAACGAAGCGGCTTGCTAATCACTCTGTTGATGAAGCAATTACGAAACGAACGACGTCATTGCACATGTTTCGCGTCGTGACGTCAGATGGTAACATTTGTCACTTGAGCCGTAAACACAGAATATAATAAGCGAGCTCTCGTCCAATGAGAGGAGGAGTATTTTAGTCTTATTGGAACATGGGGAGATATTGAAATTGTGTTGCTCTAAAAAACACAGGAGGTTTGCTGAGAAGTACAAACCTGGTAATTAAATCTGTCAGTCACGGTACCCATTGTTTTAAGCATAACACCAGATGTGCTCGCAGGAGTGCTTTTTAATGGGGACAATACTGTCGTAGTATTGGCAAATCATTTGACGCAGGTGAGGAAAAGCCCACTATAACGTCAACCTTACCCAGATGAACCAAACATAAAAACAAAATTGTACCAAGAATTTAACGACTCTAGGACGTTTTGTAATTTTAAGTTGTCAAGTTTAATCAGATATCATTCCTTTGACTTTGTACCTAATTGTCAAACTGTTCAAGTGTTCTATCAAATTATACCCGATTTGTAGAACTGGAACAGTGGCGTGAAGTTTAGTCAGCTTAAACTGATTTTAACTGGATCTGGCTGGACTGTCATACACGCATCTAACAGAACATCCTCCAGGCCGACGACTATGGAAGCTTGGTGATTCTTGTTAAAGTATGGGAACTGACTGGTAAAACACTCCTTTAGCTTCATTGGCAAGGGGTGCCTCATGTTCATTTGTTCCACGTGATGTCGCGTGATGCTTGTTCAGCGGGAATTACGCAGTTTCGATCAAGGTCAGTCACGTACCACTTTGTATAAAAGAGCCATCAGAAGGCCAGATCAGACACTCTCGGATCAGCGCTCACAACAGCCGACGGACGTGTGCTTATCAGAATCTTGTTGGTAAATTTGTGGCTAGGCAGATTGTGGTTACCTTTAGAAATAACTATCACCATTCCAGATAATTGAACTTTGTTGATATTTCCAGTGTTAGATTATTTTGATGAATATTAGTGAAGTAAACTGGATCTGGCTAGACTGTCACATAGATATCTTACAGAACATCCTGCAGGCGGACGAATATGGAAGCTTGGAGATTCTTGTTAGAGTATGGGAACGGACTGGTGGCGGCATTTCTTTGGCTACATTAGCAAAGCGAGCCTCATGTTCAATTATTCCTCCCGAAGTGTCATCATTCTTGTTCAGTAGGAATTATGCAGTTCTGATCAATGCAAGTCACGTTCCACTGGGTATAAAAGAGCCAGCAGAATCCCAGATCAGAAACTTTCAGGTCATCGCTCACCGTCGACAAACGTGTTATTATCAGAATCATGGTAAATATGTGGCTGGGCAGATTTGTGACTGCCCTCAGAAATAACTTCCGTCACTCCAGTTAAACGAACTTTGTGATAATTTGTATTGTTTAAAATTGGCGAGGCGAGACTTATACAGATTAACTGAATAAAGTTAATACAGAAAAGTATTTACCGAGTGTTGGGGCGATTTACTTGCTTGCAGATGCGTTCATTAGCTGAAACACCCAGTATTTACCTGACTACTGAGTTACCAGGACGGGACACGGATATCCAGGTCCAACCTTGAAGGAAACTGTCCAGAATCCAAAGACGTTTGAGGGAATTGACGTTCATCTGGTCAGTACTCCACTGCGCTACACTCGATGTTCGACAGTACTACTTTTGCAATGTTGTTCAGGCTATCTCCCGCATGTGCATTTGTTTCTGAATATACAGTCTGCATGACCTTGTCAAAAATTCTGTGTTCCTTTACAGATGTACATATATCACGGGATATTATCAATAAAATAATTCTCTTTATTTTACAAATGCACTTAACCATATAAATATAGCTTGAGGAACATCCATGTTAATCATAGATGCCTTACTTCCCACTCCCTTCCTCCATTTCTTCGGAGTAGTCGCATTGGAAATCTCAATCACCGTCGCCAGCTTGATCAAAAAAATCCTTAGACCCGTCGATACTATTAAGGATCAATACACTGGAATAGCGTAGATCCTCAAGCGACAATCACTGAATAGCAAGTGTGGTCATTCCAATTCAATCATCGTAAGTCCTTAACTGAAAGTGAAACTTTGTCTCATGTTAAACCTTGGAAAACGTTCTTGAAAAAGAAATTTGCTGATAATTGCCAGACAATTGGCAAATGCAGTATATATAGAAAATACCCATAGTAGCTTGGTGTACCAAATGTTCACTACGAGTGGGGAACATTTGGAACACCAAGCTACAATGGGTATATTTTATTTATACCATGATCGTCAAAGTATCAAGAGTCGCTATTATTGTTTCTCGATTTTATTGAGCACCAGACGTATATACGTGCGAATCTGTTTTTGTTCACATGAGCACCGGTGGGCGGTACTTCCGCTGTCAATTTTATCGCCGAAACGAAATGGAAAATGAAACGGGGCCTTTTTCATTTTAATAGCATAATAACATACCATTTCGAGTTATAGGTGCTTTATTAAAACGAGTCAATGCATATTTATTCATTTTTGGCATCTTATGGGGTAAACTCATTTAAAAACATAATAAATAACTGTCACTTTCATTCCACTCTTCGTGAGGCGACGTGCGATAAATTTAGACAAGTTGCATTCAGGTTGACGTCACCAAAGTTCAGCTTGGATGTAATTCCACTGTATGTGTAAATTTTACCTGTTGAAATCCTATTGCTGTCGAGTTCACCACGGTTGGTGTATAAAGCTAAAATTTATGTCATAGCCTTTTCATATACAGTAGAATAGGTAATCATTGTATAAAACTCAACACCCTACATTTGTAGATGTGAAGATAACAATTGTCCTGGGTGGGAGCACCGTGGCTCAGTGGATACGGCAGTGGACTTCAAACCGAAAGGTCCACGATTCGATTCCCGCCTGAGGTAAGTGCATTGTGCCCTTGGGTAAGGCACTTAATCCCGATTGTCCATGTGGGGGCACGGTGGCCCTGTGCATCCAGGTGACCTGCACGTCCATGGTGCATTTGTCTTCAACCAATTCCAATCCTGTTTGTGCCGGGTTAGTGCACTGAGGAGTCTGAAAGTTGATCGCCGTTGTTCGGTGGTTCTCTCCTGATACTCGGGCTTCCTCCTCGACACGAGGTAATTTTCTGTGTCGAAAGTGTCGTTAACCCTTTACCCAACGTAACGGCCAAAACCGGCCAGCGCTATTCTCAAAAATCGCCAATTAATTTTCATTATATTTTCATTTTTTGTCTAAAAAAACATAGGTTATGACCCCTCATTGGAACGAGCTCGTTGAGCTCGTTCCAATGAGGGGTCATAACCTATGTTTTGAGACAAAAAATTAAACCAATTTTTATTCACGAATTTTATTGGCAAGCGTCGTCTGCTTTTCATGTTAGGTAAAGGGTTAAACACCAAAAATAAATAAATAAATAAATAAATAAATAAATAAATAAATAAATAAATAACAATTATCCTGTCTAGGTGAACGAATTTCGCACTTTGTGACTATTTTAGTATGTGATCTACATGCCTTGCGCAAACTACTCAGCCACAACACTGGCACACAATCGTCCTTCGGTCATTTTCAACTATGAAGGCTATGTTGGTTACACGTGTGTTATTCAAACTTCGTTCTTCAGGCTATATCCAGGTTAGGCTGACATATTCTTAGCCAAAACATCTTGACCTTTGAACTTTGACTAATATCTCAAGTAGTACACAGATTCATACATCAATGCCCTTCCTAAAAGAAACGAAATTGCAAGTGCAATTTGTTTTTTTTTTGTATTTCTATTTTTACAGCCTTTAACTTATGTAGCGTGAAAACTTACTTCTGACTTGATGTGAAAACCAGTGACTACATTACGGTGGTCGTGAAAAGGTCAAAATCCACGCGTGGGTAATATTTCCACGCATGCATTAAAAGTGAATCTCCAACATAAGACCATTGAATCGCCCTAAAATTTTCACGACCCGGTGCTTCTTTCACTGACTATTTGCTGTAAAGTACTGATTTTTTACTGAGAAAAGCGTCCATGGGCAACACTGTCCACGCTTGGATTTTGGCCAATCCACGACGACTGTACTTTTATGTGCTTTTGTTCATTTTCGTCATCGGTCAGCATAAAGAAAACAATTTTTTGTACACCGTGTTACATGGACTTAGCCCTAAAAACAAAAACAGAATAATTTAATTTCAATTCACGTTAGTCAAGGTATCAGCTGTCTATGCCCATTGGCTTAACATGAGCACCGACACATACACACAAAGAAATTGGATGTAGAAATTGACTTTCTTGGAAATGGCCCTATCAGGTATTTATTGATATCGGTAGTAAGGACGACTGAACAATATACTTCCCATCATCCCTTAATATTAAATATTAATTTTTGTACGTACACTCTCACATTACTCCTTTGTCTTCTACTTCATGCAGTATTGTATATGCAGATTACTACAACAGTTAGATGATCTGTGTTGTTGCATTCCGTCGAGTTGACGAGATGAAATCGGCCAGATCAAATGAGACGCCAATCTCCTCTCGTCAACGAGACTGAATACAACAACACAGATCAGCTGACTGTTGTAATAATTTGTTTATTATATGACAATTAGTATTTTAACTTATGGACTTGGGGAATCCCAAATGTGTAGTAATATCGAGCGTTCGTGTCGAACCTGAAACTTGAGTGTCAAAACAATGGAGGCAAGACTTGAATTTCAATCGCAATTGCTGTCGATAACACAGATTCACCTTCGTTTTGTTGAATTCGCATCTTGAAAATAGTTGTTAATTGTTAGTTTACAATTGTCCAACACGGCATTATCAAATAGATCTCGACTTGAATGTTTGCGAACGGTGTTTAATGTGGACACACTAGTGTTTATGTGCTGTGGTTATGTTCCATATTGATTTTTATCATATGACCTTTCCGTTTTGTTCACTTTAAAACATTTGATATTTTGTTTTCATATTAATCAGTGATAAATGAAGCTTTCCGTCAATTTCATTGGTCAATTTCAAAACTAGACAATTTGATTGGCTAAACAAAATACAAATGGGCCACATTTTCATAATTTTCATAATTAGAGTTGGGAGCTTTCATTGGTCAATTTCAAAACTGGACAATTTGATTGGCTAAACGAAATACAACTGGGTCACATTTAGAATTTACGTTATCTGTCCTATTTAGGGTGGGTTATATTGTATTAATATTTTACCTACAAGAAAAACGCCATTCATTCTTTTTTATATTTTCACTTTTTGCTTCCAAAACATAGGTTATGACCCCTCATTGGAACGAGCTCGTCGAGGGGTCATAACCTATGTTTTAGAAGCAAAAAATGAAAATGTTTAGTTATACGAGGATGTTTTTTCCAGGTACCGTCAGCAACTCAAGTTAGGTGATGGGTTAAAAAGTCATACTAAGTGGCCAATTTGTGCGAGTGTGTGTCATATGATAAATAGAATATGAAATGAGTGTTTTTCTCATACACTATTTATGAAACTCGCTAGAGGCTTGCCCAAACGGAAGATTCTTATACTCGTTTCATAAATATTATATGAGAAAAACACTCATTCCATATCCTCTATATAGATCACTGGTAGAAATACTCCATTCACGTGCGCGTCGTTTGAGACAGGCATAATAACGATCTGGAAAACTTGACACTCTTGTTTTCCGGAGAGCTGAATTTGATGGGCAAACTGCAGTTGAGGGGCTACATGTATTTGTGGTAGTCATATAATAATATGTATTATTATTCAGCTATATTACATTCCACAGTTCGTTTTGCATTAAATTTAATGTTGATTAAGAAGTGGTAATGTCACGAGTGAATTATGTCACTTCAATAGTAACTTTGGAACGACTGACGTATATAAGTCACGCCCCCACCGATTTGTTGATGTTTTGTTTTCCAGTTCCACATCAGTTAATTAAAATGAATTTTCCTTCTGAATATTTTTAAAAATCCTTTCTTTCCTCTATGAACAGGTTCGTTAGCACAGTTGACAAAATCCAAATAGAAATGTTCTATCTTATGGCTGAATGGTGGCCGAGTGGATAAGTGCGCTGTTCTCTCATGCTAGAGCTCCCGGGATCGATCCCGGTCGGGGAAAATTCTCGAGGTGTCCGAACACTCTCTGCCAGCATCAATTGTGGGGTTGATGCTGTCACAGCGTGCCGTCCTATCGGGTGGGGGCGTAAAACGGCTGTGACCGTGCAGGCTAAAAATCCCCTCGTAGTATTCGAGAAGAGCTAGGCCACGAAGTTGCCGCTATGAAAGTCATCCCACACACCTACGCCATTGGTCCAAGGAGAGGCGTTAATATAAGTTGCATAACTTGTTCGCCAATCCTTGTAAAACAAATAAGATTAAATAAAATAGATGCCATTCCCCAAATGCGACTGGAACGCCACATAAATAGTAAAATATCGAACGAAACTCACAAAAATAAAACTGGGCCATTTCCAGTCGAAGATTTGACACAGAAAGTGATGTATTCATACGCGCTAATTTCAGAAGTATTTCAGAGTTGCATTTGCGAATATTTTGTGTTGAATTATTTTTAATGAAAGACATTTTGGTCTAAAATGTCATTTACTAAAGGGAGTGACCTATTCTTACGGCAAGTTACGGTATATAATTCGCCTCGAGACAGGACTATTTCGTATTTCCTTCCTGCTAATTTTAGAAATGTTTCCGTGTTTACACTAAATTGGATTATATCTGACAATAGTTTGGGTTGAATTATTATAGTAAAAGACTTCTTTATTCCAAATGTCATGTAATAAACAGAGTAATCAATTTGTTTTGAGCGTTACGGTAAATAATTCATCTCGTGACGGGACTGTTTCGTAAATCACTCGGGCTACGCCCTCGTGATTTACTCACGTCCCGTCTCGAGATGAATTATTTACCGTAACGCTCAAAACAAATTGATTACTCTCTATACTATAGTCCTACTACAATCTACTACAAGCTTTAGCCCCTTGAACTCGCAGGAAAGAATTTTCGGACCAAGGCATAATGTCGCCCCATCTTTGCCTTATTACACGTATACGTGGTCTATATACGGGGCACTGATGATAAAATAGTAACTGCAGTATGCAGTTCTTACCTTATCCTACCCGTATATTGGTGTTGGACTGACTCATCTCACTGTAAGTGTACAGTAAGGCGATACCATTCCAGGAAACGAGCGTTCAAAGGGTTATCAAATAATACCTCTCAGAGATCGGCGTTAAAAATGATGACACGATGAAGTACTAATTTCAGATATCTATTTATATTGTATGTGTGTTAGTGATTAAGGTTTAAAACCAGGAACGGGAATTTCACGTCACTCCAGTTTCCGGAAGTCAATCATGATACCCGGAAATTTCATCGACCATGGTATCAATGATTGCGTATTGTAGATTATGATATTACGCCGAATATAAACTTCTTCCAAAACCAGCATCGCCGTTAGAGTTTGGCTTAATCCCGCGAATGGGAATTGCCCGATTACCGATACTGAAAATGAGTGCTAATGCCCGGGAAATTCATAGTCTAGAACCGGGAATCAAAGGTTACGTTTCGCTACCTTTAATTCCCGGTTCAGGTCTACGAATTTCAGAAATGAGGATCGGAAAATCCCCGTTCCCGGGATTAAATCTTATCAGTGATGTTGTTGGTTGAGGTGGATGTCATGGAGAGTAGTAACATGAGTTTAGTAATCTTCTAAATAACAAGACAACGTCTCTTCTTTGTTTAACAACTTAGGAAACAGGCAATTGCCTTCAAATGTGTACCGAAATTAGTGGTGTGCGCAGGTCTTTCCTCGCTTCTCACATTAATTTTCAAAGTCAAAATGCCCACCAGGACCCTTTACACCACTTGCTCTCAGACATAAATGAAGCAAAGAACACATTTGATGTTATCGGTCTTTCAAAAATCTTCCAAATCCAACGTGTCTTGTACTCCAGAAGGATACCATTCTTTATTAAATAACACAAGACCCAGTGACGACAATGGGAGCGAAGGAGTTGGTTTGTGCAAAACAAACCCTGATATTATTTTCAGTGTTCGTCACGATCTGTCTATTTTTATACCACATGTATTTGAGTCTGTATTTATTGAATTGGACTTTAAGCGTTCCCCAAGAATAATTGGCGTAGACTACAGACCAAATAGTGCGACGAAAGCAAATATAGATCTATTTCTGTACAAAATCAACAACATACTAGTATAATTAACAATTAAAATAAAAGTGACACAAATATAGACGATTATATTTATTGATCTTGTAAAAGTAGACTCTCATTCAAAAACAGACTTATTTATTGACCTGATGTTCAGTGGCAGCGTACCTACAGTTAAAACTAGAAGTCCTCCCAGGACCTGTTCGCTTATCTAGGCTTAATTACGCGCAATTGCCATATCAAATGGCATCCAAAAACACGGCAGATTCTCCTGGTTACTCATAGCAAACACAGGCAATGTTTCCGCCAATGGACCTCCGAGTCACCCGGAGGCCCATTGGCTGAAACATTGCTTGTGCACAAACCATATGTACAGAATTTGATAGCCTTACTATGGTCATAACGCGTAGATTAACGCGCAGATAGACGTGTTATTTGTGCGCATTGCATGACAGCACTTCTAGTTTTAACTGCATTGTCACCCAACAAACCAGCGTAACAGATCGATCTGCTACGCTCATGGATCACATCGTTTTCGATAATGCCAAATCCGGAATAATCCTCACAGACGTAGCCGACCATTTTGGAATTTTCTATATTGAATTAGCAAATCATAAATCTGATAGTTCGAAACCATTTCTTTCCCGTTAAATAAACTCGACAAGTATTGAACACTTCAAATCGGTTCTGTCCCAAAGTGACTTTCCACAGTTTGGGAATCAAACTGTCCCAATATAGCTTATGACGATTTTCTAAATATGTACTTGAATGCTGTAATTAGTTTGCATGCGTGTTCATGTTTTATTGTCATAACGGTAATTTTCTAGCATCCTTTCCGAATTTTTTTCTTCACCGTCAAAAATCAAACTATTAGAAAAAATGCGCTAAGCTGGTTTCTTGCATAGATGTAGAACGAAAACACACACATTAGAAAATCTATCTGCCTTTGCATTCCACAAGTTATGGAGTGAACTAGAAATAGGAATCCGGACAGTGAGGAACAGGAAAGAGTTTTAAAAAAATAATTCCAAATGTCCTTTCTTCGTAGTTTAACAATATTTATTTTTCAAATCCTTATTTTAAGTTTGTGCTATTTAGCATGGATTTCATTTCTAACTCATCGCCAGATCGTCTCTTGAGTTCCAATCTGTTCTATGTGCCAGTTGGCACATAGAACACATTGGAGCTCAGAGGACGAGAAGCGTATCCTTTTCTTTAGGTTGTACAGTTATGTACAGGTGGGATACTAGTTAGGTTACAAGGTGTACTGATAAGCTTCCCTAACCCTTTACCTAACACGACACTTGCGAACGAATTTCTTGAATAACTATTTTTTTCATTTTTTTACGCCACAAACGCGGTTTATGACCCTCATCGGGACGAGCTCAATGACCTTCAGATTCTGTCTTCACCATTGTATTCTGTACGTTTGCAACACATGGACAGTTCTACTTTCGTTTTGAAACCTGAAGGTACTTAAAACAATAGTTACGCACGGATCAGGAGAATCCAGCTGAATAAGGCTCCAACCAAAACACACACCATCCGCAAAAGCAATAGATGATCTGCTTCAGGACTATTAAGTGAATTCACGATGTTGCATTAGTATTTTTCTGCCCCCCACCTTTTTTCCTCCACCTTTTATCTCTATCTCTGTTCCTTCTCTTCGTCCGTATTGAGGGGAAGGCGGGAAGACGTATAATCTTGCTACGTCTTCCCCTATCGGTATACACACGATGAACACTTTGGATCTCGCATTTTATGTCTTTGACATGTATGTTGTAAACACCTGCATTTCATGGAAATTGTGTTGTATTTATGCGTATTGACGAACAAAATATGTCAATATCAATATCAGAAGGAAAATGTAGGTGACGGCGGGGCAAGAAATATCAAAGAAGTTCGAGTTGAGCAAGCGACACAACCTGGATAATTTGCAACTGATGATTAAAATAAAGCTCTGTCTTGTGACTTTTCTGTATTTAATTTGCGACCATTTTACTCAATAACTTACCTTTTGACTTCGCATGTTTACATTTTTGCATGAAGGAGAAGGTAACAGTCAGTGAGCAAACAGCTCAATGAACAGTTATTAGTCAGAACGACACACGCGTGTTAACGGGTTAATTGATATGGCACGAGTGCCAGCATGCAGATCTCGAGTTTTATCCTTCCGCGATGGCGTAAGAACTATATCGATTACCCATTAACACGCGTGTCTTGCTGTCTTTATTACACGCCTTCACGTCTATACAAACCATTATTAGAAGGACACTCAGCAATTCATTTGCCAGCTATCAACAAAAACAACACATTTTATCGCCAACCAAATCTGCGAGGGGAACCCGTATTACTATTTCGTCTCCTGAGTTCCAATGTGTTCTATGTGCCTGCTGGCACATAGAACACATTGGAACTCAGGGGATGATTTGCAGCTATCGCTAGCGATTCACTTTATAATTGCATTGCACGATTTGTTGAAAATTCCTGTGAAATTTCGCTTTTTTAAAAATAGTCCGTCAACGATTTCCGTTCCGTAAATATGATGTTCATTTTCCGCATGGTTTTGTGTTGCTGTAGATGTGGATTATATAGAACAGACGTGCAATAAGTAGTTAAGTGGGGTCGTTGATAATTTAAGCTTGTAACCCATTAGGGCTGTGGGATTAAAATATTACTGGATCACCATAACCATTCATGTGCAAATAATTGGCGCATACTTTAGAATCTTCCTACAAATGTAAACTGCTCTACTGACTGCAGCATACTGTTATATATGTAGAATAAAACAGAGGCGTCGTTCAAAGACAAGGTCTCTTCTTTTTTAACAACATCGGAAACAAGTATTTTCTTTCTAATGAACTAGGGAGCGCAGTGGCTCAGTAGTTACGGCAATGAACTGCAAACCGAGAGGTCCACGGTTCGATTTCCGCCAGGACTAACTGCGTTGTGTCCTTCGGCGAGGCACTTAATCCCGAATTCCCATGTGGAAGCACGGTGGCGCTATGTACTAAGGCGTAACGTGTGTCGATGGTGCACCTGTCTTCAACCGCTGCTAACGAGGTGACCCTGGATGACGAAAGTGTCGTTAAACTCCAATAAATAAATCAATAAATCTATTGAGCTGGATTCTGAACTTAGTGGTGTGAGTAGATCTTTCATCTCTATTTACATTAATTTTCAAAGTCTTAATGCTCATTTGGACCCATTACACCACTTCGTCGCCTGAGTGCTGGAATGTCCTATGTCCCCTATAGGGGACATAGGACATTCTCGCACTCAGGCGACGAATTGCTCTCGGACCTAAATGAAGTAGAGACCACATTTGATGCTAT
Organism: Pictodentalium vernedei; assembly: GCA_031216915.1. Lineage (NCBI taxonomy): Eukaryota > Metazoa > Mollusca > Scaphopoda > Dentaliida > Dentaliidae > Pictodentalium > Pictodentalium vernedei. The sequence goes on from CM062292.1 coordinate 54,293,323, forward strand.
CAGTCTTACAGAAATCTTCCAAATATATTTATCTAATATATAAATGCGAATGTCTGTATCTGTATCTCTCTCTATCTCTCCATCTATCTTTGTTCCGGGTGAACTCCTCCGTTTCTCGACCGATCGATCTCAACTTTTGCACACGAGGGTAATTTGTCCCTGCGAATAACATGGGATGGGTGCCGTGCCCGTGCGTAGTGACCTTGACCTTGAAAGTGATGACATTGACCTTTTATTTGAAAAACGGCTGGGCCGATCGTGCTAAAATGTCATACGTGCCGGTATATTGACCCATCGATCATCTTGACTTTATCGGGGTGCCCGTGCGGGGTGATCTTGACCTTGAACTTGGTGACCTTGACCTTTTATTTCGAAAACGGCTGGGCCGATCGGGCTTAAATTTCATATGTGCAGGTATATTGACCCATCGATCATTTTGACTTTATCGGGGTGCCCGTGCGGGTGACCTTGACCTTGAAATTGGTGATCTTAACCTACTATTTCGAAAACGGCTGAGCCGATCATATCTGAGGGTATATTGATATAACCATCTTCTCTCGTGCAACGCTGGGTAACACCCGCTAGTATAATATAAATATACATGGAAGATTTCTGTAAAATGCCATGTCATAATGTAATTGAAGCTTGTTTTATGTCAGTTGCACATAATTCGGATATTGCTATTTGACTTCGTTTTTCGGATATAAGGAATATCAGTTACTGCGAACTCATTTTCGGGGCCCGGATAACTTCGCTATAACAGAGCTTTACTGTATTTCAGTATGCATTTAAATGAAAATACCTTCGAGACTGTACAATCTAACATTCTAAAGTCTGAATGTTTTAACTAGTCTTAAAACTTACATTGTTCATGATATAAATAAAATTTGAATCAGTTTAGTAAATTTGACGCAGACAATATCCAATTAATTTACACTCCACGTTGTGTTTCCTTTTAAATTCCATCTCCACTCCGACAAAATGATACCGCGAGCAGAAAAACAGGTGTCAAAGTGTAGCGATATGCACCGCCAGAAAGCACCATTAGTATTTCAGTACAACTCAAACCATGTATCAGTCACCAAATATAGCCTTTATAATTAATACTCCAAGGTTTTACTTTTTCCATTACTTTCTTTTCTATCTTTTTTGGTACGAAAACTCTCAAACCTTTATAAATACAGACTACTTCACTATCTATCTTTCACAACCTCATTGTACGAAGCAGGTTTTCTTCTTTTTATTTGTTCTGAAGCTGTTTTATGTTGCTGTCAAGTCGAACATTGTGCTTGTTCTCTGTTTATTTGGTGGAGACAGATCGCTAAGCATTCTGTTTACTATTGTATCCACTATACACTTTAACGTGCAGTACGGCCACCGTGAACTGGCCACGTTCGACATGTGAGCAATATTTCCACGGACTCAGTAATATTAGATTTCAAACACTAATTACAGGAATAATTATCAAAAATTTAATTAACGAAGCACCGGGTATAACCCGGTGCTTCATAAATTAAAATTTTTGCTGATGGTGACCTTTTTACCTGGTAAACGCATGCGTTGACATCACTGCAAGTCCACAACTACTGTACTGTAATCTATATCATGCTGCCTTCGTACTAAATATTGTTTAACCCTTTACCTAACGTAACGGCCAAAACCGGCCAGCGCTATTCACAAAAATCGCCAATTAATTTTCATTATTTTTTCATTTTTTGTCTCAAAAAACATAGGTTATGACCCCTCGTTGGAACGAGCTCGTTGAGCTCGTTCCAACGAGGGGTCATAACCTATGTTTTTGAGACAAAAAACGAAAAATAATAGTCATTCAAGAATTTTTTTTGTAAGTGTTGTCTGCTTTTCATGTTAGGTAAAGGGTTAAACTAAATGCATAGTGTATTGTCACAATCGCTGTATCCAGTATAACATCCCAAGATCTTATTCAGGAAATCCTGTTTAAAATTGTTCATACATAGTAAAAAGACAGTATTGATTATATGCAACAATGGTCTATCTGATCGGGCCTTAAAGCAAAGATATAATTAACAAATATCGCATGAGGTTGCGAGACATATGGCTGTTTATAGACCGGTCAGTCAACCCGTAATGCGTATATTGAACGAAGCGAAGTTGAGGTCAATTTGTACATTAAAGGTTGATTGACCGGTCCATAAACTGCCATATGGCTCGCAGCATTACGCACTATTTGTTATTTTATACTGGCACCATTTGTTATTTTATAGCAAACTTACAGGGATGGAATGGATAGTGGGTGGGCTGTTGTCCCCTCTTTTTGTTCAAATACAAATAGTGTTTTGATATATATTTTAATCCTTTTGCAAGGCAATTACTCCCCCGCGAAGAATTTATCTGCACAGATATTATACATTCAGGACAAAAAAAAAAAAAAAAAAAGGAAAAAAAAACCACCACAAATGTTAAGTTTATCATGAAAAGGTTATTAGTTTATCACACCGCAATAAAAACATCGATACCCCTATTTTACCTTGCCGGTTTTACTAACCTTTTCGTAGGTCTCTAAAGGCTTTGCTGTCGTGAATCGCAGTATATTATAACGTTCGGCCCGTTGTCACTCGGCTAAGGGCCATATGGTAATGAACCGGAGAGAATATAATGGACACAGAAAGAAATGAAATAACTGACGAGTAACATTACTGCAGTACACTCGCTGTGGACTGGTCGTAATCCACGCGTGGGCAGTGATGTCCACACATGCGTTTACCAGGAAATAAAGAATCATCATAAGCAAATTTTTAATTCATGAAGCAGTGGGTTGTACCCTGTGCATCATTAATAACATTTTTGACGATTACTCCTACAATTAGTGTTTAGAATCTAATATTATTGCGCCCGTGGAAATATTTCCCACCTGTGGAAAGCGATCAGTCCAAAGCTGCTGTACTGTAGTTATTTTGTTCCGAAATGTTGACATCGCTATTCCTTGTCCTCACAGACCAAGTGCAGGGATGAGGGAGAAGACCGCCCCGCGAATGGAGTACGGGAGCCCCCGATATCCAACACACACTGCAAAAAATACAGGTTCTCTTTAGAACCCAAACTGGTTCTAATCTTGTCCCTGAGATGGAAGCAGTTCTGTTTAAACAGTATTTATTTCAAATCCAATAAATTTATAAAAATTAACATTAAAATTTTTCAGAATTAAACATAAATTGATGGGGTTTCAGTCGTAAGTTTTGAGCTTATTCGAGGTTGTCTCAAATCATTATTAAGCAAAGGAGATATGAACAGTTGGCATATCGAACCAGTTTTGGTTCTATGCAGAACCAAAACTGGTTCGTTATGCCAACTGTTCATATCTCCTTTGTTTCAACATGTTTGGCGTCTGCGTTGAAAAAGCTCAAAGTTTACTGCTGAATCTACTTCAGTTCATGCAATATTCTGTTAAAATTGAATGCTAATCTTGGTAAATGTATTTGATTTGAAATAAATACTGTTTAAACAGAACTGGTTCCATCTCAGGGACAAGATTAGAACCAGTTTTGGTTCAAAAGAAAACCTATATTTTTTGCAGTGCATGGTCAGTGGTGTCGAAATCTTGGTCCAGGAACGACCTGTGTCATACCCACTAATTTGGTCTAAATTTTATCTAAATTAATAAACACTAAAATTGAATTGCCCAATAATTGGAATGGTCGTGGGAGATCTAGGTTTTTGGGTAAATGACCCAATTGGTCTAATGGGAATTGGTCGGGTCGAAAGACACCAGTTATTTTAATGACAGATTTGAGCGAAATTCTGTAAATCATTCTTCGAGTACGATGCAAAAACAAACTGACTGAAAAGACTCCTGCCACTATATCCATCAGGATATCACACGTAAGTACGAGACCAACAAAAGAGCAACAATATGTCACTAGTAGTTCACTATATACCCTAACGTCTCCAAATTTAACACACTGTTGCCGGAACCGCAATGTTAAATTTTCATAATTGTTCGGCTCCTGTTTTTGACTAAGACAGTGATAAAGTGGGGCCCGACGACTCGCTCTCACCGAAGGAGGAAGATAATGTTGTTTTTTAGTTAAACTGATAAACATGTTAAAACTTTTCGGTGTTTTAAATTCTTCAAATCGTTTAAATTTGTGGTTTCGGAATAGTATTGAACTGTTGTTTAGTCAGATGGACAACCTTGGCAAACTATACTGTGTTAGTTTGTGATACAGTTAAAACTAGAAGTCCTGTAATGAAATGCCCACAAATAGCACGTCGATCTGCGCGTTAATCTGCGCGTTATGACCATAGTAAGGCTATCAAATTCTGTACATATGGCCTGTTCGCAAGCACCGTTTCAGCCAATGGACCTCCGGGTAACCTGGAGGTCCATGGGCAGAAACATTGTCCGTGTTTGCTGTGAGTAAGCAGGAGAACCTGCCATGCTTTGTATGCCATTCGATATGGCAATTGCGCGCAATTCATACGCGCAATTAAGCCTTGATAAGCGCATAGTTCACGACAGGACTTCTAGTTTTAACTGTAGTAATATACCATTCGTCGTCACCCCCTTAGCTATGTTATGTCATTTCAATATGGACATCAGTCAGTTATGGGGATGAGCGGATTTGTTGAAAATTAAACCGATTCAAACCAATTCAATCTTGAGTTACCGAGCTCAAAAGAATGAATTGGTTAAATTTCTTGTACAGTACGTGGAGAGTGGATTGTAACTAAACCACCCGCGGAGTGGAGTTATCACCCGAGCTATAACTTTCAAATTTTGTACATATCGACAAAACACACAAGCAATGTTTCAGCCAATGGACCTCCGGGTTTAACCCAGAGGTCCATTGGCTGAAACTTTGCTTGTGCTGGTCAGGCTTTGCGACAAATTTGCAATTATTGCTTGGGTGGAATCTCCACTCTGCGGGTGATTTAGTGATAATACACTCTCCACGTACTGTATTATGGGAAAAAATCCTGCTTGAAATGTTTGTTATTACTACCTCAGAGTGTAAAGAGTTAATTTCAGGAATTTTTATTTTCTGTATTTCAGATGCTAACTGTATTTTCTGTTACAAACAATCTCATAACCGTATTCAATAATGTTTGATCTTGGTTGTGTGTGTGCTTTAAAACTCTGTCTCCAGAGATATACAAATGCCGTTTTCCTTCATTAGATGTTCGTGTTAGTCTTTTCGTTTAAACACTTATCTTTGGAATTAGATTCCTGTTTCTCTGCAGGCCGATAGTAAGGCGTCTCCAGTGACACATTTAAAACGAACTGTAACTGAAGAAGGGAATGGAATAGACATTTGCCCTTTTCCTCAGATAACTTATTGGCTTCGATTTAATCAAAGATACCATTCCGGAGTTTTCTTTATCATTTGGATCAAGTTTTGAAGGTGAATCAAGGTTTTTCCAAACCGTTCGCATTTTGCAGCTGGTACTGAAAAAAACCACACAACTGTGCCGCAAAAAAGTCTAGGTCGCTCCCTACCTAAAACACCAGTCACTTAACTGGTAGAGTGCTGGAAGCCCATATTTGGGCTTTATTCTGAAGTGTCGGTACCACAACTTAAAGGTTTCATATTCTGTGGATGTTGTTCATATCACCTTTGAAGTGAAATTATTTAGTCTGTGAAGATTTGTCTTGTTACGATATATGGGAGAGTGCCTATTGGCACTCTCCCATAAATTGTAACAAGGCAAAGATATGTGAACAAATTTTGATGACCAAAAATAATTCAGCACTCTACCAGTTAACGAGAATCGTGCAGATATTCCACGAAGCTAAATTTATCTTTTCCCAGGCGACCCATTTTCGGATACCACATGTATGATCTTTGAGCGAAAGGGCAATTAATACTTTTACCTTTACCATTGTTAGTGCTAAGGAAGTGTTAATAATAATAATAATAATAATAATAATAATAATAATAATAATAATAATAATAATAAGGAAGTGTTAATAATAATAATAATAATAATAATAATAATAATAATAATAATAATAATAATAATAATAATAATAATAATAATAATAATAAGGAAGTGTTAATAATAATAATAATAATAATAATAATAATAATAATAATAATAATAATAAGGAAGTGTTAATAATAATAATAATAATAATAATAATGATAATAATAATAATAATAATAATAATAATAATAATAATAATAATAATAATAATAATAATATTTTTTTCTATTGCTTTCATCTCATTCTTCCATTAGTTTTTCAAGGACACTTATTTTTCGGGGCAAATATCTAGGGCACTCTACAAATAATTGTCCCTATATCCCGATATATTATGTCTTTTGATTTGTCAGAATGTCTTGGACAAATCTCCATGGCAAAGGGTGCACCCAACATCCAAGGTATATGACAGCGTGCAACATCCAGGGTGTATGGGCACGCGAAACTTCCGGAGGATATGTTTTAAATGAAAGCCTTTCGCTTCCGGTCGCCTCGATATAAAAATCGAACTAAAAAAAACTGAAAATAGTCACAAATATTATCAGATTTCCGACAATTCGATCATATTTTGTCGTTATATATAAATTAAATAGCCGAATAATTAAATGAAACAGCTTGAGAAAAACAAAATAAGAGCAAATATCGTCCCCATAGTACCAATGTGTTCTATGTGCCAGTGGGCACATAGAACACATTAGAACTCAGGGGACGATATGTCAACAAAATACTGTTTACTCGTTTCCTTAACGACCCAAGGGATGTAACTCTATCTGTTGTCTTCTGCGTTTATAAAAACAAAGCAAGTATTCACGAATTTGGCCCAACTGATTGCGGAGCGTGAGAAACGCGTCCACAAATTTTTCTCTACTATGTATCTATTGTGTTTCTAACGGGACAAAAACGGTATCTCCGTCAACATGTATGGTTTGTGGAGATTTAATACCTGGATGTCTCATTTAAAAACCTCGCCTGCGGCTCGATGTTTAAAAACCGACATCCAGGTATTAAATTTCCATATACCATACTTGTTGACGGAGATAACTTACATTGTTCCAGGATTTCCAGGGTCTCATTTACCCCAAAGCTGCACATTTGGAACCCTCCTTCTTCGCCTTTTCCGATTATTCCTATCAACTCGAGTGACTTTGATCTCATTTTGAGCAACAAACTCCCTCGATCCATCGAGGTATTCCTCAAAAGATGATGGGCACTGATTCTGAATATCAAAATTTGAAGCCTCAGACAATACTCATATTGCAACCAGCAATTCAGCCAATTAAGGTTTGCTTGACAGAGCTTATCGAGCTCTCTCAAACAACAAGATTACCTTGGTTAAATTTCTAATTGTATTATCAGGAAAAGTTGCCGTGAGATATTTTCGTATTTTGACATCGGTGTTTAGGGGGTTAATACTGCGAGTAAAGGTATTTATATCACGATTGTTGTGTCCATTCAACGTTATCCGATAAAATACAGACACAAGGAAAGTGTTACATGCATGCGTGGTATCCGGCCCAAGTGTAAGAACGCCAGGCATATGATTGGTCGCCACGCATGTAATGGACGTTATGACCTGTGTATCCTTGGGCAATGCACTCAATCCCGATTGCCGACGTGGAGGCACTGTGTTCTAAGGCGTAATTCACGTCGATGGTGCACCTGTCTTCAGCCAATGCTAACCCTGCGTGTGTGTAGTTAGTACGTTGGGGAGGCTGACAGTTGCTCGCCGCTGCTCGGTGGTTCTCACCAGGTACTCCGGTTTCCCCCACCCGTAAAAAGGCCGACACAAGGTGACTCGACTGTCGAAAGTGTCGTTAAACTCAAATAAATAAATAAATAAATAAATAAATAAATAAATAAATAAATAAATAAATAAATAAATAAATAAATAAATGTGACCTGAGTGAAATGCTTCAACACAAAACAGTGTCAACGTAAGAAAGTGAACGGACCACCGAAGGAGATATTTTTGTTTAAAAACCTTAGCTCTCTTCACTTAATTGAAATACAGAACATAAGTCAGGTTGGGAACGGGAGGCATGAATCAACGGCCCTTTGTTGGAGTTGTATCAAAAAATACTTGGACAACTTCAACTAAGATCGTTGATTCCTAACCCCGTACTTCACACTCGCTGTGATCTGGTTCATTACGTGTGGTGGAAACACTTCTGAATGATGACGTACACAATTTTATTCTCGCTGAATATGGAATGTAAATTATTATCAACGCCCCTTGTATACAGTTAAAACTAAAAGTCCTGTCGCGAACTGTGCGCTTATCTAGGCTTAATTGCGCGTAGGAATTGCGCGCAATTGTCATATCGAATGACAACCAAAGCAAGGCAGGTTCTCCTTGTTACCCATAGCAAACACAAGCAATGTTCCAGCCAATGGACCTCCGGGTTACCCGGAGGTCCATTGGCTGAAACTTTGCTTGTGCACAGGCCACATGTGCAGAATTTGATAGCCTTATCATCGTCATAACGCGTAGATTAACGTGCAAATTGACGTGCTATTTGTGCGCATTTCAGGGCAGGACTTCTAGTTTTAACTGTAAGTTTGTGGTGTTGACAGAAATGTATATTTTGTAGGACTTTCTCACTTCTACGATAGCCTGTTTATCGTAAAATTAATTATAATGTTTATCAACATGCCTGCGACACCCGTATGAACAAATTAATTTAAGGCGGGCCGAAGGTAAATTAATGGGGTGGAGAGGGGTCCAGATTACACATTTCCCGACAGCAATGAGTCATTCGCTGTTTTGTTGATAACTGGCGTTAATATTTTGAACGCACTGAGTCGCCCCAGGTAAAACTATATACCTTTACCTAACATGAAAAGCAGACGACACCTGCAACAAAAAATCTTGAATAACTATTTTTGTTCATTATTTGTCTAAAAACGATAGGTTATGACCCCTCATTGGAACGAGCTCGTTCTAATGAGGGGTCATTACCTATGTTTTTGAGACAAAAAATGCAAAATAATGAAAATTTATTGGCGATTTTTGAGAATAGCGCTGGCCGGTTTTGGCCGTTACGTTGGGTAAAGGGTTAAGGTACCACATATATTCTACATGATCTGTCAAACGTACAGTAACCTCTACTGACTCTAGGGGTGTTAGAAACATGGTGGCCTTGTCCAAATCGATCCGTCAACGTCGGCAACAGACCTTTCACTGATTTCAGCTGTCAATTTGCAGTCATTCGAACAGCAGCATCACTGATGTCTATAAACAGGATTATTGGCACACCCACAGGTCACAAAAGAAAAGCCACAACATAACAACCCTCGCTTAATCAAACGTCACCAATGGGAGGAGTTACACGCGTTGATTCACTTGACATATCTTGACTGAGAAGGAGGGGGAGGGCGACTTGTTGCTTACTTCCCAGCAAGGCACTAAGGCAGCGATATCTTCTCACCCTAAAGACCACAGTGACCTATGTAAAACTCGCGTGATTATGTATGTGAAGAATTAAGTCGTCTACATACCAACGTCCATTTTAAAGATATTTCAATTGTAGAAGTTGCAAACAGTTTCGATATTTGAACAAGGAGAGTGTTCGTCACAGTCTTTCATTCAACAATGCTCGTTTCATGGTACGTGCTACAGATAAAACTAGAAGTCATGTCACGAACTGTGCGCTTATCTATCGCGTAAGAATTGCGCGCAATTGCCATATCGAATGGCATCCAAAGCACGGCAGGTTCTCCTGGTTGCTCATAGCAAACAGATAAGCAATGTTTCTGCCAATGGACCTCCGGGTTACCCGGAGGTCCATTGGCAGAAACATTGCTTGTGCACAGGCCATATGTACAGAATTTGTTAGTCTTACTATGGTCATAGAGTGTAGATTAACGCGCAGATTGCCGTGCTGCTATATGTGCGCATTTCATGACAGGGGTTCTAGTTTTAACTGTAGGAGGATGATGCGTTTTACGCCCGATGGGGGGAAACGAGGTGGGGCTTGACCTGTCGCGCCGTACATTGATGGTATTTTTCTGATTTTCGGAGTACTGCTAAGTGATAGGAGAATACCAGAGTACCTGGTGAGTACAGCTGTGAAACTTTCTAAAATACAAATTGGGTCCAAGCGAGGCTCGACACTTTTTGTAAACCGTAATCTATCTAAGTCTCATGCGGTAACCGATGAGAAACCGCGCCCGTTAACTCTTTACCCTTTCCAAATAGAAGACACTTGCAAAGAACATTTTATATAATATACAAAATTCAAATGTGACCTAAATAAACCACAGCCTATGATCCCTTATTGGCACGAGCTCTATGAGATCGTTCCAATGAGGAGCCATATGCCATGTTTTACTGGCAAAAAATTAAAAAAATAATTAAAATTTGAATTGCCCATTTTTATGAATAGCTATGGCCGGATATGACCATTACAGTTCAATCGCCGTTGACTGGTCGTAATCCACTCGTGGGCAGCGATGTCCACGCATGCGTTTATCAGGTAATAAAAACCATCATAAGCAAAATTTTAATCAATGAAACATCTGGTTGTGTCTGGTGCTTCATTAATTAAATTGTTTATGATTATTATAATTAGTATTTGGAATCTAATATTTCTCTGCGCCCGTGCAAATATTGCCCACCGGTGGGAAGTTACCAGTCAACAGCGGTTGTAGTGTGAGTAAATATAAGTTTTTCATATGACTCGTCCGTTTTGTTAACTTTAAAACATTTGATATTTTGTTTTCATATTAATCAGTGATAAATAAAGCCTTCCGTCAATTTCATTGGTCAATTTCAAAACTAGACAATTTGATTGTCTGAACAAAATAGAACTGGGACACATTTTCATAATTTGCATAATTAGAGTCGGGTGCTTTCATTGGTCAATTTGAAAACTGGACAATTTGATTGGCTAAACGAAATATAACTGGGTCACATTTGCATAACTTCAGTAGGGAGAATTTACGTTATCTGTTCTATTTAGGGTGGGTTATATTGTATTAATCTTTTACCTACAAGAAAAACACCATTCATTTTTTTTATATTTTCGCGTTTTGCTTCCAAAACATAGGTTATGACCCTTCATTGGAACGAGCTCAACGAGCTCGTTCCAATGAGGGTCATAACCTGTGTTTTGGAAGCAAAAAATGAAAATTTTTAGTTATACAAGCATGTTTTTTCCAAGTGCCGTCTGCAACTCAAGTTAGGTGATGGGTTCAAAAGTCATACTAAGTGGCTAATTTCTGCGTGTGTGTGTCATATGATAAATAGAATATGAAATGAGTGTTTTTCTCATATAATATTTATGAAACTCGTCCGAATTTTCCGTTTGGGCTCGCCAAAACTGAAAATTCTTAGACTCGTTTCATGAATATTACATGAGAAAAACACTCATTTCATATCCTCAAAATATTAAAACTGGTTACGTTTGAGCAAGGCCATATCATCGAGACATAATGCAATTAGTAGTTTTGGGCGGGGAAGCCACGGGTAAAAATATAAGAACAATTGTAACGTCATCTAAGACGAGACAAACAAGCGATACAAAGAAAAGAAGGTGTGGACATCAACGTCTTAACAACTGATCGAGGGTGTTTGGCATACAATACTCGAATCTATCATACATTACCCGTTATGGTGAGATTATCTGTTTTAGTTGCGCAGATAAATTTAATGACGCTCTGTAAATTGGTTTATTTGCGTGGATCGGCATTATCGGCTTGTTTGCAGTTCACACCCTTTTCAAAAAGAAGTTCAGTGCGGTTGTCGCTCATCGCATTGTGCGTTTCCAGCTTTCCAGTAGCCACACAGGTTGAGGTTTTGTCAATATACAGAACCGCACGTACGTTTGAATGGGTTAGGAATTATCGCGCGATATTGCTTTGGCCCAGAATATCACGAGAGTCGAAAGCTCGAGTGATTTCCTGGGTCAAAGCAATCTCATGCGATAATTCTTAACCCATCCAAACGTATGTGCGGTTCTGTGTTTATCACACACCTCCCATCTAACAACCAGTCACACGAAAATTGAACTAAAAACACTTTTTATCTGGGCAATTGCCGCGTTTCCTTCGCCGCCAAGAAGGCGTCACTGTTTGTTGACGGGTTACTAACTCTTATTTGCTTTTTAATTTTTACGGCACTGAATTCGTCGAAACCAATTGGTCGAAACCACTGTATTCTGTGTCACGGCCACGATGATCGATCTTCGTATACTGACTAAACTGCAGGGAATAACACAACAAAAAGTTTTTAAATAGCTAATAAGTTAACCCTTAAGTCCTCAGATTAATTTTAAAGTATTTATGGCTTTTTTCTGCTTACATAGTTATTGATGACTTGGCAGTGGTTCTACATCACTGCTGGCTGCCTATACAGTCAGCCAGCAGTGATGTAGAACCACTGCCAGGGAAAATGGAATCTACACACAAGAGTAATAAAAAAGATTACACAAGGGAGCACCTGCTTCAATGCAATATAAAAGTGGCGGTTTGGGGCTATATGGGGGCTTAAGGGTTAACACACTCCATCATTATATGACTAGTTGTGAGAAGTATTTGTCAAGAACAAGCAGTCAGAATGTTGTTTTTATTTTGTAGATTTTTGACTCGAATCTGATTGTTTAAATATCCCAGTGAAAACAAATCTAAATGAGGAATGGGATTTTGAAGTGATCTCAACTCCGGTGCATTCGACCAATGATTGATGTGATTTATTTAGACGAGTTCCTTCTCTGTTCACGTTGGAAACAAAATAGAACGTGTTTTTTATCACCACATGTGCGATACAACTTATCTTTTATCGTGCAGGTACAGCAGTGGGAATCCCGTGTTTTACATTAATAGGTGTGTGATCAAAACATAGAGTACAACTGGTTGCGCACTAAAATAATGTATGGTCAGGCCAGTGTCTGGATTGGAATGCAAGACTCTCAATGTACTATGATGCATGTTTTTTCAAGAGTTGTAACAATGAATGAGGCATTACCCTTCTCAATACCAGATTTAACACCTGGAACACTGGCCAGTCAAGACCTAAATACAATTTGCTAATAATATTTAAATGCGCTATTCAGGTGGCTCAAGTGATAAACATGACAACTCCCATAAGGACATTCTATCAATAATACATTCATTCCTGGCCTGAGAATGTGTCACTCTAGTCGACCTGGATAGGGAGAAAATCGTCTGCAGTGTCTGACTAGGGTGTCATGTTTATACATGAAATTGGTTTAGAACTAATGACATTTTCTTTAGCGGATCGAGGTGGGAAGTTGTGAAGCCTGTACAGTTTTACACCATGCATCACACTGTCCCGGTTCTGTAAACACAAGACAAGAGGAACACAAGTGAAAGGGATCTGAACAAGCGATAGAATATATTGATTTTATAAATTAAATTGAACAATCCTGATGCACTTGATACGACCGATGTGAGAACTAAATGTGTTAACTGAGTGGTTTCTGTAAAACGTTTTGGGACCCTTGGAGGGAGAGAGAGAGAGAGCACAACTCCAGCCATGCAAGACTAACATATGACATGGCAACACATATATCTCGGAAACATTGACTTGGCTCTCACAGGCCCTTCACTGTTGCCCATTTTTGTTAAAGTAAACCTCATTGATATTATCCATTCGGACTTCCCGGCACGAACAGAGGTTTCGTTGTATAGTACAGTCGCTGTTGCCTGGTCGTAATCCACGCGTGGGCAGTGATGTCCACGCGGGCGTTTTCCATGTAATAAAAATCATCAGCAAAATTTTAATTAATGAAGCACTGGTTTATATCCCGTGCTCCGTTAATTCAATTTTTGATGATTATCCTTACAACTAGTGTCTGGAATCTAATATTATTGCGTCTGTGGCAATATTACGCACCCGAGGAAAGTGGCCATCCCGCGGAGGCCATACTGTAGTTGTATGACGTCCTGAGATTTCGTTGAACAGAAACGTTGTCACAAGGTGGGTTTCGAAACCAAAGAAAAACATGACACTGGTCAATGTTATAAGAAGCTCTAGTCGTACAAAAACGTAACGTCGTTACAGCATGCTCTGGATATCTTGTTTACTGTGATTTACGTCATATCAAGAAAACGGAAGGTGGAAATTATTTAATTTTCAGAGTAATGTTTCTCAATTATATTCTATTATAATGACGTATGTTTTACGTGGATCCTGCAAATATCAAATTTCGGATCGAGTCGAATCTGGCAGAGGATTTCGAATCAAATCTTATCGATTTTCAAGCTATAGATATTGTACCTCTTACAACAAATATAGTCAGTATCAACTCAAGTGTTGTATACTTGGGCAAATCAATCACAAAAGCGGAATGTTCCAAAACGGAAACAAAGTAATTTCGGAAGCGGAACCTCCTCGAACTTTTCTTCTATCGCTAGGAGACAATATTATAAAACTTTTACAATTGTATTTTCCAGAACTGTATTTTTCTGCCTATTAATATAACTGACTAAAATGAACCATTAGCCTTTTAAAAGATATGGCAATTTGCCAACTGGCAAATTGCCAGATCTTTGAAAATGCTAATGGTTCATTTTAACCCTATTAATGTCATAACTAGAAAATACAATTCTAGAAAATACAATTGTAAAAGTTTTACAGTATTGGCACCAGGTCTCCTTTACAGGAGACCTGATGATAGAAGAAACGTCCAAGAGGTGGCACCTGATTGGATTTTGAGAAAATTTCGACGAATCGAAAATTTTCGAATCGCCAAAAATCGAATTGAATCATCAGACGATTACGAATCGAATTTCAAAGCTTCGTATAGCCATAGTTTCACGCGATGCAACCCAAATACAGCTGCTAACATTAACCCTATGTACTCTGATGTTAAAATGACAAAACAATTTTCAGCAGCAAATATTTCCCATAATGGAGTTTGATATTTAACCAAATATACCTTGTTTGACGGACCTCAGTGAGCTCCGTCAAACAAGATATAATTGGTTAAATTCATAATTAAACATGATAAAAACTTAGTGATTGGAGAACCGCTTGTTGCATCAGCTGAGTTCTAGGGTTAAGCACTGATGCAAACTTCACGAATAATATATATATTGTGAGTGAGTACAAGTGTTTTTAAACTGAAACAGACCTTCATCGAAGTGGCTATCTAATAACGTAAAGACAAAGGTACCGTATAACGTTTAAACTACGTTAACAAAGTAACACCTGAAATGGAAATACGAGAGTAGTTTCCGTAGTCGGATGTTGATACACTCGATCGTTTGGTGCACGGATGTTTCAAACTCCGAACTTGGAAATATCTTGGATGTATTTGATCCTAGGGGAGTCTGTTCGTTCCAGGAAGTCCGAATTGATACTATCAATGAGGTTTATAGCTAGGTGGTGTAACGTACTTCTAAAATTAATACTAATTTTATAACAGGTTATGGTGACGTCATCTAATAAAACGTTATCATTACCAATTTTGTGTTACACTGTCATTATTCCAATGTTACGAGTTAATGTTGCTGTAATGTTGCTCGGCATTGTTAAGAGTTTTACGGTACGGGCACATTGTATCAGCTGTGTTATACTGTGCACGGAGAGTGGATTGCCAATGAAACACCCTTGAAGTGGAGTTTCCAAGCAGACAATAACTCCTTGTGTGTAAAAAAGTCTAGGAACGCCAAAGAAAGTTTCAGCCAATGGACCACCAGGATAACCCGGAGGTTTAAATAGGTCAACATGTATATACATATGTAGGGTATACGTTTACGTGGTATAATCTCGAATGCCATTTGTATAAGATGATATCCCTTTTGTCATAACAGTGTGTTCGTTTGGTTGATGGGTTAAATTGAAAACTAACAAGACATCTCTTACACCTCAAAGACTGGGTTATGTTTATATATATATGTGTATATGTGTACATATGGATTTGTCGAGGCTACTGTCGTGATCAGGAGTCTGTGTTCTTTTGAGCGTCCATTGGGACATGGCTACTTGATATTTCACCAGTGAAGTTTTGAGGCTTTTGACTTAAAGTTAATCTTGGTGAAAAAATTATCGGCAACGATAACATAAAATACATATATTTTGAATTTATTTGCCTTCACAATAGATTCGTTTTTATATTGTGAGCATGCACCCGAGAATGACGCCTCGGTGAGTGCGTGGGGGGGGGGGGGGGGGGGGGGGGGGGGGGGGGGGGCGATCTCGGCGTGGAAGTTGTTTTCGTGGGTTTATATATATATATATTCCTGTTTGAAATTTATGCACTTACATGTATAAAGAATCGCACAATAGGAAGGGTTAAGATGGCATCTGAGCTCCATTTCTCCTGTTACGAGCTACATATAGAATTTATAATTTACAAAATTTTACACAACAATTTAGCTCAACCAACAATTGGATATGATTTTATATGTATTCATTGTTCGCTGTGTTCCCTTTGTCTAGTATATATATATAAATGGAAATATACCTGATTGCTTATAACTCAATCCAAGAGGTGGATGTTAATGTCCAGTTTGCAGCGTGTGACTTACTTTCCAGTTCCAATTTCTTTTTATTTTCCAACTTGCGAAATATGAATGGTACAGGTGATACCAAAAACATTCCCCTGTAAAAACATCTGTGGTCTTTAATTTGAATCTTTTTCAATACCATCAGCTAGATCACATTTGACACTATGTTTTAACTGGTTGAGAGAGAGATTATTCCTGGGTGTCTGAATTTGTTCATCAAAATGTGTTTTGTTACAAGTTATTTAGGAGTGCCCATGGGCACTCTTCAATGATTTGTGATTGAACAAATTTATCTAAACAAACTATTATTTCTTTTAACTGAATATGAAACGTCAGCAGGAATAATGTTGGGTTTTGCTCTGGTACCCTCAATTTTTTGAGGGCCCTAATAGTGGCTTCTAGCACTCAACCAGTTAAATAATAACCTTAGCCTGGAGATTGTTCTAATTAAGAGTTTTTCCCCTCAAATTACCATAATTGCTTCATTAATTCCAAACAAGCTGTAAGGGGTCTTATTAACCTAGTTTGTAACATTTGTTTGGCGATGACCGGCTCGTTACCTGTCTATTTTCAATTGCGAGTGTGCACGATTTGTCTGCTTGGAAAATAACACCAGCGAGCCGCGATTTTACACCAAAACGCTTATGATCATGATTTGATAGAGTGATCGTCACCGTTTGTCTCCAAGTGTTCACTTGAAAGGCATCATTCCCACCGCCGCTAACTAGTTTGCTATGACGAAATGTTCTGGTGGTACTGGGTTTCTAAAAGACATTTAACAACCGTGTTATATACTTCTATTTGATTATTCGGGATTCTCCTCTATCCCTCCGCTTATCACATTTAAATCCTATTATATGTTTATCATAGATTTTTAGATATTTGTGCGCAGTGCCGTAGCTCATCTTTGGAAGTTGGATTATTTTTTATTATTCAGGGTTTTTTTTTTCTTTTGTCGTCTTATTTTTACTGAACAATGTTTGACCAGTGCATAGCCTATGCCCAGCCTTACCTCCATTCTATCTTTCTGTTACCGGAAAGAGTGTTTGGTCTTGGGTAAGATTTATGCTGTAAACACCAATTGGTCACTATGATCCGTGCCCCTGACCCCCCCCCCCCCCAAAACCACCTCTAAATTTTATTTTATTTTTTTTCTTCTCAGTATAATTGGTACATGTCTTGTCATCTTTCAGTTACTTTCGTATTTATAATTTCGATGAAAGATGACCGTCAAACCCACGTTCCCCTTGTTGTGTGACCCGGTTATGCACTGGATAAACGTCCTCTATACCCGAAGCATGCACACCAAGGCATAGCCCATTACCCTTAACGTGCATAAGAAACGGAACTCTGGGAAGTAATAATTAGCGAGGGATTCTTGGAGTAGGGTGATCGGCGAGGGTGACTGTTCTTCAGTAGAATATAGTGATACGGCAAAATACACAACAGAAGTATCCACCATAACTGCTCAACCAAGGCTCAACCAATCAGATGTCTCCCACAGATGTGATCAATTCCCCCTTCATCGCGATCCCATACACACTTTATGTGTATGGATATGTATATATATATATATATATATATATATGTATATGTGTATGTGTGTGTGTGTATATATATATATATATGTGTGTATATATATATATGTGTGTGTGTATGTGTATATGTATGTATGTATGTATATGTATGTATATTGTATGCGCGGGTGGTGATTTTGGGCCATATAGGTATGCGCAAGGTTGTGTGCGGGTGGTGGGTTGTGCCATCAACCTCTCAATTTGCCAAACTGTCCTGGGGCGGTCACTTGCTGAAGACTCCGGTTGGCTTAAAAATATTGTAACAGAGTGGAGCATGCATTTGTGGTGCTAGTGCTTCTTAGACTCATGCTACATGTTATTTGTATATGGCTGAGCACAGCTCGCATTGACATGATGAATTGATGCTTTCTTGTCTCTCCGACCTAACTTAATTTAAATTTAACATGGCTTATCTCATGCCACGTTGTATTGTAAATATACTCTTTGTAATTGAAGCTCTGATACCACAGCCCGAAGAAAGGAAGTCAAGTAGGTACGAAACCACCCGGCAGTATATACCAACACTAAACTCTGTGGTTTGGTCCAGGAATGCAAGCTCTACCACGTACTCGTTCGCTGCTCAAACTAATTTAAAAGCTTATTTTTGTATGTGTAGCCATGGGGATTGATCTTGAGCAATACCGTAGAGCAGTCGGCGGGTATAATGCTAGACTTGGTTTGCTGAGTGGTTGTAATTTCAGGCGTATTGTTACAATAAACAGTTATACATCATTGAGACCAGATGCTATCGTTCCTAGGCACTCCTCTATTGTACTCCTGGTACTGTTCCTGGCGCTTGTTGTTTGTGGCGATATCGAGTCGAATCCTGGACCATCTGGTGACAATTTGGAGTCACTCTCAATTATGCATTATAATATAAACAGTATTAGACATAAATTAGATAAACTTCATGATGATTTGGACGACTTCGATATCCTTTGTTTTACGGAAACTCATATTGAGGATGACTTTGATTCCAATGATATACTTATTCCGGGCTTTACAAGTCCTTCGCGTCGAAATCGTGATCAGTACGGTGGTGGTGTAGCAGTTTATTTCTCAAATCAAATTTATTTTGTACGAAAAGAAACTTTGGAGTTTCAAGATGATATTTTATGGTTTGAAGTAGGAATTAAGGAAAAGTTTCTCCTTTGTGTAACGTACAGGTCTGAAAGACGCTGCGCTTCTGATTATTGGGCACAACTTGAGGATTCCGTGGAGTTAGCTTTATCGTTAAACACACGTATAATTATTTTGGGTGATTTAAACTGTGATTTGTTTCAGGCGACTGGTCCACTGCAATCAATCATAACGAAATTCAATTTTCACAATGTGATAAATGAAGCAACAAGGACAACTTACCTAACCAGCTCCCTCATTGACCCCATTATTGTTAGTGACACGGTTAATGTTGTACATGCAGGAACCTTAGAACTAACGGTATCAGATCACAAAGCAACATATGTACACGTGGGTTTTCCCCTGTACAAAACACAATCTTCCACGAGAACAGTGTGGAATTATAATAGAGCCGATACAGAAAGACTGAATTCACTAATCGCCGAGCAATGTTGGGAAGACCTCATTACAAAGCCAGACGACATTAATATCTCAGTTAGAAATTTCGTATCCACATTGTTGCATCAAGCGGAATTGTGCATCCCCTGCAAAAGAATTGTTGTCCGTACAAATGATAAACCCTGGTTTGACAGTGCAATTAGGAGTGAAATTCGAAGGAGAGATCGTTTTCGTAAAGACGCCTTAAAATCTAATAATATACAAATTTGGCAAAAATATAAATCATCAAGAAACAAAGTGAATAATATGAAAAAATATGCTAAACAGAAATTTTTCGATAAAATAGACGAATCTTTGTCTGTTAATCGAGAACCTAAACAGTTCTGGCATACAGTGAAACAGTTTATGAATAATTTTACGTCAGAATCGCAAATCCCACCCCTTAAGCGAACAACTTCGTCAGGAGAGGATGAAATTGCTGTGGACGATTATCAGAAAGTTGATCTTTTGAACAAAATGTTCATTGAAAACAGTCGTGTCGACTCGTCAGGTCATCAATTTCCAGTATTTAAGAGGAAATGCACCTCAGAACTACTGTCCGAAATTAGTGTTACAGAATCGGATATTGATGAAACGATAAGTAGTCTCCAAACAAAAAAGGCTTGTGGTCACGATTGTATTAGTCATAAGTTACTAAAGATAACGCGGCTTTCTATATGCAAACCGCTGGGTATGCTGTTCAACAAATCCCTGGAAACTTCTACCTTCCCAAACGAATGGAAACTAGCTGATGTTATACCACTGTTTAAGAAGGGCAGTAAATCGGATGCCTGTAATTACAGACCAGTCTCTTTGTTAAGCGTTCTCGGTAAATTATTTGAGAGAATTGTATTCAAAAATGTTTATGCGTACTTTGCTGAAAATGATCTCTTTTATAAATTTCAGGCAGGCTTTCTCCCAAAGAATAGTACTGTTTATCAGTTACTTGAGCTCTACCACACTTTATGTAATTCGGTAGATAACCGGTGGTTTAGTTGTGGTGTATTTTGTGACATATCCAAAGCGTTCGATCGAGTTTGGCATCCAGGTCTGATCTTTAAATTAAAACAATATGGAATTTCTGGTAGTCTGCTCAAATGGTTTAGAAGTTATCTGATAGATCGGAAACAAAGAGTTCGAATTAATTCTATTTTCTCGCAATATCGCGATGTGCCATGCGGTGTCCCACAGGGTTCCGTCCTTGGTCCGTTCCTGTTTTTGGTCTACATCAATGACATTGCGGAAGATCTAGAGTGCTTCTGCAGATTGTTCGCGGACGACACCTGCTTAACTCAAAGTGAACGGTTCACAGCGATATTAGCCATGAAATTGAATGCTGATATCGACAGAGTTATACAGTGGTCCAAAAGATGGCTTGTTAATTTTAACCCTGAAAAGACAAGGGCAATGCTCTTTACCCTGTGCGAAGATTTTATCTATCCAGACGTCACTTTCCGTGGCATTTCTCTCGATTTTTCAGAAGAACACCGACATCTGGGGATCGTTCTGCAGTCAAACCTTGGTTGGGACAAACATATTGCTAATATCTGCAAACAAGCCTATTCACGACTATCGCAACTGAGAAAACTAAAGTTCACCCTGAATCGCAAAACTCTAGAACAAATGTATCTATCTTTTATTTTGCCTATTCTCGAATATGGTAGTCAAGTGTGGTCTGGGGCTCCCAAGTTCTTACTTAAGAGATTAGACGACGTTCATCATGACGCTGCTCGCATAGTAACCGGCATAACTAGATCTGTATCTCACGAGCGGCTGCTCCTAGAACTTGGATGGCAGTCTCTTGAGGAGAGAAGATTTGTTAAATCCATGAGTACGTTTTACAATATCGTGCATGGAAATGCACCGAGATTTCTTCAAAATATACTACCACCTACCTTTCGTGACGTGACCCGGCACAATTTACGAGATGCTGACAACTTCGTACAGTATAACATGCGAACTGAGTTATTCAAACGGTCATTTTTCCCAGCCTGTATTGCTATCTGGAATAATTATTCACATACTGTTAAAAGCAGCCCTTCGGTCTATTCATTCCGACGTCTTATATCACGAAGACCCGTTAAACCACCCTCATATTCCAATTTTGGGAAAAGAATAGTCAATGTTGTGCACTGTAAGCTTAGAAACGGGTGTAGTGATCTCAACTCAGATAAATATGAGAACTATTTAATTGATTCTCCTCGTTGTTCGTGTGGGGGCGGTTTTGAGGATGCTAACCACTTTTTCTTCTCCTGTCCAAACTATGACAATATAAGAATTATCATGTTTCAGACCTTGACAAAATTCAATATTACAAGGGTACAGCAGATTTTATATGGCGAAGGTAGCCTCACAAAAAGAAACAATGAGATAATTTTTTCTGCTGTACAGCGCTATATTTCAGATTCAAGGAGATTTAACTAGCGTGTTAGATGAGCCGTATGTACGATGCAGCTCTTGATTGCAGGGGAGAGGGCGAGACTTCGACTGGGTCACTATTTCACTAACTTCGTAGTCTGAACAAGAACCGCAGTAGTTCATTCCATTTCTGGTCCTTTGAATTTCAGCTTGCCGTTAATTTTGATATGCTTTCCGCGTCGTTCAAGGGGGGGGGGGGGGGGGGGGAAGGAGGGGGCTGTGGTATCAAGTTACATGTTATATATGATTTTATTATTATTTTTTCTCTCTTTTATTTTGTGCTTTTTGACAGTATTTTTGTTTTGTTTTTCCCCAATTATTAGTTTTGTTCAGAAATTAATTGTATTGCAGTTGTTTTGCTGTCATGTAAACCTATATGAACTTTATGTATGGGAGAGGAGTGTTTCTAAGTGGTAAGCACTTGTACTCCAATCCCTTTTGCGATTTTGTGAGCAAATAAAATATGTTTAAACTAAACTAACCCGGAGGTTCATTGTCTGAATCCCTGTTTGACGTACCTCAAGTGTTATCAGAGGAATCATTGTTTGCGTGTAAATTCCACACAGCGGTTGTCTTAGTAGCTATCCACTCTGCGTGTACTGTGCAACGCAAAAGTCATCCACCTTCTCATATAATGCCGTGGTCACGTTGTGGCACGTTGCAATTACTGGGTGTGTTTGCTGTCTTCTTCTGAATCTAGCTGCTACTACCTTTCCTCTAAGAGCGCTAAACTCTACAGCGATGTGATCACAAAAGCGGGCTATTCGCAACCAGATCGCTATAAACTCGTGGTACACTCACACCAGTGGATAAAGATGTCCTTAATAACATGTCGCAAACCCGTTTCCGGTCCGAGGTTTCGTATTTTTCTTTTTGTTCGTTTTGATTCTACAATGTAATAAAAAAGAAAGCGGGCAGATAATGACTGCACATACAACCCCTTGATGCCAATATACCAATAATCTGCCACTTTTCCACAGCTCAGAATTTCACTTAACTCTTTACCCAACGAATCGGCCGCACCCGCCCGCGTAATATGCAAATTCAGCAGTTGAAAAAATACTATTTTTTTGAAAAAATTTCAACAAAACCATATCATGTGACCCCCTCGTTGGAACGAGCTCTTCCCACGAGAGGTCACATGATATGGGCTTGTTGACATTTTTTGAAAAATTAAAAAAAATGGTATTTAAAATAATAAATTTTGATATCATCTGCGTTGGGTAACGGGTTAAAGAATCCCAAGTTTACATTTCATGATTCCACAGAAAGACAAGAAAATTTCATTTACTTTTATTGCTATGCGACAAAAACCTAACTTAAGATTACAGCTGCTGTGAGAATGATCAATCCATTTAAATAATTAATGAACTGAAATCAAATCAATGCTTGTTCAAGTGCAACAGTGACGTGACGTACTTTATTGTCTTCAGATACTGTTCGGTGGTACTTTCTCGACATACTTAATACTGGTGTGCAGTTTATGGATAAGGAATTTTCATCCCGATAAAAATCCCAAACACTGCGAGAAAGCACACGAAGCTGTCGCGGAAAGCTAATACCAAGAGAGATTTGTTATTGCAATCATTGTTAACATTTTTTTTTCTCCTCGCACGATGATGTCAAATATGTTAACCTTTTACCCAACGTAACGGCCAAAACCGGCCAGCGCTACTCTCAAAAATCGCCAATAAATTTTCATTATATTTTCATTTTTTGTCTCAAAAACATAGGTTATGACCCCTCTTTGGAACGAGCTGAGCTCGTTCCAAAGAGGGGTCATAACCTATGTTTTTGAGACAAAAAATGAACAAAATAGTTATTCAAGAATTTTGTTTGCGAGTGACATCTGTTTTTCATGTTAGGTAAAGGGTTAATATAACTGAAACAAATTTTGAAAGTTCACATGTTTTGATATGAAAAGGAAACATCACGCTGTTTAAATGGCTAAAACATCCTGAAAAAGCTTCGTTTTCGCCACTCTTTCCACTGACGTTTATTTTTAACTCAAGTAAGTTGATAATTCATCTTGCGATGATTGGTCTCTTACAATCGACGTTAAGCAACGTCGAGCCCGGTTAGTCATCGGATGGGTGACCGTCTGAGCGATCGATTCGGACTCCCGCGCTGTGTCCTTGGGGGCACGATGACGCCGTGTACTAAGGCGTACTGTACGCCGATGGTGCACATGTCTTCAACCAATCTTACCCTGTCTGTGCTGCAGTGCGGAGTTACGATGTTGGGGAGCTGACACCTGCTCGTCTTTGCTCCGTGGTTCTCTCCGGGTACTTCGGCACTCTCATGATTAGCCACAGTGCATAAGATTGTGATTTTAAACACCAATAAATAAATAAATGGTCTCTACAATTACACCCGGGTTGAGTAACAAACTTGAAATTCCTGATAGAACAATTGGCTGAGTGTTCAATTGACGCCTCATTAATACCTCTTGTCTAATGAGTTTTCCGGAGTCTGTGCGTTTTTATTGATTGAACAAAAGTCAAGGTATTAGTCAGTTATTGGAGCGCGGTAGCTCAGTGGTAGACCGTTAGAATGCTATGCTAGGGGTCTCGAATACGATCCCACTCCGCGTTGTGTCCTTGGGCAAGGCACTTTATTCCGCTTGCCTACACGGATGCACGATGCCGGCGTGTACTAAGGCGTACTGCACGTGGATGGTGCACATGTCTTCAACCGCTGTAACCCTGCTTGGGCGGAGCAACAGAGTTAGACTGTTGAGGAGCTGACGGTTGCTCGTCGAGGGTCGGTGGTTCTCTCCGGGTACTCTGGCTTCCTCCACCCGTAAAACTGTCACGGTCACGATTAGCCATTGTGCATAAGTATGTGACCTTAAATACCAATAAATAAATGAATAGTCAGTTACCAACCTTGCTGTCGGTATTTATGAATTTGAACAACATGCCAGCGTGCTATAATACTTCGCCGCTATGCGGCTTAGCGTCACTCATCGCACGCTATCAGGTTGTACAAATCCATGAATACAGCTGGGTTAGTAACTATTACATACCACATACGGATTGACAATCTGAGTCCAGTTGCCTGTTTGTACAAACAAAAACTTAGTATTTCCGGGCAACATATGGATTAAAATGCAAAAGATCCAGTGTTCGCGCTGGCGTTTGCCAAACCTACCAATGGCAAGTTTTTGTCAATGTTGCAAGCAAAAAACGAGCATTTGGAAAAACATTAGAAAGAAAAAAATCACTTCTCAAAAACGAAAACCATGTAAGAAAACGTTGTCGATCGCTAACTTCAATTAACAACCAAGGCTGTGACTTTGAGAGTGATGCCATGTTCTGCACAGTTTGTTGTGAGGCTGGTATGAGTAAGGTTATGTAACTCTCAAAAACGACTATATCACTCCATGCAAAAGGTGGGTGTTTTTAGAATCCTTCTTATCGCCGTTATACTCAAAGAAGCAATGACTTTGTACCTCAAAATTACATTTATTATCCTCCGATTCAAGGCACAATAGCTCTAATTATTATGGGTTGTGAGCTTAAACAATAGACCTGAGACGGATTGATTTAGTAGCGGTCCGGCTTCCACCTTATAAAAATCATTCTCTGTCACAATAAAAGTCTAAATTAGCTTGACACATAAATAGAGGATATGGAATGAGTGTTTTTCTCATATAATATGTATGAAACGAGTCTAAGAATTTTCCGTTTTGGCGAGCCTCAGGCGAGCTCAAACGGAAAATTCGGACGAGTTTCATAAATATTGTATGAGAAAAACACTCATTTCATATTCTATTTATCATATGACACTTTCACGCACAAATTAGACACTTAGTATGACTTTTTAACCCATTACCTAACTTGAGTTGCAGACGGCACTTGGAAAAAGCATCCTCGTATAACTAAAATTTTTAATTTTTTGCTTCCAAAACATAGGTTATGACCCCTCATTGGAACGAGCTCGTCGAGCTCGTTCCAATGAGGGGTCATAACCTATGTTTTGAAAGCAAAAAGTGAAAATATAAAAAAAAATGAATGGCGTTTTTCTTGTAAGTAAAAGATTAAAACAATATAACCCACCCTGAATAGGACAGATAACGTAAATTCTCCCTACTAAAATTATGCAAATGTGACCCAGTTGCATTTTGTTTAGCCAATCAAATTGTCCAGTTTTCAAATTGACTAATGAAAGCTTCCAACTTTAATTATGCAGATTAGGAAAATGTGGCCCAGTTGTATTTTGTTCAGCCAATCAAATTGTCTAGTTTTGAATTTGACCAATGAAATTGACGGAAGGCTCTATTTATCACTGATTAATATGAAAACAAACTATCAAATGTTTTAAAGTGAACAAAACGGATGAGTCATATGATAAATTTAGATATATTATGCTGAAATTTGTTTTTATCCTCGGATAGAATTCTGTTGCAATGTTGCTATTCACACCACAATTATGATCATTTCTGAACCGACCCCTTGTTGTTTGTATACCACACAGTTTTTAAATGATTTGTTTTCTCAACTCGAGAAAGTTAACCCAATCAGCTGGGTGGAGTGAATATGAACCCAACTGGATTCATACTCACTCAACGCAGTTGATTGGGGTTGATCTTTAACCCTACTGATTTTAGAGAGTGTTATAAAGCATTTTTTCCTCATTGTTTTTGTATCTCAATAAGTTGGCAAACGTTTTTAGAATTTGACAACAAAAAGTTGCATTTCGCAAAAGTTTTAGCAAGAGAATATTTAGGACCAGCCAGAATACTGATAAGGTCGCCCATTCACGTCGTGGTGGAATAAACTGTAATCAATTGTTATATAACTACCACATATAGATCCACACATTTAACGACCTTTGCTCATGAAATCAGTATCATGTCTGCCTTAAACGAGGCTAACATGACGTCACTGACGTACAGAGATTTTCAAAGGGAAAATATTCTAAACACGAAATAAAAACTGGAATGCCCCAGCGCTGAGCACTCTGGGCATAATTCCATAATTTCCTTTTCCTACCTTTCAGATATCATATTCAATTTTTAAATATCCACCGTCTTCATATTAAAAGGTTTTTTAAGACATTATCAACCCAAGGGCCTTGGTGAATATTTCGTGTCTCGGCTTGACAAATTTCTCTATCAAAGTATCACAACAAGTGGTGAATTACGAGGTCTTGGGTGATCTGTCTGATCTGGTCTCGTCAACCTGATCTAATATGACAAGGAACATCAATTGTCTGTTGTAATAATTTGTACTATCTCACAATCGAGGCGTTTTTGCACTGTTACGCAACTAAAGTTTAATGTATCTGAGCCCTTGTTCCGAATCTGTATCAATGACCCCCTGATAGAAGGGCGTGATTCTGCTGTTGTCAAAACAATGACATTAATACCATTTTTCGATCGCTTCGAGTTTTTTCCCTTCAGAGAAAACAATATTAGGTGAGGCGAAGCCGGACCTAATATTGTTTTCTCTGAGCCTCATATGACACTGTATCTGCCAACTAAACGCCCTGTAACGTATTTATTATGTACGGCATGCTAAAATGTCACTGGGGAAGTAAACTCAACGAAAAATTAAATTATGCGCACTTTTCGGCATCTTGGGCTGGTTTGTAGCCTATTATTGGGATTTTCCTGAACGTTCGAGTCGATGCTTCTCTCTTGAAGTTAAATGATTAGCTTTTGCTATGAAATGTGGAAAACTCCACCTCAATAAACGATGAATGGTATATTTTAAAATATAATAAACCTTTACACCAAGAGAGATATTTAATTCACCAGTAATTATTGCAAAATTAACAACCAAATTCACGTTGGCGAAACACACAGTTGCTCAACTTCGCAAGACAGTATTCAGTAAAGTGAATCCCAGTGACGTAATTTTCTCTGAAGTGTAACGTCATCACTGACCTCAATATGGAGATCAATGAACGCTATTCTATTTTTCAGTTTGCGTCTTTCCATCGATAAGGCAAACGAAAAAGTTCCTCTTAAAATAGTTTTATAACACATTTTGTGGTCAATATTGTGAGATAAATTTATCATCACCACAGTGTGTGTCTCCGGAAATTCTGATCAAGTCTCCTTGTAGGCACAGAATCGCATTTCGACTCGCCCTAACGGGCTCGTCGAAATACTATTCTGTTCCTACAACTCGACGTGATCTGAATTCCCGGAGACACACACTGTGGCGATAATCTATATTGACCAGACATTTACAACCAATTATCGTCCACCGTGGCTAAATATGCAGATGTTCACAACTCACTTTTCAAAACATGCTTCGAAACTACAGACGAAAACGAAATTAGAATGATTTGACAGAAAAAGATACATCGTTCAGCAAATAGATATCTTGCAATAAGACGAAAATCCTCGCCACCTGCTTGAACAAGAGCTTGTGTAGTTTTTTTCTATGTTTACAGCTCTGATAGCGTACGTTACCGTTTGCCATCAACACGCGAAATATATGAATTGAGGTAATAATTCCGTCAGGGTTTTCATTTATCTAGACTTTTCACACATTCAGCAGACGAATTTCAGAATGAGTTGTTGTTTACATTACAAATCGGTTTACAATTTAACCCTTTACCCAACGAATCCGCCAGATCCGCCCGCGTAATATGCAAGTTCAGCTGTTGAAAAAATATTAATGATATTTAAATTAATACATTTTGATATCGTCTGCGTTGGATAAAGGGTTAAACTAAGATGGTGTGACCTTGACCTTTGTTTGATTTACTGATTATTTGTCATGTGAAGACATGGGGTGCACAATATGTTGATTTGCTAAACTTTTTATCGCTAAAAGTGGCCTTGTTCATTTCACGATGTGGGGTTTGGGATATGAGTAGGGTGTTATTGGAACATATACGCACTTTGTGATGAACTGAATAACTGAATAAACCCACAAACCTCAGCCCATGTTACTGCTAATTCATTACAATAACTCACATTGTTAAAACTTTTCGCAATTTTTTAAATGAAAAACCCAATATTTGGATGATTCTTCTGAAAAGAATATTAGTTTATATCAGTATATGACCATGGTAAGGACTTTCCAGTCGGTTGTTCTGTTATAACAATAGAGTAGTTATTTACTTCCCTTGAATGACAAGACATTATCTACCCAAGGGCCCTGGTGAATATTTTGTGTCTCGGGTTGACCGGTGCTTCGTTAATTAAATTTTTGATGATTATTTCTATAATTAGTGTTTGGAATATAATAATATGAAAATACGTGACACGTAATGGTGCACACCCAATATTGTTAATTTCGGTAAATATTGCAGGCCCTAAGCAAGATTTTTCAGGAAAGAGATGATATATATCGCAGAAATAGCAGCAGTTATGTGAAATATAACAATTTGCCAAAACGTGTTGTACAGCGACATGCAATAAACACAGAACCACACATGTATGTTCATATGTTAATGTGGGGACAAATATGGCAATCGGGAAATTTTGAAAGATTGCAGAGGGATCAAACTTGAGACAAGCTATAGTAAAACAAACCTTCATTTTTTAAACTGACAAAAGATCATAATTCACTGACAAATTGGTTCCTTAGAGTTTAACAACACTTTCAAAAACCAAGACTATATTATGAGCTGGATTGTACGTCAATTTCAATAATTAAGGTTATTATATCACGTTGTTAGTTCCCAAGATCCTTCCCATCCTTCAATACCTAGACGAGCAAAAGAGTCGTACGTGAAGTCACTCGTTCAGGCAATTACTCATTTGTTCGATTCTGGTCGTTCGAGCAATCTGAGATGGTTAGCAAGCCTGTACTAGTGCTAGTAATGGTACAAGGCTGCAAGAGTGGAAGAAGACGACAGGTTTTGCTGACTACTGTAAAAGATAGTCATAGGGCAGACGATGGCAATATTGGGAAAATCAGTAATAGTGGTGTTGGAGATATGAAAATCATGGAGAGGTCTAGAACTGGGCAGATGCTATGAGCTAAATTATCATCAGGTATATATAGTACTACATCATCATGTCATAGGTATCCTCCTATACCCCGATGAGCATTAAGAGTCGTAAAAGAAATTGCTCTTTCGATACTCATTTGCTCAATGTGATTTGAGTCGTTCGAGCAATGACTTTTTCAGTAATTGCTCAAAAGCTTATTCGCTCGATAAGATTCGAGTCGTTCGGATAATACCTATCCCTGCTTGATTGTATTTTGGGTTTGAGGATCATAGAGGACTTCGCTATACACAGGGAAGGCAAAAACTGAGACGTCCAAGACAAAATAGACTGTTGGGATAGGTAGAAATGGGGCCAGTAGAAGGCAAAACGGGCCAGGAATTAGAAGGATAAACCACAGAATATATCGGGATAGATAAAATACCGAGACTTTGGTGCATATTCGAAACAATAAAGTTACTCTTATACAAAGGAATGCGTCTATTGTTGGGCAAAAAGAAGAATTCTGGGGACAACAGATAGAAACCTAATATTTAGTGGGAAATCCGCACTAATAAAAGAACTGTTGGATTTATTTGGGTAATTTTACAAAGTATTCGAACAAATACAATTTCTCATACCAGGAAACGCACCTTAAAGCACTGCATGCTACTCTTTTAAGTCCAAAATTGAGGAATCCGTGCCAAATAAAGTTGTTTTGATGGTTTAGAGGGTTTGTCTGGATGTTCGTGGTAATTCGATTTATTCTAGTTCACGTAAAATTTATCCACATGAGACCTCTCATCATTCATTTAGCACTACCTGCTACTATTATAAGCCCTAGATGGGGGTTTGTGAGTTTGGGTAGTTTTGGATTATTTAGAGGGATTGTCAGGTTGTTTATTGTAATTAAATTTACTCCTATTTCATCGAACACACCCTCCGAACACACCCCTTTCCTATTAGGTTTTGGGTCACATAGCAACCATGTGCTACCATAGACACCAAGATGGCGGTCTCAGATATACAAAATGGACGACATACATTGGTCTCCCCTCAACAAAACGCGTGGTGCATGCACACTAGGACCACGTATCACTATGGGGATGCTGTCACAAAATGGCACTCACGCGGGCTACCATTGACAACCAAACATGAAGTAACTGGGCCATGTCACATGAGATACGGCCAATGTGGGTCGATCGTGTACATGATTTACTACTAACATCAAGCCGAGAGATACACGGTTCGATCCCCAGCAGGGGTAACTGCGTTGTGTCATTGGGCAAGGCACTTAATCACGATTTCCCAAATGGGGGCACAGTGGCGCAGCCATGGGGGCACATCCCCCTCCACCCAAAAAAATAATAATTCCGATTGGATTTATTACGTTCAAGGTCACTGTCACCTTGACCTTTGACCTAGCGAGTCCAAGATAAATAGGGGTTTTCCACTCACCTAGGCCAACCTACCTATGAAGTTTCAAGAATGTGGGTTCAAGTGTAGTCAAGTTATCATCCAGAAACCAATTGTTTACAATTTACTATGTTGAAGGTCACTGTGACCTTGAACTTTCACCTAGCGAGTCAGTCCGAAATAAATACGGTTCTTCCTCTCACCGATGCCAACCTTCCTATGAAGTTTCATGAATGTGAATTTAATCATAGACAAGTTATCATTCGGAAACCAATTGTTTACAATTTACTATGTTCATAGTCACTGTGACCTTGACCTTTGACCAAACAAGTCCAAAATAAATAGAGTTCTTCCACTCACCGATGCCAACCTACCTATGGAGCTTCATGAATGTGGGTCGAACCATTATCAAGTTATCATCCGGAAACCAATTGTTTACGCCCGTCCACCATTCACCAAACTATATGTCGAGCCTGACTTCGTCACAACTTGACTAAACAAGAGGTCCCAGGGGGCCTTAATTGCTCACCTGCCAACGTGGTTCAAAGAAGTATTTGGGGTCACATTCATTTATACATGGTTCATCAACACTACAAAGGAATGAAGGCATAAAAGGCAATTTTTATAGAAAAACACTAAGGAATCGATTTGAACAAACCTGAACCTATCATGCTCCCCATGCCACCCCCTCCCCTGCCCGTAGAGAGCCCAAATAATAAGCCAGGGACACAAATTTAACAAACTTGAACCTGATCCCCCTTGAGATGAAGGAGGTTTTTAAAGAAATGTCCTCACATTGCATTAAGTTAATCTTTGGGCCCCAATAGAGAGCCCAAATACTAACTGGGGCACCCGATTTGTACAAACTTGAATCTGACCCTCTTAGAGATGTTGTATACCAAATACGGAAGCATTCATACCAAATATGAAAGATTTTTAAAGAAATTTCCTCATATTTCACTAAGTTAAAATTCGGGCTCCTACTGGGAGCCCGATTATTAACCCATGGACTCGATTTGAACAAACTTGAATCTGACTGACACCCCCCCCCCCCCCACCCCTCTCCCACACCACCCCTAGAGAGGTTATATACCAAATATCAAAATATTCTAAATGATGGTTCTGGAGTAGAAGATTTTTAAAATTTTTTTAAAAAAAAGTATGGGTGCTATCAGAGTAATGCCCCTTGTGGTGCCCCTTGTGAGCGCGGCAAGGTTATTTGTACAAATTTGAATTGACATATAAGGAACATGCACACCAAATTTGGTTCAATTTGGTCCAGTAGTTTGGGAGGAGAAGTCGATAATGTAAAGTTCACGATGGATGACGACGGACGGCAAGTGATAAGTTAAGCTCCCTTCGGTGAGCTAAAATTCATCCATACGCCCCCCCCCCCACCCCCACCCCCCACCCCTCCAATTTGACCCATGTTGGGAACATTAGGTAAGAAATTTTATTATGGAGATATTTATACTTGCAGGATGTATAGGGGTGCGTAATAGCAGATTTATGTGTGATATCCGACCTATTTCAATTTAATGACACCAGTGTTGTCAGTTATTTGTCAGACTCGAGAAAAAAACGTCGCCGGTGTTCCGTCGCCGGATTTACGAAATAACCTCGCCGTTATTTGGTAATTTATCCGTTTCTTCTGGTCCGGATTCGCTATTTAAAATTGATGAATCTCTTAGGGCGATAGGAAAACGAAGGAATCGTTAACAAAAGTAAGACGTTAATATTATTTGATACGCAATTGCTGCCAGTTTAAAAAGCATATTTGTCTTTATTTTGTGTGATATCATTAGGCATACTTATTTAATTCTATTCAATTAGTTTCCTATTTTTAGTCGAATTTTTCAACAACAAAAACCCTTGACTATTGGTATGGCGAGAGCCGGTCGCCGGGCAGGCGGCCTTTTTTGCTAAAAAACTTAAGTTATTTCTGGACGGGTTTTGATATTTGGTATGTAGCTTGATATGCACGTGCGACAACTGATGACGCAAAGTAGGGCGTGTCAGCGCTTTTTCCCAAGAGTTATGGCCCTTTGTTAAAATCTACTAATTTTGAGCTTGATAGCGCGATAATTCAGCAAACGTCAGCCGATTTGACAGATATTTGGCACATGGGTTTCAAGGAACAATGTCTTGGTCGAGTTCGAAAATCTATGCGGACCATTTCATAGAGTTGTTGTGTTGACGTTTGTTTCGTGATTGATCATAATACAATGATTCATAAGGATTATTATTGTCTTCACACAAGGTGAAGGGGAAATAAATTTGAAAAAGGAGTTTCAATGTGGCCAAATTATTGATGCCATTCACACGTCCACATATCCTTAAATAAACTGATTTTGCATCCATTGAACCCCCCCCCCCCCTCCCCACCCCACGTAGCACATGATGTCAAATTTCCTTCCACATACTGATGTGGTAAAAAATAGCCCTCAATGAATGTGACCCCCCCCCCCCCCCATACTCCTTTTCATCAACAACTATGATATAATTCATAAATTAATTGATGTTGACACAAAACAAACATCTTGCGACAAAACTATCACAAATGGGAAATTTATACTGATGTTTTTTAAAAAAAATAGCCCTCAGTGAATATGCCCCCCCCCCCCCCCCCACAATATACCCCTCTTCATCAAACACATGATATAATTCATACATTAATTAATGTTGACACAAAACAAACAACTTGTGGCATTAAATATCCTACTTGTGATCGTTTTTAAATTACATTCAGTCTTCTGAAGACATTTCACATCATGTGTTTGGTGAATCATTTGTAATTTTTGTAAAAAACAAAAAGACAGTTTTCTCAGTTAAAGCACCTAGAGTCATTGGTATGGTACTGACAAAAACATAAAACATTGCTTGCTTCAGCAGTATGACCAGTACTGCTCATGTGGTATATCATAGCACTGTTAAAATGCCTAAAAGCATTCAATTTTGATTTTGTGGTGTTTTGCTTGAGCAGCAAGTATCCATTAGGGTACTTTCACAACCTTGGATTTAATTCCCACAAACACCCATTTTGCTAAAAAAATTGGGTTTTTGTAGTGTTTAATATACATGTATTTGTGTGTGAATGGGGGGGGGGGGGGGGAGTGTGAAATATAGTCAGCTGCCAGTTATTGAAAATGTACAACCAGGCAAATGAAAAGCAAAGAAACACTCTGTCTGATGGACAGATAGACATGCAGTTATACAAATTGAAAGTCTACACAGAAATAAAAACTGACATACAATGGAAAATTTTGTTAGAAGAGCCAGGACAAGATTGTCAAACGGAAAAAACCTCAATGCACCCTGAGTGCTGCAGTACCAAAGCAAATTATAGGAACCTGAGAGTGTATGAGATTGACTGCACACTTTTTCCAATTGTTTCTCATCAACTGAGGCTTCAATATGGGTGGGTGGGAGGAAGGGACTTGATTCAAGGAGAGAACAATATTTCACAGTTGACACCAGTTTTGTACTGTAACATGGGAACCGTGACAACATCGCTCGAACTAAACAAAATTTGATCGCATCACTTTAATTTTGGGATTCAAATATCTTTGTCAAGACCCTCAGAGAACTTGTTCCGACCTAAAAACAGAGGGTCGTGCATCAAATAAGAGGAAAAATTTAGTACTAGACTACTTTATTAGTACTAGACTGCTTTATTGGTAGCTGTGCACAAATGACATTCATTCACATTTGCAACTTTACTGTGTTATTTTTTCCACTATACGCCACCCCCAAATTTGTGTTCCAAAATACTCTTTCAATGAAGAAATCGTGGTGCAGTTCACAAGTATTGCCAATCCATGTTCATTATTTTCTCGTTTTTTGTGTCAAAAAGATAGCTTATGACCCCTCATTGGAATGAGGTCATTCCAATGGTGTAAAAAGTCATGTTTTTGACACAAAAAATTAGTGAGTCAATAAGTTTGTGGGCAAAGGTAATCAGCTTTTCATGTTAAGTAAAGGGTTAACAGCATAATTCAGACAAACATCTAAATACCAGTAAATAAAAGTGCTATATGGCCTTTCTGGCTGTGGGTTTGAATGGTAATTTGGAAGGGGGTTGGAATATTGGAACCCCCCTCTGCCCCTAGTACTATGATGAGGAACCATAGTTTAATTACATTTAGTTATACATGTGTACACGTAGGGTAAAATTGGTTGTTATTTGGCATTTGCTGAAGGCTGTATTGTGCCACTGGAGTGGAGGCTACACTTGCTCAAGATGTGAATTTGCTTGCAATATACATGTATAGCCCTTACTGACAAAAACATATTTTTCAAAACAATAAAAAAGTACTGTAAGGCTTGTGGTACCCCAATGCATTTTTAAATGTGAAATAATCTCTCAAAATAATAATTAAATCAGGTTCGGAAGCCAAATTATGTATTTCCTTAATCAACCCCAATCCTATCAAAGATACATTTTACCTCTTTACCTCTTTCACGTGACAAAAGAGTCATTTCTGCATGAGAATTCAACGTTTGGCTTCCACTTGGTTAAAAACATAGGAAATTTGTTGTTTTAAAGAAAACTGTCCCAACTGTGTCAAATGGCTTAAAAACTGCTGTTGCCTCCAATACATTTTTCTACTCTGTTATCTAAAGAGTAAGCTGAGAGGTAAGGA
This sequence comes from Pictodentalium vernedei, assembly GCA_031216915.1. Lineage (NCBI taxonomy): Eukaryota > Metazoa > Mollusca > Scaphopoda > Dentaliida > Dentaliidae > Pictodentalium > Pictodentalium vernedei. The sequence continues at coordinate 54,329,265 of CM062292.1, forward strand.
ATTCGTCTAGCTTTTCTTTGAAAACTAACCTAATCCCAAAATAAAACTTAAATCTGCATCAGCATGCAATACGTTGAGGAAACATTTGTCTCATTTAACCATATACCAAGACAAAGAGTGGTGTCCCAACCCCACGAAACAATATGAATGTCAATTTTGATTCAAAAATTGGGGGTTGCAGCTAAATAATTCACCAATATAAATAGACAGCACCATTTTATCCAAACAACTGATGTCAAATTTTCTTCTACATGTACATACTGATGCGGCAAAATATACCCCTGAAGGTGTCCCCTAGTATGCCCCTTTTTATCAAAAACTAAAATTCATAAATTAATTGATGTTGACGCAAAACAAACCTCTTGTGATATTAAATTTCCCATTTGTGATAGTTTTTAAATCACATTCTGGCTTCTGAAGATATGTCACAATGCATTTGATGAATATTTTGCCACTCTTGTGAAAGCCTCACTTTCTCAGTTAAGGGACCTAGAGTCATTGGTGTGGCACTGACAAAACATTAAACACTGATTTTTTTCCAACGGTATGGCCAGTTGAGCACTGCTCCTATGGTATCTCATAGCACTGTTGAAATGCCTAAAACCATCAAATATTGATTTTGTAGTGATGTGCCTGTCCCACAAGTACATGTACCCACTGTAACTCAAAGGGCTCGTTTACAACCTTCGATTTAATCCCTACATGCACCCATTCGATAAAAAGAGTGAAATTATGGAAAATACATGTATGCATAGTACCCAGTGAGGATGACTCAGATATTTGCTTCAGGAATGTAGTGCTCTTTAATGTTTAATATATTTGTGTATGTGTGTGTATGGGAGGGTGGGGGAGGGGGTCAATTGCCAGTTATTGAAAATGTAGACCTGTGCAAATGAAAAACAAACCAACACTTTGTGTGATGGACAGACAGACATGCAATCACATATCTTGAAAGTGACAGGCTACATGTACAGAGGAATGGTATGATGGACAGACAGACATGCAATCACATATTTTGAAAGTGACAGTCTGCATGTACACAGGAATACTCACTGACATACAATGAAAAATATAGTGAGAAGATCCAGGACAGGGTTGTCAAATAGAAAAAACAAACTCAGTGGACCCTGAGTGCTGCAGTACTAAAGCAAATCATAGGAAACTGAGAGTGTATGCTGTTAACTTTCTCATCAGCTGAGAGGTTCAGTATGGGTGGTAGAGTGACAATTGTTAATGTAGGTTTGTGCTATAACATGGGGACCCTGACAACACTAGTATCAGACTACTATATTGGTATGTGCACAAAAGCCATTCATTTACATTTGCAACTTTGTTACTTTTCCCAATGTACCCCCACCCCCTTTCCCCAAATTTATGTTCCAAAATACTCTGTGAATGAAAAAATTGGTTTTTAACATTTTTCATTACTCACTCATTGTAATGGCCAAAACAGGCTAGCACCATTCACCAAAACTGCCATTCAATGTTCATCATTTTTGCATCACAAATATAGCTTATGACCCCTCATTGGAATGAGCTAGTTTGGCTCATTCCAGTGGAAGGGGTGGGGGGTCATAGCTATGTTGTTTGACGCCAAAAAAAAAAAAGAAATTAGTTATTCAAAAGTGCTATCTTCTTTTCATGTAAGGTAAAGGGTTAACATCATAATATGGAGAAAGCTTCTATTAATCATTCACTCAATGTAATGGCTAAAACCGGCTAGCACCATTCACCAAAACTGCCATCCAATGTTAATTATTTTTGCATTTTGTGGCATCAAAAACATAGCTTATGACCCCGTCATTGGAATGAGCTTGTTCAGCTCATTCCAGTGAGGGGGGGGGGGCATAGCTATGTTTTTGACCCACAAAATGAAAAGAAATTAGTTATTCAAAAGTGGTATCTTCTTTTCATGTACATGCAAGGTAAAGGGTTATCATAATATGGTTTGTTTGTTGGTGGTTAACGTCACATATTTATGCACCATGGCTAATCGTGACACAACATGGAGATGATCAAGTTTAGTCAATCGTTGATCTACATGTTGCCCATTTTAGAGGACTTTCACCCCAAGCATTGGTGACTGGGTCCTATTTTACTTGTAAAACGGAACTGGTGTACCACAGTAAACAACTTACAAGTGCTGCTTACTTCCCGGGGTTCCCACGGGGAATCATAATATGGAGAAAACTTCTATTATACCAGTGAATACAAGTGAAATATGGGTTTTCTGACTGAGTGTTTGAATGGTGATTTGGGAGAGGATTGGAATATAATTGGAATCCCCTCTATAACAAGTACTATGAGGGGAAACCATGGTTTAATTAAATGTGTTAATAGGTAAAATAGGTGGTCATATGTGTTTTTGGTATTTGCCGGAGGTTATAGTGTACTACTCAGTTCTGGATGCCACATTTGCTCAGGATGCATTTAACTGCATTATTTTTGGCAATATATGGCCTTTATTACGGACTGTGACAAAAATATAACTTTTCAAAAAATAAAACAGTATTATTCGGTCTGTGTTTCTGGATTGAACATTTAAATGTGAAATACGTGTAATATCCAAAAAATAATAATTAAATCAGTGTTGGAAGCCAAAATACATGTACATTTACATGTATGTATTTCCTTTAACTAACCCCAAACCTTCCAAAGGGTAACCTACAAAACTTTTACCTGACAACCCCCCCCCCCCTCCCCACCACCACCCAATCATTTTTCACACAATGCGCAAAAATGCTCCCCCCCCCCCTCCATGTTTTTTTTCAGTTGAACAGAAATTCTTCCCTCCATAATTTCTGGTGAACCAAAATCCCCCCCCCACTAATTTGTTAGAAGTATATTTAAAGCCATACAAAAATGTCCAAAACTTTTTACCACTCGAGGCCGAGCACTTCTTTAAACTCCAATAAAAAAATAAGTAACTGTCCTGATAAATAGTTACTGAGGCATGTTTTCTTGTAAATGAGTGTTTATGTAATTTACAAATTAAATACATAAGTTTTTAATTCCTCTTGGAATGCTTTTTAACCTTTTGGGGGGGGGGGGATTTTTGTATTGCTCTTAAAATAATGTGGGAGATTGTGGTACTACCCTCAAAAACTGTAGGGGGGGGGGGGGGAGGGGGGGATTTTGATAAGTGTGTAAAAATGATTGGGAGGGATTTTAGCTTCATTGTAATCCTTCCAAAAATACATTTTACCCTTTTCATTTGATAAAAGAGTCAATATTCTGCTTGAGAATTCACTGCTTTCTTTGAAAACTACCCCAATGATCCCAAAATAAAACTAAAATCTGCATCAGCAGACAATAGTTTGGGGAAAAATCTGTCTCATTCCACTCGACACAAAACAAAATGAATGTCAATTTTGTTTTAAAAACTGGTGTTGCAGCTATATAAATCACCAATATCAGTAGATAGTGCCATTTTATCCTAACAAATGATGTCAAATTTTCTTCTACATGTACATATTGATGTGGTAAAATATAGCCCGGAATGTGTCCCCTAGACCCCCAGCATACCCACTTTCATCCAAAACTATGATATAATTCATAAATTAATTGATGTTGACACAAAACAAACTTCTTATGATATTAAATTTCTCATTTGCGAAAGTTTTTAAATCATATTCTGGCTTCTGAAGATATTTCACAATGTGTTTGATGAATATTTTAAAAGTTTTTTTTTAAAAAATCCCTCAGATTTCTTAATTAAGGCACCTAGATCATTGGTATGTCTCTGACAAAACATTACACATTGATTGTTTTCCAACAGCATGACAGTGCAGCTCATGTGGTATCTCATAGCTCCACAAAAATGCCTAAAACCATCAAATATTACTTCTGTAGTATGGTGCTTATGCTGCAAATACCCATAAAGGCACTTTCACAACCTTGGATTTAATCCCTACAGACACTCATGACACATTTTGATAAAAGGAGTAAAATTAAGAAAAATACAATGTACATGTATGTTTTCCAGAGAGGATGAATCAGATATTCAAAAAGATAGTGCTCTTTCATGTTTAATATATTTGTGTATGTGTGTGTGTGTAAGGTGGAGGGGGGTACAGTGTGAAAAATAGTCAGAAGCCAGTTACCGAAAATGTACATGTACAACTGGGTAAATGAAAAGCAAAGAATCGCGGTCTGTGATGGACGGTTCTTGGACAACTTGCACCCTGGACGATTCATACCACAATTAGGGGGTACGAATTGTCTTGACAATAAGGTACAAATTGTCTAGACAAAAGGTATGAATTGTCCCAATAAAAGTTATGAATTGTCTCCTTTTTGGTACAAGTTGTCTCAAGTAAGTACACTAAACAGTCTCATGCATTAACCAAGCCAGAAAATAAGCAGCCTGTCATCTGCAAAATGAGGTCCCCAGAGGGTGAATTTAATGATGGTACCCTGCACAGCAGGGTAGCATCAGTAAATTTACCCTCTGTGAACCTCAATATGAATCAGGGTCTCAAAACTAAACAGAAAGAGGTGCCCAGAGGATAAATTGGCCCACTATATGGGATAGCATCATCAAATTCACCCTCTGTGAACCTCATTCTGTGAATGTCAGACTGCTTATTTTCAGGCCTGGTATTAACCATTTAAATGTTTTTGACTCATGTTTTGGCTGAGTGAAATGAAAAGTCGACGGAGTGATAGTAATACAAACATAAACATATGCATGAAACAACCAATTAAAACATGATTTATGCATAGAAATGAAACTTCAATGGGTGAGCCATCGCTTAACAGCATAAGTGAAAAAGTGATCTCTTGCATTATCAACTTCGGGTCTGCATGTGGTAAAAGAAAATTTATAGTAGATAGTAATGGATGTAGTTTTACAGTTAAAACACTATTTTTTTAATGAAGCCACAATAATTCTTTAAATTGGTGAAGATCTAACAATAAATAATTTTATGACGTCCCAAATAATAAGTTAATAAGCATGTCGCCTTAATAATTTAATTAATTTAATTCTGAGCTCCCTCAATAGAGCATTTTCTTTTTGCCGTTGTGACGATGAATCTTTTAAGTGTCTACTTGCTTTTTACTTTAAGTCATGAAATTTGATATTCTGTGTCTTTTTCAAATAATAGAAATGACATCGCTTTTTTTTATCCTTTCTCCAAGTTTATAATCCTCTCCCAACCCCATCTCCATGTATATTTTTTCAGAGTTTGTTAATTAAACAGGGTATGAATTTGCAGAAGCGGATACAAATTGTCCAGAGTGGGTACGAACTGTCAGATACTGCCCAGAGGAGGGGTACAAATTGTCCTGGGAAAAGGCACGAATTGTCCAGGCATTGGGGATACGAATTGTCCAGCAAAAGGTACCAATTACCAGAGGTACGAATCGTCCAGGCTATGAGTTTTCCAACTCACTGATGGATGGATGGACAGACAGAAATGCCGTCACACATTTTCAAATAAATTAAATTTCAGTTTCCTTTTGAATGCTAAAACAAACTAGAATTAGTAGAAATGAAATATTTTCTCTGGAATCAGTGTGCAAAAGTTATTTAGAGGTTGGTATTTAGGCTTTTTAAATGATTTTTGCTATTTTTGGAGAAACCTACATGTACTAATTATCAGAATCCCCACCTCCAGATGTTGGTCAGACGAGGAGGGCGACGACATTGATTAGTTTGACGATGAATTCAGTTCTATTCTGGTTACAAAGCCTAAAGCATCCAGGAATTAAAACATTTTTTTACCAAAACACAGAGGAAGTGTAATTTAAATGGGAGTTCTGAGTGGTTCTGGTATTTAGCCTTTAGGAGAACACGTCGGATCACAAAACTGGCTGGCCGCTACACTAGAATTCTGACAGTCTTAAACTGACATTGTATTGTATCACTGGTAAAAATAGTTCATAGACTTGAGCCAGTAAATTTGTGAAGAAAAATCTTGGAAATAAACGAATATCGCTGTTCGCGTGCATGTCTGTTTCTGTAAAATTTTACAAGACTGCATGCCCGTGTTTTGAAAACAAAGATTTCCCCAAACCGTACGTCAACATAACTTGAATTCATCCGAACTCCTGCTGTTTCTAAGGAAATCGGGCTAAGTTCCCCACAAATGAAAAAGGCCCACCAAAAGTGTCAATAAATCACTGGTTTTATTTTTTTATTCGTTGTCAACTTTTCGTGAAGTGTACGTTCTCAATTAAAATTGAAACTGGGCTTTTGAATCTGACGAAACCGGCAACGGACGACATTGGCACTTCGAACTTTCAAATATTACCTAACTCGCCAACAACCACCTAACTTCGAAAGTCACTTCATTACTTAATTATTTCACATAGTTTCCGGCATTCTGCGACAATATATTTTACATAATGCCCTTTGAAAAGCCAAAAACAATTAGATATCCGTTACAATGATTCTGGATTTTTTGCCAGTGGGAGAGCCACGCCGCCAGATGGCACCCCAAACTCTGTTGCATGGTATATAGAAAAATTATAAAATCATGGATACGTACTTGGGTTACCTATGTGCGCCCACGCCACTGCGATGGTGTGCACTATTATAACATTATTGCGTCCGTGGAAACATTGCCCACTCATGAAGGGAACCAGTTCACGGCTGTAAAGAGCTTAACATAACACACACAAATTGAGAAGAAACTTCAGTCAATAAAGAAAAAAATCGTTTCTCATCAGTGAAACACACGAAACAATGACTGTCTTTCCTTGATGTTAACGCAAGGAATTATACATAACCCAACAGAAGAAATAATCCGCCTAGATTTGGTCAATAATTATTTTATTATTGTGACAAATAAAATGTTTCTCAAGTACTTGGAACGAGCATACAACATACTGTCTAAAACTAGAAAAAAAACTTATATGGCAAATTTCATTTAAAACTCACAGAACAGAATATTTCATCATCTCAACATATGTGCGGTCAGTCTTTTTTTCCGTGGTCCTTCAGATTTCTTTTTATTTATATTTGAGAATTCCTTTTGAAAAAATTATTTTGAATTATTTTCATTCACCATATTTTGACAAAACATGATTGTGAACGCCCTTCTCATTGAATAATGTTTTAATATATTTTGTCTTTTTCAGCGCAAATCTGCGCATGGAATGGCAGTGTCTACCCGTCTTGGTATGTATGCAGAACAACCCCAGGGGATGAAAAGTCGATAAGCGATAAATAGAGTGTTTAATGGTAACATTGGAGATATGGAGGACATCAGAATCTTCCAAGGTTGTATTAGCCAATTAAAGAGTGATATTTTCTATTGTATATAACAAACAACTATAAAAATGGAGGATAAAACGTACTTTCCTAACTTTTGGTATAATATATTTGTGTTCCAGACTTTAACATTTTTTTGTGAAATTACCAGGGCCATAAATTCTGAGGCGTGTCATCTCCCCAATCTGCCGGTGATGGGTTTCGTTGGACAGAGGTTGGGAAAGAAATTATGAAATACCAAATTGGTAGACGTACTTGCTTGCCCGAAGAAGTTATACACACGCTTTGAAGTACTCAGTTGGTAAAACATTCTTGTTTGCCCGACAAAAATATAAACAGATCAGATAGCGCAATAAATGTCCGACCCAGTATATCGGTAAGAAAGCCTGGCGGACTCCTTTCATTCCAAAGTTCCAGGAGAAATCCTTTTTTAAACACAAATGTCACATATCTTGAAAAGCCGAATGATTATGTACACTCTTAAATGAGTTGGATTAAAAATTAACCCAACCGATTTTATAGACTAGGTGGGTACGACACTTTATACATTTATTTCACCTGTTGTATGTTTAAAACACAGTATTGTAGCAATGGAAAGTATATTTATAGCGTATAAGCCTTTGATAATTTTTTTTAGGTATTTTCTAAACAGTTGGGCGATATTACCGAACCGTTGGGCACCGACGTCCTACACCAACACCCCCCCGTCCCCCACCCCCCAAAATAAAAATTATTGTTTACGACCATGGAAATTATTTTGTTGGTTTTCTGTGCAAAAATGGGTAAATCATTATTTAATTCACACAGGCGCTGCTCGGTGGTTCTCTCCAAATACTCCTGTTTCTTCCATCCGTAAAACTGTCCGACGCGAGGTGACCCTGGCTGCTGGAGATGTCGTTAAAACCCAATAAATAAATAAATAAATAAATAAATAAATAAATGACCCTGGCTGCTGGAGATGTCGTTAAAACCCAATAAATAAATAAATAAATAAATAAATAAATAAATAAATAAATAAATAAATAAATAAATAGAGGATGTATATTGTATCACGGAATATTAAAAGACTATTTGGAAAGCGTACATGCAGGACGACCAAGTAGTTAACGGGGTTATTCTGGGTTCGAAGATACTCAATTTCCATAGTCCCCCAGACCCAGAGTGGAAAACGTCTCAACAACCTTTATCAAGCTCTCAGATCCATACAAAGGCACCCCTAAGGCGTGTATATATCAATAGCCGTTATTTTTAGTCCACGAAGGGATTCACGTCCTCAAGAGTAACGAAGGAAATTCTAATATCTATTCAATTAATTTCTCTGTTGTTGCAATTACACCGCAATCCAAAAGTGTCAGAATCAATTTCAAATGTTTCTGTTTCATATCATAATTATGAAACGAAAAGCGACAGGAAGAGAATGAACATTCGCTACAAGAAAATGACATTGATAAATAATTTGTCGTCCTGCTATTCCATTTCTCAAGCCTGATACCATTCTTCGGAGAGACGTTTGTGAAGTGAATGTTTTGCATTTGATAATATCAAATGTTAGTTAAGGGAGAAAGGAAATAGTGAGTACAGTACATGGAGAGTGTATTATCACTACATCACCCGCAGAGTGGACATTCTACCCGAGGAATAATTGCAAATTCGTTGCAAAGCACAACCAGCACCAGCAAAGTTTCAGACAAAGGACCTCCGGGTTAAACCCGGAGGTCCATTGGCTGAAACATTGCTTGTATTTTTGTCGATATGTACACAATTTGAAAGTTATAGCTTGGGTGATAACTCCACTTAGTTACAATCCACTCTCCACGTACTGTAATTCGTAGTTGTAAATGATGAAACCAAATTATATATAAGGTTTGATCCCGGGAACGAGAATTTCCAGGTTTCTGATTCTGAAAGTTAGTCATAATGCGCGTGGAAATTCATAAACCATAACTTTTAATCAAAGGTTACGTTACTGTCCTGAAAGTCTGTCCCGATACCCGGGAAACTCACAGAAAAACCAGAATCGAAGGATGTGAGTCAGTCCATACAACACGGAAATTCAAAGATCAGAAACGGGAATCAAAGGTTTCTTGTCCGTCGTGATACCAAGCAAATTTATAGACCAAAACAGAGAATCAAAAGTTGTCTGTCCGTCCCGATACCAGGGGCGTTGATACACTAGAACCAGGAATCAAAGGTTGCCTTACGCTACTAGACTAGTCTGAGCGTTTCCCAGGTATAGAGAACGAATTTCAGAATCGGGAAATTCCCGTTCCTGGGATTGCATTCATCCTTCGACGGCGAAGCCGGTCTCGGAAGAAATTGATATCCACCGTATCTCAAAAACTAATATGCTACCTTTGTTTCTGGTTCTGGTTGATGAATTTTCTGTAAACGCTATTTAGATACGATGAGTTCATTAAACTGTTAGTGTAGTAGTGGAATGCCCGAGACTTTTGGAGTTTCGTCCTGGTTTGTCAGTTTGTGATTTATTTGTTTTGGCCTATTATGTTTTTGTCAGTTGAGCCTCTTATTTCTATTTTTGTTCCCACTCTAGCTGGTCAACCTTCCACCACTAAACCTACTGTCTGAACCAACCAAGTAGTACCGGGATATATTATGTGGCTTCCAATACCCATTTGATGCACGTGTTATCCATGTAACCCGCGTTAACGACAATGTTCAGACGTCACCACTATTGTTATGGATTGCGCGAGTGCACATGCACACAGTGTGTTGTCTTCCAGTTTCACTTATCTTGTCAAATAACACCATTAATACTATTGGGATCTAGATCTGCATATTCTGCAACTGTCTCTTCCACTATCGCTTTTAACCCTTCTATTGTGACTACCATAGTCTATCGCAGGTGTCACTCTGTTATGGTAACTTTTAAATATGATCGACACAACAACCCAACTATTAGAAGTTGTTACTTGGTCAGTTTCATATCGGTCGAGATATCAGCCCGAGGTAACTTCATATCAACCTGGTATCGAAGTCTGATGTGATGTTACCGAAGGCTGATATCTCGGCCGATATGACAGTAACCAAGTCATAACCTCTTTATTTATTAAACCCAAACAAAGAAGCACAAAGTGTTAACAGATCTGTTACAGTGTGTTATTGTTTCTCGTTATTTTTACAAAGACCGTAGGTTCTTCTTCTCCTACTCCTAGTTTTGCTATCCGAATGTCTCGGTGTCCCCACTGGGGAAGCCGCTACGTTTCTATAGCTAAACGACCCCTTCTTGTGATTTTCTTTATGACTCTTTCCTTTTGTATTTTCAAAACACTTTTATTTTCCCATCCAATCCCCAACCATTGCCATAATTTATTGTTATTCAAAACCTTCACTTCAAACCACTCAATTTTATAACACCAGTTCGTCCCAATGTGTTTTATGTGCCTACTGGCACATAGAACACATTAGAACTCTGTGGACAAGTTTTCGAGATTGTGTTATTCGGCTAACAGAGTCGATGTAAACATTTTGTTTCGCCTAGCAACAACGTATCTAGGAGAACAATTCGGCCGAGATCAGCCGAATATGAAGTCTTATCAGCCGAGTTTGATGAATGGTAATTCTAGGAATGAAGAGCATATCTAATAAATTGTCAACCATGCGTCGTGAAGGTGAATCAATTGTACAATGAGGCAACGTGATTAGGTTTTGAAACCCAAGCCTACATTATGACTCGTTCACTATCGGTTATAAGTCTCTTTTTTTGGTGTTTGAAAACCAGTTGGAGTAAAGATATAGAATATACCTCTAGTGGCTTGGTGTACCAAATGTTCACCACGAGAGGTCAAGTGGCGTTAACCGCCAGCCTTCGGCGAGTGGTTCATACCACTTCACCACGAATGGTGAACATTTGGTACACCAAGCTACTTTTGGTATATTTTATTTATACCATGATCGTCAGATTATTAAGAGTCGCTATTATTTTTTCTCGATTTTACCCAGCAGCAGTCGTACATACGTACGAATCTATTTTTGTTTACATGAGCATCGATGAGCGGCACTTAATTTTATCAACGAAACTAAAGAGGAAACGAAACAGGGCTTTTTCATTTTAATAACACAATAACATACTAATTCGAGTTATGGATGCTTTATTGCCATGAGACAATGCATGATTGTTAATTTTTTTAAAAACGTAATAAATAGTTGCCACTTTCATTTCACTCTTCAAGAGGCGACGTGCGATAAATGTAGACAAGTTCGCATTCAGGTCGACGTCACGAAAGGTCAACTTGGATGTAGTTCCACTGTTGGTGTAAATTTTTAACTTTTTAAATCCCATTGTTGGTGTGTTCACCAGGGTTGGTCTAGAAAGCTAAAATTTATGTCATAGGCTTTCATATATTGTAGAATAGGTAATCGTGGTATAAAATATATTCAGTCGTGTCCAGTAAAAAAAAACATACTTCCGAGAGTTCATTCGCTTAAGATTCCCAAAGGCTTCCCCTGCCCTCTCTCGGAATATGTGAAAATATGTCGAGCTGAAAATTGACCATGATCCACATTGTACACGATACATAATTATGTATAATGCGAAGCGAGACAACGAGGAACATGAACAGGGGAATTTCTCTGGCTCATGTCATGCAACTGTGCACTCACGAAAGTACAACAAAAGTGTCTGTGCGTCTGTTTTTCTATGACACCTCCATGGGGGCGAATTGGCATTTATTTTATTGTCCAAAGATCCAGACATTCTATTTTTGACACGGTCGATTTTTGAGTTCACACATTCTCTTTAAAGTGAGTGATAACTTAATGTATCACACCTTTCCAATGATTACTGCTTTAGTAACTTGTTTTGTTTTGGTGCTTTTATGGTGCAACTATGACATAAATAATAACTGATGTACAGATTTATCTGGAGTAATAATCAGTACATTTTCCCATTGTGATTGATTTAGTTGACGTGATAATTGGTAAAAGAGCACTATATTACACAATGCTCGGGTTGGAAATTGTCCCGGGTTGGTTGAGTCTCCCACTTAGTAAACCGACACATGCAGAGTTAGCATAGATTGAAGTGCAGAGTCGTCGTGCTAAACACCCTCCTTGGTGGACAGCGCTACCTTACTTCCAATTAGGTAATGTCTTTCCCAGGATACATAGAGAATATATCCATAGTAGCGTGGTGTACCAAATGTTCACCACTCGTGGTGAAGTGGTGTTAACCGCGAGCCGTTGGGTATAGCTACTTTGGGTATATTTTATTTATAACATGATCGTCAGATTTATAAAAGTTTAAATGTTATATAAATCAATATTCACACACGTGCGAATCTGTTTTTGTTTACATTGTCACCTCTGGGCGGTACTTGCGCTAGCAATTGTATCGCCGAAACGAAATAGAAAACGAAATGCGCAAATTCCGGAGCCTTTTGCATTTTAATAACACAATAACTTACTATTTGGAGTTATGGATGATTTATTAACAAGAGACAACGTATGTTTGTTAATATTTGGTATCTTATGAGTCAAACTTATTTAAAAACGTAATAAATAATTTCCGGTTTCGTTTCACTCTTCATGAGGCGACGAGTGATAAATTTAGATAAGTTTGCATTCCAAAGGTCAAAATGGATGTAGTTCTACTGTAGGTGTAAATTTTTACTACTAAAATCCCATTGCCGGCGACTTCACCACGGTTGGTGTGTAAAGCTAAAATGTATGTCATAGGCTTTTTATATAGAGTAGAATAGGTACTCATGGTATAAATGCCAGTTTTAACGCTTTAGGTGCAAAAAAATTATTTTGTCAAAGGTGCAGGGAGGGTATATGTATCTAGTGAAAGCCTTATCTAAATTTTGGCAAAAATGGACTCAGAACACTGTAATTCTTAGGCGACGAAGTGTTGTCAACGGGAGGGGTACATTGTGAAAGAGTAAACAACACAGTGTGAAAAAGCGATAAAGTGACGTAGAATAAAAAAAGGCGTCTCTACAATGAAGGAAACTGATATGCTATAATCGGGCATGAGGAAGTTTTTCAATTCAGCTATTTAGATAATTCGTGACAGAAATGTTGAAATGTTATTTTCTTCCGATTTGCATGAATGCGATCTCATG